>JAZGUH010000148.1:1200000-1800000 GCA_037893225.1 Hippasteria phrygiana
CACAGTGTAGACTTTTCAATATTTGTGACCCACCTGTAGAGTACTTCAGGGTTATTTTAGGGGTATATTATTGGGTACGCTATGGGGAACATTGTGAGGTGCATGTGTATCCACTGGTGTTCTCTCAACAGGCTTTTGAACAAGTTTGTGAACAGTTTCCAGCCATAGTTGGAACTGCACACTGCCCCCCCCCCCCTATCACCAAGTCTTAGTTTTATCGTCTAATTGGCCCCGTCTTCAAATGTTCCGTTAGAGTGGGTAGATTGATTTTTCTTGTTTGTTTTTGTTTTTGTTTTTGTTTTTGTTTTTGTTTTTGTTTTTGTTTTTGTTTATATATATTATTTGTTTCCCCTCCAATACCAATTGAAACAGTTTGATTCTTTTTGAGTTACCGAAATACCAGAGCAGTTGGTTTCCTATATTATTTTAATAATGTGTTGATGAGATTTTAGAAATTGAAACTTTTAAAGACCTAGGCAACATGGTCATATCAAATGCACATGTATCCCCAAGCCTACATTTGGAATGTCCCGGGCAATCGCACATATAGCCTGTAAAGCACAGTAGGATTATATCTAGGCCTATAAGTGTTATTATTTCCAACAGTGTAATCAACACCACAATAATACCGAATGCCATTTTCTGAACAAAAATACAGACTGTTAAAACTGAAACCGGTACACTCCTAGTGTTCGGTAAAGGAACTTTATATTTACCTAATTAAATCTATTTATTGGTGGAATTGTTTTCTATTCCAGAAATGGAAGAGTTGGATGGAGATGAAGTTCGAGTTTCCTCAAAGGGACGGTTTGCGGAGCGGGATATTGTACAGGTTAGTACAGGAACCAGCGACTTGCCACGTCTTCTCCTGAAATAGAATTGAATAGGGAAATAAAGCTGCGGGCTTTGCAGTAATTTCTGTCCCTAACTGGTCCCCTGGGCTAATTCACTTTACATTTCACTAGCCCATATCAAGTTTTCCTAGCCTGCTATTTTAGGGCGCTTTTTTTGTTAGGTAAAACAAGAAGCTGCTTGTCAAAAATGCATAAAAAAAGCACTAAAATCATGTAACATTCTAAATATATTTTTGTAATCTGTAGTGGTTTCCGTCTCTTTTTTTTCTTCTTCTGGTCAACAGTTTGTTCCGTTCAGAGATTTTGAGGGCGGCAACAATGTGGTTGTGAGCCAGGCACGTCTTGCCAAGGAAGTCCTGGCTGAGGTTCCGGAGCAAATGACCTCCTATATGAAGAAGAACAACATCAAGCCCCGCCCGCCCCCCTCGCCCAGCCTGACAAGTCACCAAAGCTTTCAAGCCACTGCGATCTGAAAAGTGCTGAGAAACGTGTTTCCATTGTTGCCGAAAGTATCGTTCAGAATATTTTTGTAGTAATTGTAGATTGTATGGAAATACCAGACCATGGTGCCAGACCACAGCTTGTATACATATTTTGCCTTCCACACTTGTTCATAGCTATCTAGTAACTTTTTGTTTCATATTATTCCAAATGTGAATACATTTACATGTATTACAACTACAAGTTCCGAGGTTTCCACACCACCGTTTTTTTTCTTCAGTTTTTGCCCTCTTTCGAGGGCCTCACCTTTTCGGCATTTGTCCAAGACCACACTGAAACGTTTCAAGTCTTTACCTGGAAAACAGTCCCTAGCAAATAAGGGCCCCACAAGTATCAAAATCAAAACTGGCAATTTTTAACCAAAAAGGCATGCCTTATAAACCTTAATTAATAAATATGTATGTATTCCAATTTTTTTGACACAAGAAATGGCTCAGTTGTACACCGATTGGACAAGGCTACCATGTTTGTGCCCATTTTTGTTGGCTTAGTGCAAACAATTATATACCAAGGCTTTTTGGCCCATTGTACACCCATTGCAAATATTTGCTTCTTATCTTGTGTGTAAATAATTCTCTTTGAAATTATTCCAGTGCAGGAAGTATTCTAAACACTTCTTTGTGATATAAATATTTTAAGTTTTTGTGTCCAGGGTTTTTCTTCAAAATCAATTGGGGTAAACGATGTGATATCCAAGGTAGGCATATGACTGTACACAGCAGAAACTGAGTTTGTAATTAAGATTGATTCCATGTTTGCCAAAATGATTATCATTTTGGATCTGCATTGAACAAATTTACGCAGGATGGTGAAAAGCTGGTATTATATAGTAAATATCCATATTTTTGAAGCCTTTTGAGAGGTGTTTAAAATCACATTCAACGTTTAAAGATTTGACAAGGCGTTGTGTGTATTGTGACGAAATGTCTGTGCCGTTTCTCTTTTTGACGCCATGATTTCTCAGGGCATTATATTAAAATGCCCCCCCCCAAAAAAAATTTTTAAATTTATTTTATAGTGATAATTGAAAAAGCCAACCACTTTTCCGTACACCACCATTAGGCATGTTTTATAAGTAATGGAGGCGCCTGACATACAGCTTTTAAAATCGCGTCACCAACGTCATTGTTAGGCCAAGTAAAAAAAATGTTTTTAAAATTATTTTGTTATTTTCAAGATGCCGCTATTTTTTTTTTTTTTTTCTGACAACCGCAGGTTTTCCAATTGTTCGAAGATACCAAAATGAAAGAGACATGTTGAACAAGAGAATTGAACATTAGACGCAAAACGTGTTTTTGTTTTTACTTCGCCTGTATTCTGCTTTTTAAATTACATGTATTTTGGGGACGCACAATTTTTCGAAGTATTTTTTTGGGAAAACCACCCCCCCCCCCCCCCGAAAATTGTTCTGGATCCGTTAGTGATACCTCTAGTGGCTTTTAGACTTGTTCGAGACGAACTTTCATTAAGAAATTCTTTATATTTATTGTCTTGGTTATATTACACCGTTACGTCATAAACTTAGGGCTGAAATGATTGCTGAAATGCTTTCAAGGCATCTCATAGAAAGTCGTGCATGTCTTTAATAATAACGTTAACTTGTATTTCTCGTAGACGGATAATTTTTAATCAAAACTTGTAATCATGTACTATTGGTGAGAACTGTTATCGTGTACAAATCCAATTATGATACTTGTAAATATGTTTATTTTTTTTATTGGTGTCTTGATATTGACTTTGACAACATTGAATTATATATTCCAATAATTATTTGCATTGACGCGGTGAACCGAAATTTTAACAGTTAAATTTTGCGTTTTGCAACATAATTTTGTTTTTAAATACAAGGCCATGTGCATTAGCTTACAATCAATGAAATAATGTTTGTATCGCCAAGGTATTCTAAACTCCTCAAAAAATGTTCGGAAACTCAAGTTTGACAGACGATTTCTCTCTTGTTTCCAACTCCTTTTCCTTGAATTTGGTATCATTGGAAAGCCCTGTTATTCTTCTTTACAATGATGTGTCATTTGTTATGATTAAGCTATTGGGGGGGTGTGCAGCACAGCTGAATATGGGGGTGGGTGTAAAGTGAAATGTGACAAAATGCATTGCTATTGTCCAAAAGTGTATTGACTCTTGCTGTTAGGAGTTTGGAGGATTGGTGTGTCTTGAATGATTCTCTGCTTACTAACCAATATTTAAAGGTTGTAAGCCGCAAATGTGCGGGAAAAGTTTAGAAATCCACACGGCCTGTCACAATAAATTGCCTCCGGGATAGCAACTCTGTTGTTAATGTGCTTGCGTTTCAAACAGAGTAAAAGATTATTTGTCATTTTCTGCACTCAAACACCCAGTAATGCTCCATCAGTAACAAGAAGTCTCTCTCACAGTACAATGCAACACTCTATCACTAACAAAAGAAAAAACAAGACGTAAGGAAAGTCTTTTTTTCTGGTTTAATCATTGAACAGTAAATGTTTCTTCATTGAACAATGTTAAGTCAAGAGCCTCAGTAGCGGGTGTACGATCCGAATGCAGCCACAACAGCCTGTCACCTCCTCATGCTGTTCAAGAACCGGTTCACACGTTGCTGTGGGATGGCGTCCCATTCATCAATCAGGATCTGTTGCAGATCTGTTGCACATTCCCATCCTCCAAGCAAAAGGGAATACACTTTTGGACAATAGTAATGCATTTTGTCACATTTCACTTTACACCCACCCCCATATTCAGCTGTGCTGCACATCCCCAATTGCTTAATCATAACAAATAACACATCATTGTAAAGAAGAATAACGGGGCTTTTCAATGATACCAAATTCAAGGAAAAGGAGTTGGAAACAAGAGAGAAATCGTCTGTCAAACTTGAGTTTCCGAACTTTTTTTGAGGAGTTTAAATAATACAAGTGCTCGCCACTGATATTGAACGAGCACAAGTGTTCCAACTTCCAACAGTTTGAACTTAGATTTTATTTTGTTGCCACATGATCAAAAAAGTCACGGATTGCACCCCACATGTAGAATGTTATTGTTTGGACATCTCAGACAATTTATAATATGCTATTATAAGGCAATGGCCGTGGCAGGCAACTGGCTAAGGTCTGCGATTGTCCGTGACTGCTTGCCGATGTCGGTAACCGTCACGGATGTGTGCAAGCGATGTTTTGTTTTGTTTTGTTTTGTTTTGTTTTGTTTTGTTTTGTTTTGTTTTGTTTTGTTTTGTTTTGTTTTGTTTTGTTTTGTTTTGTTTTGTTTTGTTTTGTTTTGTTTTGTTTTGTTTTGTTTTGTTTTGTTTTGTTTTGTTTTGTTTTGTTTTGTTTTGTTTTGTTTACTTGCGCGTTTTCCACCACATTTATGATTTTATGCATTTTTTTTAATTTCATGATTTTTTTTTCGAAGATCAATAATTATCAGTTTGTAAAATTAAATGGCGGGAAAATCTTGAACGCTTGTTGTTTATTGATTCATTTATTTACTTGTATTTCGATACCTTAATTCTTTCTAAACTGCGTGCGAAAATCATTGCCCGTGTGAACGTGAGTGGGGGACCCATTTGGCTTGCGGTAGTGTGCAACAGTGAAGAAATTAGTACACGTATCTGAGGTACTCCGCCAATGTATGTGTGCACCTGTCCTAACTTATAAACTTGCTTTTGTACCTTTTTGCTGCGTCACGCATATCGTGATTTCGTGATACTTTTCGCCGGAAACTGGTTCAAGATCGATCATTAATTTGACGCTTGTGCAGCCAACGGTGTAAAAGTACGGGGCAGGACTAGCTGGCGATGTTTTTTGTGCACATTTTTGGCTGACTGGACAGACTTTATTACAATTTTTTTCTTGAGGATTTCGCACCCACAAAGTCAATGTTTGTTTCCATTTTTCTGGCCCAAGGTTGAGGTAAACAATGGTTGTAAGACCTCGAGTTGTGGGGGCCGTACCGGTTAATGAGCTTCCGCTTAAAGGTGGTACCGGGCAGGGACTGGCAATATTCCTGGGTTCTGCCGAGTCATCGTTCTTCATTGTTCGGTTCCTCTCTCTGCCCAGGCTGAGTTTCGTGGGTACGTTTTGGCTAGTAACCTGATTTTACTGAGCAAGGTTTTTTGTGCTCAAGCAAATTTTTGTGCTTGAGCAACTCTATGAAATGGGCCCAGGTTACCAGCCAAAACCCCATGTGATTATTGCTCGTGACTGGTTTGTAGCTGTTGTTTGCTTAGCGAACAATCGCTATGTTTGGAAAGATCGTTCTAAAGTAGAACATGGGGCGTTTCTCAAACTAGCTTGGGTTTCGGCTTCGGCTTCGTCTCCAGTTATTCCCCAGCCCCATTGCCAATCTGAAGCCTTGAATACGTAAATAAATAAACAGGCTCTGGCTCCGGATTAAAACATCAGAGATTGATGTACGTGTAGAAAAAAATGTCCAAGATCTTGCCAAATATGGGGACATAAAATTACGCGAAGCCCAAGCCCAAGCCAGAGTTTGAGAAATGCCCATAATAATGTACACGGCCATCCGTTTAACATGCTTCGTTTGTTTCAAAATCATTGACGAAAAAATGCGCGCACCATCCGTGGTCCCTCCCATCTCCACTAACCACTGCAATGATCAAGCGCCTTTCTCTACTTTCTCTACTGAAGTCCATGATTAATCATCGTGCTCTATATAAAAATTGTAACCAGGCTCATGTAACCGGATGGCGTTATACCGCTGCACGGATATTGATAGGGATGGTATTCACAGCCACTTCGTCACTCAACGAGTCCAATTCATTAAGACTGACAAAAGTAAGCTTCCTTTAACCATGGAGCTCCATGCTTTAACCGACTGGATTGGCAAAGTAGGAAACATTAACAGGTTGAGTTGACACTGACAGGCCCGTTATAGGCCCGGTAACAGGTCAACTCGTACCTTCGCCAACTCGTACCTTGGCCAACTCGTACCTTCAACTCGACAACATCATACCAACGCGTACCTTCGCCAACTCGTACCTTCGCCAACTCGTACCTTCAATTAGGACAACTCGTACCTTCACGCGGAAGTCAAGTCGTACCGTCAATGATGTTCTGAAATGGTTCTGAAATTATTGCTTTGATTGTAGGCCCGGTTATTGTATATATTAGACGTTGCTGGAAAAGGAATGTAAAGTGAAATGTATTTGTGGATTTTATTTATGTAAAACAATTTACCGGTTTCTAATTTAACGGCTTATAATTTATATAGAAAAAGTGAACTTTGGACACTTAAAACTACGAAATGTATTTGTGGATTTTATTTGTAAAACAATTTACCGGTTTCTAATTTAACGGCTTATAATTTATATAGAAAAAGTGAACTTTGGACACTTAAAACTACATGCATGATGCACGTATTATTTTCTATACTTTGTTTACTAATAGGGAACTGCGGACATGTATCTTTTTTAAGTTGACCGTGCGTCACACTGTTATTAAATGACAAACCCAATTGATGCTTTTCGTCTGAAACTGAAAGATATTAAATGACAAACCCTGAAACCCAATTGTCATATTCTATAGCTCGGCCGCCTACTTCTGTCACCTTCTTTAATTGCGGTGTCGTAGGCAAACTAAAGGGCGTAATTAGCATTTAAGTTGAGTGGCCACGTTTGAACGTGCCGCCTTGGTACCGGTGATGCGCGCATTAGTATTAATAGGCCCGACGCTTAGCGTGGCGCACCCTTGTTTTGTCAAATTTGTGAATAGGAATTAATTTACTATGATCTCACCGTACTTCCAACTCCCAAACGAATTAATGGGTACCACGCCACCGCAATACTTATGAGAGATGATTGGTTGATGAATGTGGAAGTTTGGATCCTTCAAAACTCTATAAATATTGCCGCTAGATTTTGTATCATCAGTTGTTTCAACTATACCCATCCACAAGCTATCATCGAGATTTCTGCTCAAGATCAAGATCAAGATCCAAGTCTTCCTGTCAAGATGCCTGTCAAGTTTCCTTGTGTAGTTTGCGCTAAGGCAGTCCGCAGCAATCAGCAGGCTCTCCAGTGCGATCGGTGTGATAGATGGCACCTCATGGGCCAACTGTGTCTGAACGTGACCGATCACACCAACAACACAAACGGCTCTTTTCAGAGCCACACATGTTCAAAAAAGAGATTGAATCATCCGTTGTTTGAAATAAAATCGAGAACCCCCCCCCCCCCCCCCCCAAAAGGGAGAAAAAAGAAACATGGAAATAATATATGATAATAAGAATAGATACCGGGTAACAATAAATAAATAAATAAAATGAATCCAAACACCCACATTTCTTTTAAACAAATCTATTATTTTTTAATCAATTCCTAAAACGGATTTCAGAAAAGCCAAATGAAGCAAAACAATTAAAGTTCCGCTAAAAAAAAAGACTGGGCACCAAGATATCAAAATATAATTAAGTAAACTAGTTGCGAAAAATGGAAATTATGCAACGTCCAAAGAAATAACCAAGCTACACACACAAAAAGCAAAAAAAGAGGGGGTCTCCATTTCTAAGATCGTGCATAAGTTTTTGAAGATCATCTGTCGGTGTCTTACACACAGTACGTCTTGCCCAGATGTCCTGTTTGCCATTTCCGAAACCTAAATAACAGAAAAGAAATAAATAAATATCAAATTCCAGTTAATTATACAAGCTCACAAGAAGAAAGGAAAAACATGGGAAAAGAAATTAAGCATTTTTCACAACTCCCAATTTTCCCAATAAAATGGAATGCAAACAAAAAATCATGGACCCATTATTCGAATCAGCAAAGAGTTTTTGAGGATCGGTCCCAAAAATGCATCTGGATTTCTCAAAAACAAAAATAAAGAGTTCGTATATCCTCTATATCCTTCCTCCATGGTATATCCAACGCAATTTGGCATATTTTTTTTATGCGGTACGAGTTGTCTTAATTAGAGGTACGAGTTGGCCAAGGTACGAGTTGGCGAAGGTACGAGTTGGCCAAGGTACGAGTTGACCAAGGTACGAGTTGGCGAAGGTACGAGTTGGCGAAGGTACGAGTTGACTCGAAAGCATAGGCCCTATAGGCAGGAATTTCGACGGGGATCGTGCATGTCCTACTTGTAATGGACTAATGACATTTTCGAAAAAAACAAACAAACAAATAAACAAACAACAACACGATATAAGACCTATATGCATTATTTTAATTTTTTAAGGGTGGGGGGGGGGGGGGTGAAAAAGTGGGGATGGGGTGTAACCGTCCAGAAATACATGCTCTAAAATGTGGAGTTCATGGGGGACATCCTGTATATAGGCCTAGTGGCTGGAGGGAATTTTAGCAAAATACAAATAACAAAAAGGGAAAAAACTACGGGATTTCAACTTGAGGAAGAATAGGACGTAAATCTGACCTTTGGATCGAGCGCACATCGGTGTGGCCTCTGGTTAAGCCAGGGTTCCAAGATTTTTTTAATTTTCATCAGGGGTTTAAAAAAATTATCATGGAAAAATGACAACAGACAATCACTTGCTTTTGAACAAAGGAAGAACTGATGAGCCCATGCAACTGTCGATACGAACGTAATGTTTGGTCGCAAACTCCCTGCCCGTGACGAGAGGAAAGAATCCTACGTAAAGATTCTCTTCGCGAAGACACCCCAACACCCCCCCCCCCCCCCCCCCCCCAAATGATTCCAGAATTTTCCACTTGCAAAATTAATTGACAGGGGGCGGTGCTGGTAGTGGTGTTGGCGCCATTCAAACCCATATTTTGGTTTGCAGGTGTGGCGTAAATTTCAGTCACTATATGAAATACGGGCTCATTGGTAGTATTGCACATGCCTGAGTGAAGATAGTTAGAAGTGGCAGGTCATGTGAAAGGGTGTCACCAATAATAGGGACAAAGAGTCCGATTTTCATAGGAGTCTGATTTTTATATAACACCGGTTTGCAAAGTGTTTAAAGAAAAAATTACAAGCGGGGGTTTCCATCGATACGTTCCTGTGATGTTCATGTTTTTGTGATGGATTGCCTAACCATCCAAGGGAACAGAGCACAGACAAAACCATAGAAATAAAGGAGTCGAACACAACCCTTGCTCAACTCAAACTTATCAAATAGAACTGCCAAATCGCTGCCTAAATTAGACGTAACGCGAGCACCAAGTTTTACCGGTCGCTCAGTGGTATAATCAAACGTAAAACAGTCATGAGGGACACCACACTTCAAAGAGAATGACGACATTAAACGTTGCGACTACTATAGGTTTTCCCGGACGATTTCGGAAAATGTGCACATTAATTTGTAAAGGATGCATTATTTTTCGTGCGAAATAGAATGAACGTTCACAATCCCGTTGGACATTCTTAATAATCGGCCACGCATACGTCAAACCGAATAGCTAATCACGTATAATCGTTTAAATGAAACGTTATGCACATTCATTTATTTGAATGATACAAAATGAAATCGAATGCTAGTTTCTGCTAAAATGAAACCCGGATATAGGTCGTTCTCAAAAATCAGCGCGAAATTGAATTCAATTTTTACAAATTCAAATGTACATTTTGCGAAATCGTCTCGGAAAACCTATATTAGATTTGTGTGCAGTTGCAGTTTAGCGTATCCAGCTTTTTGTGACAGGGAGGGCAAAACACGTCCGAACCGTCTTATAACCGTCTTAAAAATACCGTACTAGGGGCCTATTTCCTTTTTTTAATGACAAGTCCCCCCCCCCCCCCACACCCCCCCCCCCCCCCCCCCCCCCCCGCTGCATGGATACGCCACTGTGCAGCTAGATCACTGACAGAAATTGCAAAGGCGATTCAAATGCTGCAAACAGGTGATTCGGCTTTATAATAATAACCTTTTGCATCATGGAAGAATAAGAACGCATGTATGATTCCATGTTCAAATATAAAACAGTCTTATGAAAAAGGTCATTACATTATAGTTTTCTCAAATGGAGCTGATGATATTTAGTTGCTCGATTCAAGCAACGCATGAATGGAAAGAAGTTCAACCAATTAGAGTTCAAGTCTAGCGTTGGCTGTTTATGGTCATAAAGAGCGGAAGGCACTGTTCCAGCACAACCAAAACGACATCGTCATGTATTAATGAAAGTGCACAAGGCCTTATTGAATAGGCACAAGGCGCGACGATGTCATTTTGGTGGTTCTGGATTTAAGTGCTTACCATTAAGAGCGCCCTGTGCCCATGCGGCAAGAACGAGTGGGATACCCATAGAGCTATATTAAATAGCTAGAGCGCTGACTCGATGTACAAAGTGATGCCTGCTGGGCGCATCCATGTTTGTGTACAAACCTATGGAAAACTCGAAATGTTGTACGGCTTTTGTACGGCTATTTGCATATCTGCGTTTGTATTATATACAGCTGACAATATGCCCAAAACCGAAACGCACAATCAGTAAATGATCGTTTCATTTTGCTCTGCGCAAACAACTTAAAGCGTGCGCGTATCCGCTACAGATGATTTTTGTCGTGACGTTTTATAACCGTCATGACGCGCTTAAGTTGTTTGCGAATGTTGTAATTCCGCGTTGCATTTAGAGTATACACTTTTAAAATTCACTCCATCTAATTTCGTTATGTTCTACAAACACGCACGCGAATTAAAAATGTCTGCACGCAGGAAGGATTTAAAGTATCTCCGCGCGTAAGAATGATGAGTTAGCACTCTAGTATAGCTCTATGGGGGTACGTCATACAGCTGATCACTGAAGATAGTGATACGCCCACCACTTGTATACGTCAGGCGTATCGCATGGAACGTACACGCGCGGGCAGGTGGTGACATGACATAATATTAAACGACACTCGCATATAAAAACGTTTGCCATACATCATCCAAGTGTCAGACCCAGCCGTTGATGGTGTCAACTCACACAGCCTGAGAAAAAGAGACATCCAGCTTTGGATTTGGGAATCTTGATATTGTTTTAGTTGACGACTCGACACTGAGAGATTCACAAGATGCCGCAGGTCTTGGATAAGATGATCGAGGAGATTCGCTCTTTGCGTTTCTGGCGCGCCTGCTTGGCTGAGTTCATCGGCACCCTGTTCTTCGTTTTCCTTGGCCTGGGCTCAACGTGGCAGACCGTTGATCTACTGCGGATATCCCTTGCCTTCGGCCTGGCTATAGCCACCATGGTACACTGCACTGCTCATATCAGCGGCGGCCACCTCAACCCGGCCGTCACAATCGGCTTCCTGGTCACCCATGGAATCACCCCCCTGCGGGCCATCCTGTACGTCTTCGCCCAGGTGCTCGGGGGAATAGCCGGGGCGGGAATACTCAGCGGTTTACTTCCCTCTACGTGGAACGGAGGCCCCACCGTCCCCCCGGCGGGCATCGAGGATTGGCAGGCCTTCATCATGGAGATCTTCCTTACCTTCCAGCTGGTGCTCACCGTGTTTTCCACGGTGGACCCCGACCGTAAAGGCTTCACTGGATCCGGCCCGCTTGCCATCGGACTCGCGGTAGTCCTGGGCCACTTGGGTGGGGTAAGTTATCAAAATAGTATTATTTTTGTTTGTTTTGAAATATCAGGAATATCCTATAGTTATCCTTGAAAGGGATTCGTAAAAAGCAAACAGGAGTAGGCCTACTTAGATTTGGTGTGACCATCTCTTGGTACGACCATGACGACAGGCGTGTTTAAACACCAGTTTTTCCTTTCAGTTCTCGTAATTTGTCTGCCCGTTGTTTAGGGTTTACATATCTATTGACCTACAATACATACGCTTGTTTCTTTGTCCCTAATACTATTTGATTAGTTCATGTACATTATGTGCGGAAATTAATGTCTGTTAAATTTATTAAATGTATGCATAGGGGAAGGTTTGCGGAGTGACGTGTTTTATTGGGGTTTTGATTTTTTTTTTGTCGTATAAGCATATATGTTCTGATCAAAAGATCGAATTCCCGCACACCAATATTAAACTATTCACGCAATGTCACCACAGAACTCTTGCCAAGCGCAATTATTGTTCAAACTACCATCCCCAGCTGTTTTATATTATAAGCGTTATATAATACCAGTTAAAACGGAAACGTTTTAGAAGCTGTTGTTGTGTTGCCTTTCTCTGTGTGTGGTTTGGTGTGTTTGTGGTGTAATTCCGTGAAAGCAAAAACTCTTCACAACCTATAAGGAGGCTTTAGCGAGATTACGTTTTTCCGCCACCCCGTACAGGAGGAGAAGTAACGTGTCTGACGTTCTATTTTATAAAATGGTTTTCTGTCTGGACTCAGCTTGGGAACCACAATAATTTGGTCTTGTAGCGCGCGTAGTTTTCGTCAAGAATTAAAAAAAAAGTTTATTTTCAAGGGGTAGGGTGCATTTCTATATTCTACTTTTTAATGATCTTTTCAACCATGACAATTTAAGACGTGCCTGTTGAGGGCAATATCGTGATTAGAGTATGTGTAGCCTTAAAAGCGCCATCGATTTATGCCCGCCAAGTCTAGTTTCAAAATTGACTTGGAAGATGAAGTTGCAACAGTAAAAAAAACGGCCGTTTCATGTTGGAAGGCCAACCACAAGCATTGTAGCAAGGGAAGAGTTCTCACGTTGAAACTCCACGTAATCCCTGGCTGGTTCTGTGGTTGACCAAGGCTAAGATAACAAAGTCGCTATCAAAATAATGCATAGTCACTGTAATAACAACACAAATTGTCAAAGTACGACAATGGATGGTAAAGCACCCATTGTTATCCGCCTCCCACACCGATCTTTCCTAGCTTGAAATCTGATGCCCGCCTACTTTGTTTTCGATACTTAATGAGGATATTTCGGTGAAGATTTCTGGACCCATCAACCTCATTGGTCTGTGTGACAGAACGCAAAAACGCAGTTTGTGAAATCGCGCATGATGAAATCATGATTATCTATATAAAACTGAGACAAACACAATTTGCTATATACGCCCCAAATTGGTTATTAGTGGTCGCTTTGTGTAAGCCAACGGCGGCGGAACAGGGGGGGGGGGGGGGCGAGGGGGCATCCCCCACCCCACACCCCACTTTTTCCACTTGGGAGGAAAATAACCCCCCCCCCCCCCCCCCCCCCCCACTTTTGGCAGTTCCGCATAAAGAAAACATAAAGAAAATGGCAGCAGCCGGCCGGCACTTAAAGTTACGCTATATACTTTTGCCCCTATTACACACTTTACTACACTTAATTGTAAACCGTGTTTGGCCATGATTAATGTCCTGACGAATTACAAGAATCATCGATTCGTTATTTTTGTATAATCCCATGTTGTTTTGCCGAAAGCGTTGTTTAGTGAAAATAAGCAGTTCACCATGTAAAATGCCATTCGTTTTCCCCCGAAGGCTTGGAAATGTCATGTCAATGATTCCGCAAACCTTTATTGGAATTGATTATGGCGACATTTTGTGGTAAAATTTGTTCAGTCTATAACATTACCGGTAGGCCTATGTCTCGCGCAGCCGCCTGCAGGCAGTTCTATACATTATAACAATTACATGTTGCACTTCATTTTCCAGGTATACCATGCTATTAGTATTATGCAGTGCGGTGAGCATTGCGACAATTTAACAAAGGTCAAAAGCTCCTTCGTTTGCATTTTAACTTCAATCCCCGCGGGTCTGAGGGTTCAATGTTTGGCAGTCATTGTTTTCGCCAGTCGTAAGGGCCGGTCACACTGGCCACGATAAACGACGACGATAACGAAAACGATGAGAATGAACTTCACCGATTGGTGCAATTGTCACGCGTGTAATACGCGCGCGTTCCACCTACCAATAGAAAGCGTTTATTCGCATAGTTTTCGTTTTCGTTATCGTTATCGTGGCCAGTGTGACCGGCCCTGTAGTCTAGTCACGACGCCACAAATCCCGCGTATACCACATCACACTGATCAGTGTTCGCCGGGAGACATTGCAGGTATAGCCTGTGGCTGCATCTGCTCTGTTTTGCGACTTCTTTGGTTTAATACAATTTACATGGATACTTCAGATTTAATTGTGACAATTTAACTATAATGGGCAGTCGGGTTGGTTCTTTTCTATTGACATTTTCAGTCAGAACAAGGACATACGCCCCGCAATATAGTGACAATCGCACAGTGCTAACGTAGTGACATGATTGCGTATAGATGGCGACACTAAATTTGTGGAAAATTTAGCACAACGTGGGCTTTTATTACATTACGGTATATTAGGCCTGTAACCTATATAAAACTGTATCCTTTTGTCGGGGAGAAGGACTCTTCCCGTGTTTTATACTTAATATATTTCAAGGCTAAATTAGAAACAACATGGCGTATTGCCCGGCAACTATATTGGTTGCTTCGCGACACTTTTCTGTGCTCGCCAAATTGAAACTACCGTTCCTGTGCATTTGTACGACTATTATGGGAACACCCCCATTGTGTCAACAGTCATCAGTATGTGCTGAAACGGCCTAGGTTTATCAGCACCACTATGCAATGAGACCATTACAGCACGTACACGCATTGGATATTGGCAATTGAATAGACCCTTGTTGTGTGGACCTAATTTTTTGGGGGTTATTAATACTTATCTTGCAATAAATGTAGGCCCACTCGACCAGTGAACCGTGATTAACCTCGAGATAAAACATCGACCAAAAGTTGGGCAAACTCAAATCGGAATATACGATCATATAAGGAACTTGGTCAGATCACGAAACACGATAGGAGGACGTCGTTTAGTCAAATGTTTGGTTAAGCCGTACGTGAGCGCATGCATCAAATTTCAAAAGTCAATAACGCTGCACAATATTATTCCCCGCATGCAGTTTGACTTTAGTGGACAGGTAAAGGTTTCCCAACGAATTTATTTCAGCAAACAAAGCTAGGCAATCCAAGATGATCGACGTACAAAGTCCGACGGACTTATACACAAGAGGAATTATCAAACTAAAAGAACGATGAAGTATAGGAATGCCATCGCTCAACAACCTGATCACGATTTCAGTTTTAAATTTGTTGAGAAACCCAAGAAAATTTAGACAAAATATCTTCACTTTAACATTGGATTAGATATAAAAAAAAACAACATTCCAGATGTTGTGGTACCGGTAATCTTTCTGCAAAAAGTTATGAAAAGATGGTGCCTCCTTCCAGTTGAAAAAGACACGGTCTGTACACCCCGACACCCAATACATTTAACCTAAAAACCAACCCAGTCGTCACAATGTGTTTTCGTTGTTAATTAAAATTTTGATTTGTTTTCTTGTCAAACAGGAACGTCGACCACGAAACGTCTCGGTCCAGTGAATGTGCCATGAACTTAATATCGAAGTTATGTTGCTTGGGAAATGTACTTCAGCACGAACTGCCTAAACAAACATTTTCAAGTTACACACAAATGATGGTATAGCTTGTGTTCCATAACTTCTGTATAAAGCTGGTATGAGCACACATGCAGTTTTGCTTGTCACACCAGCTATGGTCACAAAAACAGGCTCCCGGTGTACATGCCATTTGAATTAAAGGGGCTGTGTCGTCGCGCCATCTCGCGTTAACGAATCAAATATTGGAGTGCGCCCCCTTGCGCTTCATTTCGGTTATGTGCTATTTTTAACCTCCATCCGTTTGTTATGGCTGTCCTGAGAATTGGCTTTTGGAAACTACACCCCCTGGAACACGCACCCATGTCCAGCGTCTGCGTACTGAAATACTTATAAACGTTCAAATTTCATGTGTTTATTTCATAAAATTTCATTCACATGTACACAAGTGCCATGGAATATTTGTCTGAAAGTTGCATAAAATTGGAGGTTGACGATATAGAAGTAGAACCTTACGCTGGAGAACTTATGACATGTACATGCCGAAACTCTTGCCAGAGAGGACGACTCGGCACACGGGGTGCTTGTCCATGTAAATGTGCACAGCAAAACTGCAACGTGTCTTGTCGCTGTAAGACAGTTCGCGCTAAATTGTGTACACAAAATCCCACAGGCGGGGTATCCGTAAAAGGGTCTATGTATTCATTTGGATGTATCTTGTTCGTATCTTGCTTGTAAACTTAGGTCGATAAAAAGCTTCAGGCTTATTTTGACCCGTCACTTCAATAACAAAATTATCATGCTACTAAAAGAGGGGTAGTGGCTGCAGACAGTTCTTTAGCAGCGAAAACAAAATTAAAATCTAGAACTTAGAAGTACATTTCTTTTAAACAGTTGATAGATGGAGCTGAAACAACTTCCCTTGGTCGCTATTCCAATGGCACTTGTCAACAACTCGCTGTGTGAAACAATATTTCCGCACATCAAGTCTACATGTAATGTATAGTCAACATGTACAGTACATACACATTACATGTACAATACATCCGATCCATGTACTCGGTATGTGAATTGTTCATGTCATAAAAAGTAATAAGCGAATAATTCGTGCAAAACAGGTGAAAATTAGGGTTGTTTGAATATTTGTCGGGGCGTGTATTTCTTTGTTTCTTCGGTAGTCATCTTTATCATAGTGATGTGGGGATCTGTGCGCCAGTGGCGTAAACACGGGAAAGGAGTTCAGAGGCCTGCCGATTTGTATTTCTTTTTTGTTTCGTAAATTTAGAAAGGGGAAATTGTACACAAAGTGATGTTTCAAATTTCAAGCGGTGTTTGGGGCGGGGGTATCCCCCGTTGAGAAAAAGTTCAAGATGCAGTACTTCGTTGACAAATTCAATAATCATCCCCACTTTTCGACACGGATTTACTCGCCGCTGGTGAAATCTCATTTCATTGGCGTATATTATTTATTGGTAATAACTGTTATTATTGTGTTTATTATTTGATAGTGTTTAAATAACTTATATGATGTAACTTTCCATAAAGTCCTTCCGTCAAATGTAACACAAGGTCGTGGACTCAATATCGCCATCAGTATAGCTGTTTTACTTTGATTTGCTCATCATTGCACGCACAGCCGATTTTAGTCGAAATTTATTTCGATACATAGGCCTACAACTTTATTTTTGTATAGGAAGGGGCTGGTGCATTATTTATTTTACAATTATAAATACAGATTTACTTATTTACTTATTTTCGTTTGGTTCTGTCATGGTAAATATTGGCGTTTGGCGGGTGGGGTGTCAGACTATGTTCGACTGTAGGCCTATCGTATATTTTTGGTGGCACAAACACATACAAAATACTACAGGATCATGCATGCAGCAGTCATTGCAATTGTAATCTGATCTGGCGCGCGCGCCCTGTGGGTCAGCGCGCGCGAGCCCTGTAGGTCAGCGCGCGGTCGTGGGGTATTATTTGCAGTTACTGGGTTCATCTGCGTTCATCAGTTCGGGATTCAGTGTACAGCCGCAAGCCTGCTATGATCGTGACGACACAGCCCCTTTAAAGCGACCGTGTCCGTGCTTTTGCTGTGTATCACCCCGACAAATACATTTTCAAATTAAATTGCAAATTTGTCAGCATGAGATAAGTTATGATCTTTCCAATCAGACATTCCACAAAACCGCCCAACGAGGTTTAATAAGTTTTAGATTTCGCAGTAAATATTAGACATTATAGGGTATACTTTTTACATCAGGATCTTTAAAATAGGTAAACTAACCGAAGAGATGGAATTTTGGGATTTTAGGGCAGCGTGTGCCTTTAAAAGCCGACGGAAATCGTTACAGTATCGAACTATATTTTGTGTGGAAAACACATGCGTATTTGAGTAAAGATAACATAATAAACTCTTTGGACCTTATCGCAAATGGAGTTTCCTTGGTTTCACTATTAATATTTCGTACTGTTTTGCTGTTGCTAAAAAAGATCGACTCATTATAGCGGTTTGTTCATTTCGTTTGACCGGAGGTGGCACTGAATTTAAAGGTATGATATAGGCCTATTGGTATAGAGCTGACGACATAGTTGCGGGCAGTGTTCATACTTTGGGGGGTTCAACATGAAATAAACCTGATAAAATTTGAGCTCAAATCCGTCATCCGAGTCACGGGGTAATAATAGCGTAGAACCGTTTGTGCACGTTAATTTGTGCTTAAATATTTCCATTGCTGAAATGGAATTAAGCCAGCGCGTTTTTGGAGGTAGGTACTTCAGAATGTTCTCGACGTTGACAGCATTTCAGACGAAAATATATCTCCGGGGGATTGGTACTGGTACCATATTTATAAACAGTAAACTTTCAGACAATAAACATTCAGAAAATAATAACATCCGGCAAAAAAGAAAAACGGCCTCGAAATCTGGGAAATTAATAAGTGACAAATTGTAGCTTTTGCTGTTGTAATGGGAATCAGTAATGTAAACTAATCACTAATAAAAGGGTCATAAAACACCTCCGGGGTTCTGTTAAAAGCGATCGTAAATTAGCTATATAATATGGCTTCAATTCATGCTGAAGGGCCATGGTCGTCCTTTCTATAGGCCCTAATAAGCCAAATTGGGATTACAATACGCGCGTGCGCAGAACTGAAACCAGCTTTGGATAAACAAAACTGTTTGTTGACATTTTGAAAGTGAAAAAAGAAAACTGGCAGGAGCGGGATTCGAACCTGCGACCTCCGGAATACCGTCACGTACAAAGTAATATACGGGTATCAGTGAACTTATCTTAAACATTTGGCGTTTCTCAAACCTGGCTTGGGCTTGTGCTCGGCTTCGTCTTCAGCTATTCCTCAGTCCCATTGCCAATCTGAAGTCTTGAATACGTAAATAAATAAACGGGCTCTGGTTCTGGATTAAAACATAAGACTCTGATGTAGGCCTACATAAAGCAAAAACAGTGCCCAAGATCTTGCCAAAATTACGCGAAGCCAAAGCCCAAGCTAGGATTGTCTCTCTCAAAGTATGCAGGAAATGCCATCTTAACTTTCATTGATCAGATTTTTGTTCGATTTCAACAGATATGTATTTTTTGTACGTTTTATTTTCGGGGAAATTGCTTGAGAAATTGAAAATTGTCTGTTTGGTTGCCAAGTTTCCTATTTCCTTGTGTACACATTTGCATGGTGGAGTTGCAAGCTGGGGAGTAGGTTTGTGCGTATACCATGGAAAGATCTCAGTCTCTTTTCGTGATGAATTTTGGCTCAGAAACGAGCCGATGGTGAGATAAGGTCTCGAACAGAACACATTCAAACTTCCTTCCTCCATGATCAAACTTTGATATACATATGTACACTCTAAAAACTGTGTTGAGAAATTAAACACAATCTTGCTGTCAGTTTGTAAACATGTTTAGAATCTAAACAGTGCGTGTCCAATTTTTAAACATCAGTGTTTAATTACTAAACACTATCCGTCAACACGCTAAACATGTTTAGTATGTAAATGTGTTTACAAACTGATAGCAAGAAAGTGTTTAGAAAAGTGTGTACTTGCTAAACACTGTTTTTACAGTGTAGCAAAAACAGTGTCCAAGATCTTGCCAAATCTGGGGACATAAAATTACGGGAAGCCGAAGCGCAGCCCGAGCCCAAGCCATGGTTTGAGAAATGCCCTAATTTAGCCTTTTCTCAAAGCTACTTTCAACTTGTACATCAAAATCTTGTATTTGAACCCATAGCCGGCCAGAGCCTGTTCATTTTGTTCAAGTATCCAATGCTTGCAATTGGCAATAGAGCCGGGAATAGCTATGGATGGAGGCAAAGCCTTAGCCGAAGCCAGGTTTGAATCTTAGCCATTATCGTTATTTATTTCTCTCGTTGTGTGTTTGTAGATTGAGATCAGCTCTGCTAGTATGAACCCGGCTAGATCCATCGCCTCAGCGGTCGTATCAACCAACTGGACAGCACATTGGGTAAGTTTCTACACCAGGTGGTTATATCTCAAAGGAGTTTGCTTCTGTTCGTCAAAATTGTATCTGTGGTCCACTGTATGTCTGTCTATTACTCCTGCAGTCTCTTTCTGTAGGTCTATTTTAGCCTGTATTTTGTCTGACCAATAGATGATTTTCATGTGACGTCAAACTATAGACCTCATCGGGACGCGAAGTGATTTATATAATAAACGGGGGGTCTATTCAAATGCGACGTTCATAGAATTCCTGCATATTTATCCTGGAGGTGCAGAAATAGCAACATTTATTCAGTATGAATTATGAAAGGCGTTCTCTATTTTTATTGTATGGTTCCTTTTAGCAGATTTTGTTTCATGTTTTTGTCCACTTCGGTGTCATGTAGGCTTACTGGATCGGACCAATACTGGGCGGGATTGTGGCAGCCGGCATCTATGACATCGTCCTCGCTCCCACGGCCGACGCCAGCCGGCTGAGGAAATGCGTAACTTGCGAATACGACGCTGGGGGCGAGGAGGAGGAGACTAGGCAAGACGTCAACTTGAGCATCATCAATCATGGCCACACCCCGGACGAAACTAACGCGGGGGGCAATAAATTGTGAAACACCGGAGCAGCCACTGTCACATAATCTTGAGCACACCACTGATATTTCGTTTCGCTGTGTTTGTCCTTATGGCATTGTCAAACGAGGCAATTTCAGGGGCGAATCCAGGAATTTTTTGAAGGGGGTCAGGCCTTACAGTTTTTTAAACCAAAAACGCAAACAAGTCGTATAAGCCCCAACCCCCCCCCCAAAAAAAACGCAAGCCTCCCCCCCAAAAAAAAAAAACAGCCTAAAGGTCGGAGCCCTGGACTGTTTCCCCCTCCCACCCTTGATTCCCCCCCCCCCCCCGATTTTTACAAGCAACTTGGAGGCAATTAACAGCAAAAATGTAAATGTAAATTTGTTTTTCTTCTTGGAGATTGCCTGGAACTGATTGACAGTGTGAATTGCCTCGTGTGACATGGCCCACAAAGATGGAGGGGAGGGTGGGGTGGGGCAAGGCGGGGTGGGTGGGGCGGGGCACGCCGGAGACACGCCGCCCCCTAACACAAGTACATGTATTGGCGTGCCACGTACGATGGTTGTGGAATCATTACAACATCGGGAACCAAATGAATAAGTATTATTGTTCAGAAAAGAAACGGATAGGATCACTTCTTGTTGCGTGGAGTAGTACCGCTAGCAAATAATCGGCTCAACTCTAAACATAAGGTATGACCATGGAGGTATTAAAAAGGTATGACATAGCTTTGGTAATGATAAAAAGTGATTCGTCTAAAAGCTAGCTGTTTATAAAGATTGTACCACTGCCAATCCTCCTGGGAAAATAATATTTCCGTCTGAGATGCTGCCATCTTCGAATACAAAAATTGCACCCGAAGACCTTCAAAAATGCTGTGGCTTATTTCTGTTTGAACAATAAGAACTTAATATGAACCTGAACAAAATTACTGTTAAAAAAGAACGGGCTTTCACTATTTTCTAGTTGTTTGGATGACGGGTTAAGCTCAAACTTCACATGTGTGTAATTTCATGTATATTTGAATTGCAAAAAGTATGTGAACACTGCATTCAACTAACTGTGTTGTCAACTCTAAATCAATGCTATTTACTACCGGTACCATATAAGCTAGTTGCTGTCAGCGAGTAATACATTACAAACAATGGCGTTGTCAGAGTTTATCAGTATTAAAACACGCGTTGGCTGCTGGAGTTATGACCGAGTGGGTGGGTTCATGTAAAGGAAGATGTTCATTAAGCCTGGATCCGGAACGGAAACACGGGGTAAATTCTAACTTTTGACACTGGGGAATCCCTGGGACAATTGAAACAGTCAGAGGTACGGTGGCAAAGGAATGGGAAGAAAAATTACGTCAGAATGAAACCCGACTTTCGTTTATTTAAATTAAATCTTTAAAAATTGTAAAAAAAAAGTAGCCAGAATGTCACTCATGCGCACGCTGCTATTTTTTTGTGGAAAGATGTATATTGTCCGTGCTCAAGAATCTGTATAAAATCTATTTTTAAAAAATTTCCATTATAACGAGATACTGAATGAACATTTTTATTATCGAGATTAATGGAATCAGTTTTCCTTGGTGTTGCTGAACAGGAGAAATAATGGTTTAACTATGCATTTATAGGAGACCAAAATGTGCGAGTTTAAGCGTATTTCATGCATGGCATAGACCCAGTCGCAATAACACAGATCATCACGCACAGGGTTGTGGACTTTACTTTCCTTCTTTTATTCTCCTTTGTTCCTATTGAAATATCAAACTCCATAGCGTTAACTTTATGGGGTACCTGGATTTCTAAAGACTCCCTCGTGGGGTACCATTGTCCCCATTGTTACTCTTTCTTCCCGGTACCCCGTAAGGAGACTCATGTATAGGTAGGCCTACACAGTACACACTAGAGTGTGTAAACACCTTTAATCAGGGACCTCCTATTGTTCATACTTTAACTTTTTGGCAAGGACCCTCATTGGTTTTGTACACGATTTTCAAACGAGGACCTTTCTCAACCGGGGACCTATTGTCCTCTTTTGTTAAAGGTCCCGTATTGAATGCAAAAACAAACTTACACACACTTTCAAAAGTTCCTAACTGAAACACGTTTAGTTCAACCTCGTTTTAACCAAGATCATTATGGCAGACGTGCCTTTTCAGTATCAGCACCCAGTGTATGGAACAGACTTCCTTATCTTATTCGGAATGCACCTTCTCTTTTATCATTTAAGTTAGCACTAAAAACATATTATTTTCGTCAGGTTTTTAAATAATATTTTTAAGAGATGTGATTAACCTTTTATGATGTACCTGTATTTTTAATGAGCCTTTTAAAATGTATTTTAATGACGGTTTTGTAATGATTAATTTTGTAAAGCGCATTGAGATTATTAATTGATGTAATGCGCTATATAAGAATTTAATATTATTATTATTATTATTAAAAGTGTTCCGCTGCTGTTGGCGTCAGTACAGTAAGCAAATCCCGCAGAAGTTAGTAGAGGTCACCTTCCATAAGGTTGTAATAAGTGGCAAATTGCTCGTGTATAATACTTGACTTTGCTTCTGATGGATTAAAACCCCTTGAGCACGGTATTTTACGGGGAGACGTCGGGGTGTTGCGGCGGTTCTGGCAGCCAAGCGAACCGCTACAATGTGTTTGTGCAGTCAAGCATGACATACACAATAATCCAACAATGGATTGAAACTGCACAAACGGCGGCAAATGGCGTCATCCGGCCTGGTAACACTGTTTTATTTGCGCCATGGCGTCATCCGTACGCAAAGGGTTTTAAACACAAATCTAGGAAGTATGCTACGATCTCATAGGACTTTTTTATGTGAGTAAAGAAACAAGATGGTGTTAGGTTATGAAAGAATGATAATTGGTCTGACTTTACAGAGTATATAAGGACATTATCATCAAACTATGCAAATAATTAGGTTAGGGCCGATGTTACATTGGTGTTTTGTGTTAAATGTTGTTACTTGTTGTGAACGGATTTCAATAATGTGCTGTTTTGTTGAGTAATTTTCCGATACGCATTGAAAATATACAAAGGGTTTGTTTCCAGAATGCAAAACGGGATGTCTTCCTCCTCGCTTATTGAATTTTGGTAATAAATTATGCATTATTTCGGTATTGTCAAACTCTACACTTTCAGCATAATCTAGCCAGACGGGTTTGAACTTGGACTGTGATACCTGTATTGACTTTTCTTTGCTTATATAGTATTTTCCCCTTATTCGTATTTTCCCAATTTTCCTTCACCTATTGGCTTCGCACCTTGTGTTCACCTGTATTGAATTAAATACAGTTTCATATTACATGTATATAGAAGAATATTATTGTTTAACTTTGATTCGTGTGTTTGCTTTTTACTGGGACGTTTGAGTGATCAACGGGAGGTTTGCTACATGGTCAATTCAAACCGAAATGCATAATTATGTATGATTATGATTTGAATGACTATAGCCTATTGTATATTATGCCCATTTCACTGTGGACTTGCAGTTTGGAAACACGTTTTTTGATACCGGAACCTGATTAAAGATTGAATGACATAATTATTCAAAATGCAGTTTGCTGTTTGGATAATTAAAATGAGTTGTCTATGGGGCGGATCCTGAGGCCGAGGAAGGGGCGTCATCTTAATTTAGACTCACTTGTGTAAACAAAAATGGATGATTTTCAGTTGTAATGGCCAGTGGCGTAACTATATAAATGTTTGTACATTTTAAGATTTCAAATGGGGTGGGGGACCCGGGGGCACGGATGTCAGCATGGGGGGGGGGGGACGTTCCCCCGTGCCTCTTGAAGTTACACCACTGGTAATGTCCCATTTTCTTTTCAGTTGGCATGGGTGTGCAGTCTCACCCCTCCCATGTCTCCAAGCCCATCTAACTTCTCAGTTTTCCAAATGTTCAAGTTGGTAAAAGCAGGATTACCAATCAAATTTTCTTGTTACCTTAATTGTTAATTGCTTAGCATGAAAAATCACATGGAGTTTTTTGGGGCTGGTAACCTGTTTTAGTAGGTAAAACCTTTTGGTGCTAATTACATTTTTGTAACGTATCGCGCGTTAGCTTGCTTCGTTGACATACAGGTTATCGATTCCCAGTCCCGTCGACATACAGGATATCGATTCCCTTGTGAATTAGAAAGACATTATTTTTCCTCCTCTATCCCGACGTTGTGTATAATTATAAAGCACTGTATGCCCAGTGCTTTCTCAGAGCCTGTGTATATTGGACAAAATATATTGACAGGCTTACTCGGTTAGGACTCGAACCCACGACCTCCTGCCCACCAGTTCTGACGTCTTAACCACTGGTGGATAAAATATGTCTGTCTAATTTCCCCCACGCAAATTCTATATTCTCGCTGATTCCCGGATCCTCGTGCAGTGGTAAAAACAAGTTGTAGAGATACCGGTACCTCTCAAAAACATAACCGCGCGACTGGGCCGGGGGCCTAATAGTAATAATTCAACCAAAGTTGTAAAATCCACGGCTTTTAAAAGTAAACCTAAGGAAAATTTTGACAAATCTTCCTATAAGTCTATTTATAGTAGTAGATTGGGTTCGTAACTTGTGACACCCCCATTTCATGCGTTGTTTTGAATTAACTGACGAAAGTCTGAATTTCTTCGTGGTATATGGGCGGAATAAGTTCAAATACCCTTCAATTAGCTTTATACCCCTTAGGCGTAAAATCCAGTGCATGTTTAATTATGATCAATGCTCCTCTCATCATTCACAGTTGCTATTCTTTTTGTCATAATACAATATACTGCGGTCTGTGCTTCATTTTAAAACGAACAACAAAGTACTATCTTCAAAGGGGCGCAAAGGGCATACTAATGCCGAACGCGCCACCCTTCTTACAGCAACAACAACATCTTCAAAGGCACAGCAGCCTCAACCCAGTCAGGGGGGTTAACTCTCACGATCAGCAAACTTTGTGACTTACTGTAACAAATCACCGTGTTAAAAGTTCATCCCGTAAAGGAACTGTAAGTTGTGGCACACTCATTGCACATTTCCGGTGTTGCCTGCGCACTTTGCGCCGTGAGTGATTTGTATTTTATGCAGATACGCATGGGCACGCAGGTTTATGCATTATTGCATGAATACAAATTCATCACGGAAAAAAACTTCACATCGGAAGTCTGATGAAGGCTGCAGACTTTGTGCTTCAAATTCAACTCATGCTGTGGTTATAAATTGTTCCTTCCTGGCGAGCCATCCTGGCGAGCCATCCTGGCTGTTCCTCTATTTATTTTTTTGGAAGTTGAAATTTACCCCGCCTTTGTCACTATAAAAATGTGAAAATCACTTTGGCAACTCGCAAAAATGTTCCAGTGCCCAAAACTTATGGGCATTTGAAAGCAGACACAACCGAAACGTTGCTTGATAAAATGACGAACTAGTGAGGCGCTTTCTCACCATATTACTGAACAATAGAGAAAGTTGCGACAACTTCTCACTTTAATCATGTTAATTGGCCCAAAGATGGCCGCTCATTATGTGTACGTACAGTGGAGCGTACGGCTATTCCATGTGCACTGCACTGATGCATAATCCGCCATGTTTGGTCCAACGTTTGGGTCCCTCATGTCATTAACAACTCTCGGGGTGCGTTACGAGCGTATTAGTGAGCACACGAACGGCAGGAGTATGACCCGAGGGTAACCGAGAGTATACTCCCGCTCAGACCGAGAGTATACTCCTGCACCGAAGGTGTCCAGGGGCGGATCCAGGAATTTTTGCAGAGGGGGGAGGGGGGGGGGGGGGGTTGGGGGGGGGGGGGGGGGGTGGGGGGGGTGGGGGGGGGGGGGTTGGGGGGGGAGGGGGGGTTGGGGGGGGGGGGGGGGGTTGGGGGGGTTGGGGGGGGGGGGGGTTGATACACTTTCTCACCGTTGGTGGCGCCATTTAACCTCTTTGTTTTTTTCTCACCCATAGGCAAAATCAGACCTGTATTTGCAAGGCGTAGGCCCCTACAAGCAAAAGAAAAAAAAAGGGGGGAGGGGGGGGGGGGTTTCAACCCCCAAACCCCCCCCCCCCCGATCCGCGCCTGGTGTCGTCACGTGATTGTTTCCACTTAACATTCTAAGATGGCGGAAAGTAAACATTTCGGACTTTCCCAATGAAGTTTTGTTATTGTTTTTAGATTGTTGAACTAATAAATATGATACATAGGGGAAAATGTTAAACTATATTCAATTTGTGTGCACATCTAATGGAAGATTGTTCGCGTAGTTGGCAAACGTTGGCAACGTTCGCGTGAATGGAACGCAGCTCAAACCTTGACCGTTCGCGCGACGCGGTTCGAGAGTAATGCGCACGCAACATTTTCCTGCACCCGCGAGTATCACGCCCGCACCCACCCTCGATGTCTCTGATCTGAGATCTGCAGCAATGATAGCGTGTGGCGATTGTGTATTGGAACGGGCACTGCTGCTACAAGCACATGCCCGATGTTCCGCTGATATAAGCTTATTATGCTTCTTTTATAGGGTGGCTCAGCGGTAAGCAGAAAGTTATGCTAACCGTAAGGGAAAAAAGAGAAGTTTGCAAGATTTAGCCTAAACGCAATTTCACAGGCAAGTCGTGCTTAATAACCTGCTCCGCATGCATAGAGATTTATTATTGTTGCCTTACTAGTATTTTAAACAAATTCTGCCTCTGAAGTTACAGCGAGCTCTTTCCTGTGCAGAAAATCGTGTGCATACCACCCTATGAAACTGGGCCCATTTGACGTAAACAGTATAGGCCTATATATACGCACAGCAAAGAGTTTGCTAACTGAAGTAAAATTATGTCATTAAGGTTAGCAAGTAGGCCTAACCATTTTTATTATAGTTTGCGCATTGTTTCTGCTAGCGCGGTGAATTTGGCCCCTAGACCAATCGTAGATATCAAATAAATGTGCACAATCCCATTTATTTGTTTCCTATTCACTGCACTCAGGCGCCCATATTTCTTCCAAGCTGTTCTTTTCCAAAATCTATACAAGACCTCATGAGTTTTCTACTTACAAACGAACGAATGTATGTTGCACTGAAGGTGGGTCATTTAAAAACAAACCGAACAAACAAACAAACAAACAAACAAACAAACAAACAAACAAACAAACAAACAAACAAACAAACAAACAAACAAACAAACAAACAAACAAACAAACAAACACTTTTCACTTTTCACTTTTAAATTTAACCTTTATTTCAGAGGAAAACAGAAAACAGGTATATTATAGAATTAAAAACAGGGTTCAAAAGGAAAAAAACAACTGAAAATTATATACAAAGAATAAAACCGATAATTTTAGGACATGAAGTTCATCAAAGGGCAAAAGTTATCGATCAAAAGCGGCGAACACTTAAATGATCTAGTACACGTGAAAAAACAGTTCACATAATACAACAGAAAAAAAAATCAAATAAGCCAAACAACTTGGTCATTAACAAAAATGAACAAAGTGTTAGAATGATCCCATTTTTGTTTGAAGAGCGCGAGGTTGTGCGAAGACAGATAGTAATGGAAATCAACGAGAACTTTGCTTTTTATCCGATGTTTCCATACCAGGAGAGGATCCGGGAACGAATTACGTACGTACAGAAAATAAATCGTGGCTTTGACACTGATAATTAAGTAGTTTGCGAGATGTACCAGCTCCTTAGCCCGCCCCCCGCCATGTGGAATTAAACACCAGTAAAGTTCGAAGTCTTGATGAAGATCAGGGAAGAGTCGCATCAGAAGGGTAGACAGAAGATTTAGAGCCGGTTGGATGCCAGGACACTCGACGAACAGATGGGTAGTTGTGCCTCTTTCTCCGCACCATCCACACACTTGAGGAATATCGGGATTGATGTGGTGAAGAACAGTTAGGTTGGGCAAAATGTTGTGAAGAAGACGGAATTGAACATCGCCTTCCTTTTTTGATGATGGTGGCCGGTAAATCTCTTTCCATGGTATACTCCGAGAAGGAGAGATGATTTCTGTATCATGCCAGTGTGTGGATACAGGACTGTGCAAAGAGTTTAGCTCTTCATTAAGAAGGCGGTAGACAATTTTCGTAGACGAGTTTGTGAAGTCCTTGTCAGGCGGGAGGTGGATGGTGTACGGGAGGTCGGAGGGAGAAGGTGGTGACTGAAGAGAGCGTGGTGACAGGCGGTATCCGGATGATTTGAACAGGTCTGGAAAGATTGAAGATAGCCACTTCTGTATCCGCGTGAGCTCTTCTTGGATACGTCGGATGGAAATTCGATGGATGTCGTTCGTCACGAGGGCATCAGCGCTCTTCCACTTTCCTGTGCTGAGATCCACCAGGTCGCCCACCATCTTGATCCCACACGACAGAAGGCGAGGTGAAAGGAGCTGGTTATTCTCGACATGGTTTTCAATGAAAATACTATTAAGTGGTAAATTGAGGATGAAGTTAATGGAATCTGTGGGAATAGCAATTTGGGCTCTCAATACAATCCAAGCACGTATAGCGTCACTATAGAAAAACGGAAGATGAGTTAGGAATTTAATTTCTGGTTTAATGAGAAAAAATTGGAAATCGAATTTAAGGTTTCGGTAGTTATGAAGAAAATGCTTCATGAATAAGAACACGGGATGGGAAGACTTGTTCAGAAATTTTTGAATCATGGTAAACCGGTAAGTAAGTATACGTGCTTGAAGACATGTTAAACCAAGGCCACCTTTGTCTGGTGATTGATACAGAATGGTTTCTCTTAGCCAGTGACGTCCACCAGACCATACAAAGTTTATAAGTGTTTTCTGGAGTTCATTTAGGATATCTTCGGGAGGAGAAAGAACTGCAAGGCAGTGAAGAAGTTTGGAAGTAGCCAGTTGGTTCGCAATTAGGGTTTTCCCTCTAAAAGACAGGAATTTAGATAAGCCTTTCCAACGAGCAAGAGTCTTTTGAAGTTTATCATGACAGGTTTTCCAGTTTAATTGTCGGTAATTATAAGAGTTTCCTAAATGAACTCCAAGGAAAACAAGGCCATCATTGTTCCACTTAAAATGTAGGGGGTTATCGGTTCTCTTAGTCCATGATCCGACCCATAGACCTTGGGACTTATGCAAATTTAAACATGCAGCAGAGGATTTACTGTAAAGATTATAAACATCATTGATAATGTTGAAACCGTCATCATGGGTTAGAAAAATCGAAATGTCATCAGCATAAGCGGAAGTGATTATTGACGTGTCACTTCCGGGAACTTTGAGACCAACATTTTGTAGCCTGCTTCGTAGTGTATGAAGCAGGGGCTCAATAACGATAGTGTAAAGGAGCCCGGAGAGAGGGCAGCCCTGCCTAATCCCCTTTTCAAAGGGGAAGGGTGCGGTGAGGGAACCACAAACCTTAACAAGGCTCTGAGTGTCATTGTAAAGGATTTTAATATAATCTATAAAGCGATCTCCAAAACCCATGGATTTGAGAACATGAAACAGATAACGGTGATCTACATTATCAAAAGCCTTCTTTTGATCGAGGTTTAAGATGGCTAGAGGGATGTTGGCAGAGTTAGAATAAAGCAGGATATCTTTAATGACATTGATATTGTCGTATAATGAACGACCGGGAATAGTGTAACTCTGATCAGGGTGAATAATACTATCAATGACAGTTTTAAGCCTATTGGCAACTATTTTCGCAAAAATCTTATAATCAGTGTTAAGTAATGATACCGGTCGCCAATTGGCGATATCTAATAAATCACCTTTCTTGGGGATTAAGGAAATAACGCCCCTTCTACAAGATACAGGTAATTGTTGACAGTTTAATGATTCACTGTAAACACTGAAGAGATCATGTTTAATAAGTGGCCAAAAAGATTTGTAAAATTCGGCTGTGAGGCCATCAAGACCAGGGGATTTATCCGAATTAAGTTGCTGGACGGCTATTTCCATTTCTTCAATGGTTATGGGTCCATCAAGGTTTTCAGACTCATCCGGATCAAGTTTACAAATATCGGTAAGCAATTCATCAATAGAATATTCATCTATTTCTACGCTACTATAAAGATCTTTATAAAAGTCGCGCACACAAGATTTAATATCAGGTGGATGTTCAGTGATTTCACCTGAGGGTAAACGAATTCTAGAGATAGTTTTAGAACTTGAAGTACATTTTTCAAGATTGAAAAAGAAGGCAGAACAGGTATCGATTTCATTAATGTATTTAAAACGAGATCTAATTAGCGCACCCTGTGCTTGATGCTTGAAAATTTGATTTAGGGCATCTCTCTGTTCTTGGAGAATTTTTCTTGTATCAGGGGTGATGTCGGGCGTAGACTGCAGGTCATTTATTTTGTTTTGAAGCAGAACAACTTGCTCTCGTTTTTCGAGGGCAATTTTGGCACCGTATTTCTGAGTAATAGATTTGATGTGAGATTTTCCAATATCCCACCACACCAAGATATTATTATAATTATTCTTTTGGTGTTGCCAGTTCACCCAAAAGGTTTGAATTATGTCTCTGTAGGTATCATCATTCAATAAGGAGTTATTGAAATGCCAAAAGGCGCTCCCTTTCTGCCTGTGGTCAGAAACTTTAAACTTTAAAATAACTGCACTGTGATCAGATAAAGAACAAGGAACAATATCACAGGAAATGATGGAAGACATGGAAAACAAGGGCATGTAGATTCTATCAAGTCTAGCTTTGTAAGTATTATTTGGATTATATCTAAACCACGTATACTGAGTAGTATTGGGATTGCGTCTACGCCAGATATCACAGAGCGAGAGATTTGTATAGATATCCTTAAGTAGATCAGAGACTTTAGTTCTTCTTTCATGCGGTTGTCGAAAGCGGTCAAAGTTAGGGTCATGCGTACAATTAAAATCGCCACCTATAAGAGTGATACCCTCTTCATGTTTATCAGCGTGGTGTTTCATTGCTGTAAGAGCATGCAGGGCTAGGGAATCATCTTGAGGAATCAAAGTATTATAGATGTGATAAGTAACAGAACGATACAAAATTTTAGTATACAAAATGTAACCAGGATAAATAATTGCTGTACATGAAACATCAAGATCAGAGTTCTTTTTAATAAGAGTAGCAACTCCGGATCCACGGGTGGTACTTGGATTACAGTAAATATTGTATGGCCAGGATTTCCAGCATAAATCAACATCACACAAATTATGAATTTCTTGAAGTAAAACTATATCAGGGTTTTTAAGAATGTTGGCAACATATACTTGAATGGAGGAATTCTTAGTGGGCGTGGAGCACCCTCCACTGTTCAAAGTCGCTATGGAGAGTGCCATTAAAAAATATACGTGTAAGTTACTCATTTGGGAAGGAGCGAGAAGGGGTCGTGAGGATCAAGGTTTCCGATCAGTTTTCTAATCCTCTGCTGCATGCTCTTTTTGAGTAGAGGGCTATTGCGAAGAGGTTTGAGTTGTTTAACTAAACCAGGTAAATCCGGAGTGAACTTTTTCGCAATAGCACCTGGGTTGCGTTTAGATTTGGCACATTGCAGAAATGCGATCATTTCCTTAGTCGAGAGGGGTCCCTCAGGGACTTGTAAGTCATCATTATCATCATCTAGGAGGAGCTGACTTTGATCTGATGTTACAGAATCCCTATCTGTGTCTGAATCGAGGGTTTCTTGAGAATGTTGCTCTTGAGAGAGTTGGTCGGGGGATGATTGTAGTGAGTGTTGTGTGTTGTCGAGTGCCTGAGTGGGAGTTTCTATTTCCATCACTGGAGAGTCATTATGGGGGGTTATCTCGGATGGGTTCAACCTGATAGGGGATTGTTCTTGCCTGTGAGTTTCAGTTTCCATCGTTGGGTCATTTTGGTTCTTCCTTAGTTTCCTCATTGGTGAAGGGGATTTCAGAGGGGTGAGACGTATGGGGTTCTCGGAGGGGGTCGATTTGTTGGGGGATAGATGTTTCCTCTTGCCTATTTTAGCAACCTCCGAGAACAATGGTGATTTTTGTCTCAAAGGCTCAGGAGGGGTACCCCAGACATATGGAGTGTTGTCGGGAGAGGGTGACTGAGTGGAAGATGTCGGTTTTGCGTTGGTATTTTTGGATTCTGGACGAAAGGGTGTAGATTGTGTAGAAGGGGGGTCTGTTGACTTGGCAGTGAAATTGGATGTCGATGGATCGGTGGTAGATATGACATCGTGAGTTGCCTTTGTGTTTTTGGCAGGGTGTCTCAGGTCAGATTTCTTTCCACGCATGAATACTGGGGGTGGATTTAAGGGGTTAGCATTAGCATTGGAGGTGGAGGCCTTCTGTGATTTCTTACACTGTTTGCTGATATGACCCCGCTCTCCACAATTGAAACATTTTACAATATCATTGGAAATAAATACACGGTAGTTTGTTCCAGCATGTGTGATATTCATATGATCAGGGATAGTAACATTTACACCAATTAGAACATGAACTTGACGCCTGAAAGACATAACGTGGGAAAGGTCCCTGTCTTTGATTCCCAGGGGTATGGGACGGATTGGTGAGACGGTTTTGCAGAAGCTGGACAGATTTTGTGCAAGGATTCGGTTTGGGATTTCAGGGTACACGTTAGACAGAACTAACCTTTGAGTTGGCTGTACTAATGGCGTCGCCTCGATGTAAGTGTCATTAAACGGCAAGCCATTCAGTACACAATCATCAACCGCATCTCTGGTCTTGAGGTATACGGCTACTCGGCCGTTTGAGATGCGAGAGGCGGAAACAATAGAATCGGGGCGAACAATGCTGGCCGTTGCATTCACATAGGATTCCAGGGATATATCAGGGGCGGCTTGTATAGAAATGCCATTGTGTCGGGAGATGTTCAGAAAGGGTTCACTATTATTATTTAGATTTGTGCCAGCCGATTTTGAGCTCGACTGGTCACGGACAGTAGGTTGGGGAATTGCATGACTGGCCATGATGGCCGGCCAAGCTGCCCAGCTCAGCAAAGACCACCACACCAAGTGACAAAAATGAACAGAAATTACACAAATTATGATGGACTAAGAGAACCGATAATAAACTAAAGTGAATCTATATACAAATACAATTAATATACAAGTAACCAATAGACCACAAACGGTCTGAAAGCTGTAAAAAGACTTACGAAACCGAGAGCCCAAATGCAGCACAACCTCGCTCAAACAAACAAACAAACAAACAAACAAACAAACAAACAAACAAACAAACAAACAAACAAACAAACAAACAAACAAACAAACAAACAAACAAACAAACAAACAAACAAACAAACAAACAAACAAACAAACAAACAAACAAACAAACAAACAAACAAACAAACAAACAAACAAACAAACAAACAAACAAACAAACAAACAAACAAACAAACAAACAAACAGACAAACAAACAAAAATAACATGAGAAGACTGTAAAGGGACCGTAAAAATAACACAGCGGCAGTTTTCAGAGTTTCAGAACTTTTGTTCTTTTATTTAATAGAACATCGCCCTCTGTTGATCGTCTGGAACTCCTTGCCATTACTGGAGGGAGAGGTTGACAAATTTCAACAAACGAATATAAACATTCCAATATGGCGGCTCGCGGGAGTTTGATTCTCGCGTCTGTTTGTTGGATATTTGTGCAATTTTTACACCAAAATGAGGGATTGACGTACTCAATTCCACTCCAGACAACCACAGAATGTGAAGCAAATCAGTATTTTGATGTAGCCGGTTTAAGGTGCAGAGACTGCGACTCAGTGTCACAAGAGAGAAGTTCGGACGGTGAGTTTATTCTACCGCCATAGTGATACTGATAGTCTGACCATGGAGGTATTAAAAGCCTGACCTTATCGCAAATACCGCCTGGATGAGACGTCACAATGGTTACTAGGGATTTTGAAAAGAAACGCGCACAAAAATCTATCCCAATTCCTTTCCACAATCCCTTGTGACCATTGTGACGTCTCGACCAGGCGGTATTTGCGATATGGTCTATGACCGCGTCCTTAAATGTCAGTGGGTAGGCTATATAAGTTAGCCCTAGAAGGACGCTATGATATAGCGTCCTAGCGCCCAAGTATGCAAAACAGTCCTATGCTAGAAACCGAAGATAAACAATCACACTTTACCTGCATAAATATGCTTGGCATCATTTTATTCAAACAGTTCAACAGCCCATCTCCCTGTACGGATAGAAATATTCCTCCAAGAATGTCAAGAACAGGAGATATTTGCGGCGCAAAATCGTCTCCACGCGACGCTGACTTCACAAACAGGAGGAGTAATACCTTGTCCGCCCGTCTTGAATGTTCATCAACAACAGAGGGCGCAATTTCGGCCGTGCACGCGGCGACTGTAAATTGCGCCCTCTGTTGATGAACGTTCTAAATGTGGGTATTACTCCTCGTGTTTGTGAAGTCAGCGTCGCGTGGAGACGATTTTGCGCCGCAAATATCTCCTGTTCTTGACATTCTTGGAGGAATATTTCTATCCGTACAGGGAGATGGGCTGTTGAACTGTTTGAATAAAATGATGCCAAGAATATTTATGCAAGTAAAGTGTGATTTTTGATCTTCGGTTTCTAACATAGGACTGTTTTGCATACTTGGGCGCTAGGACGCTATATCATAGCGTCCTTCTAGGGCTAGCTATAAGTATGACATTGACAAACAAACCATGTGATTGATACACAAACCTATGGCACTGTGAACCAGTCCAAATATTAATATGATTTTAGGAGTAATTACAAAATACCACGCCACTTAAAAATTACCCTCAAAAATTTTGGGCTACGCAGTCGGAACTTGGCCAGGCTAAAGGGCGGCGATTACACGGCTGCAAAAGTGCAAGGTGGAAGGGTGGAGGGGAGGGTCAAAAGAGGGCGGTATGTAGCGGAGTGGAGTTGCACTTGCAGTGAGAGGACAGTGCAATGCAAAACTAATGTAGGCTGACGAAAGAAATTCAAAGTCCCAAGTAACTTCCCCGTTGGCGGCTACATGGCTACGAGGTGGAAGGGAGGAAGAAAGGGTCAAAGAGGGCAGTATGTAGTGCAATGGAGTTGCAGCGCAATGGGGTGGAAGGGTGGAGGGGAAGGTCAAAAGGTCAGCGAGAACGGTGCAATGCAAAACAAAAGGAGGATGGGGAAAAAATTCTAAGTCCAAAGTAAGTACCCAGTTGGCTGGTACATGGCTACGAGGTGGAAGGGTCTACGTGGTTGGTGGACAATCAAGCGTGACCATGTAGCCGGCTACGAGGTGGAGTAGAGGAGTGGTAGGGTATTCTGCAATTGTGCCTGATTTTATTCTAAATATCTGTCATGAGTTGAGAAATAATCTTTTCACATATCTTTGCATAGAACATAAGGAAAATAATAACCAGAAAAATCAAATTTCAATGGCAATAAAAATAAGGAAATAATTGGGAATCCCTCTCAGGGTACCAGTCACTGATGTTTGATTAGAAATTATTTACACGTTTTTCCCATTTGCTTTTTACAACCCAGGATTCTCCTGTCAGTGCAAACCTTCATACAAGAAGATCAGTTATCTCGGAGGTCCTTCAACCAATCTTCAGTGTGAGGCATGCCTAACTGCTCAAGTACGTATATATATACTGTATTGATTAAAGGGTGGCTGCAATGAAATTGTACAAAAAATTTAATTTTGTGTTGTATAACTCTTTTACAATATAAGAAATGTGATTAAAATGTGTTTTCTTTGTTTCTGCCCATTTTTGGTGTTTAATTTTCCCGGAATAAAGTCCCCCCCTTTCTCTATTGTTTCCGCGCCCCTAATTGCGTGACGTCATCTCGGGAACACGGGAACTCAGCGAGAGTAGTTTGATCAGTGTGTGTTTGTGTACGTGTGGATGTATACCGTTATTGAGGGAACCAGCCACGCGCGATTAAATAGCTTTGGATGAAGGGACCAGGGAAACATTTCTCGTCGCATTAAAATCTTCAAACAGAATCTTTTGGACCTGAATCTGACAATCAAGTGTCGATTTTAGACTTGTTGATTAAGACACTTCTTCGGAACATTATTGGGGCGAGGAAGAGGAGGAACTTGGAGCTCTTCCGTACATGTATGAGCCAGAAGGTGAGAGTAACAGCGAAACTACTGAAGACTCCGAATCGGACTCCCGATGCGGAACGCGTGAAAGACTTGAAAACAACGATTGCTAGGCTAAACATGGAGGGCTAAATAACACTCTCCGAGTCCAAATACGACGGTATTTCGGTTCTACTGGAAAGAGGTAAAGACTTACACCATCCTTAGTGGTGTTGCTGAATCCAGTAGCAACACAACGACACGGTATTATCCACGAAAAACATTCGCAAAACACTGAAAGCTTTCCACGACACAGCGAAAAATACCGTGCATGTCAATGCAACGCACGCTCGGTGTATGGCCGACCATCCACCACAGCCAGCCGGCGGTTCCCGGGATGACGTCACATCGGCGTTACCACTTGATGGGCGGGGCTGACCCCCTCCCGCCTTAAAAAAATTATTTTTAAATGCTTACGCGAAATAAAAAAATACAAACAACACACAGTTGTGTTTCAAAAACTTTATTTCATCGATATACACAATAAAAATTCCATTGCAGCCACCCTTTAAAATGCTAAACCTGATTCAAGTATAATGTAAGAACCATGCTGAAACCAAAAAAGCCAGCAATCAGAACATTAACCAAAGTGTAACTGAACCATACTGTTCAGTTTACATTGAACTTAATATAATTTAATAACAAACCATGCATGTATTCAAACTGGTTCAAATTTGGTTGGTCAGGACCTGGCGTCTTCCCTGGAACCCCTTCATGTCCGACGCTCTGTTGCTTCATTGAGCCTCTTTTATCGATACTGTCATGGAAGGTGTTCCAGTGGCCTTTCATCATAAGTTCCCCCGTCCAAATTTTCAGGTACTCTCCTCACCTGGCTGTCTCATCACATCCTTTCACGGTTGTTGTTCCAAAGGCTAGTATTGTGAGATACTCTTGAAATTTTGTTTCCCTCATACTCTACTGCCTCTCTTTGGAATTCCTTACCTGTAACCTGCTTCCCTTTCACCTATAATCTTTCACAATTCGAACAAAATGTGAATAGATACCTTTTATCCCCGTGATTTCTGTCTAGTCTTTTGCAGCCTAAACCTTGAGTGGCCCTTTGGCCTTGTGTTGGTTGATAGCCATACAAACCACACAAAAACCAAAAAACCTGCTGAACCAACAATATGCAACAGTTGACCCAGCCCAACTGCCTTTTTGACCCAGCTGGATCAAACAAAATCCAACAAGATCCAACAAGAATATGCCATTTGTGTTGACTCACTTGACTGCTTAATCTTACAAAATAAAACGGAATTTCATAGGTGTCGGATCATGATGGATTTAGCAAGGTCAGGGTTAATGACAGAATGTTAACCCTCCTATGATTTTTACCGGTCAAAAAGGATCAAAGTGTCACTGCCCCAAAGTTACAGTACAAACAAATATGCGGATCGCGAGTCTTTTTTATGCCAATGCCTAAATGCACAGTGTGAAATCTAAAATATACAAATATCTGAATCATGTGAAATTCTGGTTTAAGTGGAATGGTGAATTTTTTTTTTTTTTTTTTTTTTAGATAACTACCGCTGATGATTGGAATTGCATCTCCTGTGAGACGCCAGATTGCTCAGCCTGTAATGCTAATGAAATTGGTGGTAGGTTTCTCCTCGGACGTGTGTGCGGCCCCTTAATGTAGCCCCAACCCTAAATGTAGCCCCAACCCTAAATGTAGCCCCAACCCTAAATGTAGCCCCAACCCTAAATGTAGCCCCAACCCTAAATGTAGCCCCAACCCTAAATGTAGCCCCAACTCTAAATGTAGCCCAACCATGTACCTAAATGTAGGATTCAGGCTACATTTAGGTGTTGCAGAGACGTGTCAGATCCAGTTTCCTGATATGTAATCACATTGTAATTGTCCAATCAGAGGCTGTGTTTTCTGGTCCAAGATTGAATCCTTGTTTAAGTCCAAGCCTGAGTTGATCATCATTTGTGTTTTTGTTTGTTTGCTGTTATAGAGGAGTACACAATCACAGGTGCTCTCCAGGTGACTAAAACTTGCAAGATATGTGATGCGGCCGCCCTGCCTAATTCTGAAGGAATTCAGTATGTATGGGTTTCATTACCTTCCTCCTCTCATTCTCCACCCCTTCCCCTTCTCCCTTCCCTCCCCCTCTTTTGTTTTGGGCCAGCAGAGGAAATCTCATTTGTGACCCGCTCTGCAAAAAGGGCACTTATGTTGCAAAATTTGAAAATAGTGTTTTATATATAGCTGGAAAGGCCATTTTATAAGCTTTCATATGGTATATGTCTGAGGTCTCTAGCATTTTGCAATCACGAGATATTTGGAAATTTGCATGTTTGTTTTCAGGAATTTCTTGAAATGACTTAAGGAGAGACAAGCCATTTAAGAAACAAAAAGCAAAGCAATAGATGGAAGCACTCGACAAAAACACATTCTTTTTCGAACTTTATTGACTGAAATCAAAGATTTTTGTTATAAAATAGAATAATATAGGTATCAAAGATGCAACAAATTCCCTCCCTTCAAAATTACTTGTTTGAAGAATTGTTCACCCTCTTTACATTGAACGGCCCATAACTCGTAAAAGCATACAGCGACTTATGTGCCCTTTTTGCAGAGCGGGTCACATTTCCCCCTTATTTTTCAGCTCATTGTAACTTCCATTATTGTCTTCCTGGCAGATGTGAAAGATGTCACGAGAGTTATGGAGCTGACTGTATGTGCAACATTCCATTGGTCTTGGTGAGTGTCATTACAGTTCTGTGCCATGGAACAATGATGTCATTGGGAGGCTGAGATTTTTTGATGACTTGAACACATACATCTGCATATGTTGGGCGTTGGACATTGTGAGGACATTGTGAGGACATTGTGAGGACATTGCCGGGACATTGCCGGGACATTGCCGGGACATTGCCGGGACATTGCCGGGACATTGCCAGGACATTGCTAGGACATTGCTCATACAATTTTGCCCCAAATTTGGATGAAACTGTTTTGTTCAGCGTAATTTTGTATCTTTCTGTAGAGAGGCGGTCTCTGTTTTCAGCCCGGTGACATTAAGCCACCAGGAGATGATACCTTCGAAGTCACATTTGATGTAAGTTATTTACAAAGGGACACTCAGAGTGTCGCTTCAATCACGCACTCCGTTCTGAAAGAGATAGGTTTCACTTTAAACTCCATCAGTACTGCCACAACTCGTACTGCTTACAAGCCGTAGTCGACTTAGGTTGTACAAGTCCTTTCTACTCTTAGCGGACCAACTGTAGACTTGGTTGACATCCGAATTCCACATACTTGCAAGAGCACAATCATTCTGACGGTCCACAATAAAGTGTACCACTAAGCAGTTGTACCAGAGAGGTCATTTTCAAATATTATTGTCGACAAGTCGCCGTTACCGCACCCTTGAGCCAAACTTTCTCGAGGTATGTCAGGTCAACAGGATTTCAAGTCTTCAGAAACGTGGCAAATACATGGCGACTCAAAAAAGTGTACCGAAGTTGAACCTCAAATATATTCTATATAAATTAAACTGATATCACAAAATCAATATCATTATGTAGCATAAGAGCTGGGGCCAATTTCATAGACCTGTTTAAGCACAAAATTTGCTTAAGCACAAAAAACCTTGCTTAGTAAAATCGGGTTACCAGCTAAAACTCCATGTGATGTATATTGCTTGTGACTGGTATTTAGTTGTTGTTTACTTAGCATGACAATCACATGGAGTTTTGGCTGGTAACCCGATTTTACTAAGCAAGGTTTTTTTGTGCTTAAGCAAATTTTGTGCTTATAAAGCAGCTCTACGAAATAATAGGTCACTCACCCGGATCTGGTCACTAATTACAGAGAAAAACAAGTGAAATATTTCCACGCCCATGTCATCACTCAATCCTACACAAACTTGTACAGTGAAGATTTTTACTGTTTTTGCGTAAAGGTCTCGTGCTTCGTAAGTCCTGACCTGATCGGGGTGAGTGACCTGTCATTTTAAAGAGAAAATATTAGGTTACATAATGATACATCAGTTTGATTAATATGGGATATATTTGAGGTTCAATTTATCATCCTGTCCGTTTGGAAAGAATATTGAGTGAAAGCCTACCAACTAGAAAAAAGCTCAGTTGAATGAATACTGGAATGGTTATCCAGTGGTCCTGGGTTCGAGTTTGGGCCAACTATTAGTTGACCAAAGGAGAACTGGACTTAACCCCAACTATTTAAAATCCACTGGAAAGCTGACTAGGGGCATTTCTCAAACCCTGGCTTCGGCTTGGGCTTCGGCTCCGTTTCCAACTATTCCCCATTGCCAATCTCAAGCCTTGAATATGTAAATAAATAAACAGGCTCTGGCTCTTGGTTAAAACAAAAGACTTTGATGTACATGTAGCAAAAACAGCGTCCCAGATCTTGCCAAATCTGGGGAAATAAAATTACGTCAAGCCCAAGCCCAAGCCAGGGTTTGGAAAAGGGCCCTTATATTTTCAATGATCATTTATCGATGTTGGTGAATGGTTTTGTGTTGTGTTTCAGTCTTTAGATAACCCAGTCCAGTCGTGGTTCTTCCAAGAATACTTAGAGGCAGCTGAGACTACATGCAGAGTAAGTCAATCCTACTTTAATACAAGAAATCGTTGGAAAATTACCAAAAGGTTAATTGTCTTTGGAAGTGGTCTGGATTGGTCAGGACTCTGACTCTAAGAGTGAGACACAGCAACTCAGTACATCATACCATAATCTTAGTTTTCAAATGTTGCTACTTTTCCTTCATTTTGTGGTGCCAGGTCAAACAATTTGCAGGATGTCACAAGTTTGTTTCATTCCACAGATGAATCAGAACCTAACCTCTTGTCAGCTGCTGGGTAACTTGTGCGTCCTGTTGGATTATAATCCAAACAGTCAGAGTGATGCATGCTACTACTATGAGGAAGTCCAGAAAGGCAGACCATTCTTTGGAGATAACATGGACTGGTAAGCAGGGCTTGAATTTCATACATTATACAAATACAGATGTTGGCGAGTTATACAGCAAAAATTGATTTGGTGGAGCCTTTTGTTTCCAAAGGTGCAGCCAAGGGAAACATAGCAAGGGGAGTCAGGTTGGCGCAGTGGTTACTGTCCCCGCCTTTCACCGCTGTGGCCCGGGTTCGATTCCTACCCTGGTCCACATGTGGATTGGGTTTTCAGTTTCTACCTGATTCCGTGGGTTTTCCCCAGAATATTCTTCTGGGGTTTTCCTCCCACCTCTAAAACTGTAACTTCTTCTCATTGTCTTCTCTCTACAGGTTTCTTCAGGCTTTCGAGCTACAGTGCCTTTTTGAGGAATCCTTGGTTTCATTACCAGAAAGAATTAAATAAATAAATAAATAAATAAATAAATAGCAGGCTCTTGGAATCACCAAGGTAGGCTACAGTCCAAAGCAGTGTGTGCCTTTATTTCAAGAGTTCGGGAGCAAATTTTTTGTATGCTCCTTGTATACCTATTAACTGACTTCTTATTCATAGGGTGGATTATATGCCATGGTTGAGGTACAAAGTTGACACGGCCGATGAAGTCTTGGCGGAAATTGACATCCCCACCAAGTTCTCAGCGGAACCTTCTTCAGAGGTAAATCTGACAGGAGGCTTGGGACCAAGTTGATGAAATTGCTTGGTTGAAAATCTTGCTTGATGATTGATTTGTGGTATTGAGCTGAGTGTAGCTGATTAAGAAAGCTGAACAATTTTACACAGGCAGTGGCAAAAATTTTCCTCAATTGCCGGATAGGGCGACACATAATCCTGGAAAAGAGTGGGTTAGGGTGACCTGGTCGAATAGGGCGACAATTTGGTGTCGCCCTATTGTTAAAGTCGCCCCTTTGGAGTGTTTTTTAGTAAGGCGCGTTGGGAAAGTGCTCTAAAAGGGCGACACTCGTGTCGCCCCAATAAGGTTATTTCGGGAAGAGTCGCCCATTTGCTGCATCCAGGAGATTTCTAATTATTATAATTATTATTATTATTATTATTCTGGTTTATTAAAGCATTGTTTGTAGCTCGAAGGCTAAATTGCCACAGTTCATACCATAAAAATATAAACCACATGCAAAATTGGCAGAAAACATGTAGTTTAGAGGTCACACAAAATGAAAGTCATTCTCGGAGCTATTCTGTGCAAATATCAGTGTTTTTGAACTGTGTGAAATAAGGATGAAGTGTTCTTTTTAACCCCTTGCGTACGGTTGACACAAAAACGTGCAGATTGAAAATTGTCACCAGGCCGGTTGGCTTCTATTTGTGTCAATCTCTGCACTTTCAATCCATTATTGGGGTATTGTGTACGTTATGCTTGGCTGCACAAGCCTCTTGTTTCTGTTTTGCTTGGCTGCATAACCCGACCTGGTGCCCCGGCGCCTCCCATCTAAAACTTGGGGGTCAAGGGGTTAACTTTTCAAAATGTTCAAGCTATATCCTGACATGTGAGGGTGCTGTTGCAATGATGTCAGTCAAGGTACTCACTGTGCAGTTTTAGGCACTTACGGTACAAACGAAGAAGTACCGTAAGTACCTAAACTGTTGAAACTTCACCTCATTTTACAAAATACTAGCAACAGCAAGCAAATTCAATCTTGGCTGGTTATATGAGGCAATTTTTTTCCCTTTCTAATTTTCTTAATCTTTCTAAATTTCCAATCCTAGTTTCCAATAAAGGCCATATGTATTTTAGCGCCAGTTTCGAAGTCAAAAACCCAGAATGCAGAATGTTTGCACTCTGCACTGTTACAGTTCACAAATCTCTCGACCACCTAATGTTATGTCGTGTGAACACCACAACTTTGTGATAACTCTTCAATTTCTTTCAATTTCAGGACAGTACTTTAAAGCTGTACGTGGCCCAGTATAGTGCAACAGGTTTATACCAGGGTTTCAGATCCGTCAGTGGCGGCGTTATACAGGTCAATATCAGATTTGAACTTTGTTCCAAACTGTATTTTCAGGCACATATTTTATGGAACTATGTGTTTCTGACTGAGTTAAGATGGTCATTGGCATAAATCTTTGTTGAAAAGTCGGGGAGATGACAAATAACCCCCAAAAGTCATCCCGAAAAAAATTTGACCCGAAAAATGTTTTGAAAGCATTGGGGGGGGGGGGGGGGGGCTGTGCTATTCAAAAATGGTGGACAATTATTTTCACATGTACCTAGAAATATGTACATAGAATGTACCTAGAACTTATTAGTACATTTTTAAAATGTAATTTTCCTGTACCTGTCCAGAGGTCGTAGGTCAATTCTTATTGTTTTATCCTTCAGCTTTGTAAAGATACCCATGCCAGAATGGATGCTGCATATATATTTGCTACCACCTACTCAAGCAGTGTAAGTATATTACTGGTATTCACTCGTTCTTTTTAAACTCGGATTTATGAAAATTATTTTTGGAGATTAAAAAAAAAGAAATTTTGCCTAAAAATAGGTTCATATCGATTGCTGATTCTTTCATTGCATGTATGCATTTTTGTACCTGCGAAGTCCGAAAAAACAGTCCTAGATGGTATTGTGTCACTTGCAATGAGCATTTGCACCATTTTGATATGTCACTTAGATCTGCTACATGATAAACAGATAGATTATTGAAGAGAAATTGTTCATGATTTCTGTTAATTTCCATTGAAGGGAAACCTCAAAGTGCCTTGAAAACCAACAAACAAACTTTGATTAGACTATTTGCAGTCATTGTCTTTACACTGATGACAGACCTCTTTTCAGTTGGAAAAAGGAGCTTACCTTTTTCTAAATGCATTTGAGAACAAAGCAGTCTTTAATTTTCACCCAACATCTGAAACCAGGAATGTTCTCGTAAGTCTGATTATTTTTCCCACAGGCTCTCGGAAAGAGCAAAAATCTCTTCCCGAATCCACCCTCCCCGCCTCCACCAACCCCACCCACAAAAAGGTCTTCACAGAAATCTTCTGTTTTCCTGTTTTTCAGTGCCAACTCAAAGCCCAGGATTTATGGAACAACTACGAGACGACCTTCTATGACATGTGTATCCCTTTTGAAAATTACACTGCAAGACGCAATTAATCCTTACATTTGGAGAAACCCTGGAAGCATCCTTGTAAAAAAATATACACGATGACACAAAGGCACTGCAGTGGAAGTATTATTGTATTACGGGTAAGGCCAGCCAGGAGTACCCTGATGCTATTTCTGGGTCAGACACCATCCTATTGCCATTCAGAAACTTGGGCAATGACAGAATGATTGATTGCTCTGGTGGGGGGGACCCTTTGTGTATACTGACCACAAAGGCATTAGATAACACACACTTGAATGGGGCTTAGCCAAACACATGCCAGAGGGCTTACTTTCTCAGGGCTGGCATGTCCAGTGTGTGACCTCTGGTTTAAATTTGATTGCACAGTCTCGAACTATGGCTTTCGACTCAAGTTAAAAAAAAATTGAGCAATATTGGCCCAAAGATGTTTTAGTAATAAAAAAATTACGAAAAAACAACTTCCGCTGCAGTGCCTTTTTTGCTCTGATTTGAGTGTATCCTGAACATAAAGTTTTTTTTATTTCAGAGTTAAAATTTTGTAAACATTTGTAGATCGTTGTCAAGTTTAACCTAACCCCTTGGCGTTTTTACTAGAAGGCTTCCTCAACCTGTCAAAATTCAACACTGTGCAGTATACCTGTGGCACATTCTTTGGACAAATCGGGGCATCATAGCTCCATGTAAAGTAATGGTGCCAAGGCCCTGCATTACTGAACCCATCAAAACTTGACAGAACCTGCTGTTGGAGTTTGCAAGGCTTAGGGTAGTTAGGATTAAAATGCCTTTTTGGGAGAATATAAAAAAACCAAGGATAATTGGGCTTGTACATGCACACACATGCATCAAAAAGTATAATCACAAGGAATATTTGACAAACTTGGTTCCCTATATTATGTGACTTCTTGAAGTGATTTTTTTTCTGAGCTGCCTCATCAGACCTTCAGTACACAGATAGTGGTAGCACTTCACTGTATGCTCTCCCTGTCTTGCTGAATAACTATAAGGATGCTGGGACGTTGGTCAACCAAGGTAAGCATGTTGCCCAGGCGGCTATATAAAATTACTGGGGCACTTATGACTCGTCATGCAGAGTGACGCCTGCTTTGGTCAAGTTTATGCAGTTGCTAAGCACACAAAAATTGCTTAGCATGAAAAGTTTTCCTTGGTAAAAACAGGATTACCAACCAAAGTTTCATACGATGTATAGTGCTTGAGACTGGTACTCAGTTTTTATTTGCTTAGCATGAAAATCACATATAATAACCAAAAAAACAGTGTGATAACCTGGAGAGAGTACAAAAGCGAGCCTGTAAAATAATACTTGCATCTTAGTACCAGCATTACCCTGAAGCATTGTGTGTGTGTAAATTGGACAACTTGCAATATCGGAGGGAGAGCCTTTGTCAGGTCTTTGCCAAATCTCTTCCTTCATCCATCTTGAAAGCCCGTCTACCTACTAAACCTAGGTGCGACTACCATCTTAGACATACTGGGAAAGTAGGTGAGATCAGGTGTAGAACTGAACATTTTAGGAGGAGCCCTTTGCCCCACCTGATCCGTTTACTGAATGATTTTTAAGTTATTTAATTATATAAAAATTATTATACATAGTTCCCCAACAATATTATTATCCTGCATTGGCTGTGGTTGTTGGTTTAGCATCCACGTGAGACATTATCAGTTAAATTTAACACTAAATGGTTCTTTATGATGGCAGGGGGTGGATTTTTTTTTTTTTTTAATGTTAATGGTTTAGGGTGGAACTTTTTATACATTTTCATAACAACATTGAATTTCGTGTATAACTCCGCAATTCGACTTTAGAGCCGCGATGGATGTTATTTATATTAGATTTTAAAGAATAAATAAACCATTAATAAAAAATAAGAAAAAGCTAATTTTTGTGCTGAGCAAGTCCGTGAAATTGGCCCCTGTGTACAAACCTATTTAACCCCTTGTGCCCGGGTGTCGTAATGGGGCACTGGTGTGCCAGATGGGATTGTGCAGCCAAGCGTAACGACCACAATAAACAAACAATGGATTGAATATGCAGAAAATGTGGGTATAGCTGTCAACCAGCTAGATGGTCTTTTTCAAACCGCAGCTATAGCCATCATCTGTGCTTAAGGGGTTAAAGCTGGAAATTCAGTACAGACATTTATATATCCACAATTGTACTGATTTTCATGTGTCAAAGAAACACAACATTGTTGATCTCAAGAGTGGTCAATTCTGAGCAAACCCACTAACTAAATGCGTTTTTGTAATCCAAATACTTGAATAACGTAACTCTCTTTCTGGTGATAGTTCTGAATGTTTTTCAGATCATGTTTATATCATCTTGCCAAACAAAGTTGGAGTTGTAATTTATTTCCCGCCAAACGTCATTGACAGGAAACAATCGAGCTAATTGGAAGTTGACACGTCGTTTTTTCCTCGTGGATAACGTAAGCGGTAAGACGGCATTCAACAATCGAGCCACGGTCATCCGCTACGCCAGCAGTATCGAACTCGTGTAAGACGTTTTTCGATTCTCAAGCTTTTTTAATTAAGACTCTCTTCAGTGATATGCTGAGAACTTACAACAGAAAATTTGCAAGAAACACAACAGCTTCAACAACAATAGGAGATTTTTGAGATGCCGTTAACATTAGACATACCGGTCCTTTTCCATTGTTCTCGGTAGTCGTGAGCATGCTCAGAACTACTCACACATGCTCAGAACTACGCTCACATGCTCAGAAAGGACTAGTATGTCTGCTGCAACGAGTATCTCAAAAATCTCCCGTTGAAGTAACAATTTCCAAGTAAACATGTAAACTTTCAATTACATGTAAACTTTTGACCTCTACTCATACCCTTGAAAAGCTTCTTCATACAGCATTCAATATCTCCAAAGCATCAAGTCTGAAAAAACAAATCTGATACGTGGACGATACATCATTGGTTATCTTCTCAGGGTGACGTTGCAGAATATAGAAGGAGAGACAAGAGAGGGCAAGATCTATCCGCCTCTCCTTAAGATTCGCTACAGTGAGCTGGTCTACGAGAACAATTACGACATCAATACGGATGTAACGGTAAGCCCAAGAGCAGTGTCACAGAGTTTGACATTCATGCTGGACTCGCAATGAATGCCGACAGCCCCAAGACAGCAAGTCGCTGAATGTTGGGGCAGAGTTAGTTCACGACGTCATTAAGCTGAAAAATGAAAAGAAATTGGCACCTGAAGAGAACATTTTTAGGGTGGAGAGTTTGCAAATTTGCAAGGTGGAGAGTGGTTTGTGGATACGCCATGTGAATCGGCTTGTACTAAAAAGGAAATGTTGGTTCCGACTAACTAGAGGCATTAAGTTAATGCCTCTGATTCATGTCAGGACCACACTTGTAATTTTAGAGTTATCCACTTCATGGTGTATCCCCAAAATCTCTCCTTTTGTGTACCTCTGCGTGGACGGACACTTCTTCCTTTACAGACCTATCTTCAATGCTATAATCCCAGTAAAAAAATTTCCTCCGTATGAAGCGATAATTTACTACCAGATGTGACCGGAGTCTTTAATAGTAAAATTTTTCACTTATTAGTTTTATACATGCATTTGAAAAAGCATACTCATTTTGATAACCACTCAGTTTGACATCCCGATGAATATGGACATTATGTGGTTGGAAATCTTGGCAGTTCCTATTCAGTTTCATTGTACAAGTTTTGTTTAAGGGCCTATAACTTAAAAATAGCCGTGGCGACTTGTGACTCATTTTATTGAGTTGTACCACGAATAACTCAAGTTAGGTAATATCCCTAACAGTCCCAAATCCTCCGAATTTTAATATGATTTTGCATGCTCCCTAGTGGGTTAGGGGTAACGGAAAGGATACAGAACATTGATGTGCATAATGCAAAAAGTGAATTTTCTGACTGGTATCTTTAGAGAGAGTCCAAATTCTGACGTTTTTTTTATCCAGGTAACATTCCGAGTGACGTATGAGATGAGTCGAGCCTATGGGGAGAACGCCCTGTCAACCGCACTGGGTATCTTGAGTGGAATCGGTATCGTATGGGCCCTGGTAAGGTCCAACGCTTGGAGGCGGAGGGCGGGGCTTATCTACATTGATGTCAAGGTATAGACGTGAACCCAAAACACTTGGATACCGTATCAGTGGTCTTGGGTTCAAATTCCAATTCAGAAAATCTTGTAATGCCACAGTGCTCATAATTTATGCAGTAGGGAAACCAAGACAAGATTAAGTTGTAAGCTGTACAGCCGATTTTTTGTGGGGGTGCGTATCCACATTTTTCCAAACCAACTTTTAAAATTGTCGTAAAAAGCAATCCGTATTTTTTCGTGGGCAGCAAAATATTTTGAAAAGTTAGTGGATGACCAAGTTTTAGAGTAGCTTGCTTTCAGTAGTCTTTATGTATACATCTAAACAGAACACGTATCAACACACAACGAATGAAGGGCAATTCTTCTTGACCGATTCTATTAAACAAAAAGTGGACCTTTGGGGGAATTTGGCCTGGGTTGGACCCGGAGATAATTGTTATAATTATTAATATGTCACAGTACCGACATTTGTATTTTTCTTCATCCAAGTCTACGAAACCAAGCACGTTTAAGGGGGAAGTTACCCCGCCTAGGTCTGAAAATTTTGATAATTTCTATGGTATCTACTGAAGATTTATCCTCTATTTAAATCTGGACCCAGGAAAACCATAAGGGTGGTAGGGCTGGCAACCTAAAATGTGGCCAACCCCACCACCTCTGTTGTAGCTCTTTACTTAGAGTGGCTTTTAGCCTTGTATTGGGTGACTTCAAAAAGGGAACAAAAGACTGGCACTCATCTGAATCACATTTTGATCTTTCTCTCAACTCTTCACTCCAGACAATGTTCAAGTTTCTCCTCTACAGCTTCGGAGTTTTGGGCAACGTTTTCTTTGTTTGTTTGCTTGGCACGTGCTTGTATTGGCTTCTTTTCTTCAAGGTTTGTGGTTTTTGTAAATATCTTCATTTTTGATTGTTGGATATTGTTGGATATTGTTGGATTCAGCATGGCTCTTGCAAAATACTTGAAGCAGGGTTAGATATTGCAAGAAGTTTTTAAACGGAAATATAATATTGTTTTTTCGCTTCAGCGCCAAGACCTGGTGTATGTAGTCCTTCCAACTGCAGCTCAAGAGGAATCTTTCATCTGGTATCTCTCTTTTGCCTTCGCCTTTAAGGTAATAATTTAACCCTTTCATTACCGCTGACGTACTGGTATGCTTGCATAGAGTTACTGAAGGTCCATTACACCACTGTGAATTTCTTGGATATGATTTTCTATTCAAAATGTACAGGAAAATTGGGCGGATGTGATTTTTAGCAATGAGGGTCCAAAATCACATCCAGAGCCCAGAATCACAATGAGGTTTAAGCTGTTAAACCCAGAAGTCACAATGTACTCTTTGTCAAGGTGGACAATAGTTTACAGGCTTCAGATGTGATTTTGAATAGAGTAGGGTGTGATTTTGGACGCCCATTGTCAAAATCACATCCTCTGGCTCCTAGTCTCCCTGTCGAATCGACCAATTAAAGCCTGCGTCAAATCACTGCCGAAGATGAGTTTACAGCGGCTCTGACTGGCTAGCACACAAGGTCGTGTAAAATTTGCACGCATGTATAGGACGTTCATATCAGAGCACAGATACCAACCACCATTTTTGACTAACAAGCCCTTAGAATTTACTCTAAAAGTGTTCAAACACATTGTCTTTGGACTGCTCATGTTTTTTTGTGAATAATAAACATTCATTCTCTTCTGCAATTGATCATATTTCGGAATGATTAGCCCATGTTTTTGGTTGGCAGGCTCTGGATGTCTTGCATCTGGTCATCTACCAGTGTCTGACTGACGTCTTCTTGATAGACTGGGAGCGGTCAAGGGGTCGGGTTGTCCAGTCCAGTGATCCGGGCAGTAACAAGGGCAGTGTAGCGCCGGTCAGTATCTGGCGCACGTACTTTGTGGCAAACGAGTGGAATGAACTGCAGGTAGGAAAAATCTGAGGATTGGAGGAATAATATTAATCGTTTATCGGTTGTTTTGAATGGCCTTTGAAAGTGTTTCATAAATTACTCCAAAGCCAACGCTTTACTGCAATAAGCCAGTTCGGTATCTCAAAGGTCAAAGGTTATTCGGGATAAAATTGCTGACGTGATGTCACGCGATGTTACGCGATGTTACGCGATGTTACGCGAACACCCATTTTTATTGAATTTATCACATGTGCGTTGTGCGACCACCTTGCCCGTTCATATGCGCGCGTTGGGTCACGGGTCATTCGGGATAACTATGTCATTGTGCACATGCGCAGTTGAAATACCGAACTGGCTTATTGCCTCTCTGTACCAGGAGTAAAATGGGTACCTGTGATGGGAGATTGTGTGATCTCAAACTGTTGTGTAACAATAACTACCAAGAATTACCTTCTGTTGCCAGAGCTACCACTGGCCCTTATATAACACACTAATTAGCAACTAAAAACCCTGAAATTTTGAAATTACTCTGAACACTGTTCAGTCAGTTTTAGTAAACAGTCATTTTGTTTTTGTTTACAGGAGATGAGACGTTGCAGTGTATTCCTCCAGATGTCTGCAATGCTGTTTTTCTTGGAGGTAATACACTCAGATATAAATGAAATGTGTTTCTTCACTGTGGGAGTACAATACATGGAGACTGCTTTAAAGATGATTTACTAACATGATTTAAAGTAAAGTCCTCGAATTTAGAGCAATCATGGAAAAGTCCTGGGAAAAGTCATAGAATTTTGTTATTTTGAAAGATTTATGGAAAATTGATATTGATGTATTGTTTTCAAAAAAGGACGGAATGTGTCTTTTTGTATTGGCTATGAAGGTTAAAAATACAAGCATGTTGCATTTAGAAATTAATGTATTTTTGTTTCCATATAAGGTGATTGGTATGAAAAACCTGACTACAACAGACCCACGCAGCGATGTGTATGACGACCCCAGCGTGTATGCAGGGGAGCAGAGCAGGGTGCTGCGGTTCGCTGTAGCAGCAGGAATGTACATCCTGTTGTCACTACTGCAGGTAGTTTCAAATATTCAATCAAATGCAAGTTCAAAGACCAAAATACTATATTAATATTATTCTACCACAAACATTTACTGCCCTACTATTTCCTTGTGCAGCTATGAAAACCTTAGTAGATAAAATTGAGGAATTTTGTAATAATTTTCGTGAGGATTTTGATTTCTTTCACAGTGGATTTTCTTTGCCTTCATCTACGAGCGTTTCATCACTGACAGCATGAGGAACTTTGTTGACCTCTGCTCCATGGCAAATGTAAGTTGGAATGACATCGTTTGGCTTAGACTTTTGGGATTGTTACCCTGATGTCCACTAATTGTGTGAATTTTGTCACGGTAAAAGCATTTTGTATATGTAAGTTTGGTCCGAACAAGGTTTAACCCCTTGTGTACGGATGACTAAAATATGTGCAAAAAAAACAGTGCCACCAGGCCGGATGACACCATTGGCCGCTGTTTGTGCAGTTTCAATCCATTGTTGGATTAAACAGTGCCACCAGGCCGGATGACGCCATTGGCCGCTGTTTGTGCAGTTTCAATCCATTGTTGGATTATTGTGTATATGTTACGCTTGACTGCACAAACACATTGTAGCGGTTCGCTTGGCTGCCAGAGCCGCCGCGACACCCAGACGTCTCCCGTAAAATACTGTACTCAAGGGGTTAAAGAGGTAGGAATTAATATTCCTCTTGAAGCAGGAAAGATCGTAAGATGAAGGGAAACATCACCAGGCAAAGAATTCCATAGAGATACAGAATGAGGGGAAAAGCTATTGGCATAGCTTTTCATTCTACATCTAGGTACAGCTAGAGTATATTGGTGGGGACAGGTGGAAACCAGAGTTTCATGCTCAAACACCCTAACTGGAGGAACCAAGCTGGACAAGCCGGTGGAACATTTACCATGAAAATATCTGTAGAACAGACTAAGAGTAGCAACAGTTCCCGGTGTGAGAGTGATTGTAAAGATGAGCCCAACTCTTCTCCAACCAAATTAACAATGCGTTTCTGTACTCTATCTAAGAAAGATAAGTGACAAGCAGAAGCACCAGCCCAGATGTGGGAACAGTACTCCATAAGAGGACGTATAGTTGTCTTGTAAAAGTAGACGTTAAAATGTTACTCACTGTCAGTACAACTGAAATAAGTCCTGTGGAGCTACTTGTTAAAGGGCGTGTAGATACATTTGTTTGGTGTTGATGTGGTTTATATACTATCGTTACTATCATGTAACATTTCATGCATTTTATCCAACCAATCCCCATTCTTGTTACATCAGATCAGTGTGTTTGTCCTGATTGATAATACATACGGCTACTACATCCATGGCCGCTCCGTCCACGGCTGTGCTGACACCGACATGAAAGAGATGAGAGACCAGCTCAAGAGAGAAGAGGTATTAGCATTTTAACCCTAACCCTACCAGACGCAGCACAGTGCATCTGTGGTGACAGCTCCACTTTGCTGCACTCTGCACATAAGTCAATGTGACAAAGTATGCAATCTTGATGCGTCTGGCAGGGTTTCTAGCCAAAAGTACCCTGGAGGGTTAGGATTAAGGGCTGCCTTTTTTTAACTTTCCTAAAACAAATTCCATATATAGATGCAAAGGAACAAAGAAAATTTCTCCGAAGAAAATTCCTCCTAGTTGATCTATTGCATGATTTGAATCAGTTTAGACAGACTCCACTTTAATTGAATTCATCTTAAAGAAAAAGGGTTGTCCACCTTAGAAAATTCCCACCTGGGTCTAAAATAGAAGTAAAAAAGGCCTTCTCCCTTCCTTGTTTTTTTTAAAGGCATGAGGCATGACGCTAAACAGGTTTTTTTTAATTTTTTTATTTTGCCTTATTTTAATTTGTTTTTTTGTTTTGACTGATAGGATAATCTTTGTGGTCAGAGGGGCCTTTTACCCAACGGAGAGCAGCAGACCTTTGAAATCTTGTTACCTTTGAAGTTCAGGCAACAATACAACGCCATACTGCAACCTCTGGTATGTATTATGGTGTGCTCAGACCAGTTCACCTCATTAATATTACCAACCTTTAGGGTGGTCAGGTTGAAGTGGTGGTTCTTTCCTCGCCTTTCCACCTCTTGTGACCCCGGACTATGCGAACTTGACAATAGCCGTCCAAAATCACACCCTACTCTATTCAAAATCACATCTGAAGCCTGTAAACTATTGTCCCACCTTGACAAAGAGTACATTGTGACTTCTGGGTTTAACAGCTTAAACCTCATTGTGATTCTGGGCTCTAGATATGATTTTGGACCCTCATTGTTAAAATCATATCAGCCTTATCCTCCTGTCCATTTTGAATAGATATCACATCCAAGGGGTTCACAGTGTAATAAAACGTAACTGAACATCACTAATAATCTGATTTCACAGTTTGACTGTTTTTATTTTCAATTCTAGGATGGTGTAGCTGCAAGAATTGATGGCACGAGAGGTAATTCAGAATTTTGTTTTCAAGGACACCACACCTGAAAAACAACTTTCTCTAAGTTTGTTTATCTTTTTCAACCAAGATATTGATCATTGAGAGACTGCCAACATAGGGCAAGGTTCCTGTAGCTCAGTAAGTAGAGCACTAGCAATGTGTTCCTGAGGTTGTGGGTTCAAATCCCACTCTTGTCAACTATTTTTACTCTGAAAATTAAGTAAATTACCTTGTCAGTTTCCTTGCGATTTAATTGACGATATTGATGTTAAGCATGTTCACTTTTCACTGTCTGGCCTGTTCTATACACAGTATGTATATTTGGACGCAGCGTCTGCGGTTAGTGGTGTTGTTTATAATCAAGATATAAACACAAATTGCCGACAACTTGTAGAATAACTAGATGTAGTTTTTGATCAGACAAAAACCAAAACAGGGGCGTCGTAATGGAAGACAAGTTTATTGGAAGGTAATGTTTTTTTTTTATTATGACTCAGGTCGCCCGGATGCTGGGAGAAGTCAAGATGCAGACAAGTCCATCCAAGCATACCAAACCATGAATCGATTTTTGGCCACTTTCTTGGATCACGTAAGTTTAATGATGTCACTCTTTGTTATGGATCTTTTTGCAGTCAATCTACCTTTGCTTTCCACAAGAACCAAAGCAAAAACCAAAGAGTAGAGCAACCAGTCTTGTTGACTTGACTTGCTGACTCGGACTCGAGTCAGACTCGAGTCGTGATTTGTTTTACTTGAGACTTGACTTGACTTGGAAAAAAAATGACTTGGGACTTGACTTGACTTGAAAGAACATGACTTGTGACTCGACTTGACTTGAATAAATTTGACTTGCTGACATCAACACTTTTGTTAAAACAATTAAACACAACTTTTGGGCCTATGCACATATCAGTTGAAAAAATGCCAAGCCTACAGCGTATAGCGAGCTGGGAGTCTAGTACATGTACGTATGCGGGGCTGCAGCACTGGACGACTGAATGGAAAATCGTCAAGACGGCACGCAAGGTTAATTTTGTACAGTGCATACGTGCCAGCCAAAAGTCATTTGTCATTGGAATTGGAATTTACTATGTGCAACACTTGACTTGAGACTTGGCACTTGACTTGAACAAATTGACTTGGGACTTGACTTGACTTGACTTGAGAAAAAATGACTTGGTTACAACACTGAGAGCAACGACTGAAGTATACAGCAAGAACCAAAGTGTAGAGCAAGAACCAAAGTGTAGAGCAAGAACCAAAGTGTAGAGCAAGAACCAAAGTGTAGAGCAAGAACCAAGTACTGTAACCAGAACCAATTCCAGAAACAGATAAAGCTGAACTGAACTGAACTGCGCCAGTATTTGAACAAGTAAAACAAACCAAACTCCCAATTCTGCTCGGCTGTTCCATTGATTTATTAAAGGATTGATTAAAGAAACAAGCAGGAGACTGACATACCTTGTGATACCCACATTTACTACAAGACCACTTAAAGAGTTTCTGTTGTGAATTGTTTCCAGGGTATTCGGGACATCGATTACGTCGTCAAAGACAAGCTGTTGCTGGAACAGATTCTGGACATGGAGTTCTACGATCCAACCGAAAAGGGATTCTTCTTCAATGGTAACAGAATTCTTGGTTTTTGTCGTTTTGCTGGGAGTGTCATTATTGTAATGGTCAGGGTGATGCAGTGGTTCGTTCCTTACCTTCAACCACTAGTGACTTCTCTTTGAATCCCACTTGGTGCACTGCGAGGGTTGTGTTTTCATATATGTTTCATTCCCATTGATTGTGCGCCATTTTAGTTCCTGGCAAGGGGGGGGGGGGGGGGGGTACGGCCACATTGCATACGTAATAAGGGTCCTATTGAAATATACGCTAAATTTGAATTCATGGACATTCATGTGATGTTATCACACTGATTGAATCATATCTTCAAATTCTGAATTAAAAACAGTTAAAAATAAGTTATAGTTTTGGCAAAATTATAATTGGAACATACTATTTGGTAGCGTAAAAATCTGATATTTCCACGTCGGTAGAAAGCAAATTTCAGTTTTGGAAGAACTGAGGGAGCAACAAGACTTTCCAAAACGGGAATGTTTTTTCTAATCTTGTCATAATAGGGATAGTGATAGGAATCTTAATCTCCTGGGCCTGCTAAGCTAGTGTCAACTGTCCCTTTTGAAAAAAAAATGTTTTACTATTCAGCCGGGCATGCGGTCTCTGGGGTTGCTCTAAGAAAAAACCTCTAATGCTTTTCAAACAAGGTGCAACAGTCGTTTCCCCTTTTGCCCCAATTTCCCAGATGGTGGTCACGCTTTTGACAATGCCCTGTTCTACGGCAACGAGTCTACCCTTCAGCTGTTTGAGCTGCTGCTGTTCTGTATTGTTGATTTGATCTTCACTAACTTTGTGCTGGCGGCTGTCATCACGTACATCAGCAGCATGGTGAGTAGCCTGCAATAAAGGCTGAATCAGTGAAGAAACAAAAAGCAAGCTGAACCCAAAATGTCCACATGTATCGTTAAGAAAATGTACCTGAGTCATTTTAAGAGTTATGGACGTGAAAACGTTAGTGAGAAGACTTCTTTTCAATGCATCCAAGTTGGTGAATTTATGAAGCCAAATTTTGATTTGGGACTTTGTCTAATTGTGTCAGTGTTGGACATATAATTAAGTTCAAGAGTTTATTGGCAAAGCTAACTGAAACGCGGACCTGTACTGACCTTCTCCATGATAGTCATCTTTGTAAAATACAAGGAATTGCTATGAATGTTTTCCTTTCTTTTTTTTACATGTTGGTTTAACAGTGACAGTTGGAAAACAAGAAGTCAAACTAAATTATGAAAGTAATTTTCATGCTTTTCTAAAAATGAGTGATGTTGTGGACAAACTCCTAAAATAGGGTCCTAGTTGAAAAATCCATAACCCGCCAGCCACATGAGTTTTTTTACGTTTCTTGTACCGAAAGAGAGCTTATTCATTGCACTTTTACATTCATACACTTTAAAAGAAACTCAAAATAACATGAAAATGTAAAATTTGCAACAGGTTGTTCTCAAGGTCCGAGCGGGAGGAGGGCGTTCCAACCTAGCCAAGAAAACCCTCGTAGACGAACGATTCCTCATATGATTACTTCCCAGGAAGACGCTTGAGGAAACTAGGCAAGGGCTGTATGGAGGAGTAAAACGTATCACGACATCTTAAAAATTAACAAAGTACTGATTTACTCTTTGCATACTCCAGAAATTTAGTTTGTCAGTACCCTTAATCGGTTGAGAATGTGGATTGTGGACTATCAGCCGTTCAAAAGCACAGTTTTATTTTTAGTTGCTTATCCCTAATAGAGCCAGGTTTTTGGTCAGGGTCATTCTCGGGGGGGGGGGGGGGGGGGGGGGGTGGGGGGGTGGGGGGTGGGATCTTCCCCCCTCAGATCTCGTCCAAACAGTACATGATTTTTATGAAAATAAAGTATGCAAATGAGGATACCTGTGATAATTACCTGTGCAAAATTTCACTCCAATGAACCAATTGTTTTGTAGTTAAGCTGCACCCCGTACCATGTTCTGTGGATGCCCGGTTTCATGTACAGGGTCATTGAAGCGATCACTGTAGTTTTTTCACCCAATGTCGGAAGAAATTGTCTTGTGAGAAAACGGTTCTGTGAACAAAATTTCGTGTGAAACTGTATCTATGATGTGTTTATTTTTTCAAACTCTTTACATTTTATCTGTACTCAGATGCTTCTCTCAAGTTTGTTGATATAAAGTTTTTCGTTTTTTATGCCACAATGTTGCTTTTAAGTGTAAATAAACAAAATTTACTTCAACTGATGTGTGGACTTGACGTTAAAGATGACCACAGTTACTTCTTGTGAAGTATGATTATGGAGCCGCTAATTAAAACGCGTAGAAGACAACCTTATGTTAAAGGTACGATGTAACTTTGATAATGATTGACTCAAATGTTTGTCTGAAAGCTTACTGTTTATATAGATGATACCAGTACCAGTCCTCATCAAGATATTTTTATCTGAAATACTTTCATTTTCAAGAAGATTGTATCTGTGGTTTATTTCAGCACTTTAAATGAAGCATGTGTGAAAATTCATAAACCCACTGCTACAACAATGTTTTTTCACTATTTTTTTCATGACTCGGATGACAGATTGAGCTCAAACTTTCTCAGGTTTATTTCATGTATATGTTGAATCACACAAAGTATTAACACTGCCTGCAATTGTGTCGTAAGTTCTACCAATGCTATATCGTGCATTTAAAGCGAAAGTCTTCAAGCAGTTTTTAATTGTTTTAGTTAGTGTAGTGGTGTAGTAATGGGGTGGGGGAGAGAGACATTACCCACCGAAAAAAAAAAAACAGGAGGAAAATGAGGGAGTAGTGAAGAAAAACGAAAACAGTGGAATATTTGTTTAAAATCGTTAGATTTTTTTCCCCCCTGGTTACACCCCAGTTTTTCATTATGCGAGTACATGAGTGTATAGAAGTTGTGTTTGACCATGTTATTGTATTCATCATTGGTGATGCAAAATGTAGAATACTTAATTTATTGGCTAGGCTACTGTTTGTAAATGCAAATAAATTGTAGCAAGGAAGTAATTTGAAAATGTTTTATAAAGCTACCTGTTTTGGATTAAAATTTGTATATATTGTTGATGTATTTTGCGGTTTCATGAGTGGACTTTGTGAAAAGAAATTGCCAGAAATTGTTTTGTTGGTACGAAAATGTTAAACAAGTTAACAGAGAGAACTTACACAGGAGCGGGATTCGAACCAACGACCTCAAGTTTAACATCTTGATGTTATAGGCTATTGGCGATTGTTCAGGATATTTGTTTAGTAATTAAATGTCAGCATTGATGCCCACACAGATTGACGCGCGAGATGTTTGTCTATTTGTGTCCGGTGTAAAAGAACCAGTTATTCTGGGTTTAATTTCATGGTGTAAGCATTCATGTAGGAATATTTTTGTCTCTTTTCCGAATCCTATTTCTGTATATCTTTAAGCACATGGTTTTTTTGTTATTGTGCTACCCGTACAGCCTTCATGCGGTTCCCGCACACATAACTTGCGTATTAGCAAAGAACACGTCTTAATTAGTTATTCTTGGAGATTATTGACGCCACCTTACTTTCTGTTACTTAGACTTTTTTTGGAGGATAAAAGCTTTGAAATGTAGATCATTGCATTTAAACATAATTTAAGCTACTATTGTGTTACTCGCTGAATGTCCCCGCAAAAACACAAACACTTCCACAAACACACAAACTAATTAATAAGAATGTTGCACACCTAAGGTACCGTCATGGCCGGGTCCCTTCGAATTAAATTATTAATGGGAAAATGGCTAAAACAATTTATGGAACTGGAAAAAGACGTCGCTGCAATGGCATTTTTTTAGTTCAGTATGTACCAAAAGTTGCAAACTTCGTATCATTGTTTTGGACTGAAAATTGCCTTCAGAATTCACCGCAGCTATAATTATAGATTCGTGTTTGATAATTCACACTATGCCTACAAAGGCTACATAAATTGGCCTCGTATATTGCGTTTGTAGCATTTCGTCACCGGTAAACCATGGGTAAACATCCGACCATGGGTAAACAGTCAGTCAAGCTTCCTTGTCATTTCATGTACTGAACCTTTTTCAATTTTCATGTCTTCCTTCCCGATTTATCTTTCTATTGTATTCTACTCAATCAATAAACTTTACCTTGCCGGACTACCGGTACACCATACGCACGTCCTTACCCGGTAGCGTGCTGTATAAACACCGCCAAAGGAACCAAGGATCAACCCGCCAGCCACATGCCAATCAGAAAGGAGGTCAGGTGGTGAAATAAACAGCCCAAATTTTCCCCCTGTGACACCCAGGCAGCCAGCCCCAAACATCTCATACGTCGTATTAATACATGTATTCAGACACGTACAACGTGCCGAACCTATAGCCACATTCTGCATGTACATTCTAGGCAAGGCAGCACACTGAAAAGACTCGCCTTTCCCCTCCGTTAGCGATTTCCCAGTTCTGCAGTTCACGGACAAGTTGTTTTGCAGTACTCAGTTTTACTTCAGCAGAATGAAGCTCAAATTCTTCTGCTGTGTGACGATAATTATTTTGCTCATGAGAAGTTCCGATTGTCAGACCGTAGACTTTGACACAGGAGAGCAAGCTGTAGGACCCCTAGTTGGAGACGACTCATCGCACTCGTCTCCGGCCAACGCTACCGAAGAAAGTGCTGACTTGCCCGATGAGCCAGCAAGTACAGATACCCCAATAAGATTGAACAGTGGCACGCCAACGATCTCGCCTGACGGAGGTGATCACGACAGCTCCCAGGTAAACTTTCCGACTTTTTTTCATCATCCGATTCACGCATTGATAGGCCTCTAGGCCTAGCTGATTCACGGTTCGATTCCCGTCCAGGTGGTTTCCCCAAGAATAGTTTTTCTGGGGTTTTCCTTCCCACTACTAAAACTTAAATTTGCTTCGTTATCTTTTCTCAATTCAAACTGGGCCCTGAGGGAGAACAGTGCTAATGCACTGATCAGGCTACCCAGGATAAATAAGAAATAAATGAATCAATTATAAAAATGATTTCTAAATTATAGAAAAGAGTTTTATCATCTTATAAAGATGGCACCAGTTCCAATCCTGACACAATTTCTGTCCGGAATAGTCATCTTCGAGGCGAAGACATCCAAAACACCGTAGCTTGTTTCAATTTTAGACCACATACGGACGTGCTCAAAATCACTGAACTTTTTTTTATATTTTTTTCTCGACGGAGTGAGATCAAACATTCACAAGTTTGTTATTTCATGTAAATGTTTAGCCACAAAGTATGAACGCTACCTGGAACCGTCTTGTCAGTTGTACCAATGCTGTATGACACCTTGAATAATAATTGGTTGTTAAGGACCTTTTCCCGTTGAAACTTGGAAAACGGATAAGGAATGAATTTAAAGACTAGATTTTCTTTTCGGGCATAGTGAAGAATTTGTCTTTAAATTTGTTTTAAATCACCCAATACAAGGCTAAAAGCCACTCTAGGCAAAGGGTTGGTGACAATTTGAATTGCCAACCCTACCACCCTTACGGTTTTGGCCCAGAGCTAAATAGAGGATAATTGTTCAACAGATTCCATCTAGAGAAATAATCCCAATTTTCAGACCTATAGACCCAGCCGGGGTAACTTCTACTGTCAGTGAGACCGCTTTAAAAAGTCTTTTGTGTTTTTCTGGGAAGAGTTTTGTATTATTTTTTGTGTGTGGATTCATTTGTTACATTTGCCAAGATATTTTATCCACTACTTTCTACCACTCAGGCCACAACTACTGATGACTCGTACGTATTCACCAGGAACGGGACCACGTTAGAAGACAGCACCGATACTGTAACTGCTCTATCTGAAACTGCAGATGACGTAAAGCTCGAACCAGCAATCCAGTCAACTACATCCACGACTGCTTCTTACGTAACCACAGCATCAGCAATTCTCTCCACTACATCCATGACCACCGCTAACACCATCCTATCGACCACAGCGCGCTCCACTACTGCCGGTGATATCGCCATGAGTACGGCAACCACAGAGCCGCTAATACCGGGTGAGTAGGCCTAAATAACTCTAAAATCACACCATTCTTCCAAGACACTCTAATACAGTAACCAAGAAAGACGTCAACAAATTTACAATACACCTCTCATGGTATAGCTTTAGTCATAAACAAAATGACTAGTTTCAATCTGAAAGCTGTTTATAAAGACGGTACGTACCAATCCTCCTGAGAAATATTTCTGTCTGCAATGATGTCATCTTCAAGAAAATTGATATTTCGATTTCAGCAATGTAGGCCTGAATAAGCACAAACGACGTGCACAAAACCACTGTTTAAACAGAACGGATTTTCACTATATTCTTGTGATTCGGATGATGGATTGAGCTCAAACTTTCCCGAAGCTTATTTAATGTACAATCATATTCAATCATGTACAATCATACAAAGTGTAAATGGACATTAACTCCAATTCATCATTTTAATTTTTTTATTGCAAAGTAATAGAAAAGTAAGCCGCCCCAGCCCGTTTCACCACGCCCCCAACCGGCTATATTTCTTATAATTTCCAATTTCTTACGTTTATGTTCATGTTTGTGTCATTTCTTTCGTATATTTCGTACTTCTTTGATTGCTTTAATATCTATTCACATAATATTCCTTCGAATCTTGTCTCTCTATTTAAATGTTATAGGCTTCGTCGCATGGCTTTAAGTTTGTCTTCCGTGTTGAATAAAGACACGAATCACCATCGTTTACTCAAGAATAATTTGTAACGATTATTACTGATCAATTCAAGAATTGAAGGTCGTTGTATCAGCACCAAATAGCATTGCCAAATGTTTCGTTTGTGGTTTCGGGAAAGTTGACAGGAACAGCTGTATTTTTTAATAGTAATTCTTGGAATGCAGAGAAATTTGGTGAAGTAGTATGGCTACCAGGCATGGGATTTGAGTGGGCGTGAAGATAGAGATGTTGAGTCAAACACAGAGCTCTGTGCAAAGTGGTGTAAAGTTCAGTACTATTCGGGATGAAATTTGTTGTGTTAGTTAACTTTTTGCACATGAAGAATTTGCACACAACACATGTTGCACGGCATACCTACATGACTGACTAGATATTTCATAATCCAAGCAAACAACATACAGCCTGCTCTTTCGGGACTTGCTTTAGGCCCCCTGGCCCTATGCACTTGTTACGTACATGTACATGCGTTCTGCTTCACACACCAACAAACGATAGTTTTACGTCCCTTGGCATATATCACAGCATGCCGTTTTCTGTCAAATCGATCATTTTGCATAGAAACATCTGGTGTGCGTGTAAGTGTCCTTAGGCCTATATCTTTTTTTTTAAATACCGCGGTACAAGGGTGATGGATGAAGTTGCAGCTAACCCCAATTACCTCATAATTTGTCGGTCAAGTCGTTGTGGGTTGACCTACATGGCTTGGCCTACGTGGCTTGTGGCAACTTCAAAATAGCACGTGGTAACGTGTGTTGTACGTACCGTGTTGAATTGGCAGGTTAGAGAGAAACGTTTATTCAACGGCTATTATTACCGGTACCCGTGCTCTTTCAAATTTCATTTTTTTTAGGAACGATCTTTCAAGGAATATTACTTCCTTGAATATAATTATTAACTTTTTAAAAGCATATGCAGGCCCTGATGCAAGATACGATATTTTCCGTGTCCTGACTGAAAAAAACCCTAAATTTCCAGGCGGCCCGCAAAAGGAAGTGGGCGGGGACGCTAAACGTGTATTTTTTTACTTCGCCTAACTTTTGCGTTGGAAGAGAAACATCTTTTCAAGTTTTTATAAGATACTTTTAGGAACAGTCATTAAAAATATGGACTTCAATACCCCCGGAAATGTCAGCTTGTAGTGAGGTTATATTTGTTCTGCTGTGTTTATATATATTTTTAGAGGAGCCCTGTTTATTCGACAACGGCGGCTGTTCCGACATCTGTTTACCAACTGGAGAAGGCGACTACGAGTGCGAATGTTTTCAGGGGTTCATTCTTGGTCCAGACGACAGAACGTGTGAAGGTTAGACGCTGGGCAAATCAAACTTGAAAACAATCTTGCGCTTTAGACAGTTTTAGATATTTGTGGAGGGTTAAAATAATTATTTGAACTGTTTGGGCCTTCGAATTCCTTTAAACAAAATTGCCAAAACGAAATTGACAAATGTAATCTACGATCCTTAAATGACAGATCACTCAGTCGATTCGGAAGTTCAGCCTCAACAACCTCTTTTGCCTTCACACAATTTCAAACAAAACTCGCGTGAAATGTCTCGGAATGGACCATCGACATAGAAAAATGCTTTTAATGTAACATAGAATCCCACATGATTATTAAGAACTTCCCCACCCAGTTTGTTTCCTTTCTGGACGGATGTAAAAATTGTTGACACGTGATCGTCAACAATTTTAAGTCGACAAGAAACAAGAGTTGGAGCAAAGTCTATAAAAAGAAGTGCACATGCTTTTGTGATTTTTAATAGAATTTACGTGAATACTGTGATAGTCATTTCATGCCAATAACGATTGATCCCATAGAGGAATCCCACAACGAGTTTAGCGCCGATCTGCGCACTTCCGCGTTTGAAAACGAGGACCTCAATGTCACAGTAAACAACTTTATGCTGATTGTGCGCCTGCGCTGCCTTATGCCTGATTAATTCATGCATGAATGAATGTGCTGAAAAGCGTTGTTTTGTTTGCCACTGACATTCTCGCTTTCAACCCGGAAGTGCGCAGAAGGGGCTAATGTGAAATTCCTCTATTAATGTCAAGAAACAAGATTATTTGAACGTGGATCATTTTCTCGTGTTGAATGATATGATACAGACAGAGATGAGTGCTTGGACAACCCATGTGACTCCACCCAGGAATGCTACAACATAGTCGGCACATTCTTTTGTTTCTGCTCGCCGGGCTATCTGGAGTTGGACGGCGGCTACTGCGAAGGTACATTTTTTTGGGTGCCCCTATACTGATAAAATGTAATGAAGTTCTCAATTAAGTAAACCAATCAAACATGCGGCATGGACACACGTGGTTTAACCACCCATACGGTACATGTACTCGTGACGGTCTACACACGTCCTGGTTTTCTTTACGCTACCCGCTGTCTGGTCACATGAGTGAAAAAGGTCCTCTGCTTTCATTTTTAGCAGGAAAATTAAGTTAGATGACGATTTCTGCTAAGCAACTGTGTGAAATCAGGCCACAGTTTCTTCGCTTATCTTCATTCAAAGATGGAATATATTTTTGCAATATTTCTGACAGATGTGAATCAGTGTCTGAACGGCCCGTGTGGTGCTAATGCCGGCTGCAGGAACGTACCCGGTTCGTTTGACTGTCTGTGCTTCCCCGGTTTCGTGTCGACGCCATCTGGAGAATGTGAAGGTTTGTGTGACACGTCAAAGCTACTGAGTTGATTATTTTTATAAGATAAATCATCCATGCTCTACCTGTATTGCCTCAAACATCAATGGACCTACTTTCTCTGTAGCTGGACCCAGATGCTGGAACTCACTCCCTCTCAACATCCGTAATTGCAACTCTGTCTGCAAGTTCAAACGCAAACTCAAAACATATCTATTTTCATCCTAGGTTTACCTGCTCTCAAATGTCATTCATAATTTATTTGTTTTTGCTTTGTTCTGACTTCTCTGGATTAGTTTTCGCAGCGCATTGTAACCGTTGTAAAAATGCGCTATATAAATGTTGTTATTATTGTTATTATTACGAAGAAATGACGTCACACCGTATTTACCTCGTTTGATTTGATTTGATTTGATTGCATTTCGTTGTATTCGTGCAGCCACTGCAGGTGGCGATTGAATAGCGTGCTGTGGTATCACGACAAAGAAGAATGAAATTGGTACATTTCATGCAGCGCGTAGCTTTAACACCTAGTTTTTACGAGATAGGGCCTATGCCTTTTGTTTTTCTTTAGACGTGGACGAATGCGAGTTTCCCGTGCTATGGCAGGCTCGCTGTGGACAGAAATCCCTCTGCATCAACGCTCCTGGTTCGTTTGACTGTGGCTGCAATGACGGGTACAGTTTGAGTAGTGACGGCTGCCAGGGTAAGTCGAATAAATTGTTCTCTAAGAAGAAAAAAATGTAATGAAAGAAAAAAAATGCTTAGCATGAAAAGTCTTCCTTGATGGAAAAAGCAAGACCAACCAAATTTTCTTGTGGTGTGTATTGCTTGTGACTGGTATTCGACTGTTGTTTACATATATCATGAAATCACATGGAGTTTTGGCTGGTAACCTGTTTTTACTAAACAAGACCTTTTATGCTAAGCATTTGTTTGGGCCTAACAGCACCATAAAATTGGCCTCCGGTCTTTCGCTTCTGCTCACAGATATCGATGAGTGCAGTATGTCTGATGTCTGTGACGCTGACGGCGCTGTTTGTGTAAACACCGAAGGAGGCCACCGTTGTGAGTGTGACGTCGGCTATGAACTTTCCTCGAACGATGCTTGCATAGGTATAATTGTGGTTTTTTAATATTGTGGATTCCTATTTATAAATTATGTTTCTGCTTTATGTTCATAAATATTTCGTTTTTCTACATTATCATTTTCGATGTCAGTCGAATCCTTTAATCTGTCGTGTTCGTTTGGTCAAGATTTTTCAAAGTACACGAGAGTATTCTTTAAAAGTGGTGCGGTGTTTTTTTTGTTTTTATAAAACGTTTTTACCTTCGAGAATTCAATTGGTTTCGTTGTTTAAGAAAGTATTTTTTACCGTGTGATTTATGAAAAAAGTGTTTGTTTTTTTCAAGCATTCCTTCTTTTTCGTATTCATATTATTTTATTTGTACTCAGTGTTGTAAAATTTTTGTTGTTGGTAGTTTTGTTAAATAGACACATTGCCTTTATGGCGCGCAACTGGGCTTCAAAAAGCGTTCGTCCTAACATTTCTATGGTCGGAAACATAAGTGAAAAGTAGAATATATAAATGTAAATGTCCATTGACCATCCCTTAAAAATGCGCCGTCTGTCTGAGTTATCGTCAATGATTTTCAGACAAGGGATGGTCGTGTATACATTATTATATTCTACCGAAGTAATTTTTAGGATGAACGCTTTTCCCGCCTCTACGGCAATGTGTTCTTTTATAATGTTCGTATTATGTCAGGGCCATTGAAGAATACCATCCGGATAAACATTAGAAACTAAGAAACATATTTTGAGTGTTTTCGCCAGTTTGCAGTTTCCATTTGTTTTTGTTGTTGTTTTTCTCAGACATTGATGAGTGCGAGAATTCCGAGGAGGCTGTGTGTTTCGGGACCTCACTCTGTCAGAATCTTCCCGGCTCCTACTTCTGCCAGTGTCCGGCCGGGTTCGTCGGTGATGGCATCACGTGCGAAGGTCCGCCAAAACTCTGAGATTTCCCCCGTAAATCTATTTGTATAAATTCCTAATTTCTGTGTACTTGTGCACAGGAGATACAATGAAATATTATACTGCCATTGTTTCCTTTGATTCAGATGTGGACGAGTGTGAGATGGAGATATCCGACTGCCATGAGCTGGCTAGATGCGGCAATCTGATTGGCTCCTTCTTCTGCCAGTGCCGGACTGGTTACCATGGAGATGGGAAAGATTGCTATGGTATTCATTTTATTATCTTCTCATTGAAGTTGCTCGCTGTAGCCCTACATGATTTTAAAAAAATAATGTTATTTTTATTTTGAGCTTTTTCAGACGTGTATTTCAGCTGTGATTGATTTTCCCCACGAAAACTGGTGTTTGAAAATAACAGGAAGCCCAATGTAAACGCATGCATGGATAAATACATTGACACTACTAGTGTAAATTTTAAACTGTAATATTTGTGGTGTAACTGCGTATGTCTTAATGTAAAGCTAAGTTTATAGGTAATTTAAAGGTCAATATATATATATTTTTTTACAGAATCCTATATGAAGGAACAATTTATAACCGACATAGGGAATTTCTTTCTTTACTTTCTAAACGCCACTTGAAAAAAATCAAAGATAGACTGTTATAGGCCTATTGTAAATAAGTATATAATTCTAAATCTAAAAAGAAAATTATTTGCCAAAATAAAAAGAGAAAGTACAACAAAAGAAAATGATTATTGAAATAAATTTCTAAAATTACCGCATACTCTTTAGATGCCGACGAGTGTGTTCTTGACAATGGTGGATGTGCGCAGGTGTGTATCAACACAAAGGGGAGTTTTAGGTGCGACTGCACTGTCGGATTCACCATGGCAACGAACAGCCTCGATTGCATAGGTAAAGTGCTTTTAGATTTCAACCAATCTATTAATTCATAGGTTGACCGAACTTTAGAAATATCTATGCAAGTAAAATTCTATGATTTGTTCATTATGGGCAGAATACGCCCATTCTAGTTTTTTTCGCTATAGTGTCGCGGTGTTACTTTTTAAGCTGTGGCTTTCTGGCTTTTTCGCCAATTTTCGGGTATCGTCTCAGGCACATTTTGACACCAACATTTATTTTATAAAAATGGGGGGGGGGGGGGGGGGGATCCGTTTTCGAGCACTGCAACTTTTTCAGACGGTGTGTGAAAACTGGTGTGGTTGCTCCATTGACCTTGTACATAGAAACCATGCATGCACAGAACATAGTGTGGCGTGTATAATGTATCATATCTACAAAACCGTTTGATTAATTGGAATGAAATTTTGCACAACTAATTATTTTATGTATACTCATATGCATACCTATTATCACAGAAATCTGTTTGTGTTTGGTCGAGATCTGAGGGTGGCGGAATCCGCCTCCGGCCGTGAGTGGCCCGAAAAACCCGGCTCTTTGAGGGTTAATGCAGCGTAATTACAATGATTTTACTTCATCAGTTTAGCTTTATTGTCTATCAATATTCAAAAAAAGTAAACACTTATTTCAATAATATATAACTGTTTACAGATCTGAGATGTAATATTAGAAACATTCTTTCGATGGCAATTTTTGTTAGACGTGGATGAATGTTTGGAAGATCACATGTGCATGCAACACTGCAAGAACACGGTGGGTTCCTTCCGCTGCTATTGCGATGCAGGCTACCAGTTACATAATGATGACGTCACATGCGTTGGTAGGTTGTTAAATCCTATGTGAAAACTGTTATGATTATGATCAAGACGACGATGACAATAGTGGCGATAGATTATTATAAACAATACAGTCAAAGGTTCACAGAAGTCAAAATACGATAAAATAGTTCTAAAACAATAATTAAAACATAAGAATGTGTTGCATATTCGTGTTTTAGTAGTTTATGAAGACTTAGAAGAGAAAGTACATGGGGCGTCCCCGTCCTAAAAAAAATAAATAAAAAGAGAAAGTACATGGGGCGTCCCCGTCCTAAAAAAAATAAATAAATAATACTGTTTTTATGCGGGCTCTGACGTCAGACTTTGCCAAAATAAAAATTGCTTGCCCAGCCCCTGCTGTCCAGAGCCGCGTTGATAACTTAAATGTCGCCGCAACGTCAAAAGGACACCCCTTTTCAAATAAATTTCCTTACCGAAAAATTTCGGGGCAACTTTTTTTGTTGGAAAGTTTTTTAATTTAAAAATATAGATTGTAAGCGCCCCCAAAACCTGGATGCGCCACGTCTCATCCCCGTCGGTAATTGTGATTCCACCGTCTCACAAAAAATGGTCTTGCGACGACCCTGTACACATAAAACACAAAAGATACATCGATATCAATATTTATGTATTAATTATGGCTTCAGAACCATTAACAAAATTTTCCTGTTTTGATTTCTGTTAATGTTTTACCTTGTCTTTTCTTTCTCTCCCACAATTTCCGCCCAGACATCGATAAATGCAAGCTTAGTAATGGCGGATGTGAAGAGATCTGCGTCAACACCCAGGGATCACATCACTGCGAGTGCGGACCCACCAGATACTTCGCCGCTAACAGCACTACTCATTGCCGGAGTGAGTAACATTTTTACTCATGAGTTTATTCATTAATTTATTCGTCGCATAATGTAAAAATAGGCCTACATGAAATTCATCTTTCAATGTGCTTAGTACCATTTAGGTTAAAAATAAGTGATTTATTAAAGATTTTAAAACTGTATTTAGTACCGGTATTGCACAAATAAAACAAACAGTTAAGAAAAATTCTCAAGACCAAACGCATCAATGAATAAACAAAGACAAACAGACAACCAACCGACCAAACAAACAAACAAACAAACAAACAAACAAACAAACAAACAAACAACCTCAAAACAAAACTTTAAGACTAACAAACGCAGCCAAACGACACATACCAAGCAAACAAAAGAACGACCAAAAAGATTGGATGAAGAAAGGACCGACGAATAAACAAACAAATCTCACAAGAACAGACAAACAGATCATTTATACGAAATAGAATAGATTAAATAAATGACATTACAAAAAATACAAAATGTCTGTTTTGGGTATCTTTTCCTACCTCCGTAGTTAGCGCGTCAGAAACAAATCAAGGATTTAAATGTATACATGCCCAGAGAGAAAAATTAAACCATGCAACCAAATACAAAAGAAATGAAATATTTGGTTGTTTCTAACCTGTTTTAATATATTATTATTATTATCACAGATATTACATCCTGTGAAGAAAAGAACGGTGGTTGTGCCCAGTTATGTCGTGTTGATCAGCGTGGCCTCCTGTGTGCCTGCAGGACGGGCTTTGTGCTTTACGAAGACGGTCGGCACTGCATCGGTAGGTTGGGCTTCGTTGGAATTTTCAGTCTAGAAAATATAGCAAAACTCTCTTGACACTAGCATTTTAAAGACATTTATTTTCTTTCAATGACATTAAGTACAATAATATTTACTTACAAGTGTAACAAGTAATCATAATTTAAAAGCAAAGAAAAACAGGCCAGCAGAGGCAGGCAAAACCTAAAAAGCATTTTTAAAAGACCAATTTTTTCGTTCAGAAATCCTTTTTCCCATAATTCGTTAGTAGAGGGAAATCTATTAAATTGAAATTTTCAACCAGAGCATGGGCACGGCACTTTTGAACAAAATAATGATCATGAATTGTTCATTTTGCATTAATATGTTATTTAATTGCTTTGATATTACAGTATTGCAATATTTACTGGGTGATTCCGGGTGATGGTAACCAACTTTAGAAGAGTGTTTTATAATATAACTTCCCAAACAAACTTTTTGTGTATAATTATTGTTATGGACCTTAAAGCATAATTGTTGAACAAAATCTTGAAAAAAGCGAAAGAACAAAAACGAAGAAATTCCACTTTGTTCACCCATGTTTTGTAAAACTGACCACGCCTATACCACGTATATTTTAATGATTTTTTGTTTATCGAAATAGAAACTTGTGTGATGTTTGTGCTGCCCTTATTTAGAAACGGGCTATTTTCAGCAAAGAGGCAAGTCAGCTATTTACCAGAATTTTGGGAATATTTCTTGGCCAGGGAACTAACCATTAAATTTGATATCACAGACATGAATGAGTGTAGAGATGCGAATGGTGGCTGCGAGCAGCTGTGCAGAAATACTGACGGTGGTTACCAGTGTGAGTGTCGTGCCGGGTACCAGGTCAGCCCGCAGAACAGCTACAGATGCGAAGGTAAAAATTTCAAGCTATAAAACTTTGGTCTATTTTGGGAAAGATTTTACGTTAATACCCCCACTAAAATAGTTCAGGAAAAAAAAATCTGACAAAATAACAATCCATTCGTGTTTAGAATTGTATAAACAGATGGCACAACCTTGAAGTTTGACAAATTTGTTGGGAAATTTCCGTGCAATGTAGGGGAAAAAGTTTGTGTTTTCTGTGTTAGATGTTCTTGGCACTGTGTATGGTCACTGAAAGTGTTCAAATACACTTTAATTTCTGCCTAATTTTTCACTGATTTTCCCGACATAAATCTTGAAATAACAGGTGTGACACGTGCTTAGATAGTTGTGAAGTACGGTCGGTTATTTTCCAAGATTTTGCTGTTCCTGACCCATTTTGGTGGGGGGGGGGGGGGGTATTAAAGTAAAATCTTTGCCTTGTTACACGTGGAACCGGACAATTTTTAGACTTCATGATTGGGGTAGAATTTCAATAATTGTTAAATGACTCTTCGCTTTCGTATATCAGGCCCTTATAACGTTTAGCTGATTTTTTCTGTATAAAGCTTAAACATAATCTCGTTATAATGTACACATCAAAAAAGTCTTTAAGCAGATGAAAATCGTTGTTGAATTTCATAATTTCTTAAAATTGTTCCTTTGTTTATTCATTGAGCTTTTCGGTTTCTTGCAATTTTTCTATTGTCAATTATCAGTAGGCCCTATATGAATAAAACTCATGTTTTAGAAGTCCTTCCTCGTGCATGTATACTCATTTGATTTGGGGCTCACAGCTTTGGGATGGACTGTACAAGAAATAATCATTTTGTTTCTCTTCCTTTTGTTAAAAAGCCACGTGTGAGCCGGCGTGCCGTAACTATGGTGTCTGCGCCGGGCCCAACCGCTGTGTGTGCCAGGCCGGGTACGGAGGGGAAACGTGTACCCGTGAGTAAAAAAACCACACCCGTCTTTACTTGGTGCTTAGGGCCTGTCAGTTTTGAAAACTTACAGCTATGAGCTGTTAGACTTTTCGTGTCCATGGTCGCAATAAAGACCTGTACAAAAAGTGACTGCTTTTTCAATTTCGTTAAAAGCTCTGCACCGTTTGTTTTGTTCTCTGTTTACACGATATATTGGCTATAGACCGAATACCAACGTCGCCATAGCAACAACAATAAGCCGCCATATTGTGGGTCAGACATGTGATAATATCGGCATGTATTATTCGATACGGTCTACATTGTATATTTTAATTGTATACTCATTGTCTTTCATGTGAATTTTCCGGAAAAGTTATTATTATTATATAAAATGTATCAGAAATATTAAGCCATTGATGCAATAGATGCATAATTCAAACAATCATTTCGGTTTGTAACCACGAAATATTATGATTTTGTATCTTTTTGTGTGTGTTGAGAAACTTGTGATAATGTCACTTATATTTCGCCCATATCCAGCCATGTGTAATCCACCTTGTTCACACGGTGGGACTTGCATGCGATGGAACAGGTGCATGTGTGCTCCTGGGTACAGCGGTAGGGGCTGCCAGCAAGGTTAGTAGGCCATATATTTGTACCTACGTTATTAATAGACACTTTTTAGTACAGTACTTGCTTGGATTTTATACCAAACGATCTCTTATTAAATAATAATAATAATATATTATTATTATTATGTATTTATTTATTTGGCCAACCAATGAAAACAAGCACTTTGACAAAGCCAAATCTATGAGAAGATTTAAAAAGAAAACTGGGTATTGGAGCCAAGTTACTTTGACCAGTGTTGTTGTAGGTATGTTAAATGATTAAAGGGGGCCTTGTGTCATTTGTACCATCTTCTGTCGATTGTATATTAATTTGATGAAAATTAGTGCTATAGTAATATATCATCAATAACGATTTTCTTTTTCAATAGCGCGATGTGACCTTCCCTGCCAGAATGGTGGGAATTGTATCGGGCCCAATGAGTGTCAATGTCCATCCGACTACGTCGGTGATCAGTGCCAAACGCGTGAGTAAACCCAAATATACGGATGGGATTACACTTGAATTTTCCTCTAGAATTAAAAACAAAACATTTGGACAATTTTTTTAAAAGTCTGCCAAGTTGACAAGAGTTATGCATTAAATTAAGTTTTATAATTACATGTACAGTGTTATAACAATTACAATGTATGTACATGTGTACAATGTATACCGGTACTGTAAACTATTTTTCGCATTTACACTTTACATTTATTTACCACTTTTAAAAAAATGTTTAATATGTTCATCTACTAATGATGTGATGTCATCTTTTCCTCACTTCATATTTCAGCGTCCTGTGAGCCTGGCTGTTTGAATGGTGGTAGGTGTTATGACGTCAATTACTGCATATGCCCGCCAAACTTCCGCGGATCCCGCTGTCAAATCGGTGAGATATATATCACTCCGCGTTCCTCTCCTTAATCTAGAGACAATTGGCTGGATCCTTCGTCATGTGGCAAACTAGTCCAAAAATGTATGTTGTTGTTACTGCTGATGATGTTGTGGTTAAAATAAATAAGTACTTTGCAAACAGTTGTCTTAAACTCTTTATTTGTAAGATCAAGTCGCATACTGGTCTATAAACACAGTCTTTCAAAGGAGAGGGATGAAGTGCATAAAATTTGACAGGATTCTTCGTCAAGTGTTAACCAAATAATTAACGTCATCTGTTGTTGTTGTTGTTGTTGTTGGTTGTCGTCATCGTCGTTGTTGTGTTGATGTTGTTTTTGTTGTCGAATGTCGGCGTCATGTTGGTGTTGTCATTGTTAATGTTTTGTTGTCGTCGTTGTTGTTGCCTTTGTTGTTGTTGTAGTTGTTGTCATTGTTGTTGTTTACCAATGATTGGTGTTTGTGATTTCTCCACGCAGAGCTGCCCATGTGTACCCAGCCCTGTCTTCACGGTGGCCGATGCGTGGGGAACAACAAGTGTAGCTGCCCACCCAACTACACGGGCTCCCGCTGCCAATCACGTACGTTTCATAAAAACATCCTCGTCTTTGTGATATTAAACTGATTTCAATCCTTTTGGGAATTTTTCTTCAGTTCGTGTGGACGAAACCATAAATGACAACGAGTGGTTTATTACATGTATGTAGCAGAAGCGTATAAGAACAATTATATTGTGAAAAAAATCCTGAGTTATTTTCAATAAGTGACTTGTGGTTTTGCTATATTTTTATATTTTCCCTTTTCCTATTTCGTGCCACATTGCCGGGTGTATTGCAGGTATCCAATTTTCAGCTCAGATTTTATTTTCTGAAATCAGCCACGTTGTGAGCTAGTATCTTCAATGTAAAAACAAATTGACAGTTAAATTAACGTGTTGAAAATAAGTGGCAAATGTTTTTACTATGTCATCTTCCAATGTAAACATAATGGTAAAGGCATTGTATTCATTCGTAAGTTAATGGGACACTTTTTACCGGTCCCTTTTGCTAGTTCTGAGCATGCGCAGGACTTGTAAGAACATTGGAAAAGGGTGGGTAGGTCTGCTGACATACACCACGAATCTCAAAAGTTGAACATTCTGTCACAGATGATTTTTGTTTTGTTTTTCTGGTAGAGAGGTAAAGTGAGCAAAATATGATATTCGTTGAATGCTAACCCTCATTTTGGTTTTGTAGTCAAGATGACGGAGTGTCGCCCACGGTGTCAACAAGGAGGGACGTGTCTGCCTGGAAACGTCTGCAGATGTCCTAAGGGGACGGCTGGATTTCACTGCCAGAAAAGGTCGGGAATTGCTTGTTCTTTGAAAGAAAAAAATGCTTGAGTTTTATAACAAAAGGTTAATTAAGAGATGCCTTTGGAAAACAGCAGCGAAACAACAAAATTTGTCATAGGATAATTGTTAGAATGTTCTCTGAAAATGTGATAAAATGGGATAGAACAAAATAAATAATGCAGTCATCATTTTAATCGTTATCTGAACGAGTTTCAGGCTGTGGACCATATACTGCAGCTTAGAGTTTGGTATTGTAAATTATGATCTTTCATATTATTGTCCAAATCAAAGGACAAAATTAAATTTGTTGAGGCTGGTGACATGATGGCACAAAGTTTGAAAATAGAAAGATTTTAAAAAGTTTTCCATGATTAAAATACAACACAGCAGCACCGACAGGGGACTGTCTCCCATTTCTTGCAAAAGGAAAATGCCAGCTATTTCGAATATATTACTTAAAAAATAAAACTCCGAAATTCTGCGGAATGAAGGAATGACAACATAATGCATTTTGCCTGCAGGACTTGCCCACTGGAGACGTACGTGAAGTCCATGGTACGAGGAGTCAGGAAACGTGTCCAGGAACAAGTGACTAAATCTTGCGGTCTGTTTGGCTGGAGAACATGCACGACGTTAGAGTGAGTAGAGACTTTTACCTGTGATGCCACACTGTAACAAAGTAAAATAAAAATTCAAAATTTGAGCCGAATCAGTCATCCGAGTCATGGGAAAACAGTGAAAACCATTTAATTTATTTAACATTTATTTTAGGAGGTTTTGGAGGTCGTCAGATACAATTGGATATTCCACCATGCAAAGCCTCAAAACTTATAAGATACAATTTTCTCGAAGACGAAAGCATTTATGACAGCTAGAAATATTTCTCATGAGGATTGGTACGGGTGCCATATTTATAAACTGCAAGCTATCAGATTGAAAGTAGGCCTGATGATTTTACTTTTTGATCATTACCACAGCTATATCATACTTTTCATTATGTTCATTGTCATGTTTTTTTTTACCTGTATTAGGTATGTGTATAGGTATGTGTACATCACTCAGTATCTGACTGGCTACCGTGTGGCGTGCCCCGAATGAATTACGAGCAGAGAGCATCTCATCCAGGTCGCCGGTTGGGAAACCAGGAATAACGAAGCAGTCATGCAGTATACTGTTTGGATATACGCCTTGCTCTAATACTGATTTTCCGCGAATAAACACAATCAGAAGGCTTTAATGATTTTTAATCTAATAGAAAATGTCTTTGGTCTTTTGATAGCTGCCTGGAGATATTAACACTCACACTGCCCGGAAGGGAAAATTGTTTTTAAATTTTGACTGTACACGTTTTTGTATGTGATGTCAATCGAAAACATCCTATTGTCCTTTTGTTCGTAAACTTTGTAGCAACCCCTCTCTTTGGTTTTTTGTAAACATTTTCCTACCGAGGACATTCTGACAACCGAGGACAGCATTGTCCTCTTATGTAATTCTTTTGTTCTCTGTCCTCGATTTACACCATATACAAATCCACCCTGGTCGTCTGTGTCTTGCCGTCAGGGTACTGAGGATGTGTTATCACATATATTTCCAGGTGATCGGGACTTTGGTCATGTGTAATTGCAGTAATGTGTTTGGAAAAACACTCTGTCTCGTCTATGGGTGTTGGTTGTCCAGATGTGGAATATTTATTGCAACCTTAGCATTGCCCTAAAATGGGATGGTTAGGACAACTCCTCTAAGAGCAAAATTTAATGACTGCACACTGTGTTTATCGCGGTTGCCAAGTGGGGACATGCCAAAGGATTACCACGTCGTATTACATGTATATGGGTTCTCCGACGAAATTGTACATTATAAATAGATGCTTGTTTGGAAGATTTATTTTACTTCGTATTTGGGGCCCGAAAGAAACCATTGGTGTCAAAATCTATTTGAAATACTTTAAACTGCCGGTCCACTGGCAGTGATCATCACTGTACATTGTATAGAAAACACTCATTATTATTTCGTCACCAAAAAATTAATTTAACAGAGAAGTATATTTTTTACTAAATTCATGTATATTAAACTTCTTAGATAGATCGAGAGTTTTGCGGATATATGAAGAGAACTCTGAAAAAGAGAAGTATGGCTCTAGTTCTTTTTAGAACCATAAAGTTAGTCACTTCAAATATGTTATACACAAAACTTCGCTCAATTTTATTCTCCACCATGCAAACCCTTAAATCGCATTTACCCTACAAGTTAGATCACCTGCTAACTTAACAAGAATGTATTAATTTGATCAAATTGTAAGGTAATTAATGGTTTGTGATATGTAATATGCACCTGGACGTATTAATAAATGTGTACACGTAAAGTGCAAACGAAGATAGCCTCCTTGATTTATTTTGTCTGATGGACAAACCTCAGTATGAATCAATAATTGTTGCAGTGAGTGCGGTTTAAATTGCCCAAATTTATAACGATTATGTGGGGCGGTAGAAAACGCCAATCGACCTGTGGCGTTTGAGATGGTTTGTGTACACTAGATACATAGCGCAACGAGTCCCGTGTTTTTGACAAAAAAGAGCAGAAGATAAATTTCTGCCGTCTGATAGACAAACCTCAGTATGAGTCAATAATTGTTGCAGTGTGTGCGGTTTGAAATTGCCCAAATTCACAACGATCATATGTGGGACGATAGAAAATACCAATCGACCTGTGGCGTTTGAGATGGTTTAATACACTAGATACATAGTGCAACAAGTCCCATATTTTTGATGGGAAAACAGCAGAAGATAAATTTAATTTCTGCCGTGCGATGGACAACCCTCAGCATTAAACAATGATTGTTGCATTAGTACAGTTTCAAATTTTCAAAATTGCTACGAAATAGGTGTAACGGTCGAAAACGCACATCGACCTGTGGCGTTTGAGATGGATATTATACATAGAGCGCTTGCCGTTGAGGGCGCTGTGTAATAAATGGCACAGATTGGAAAGCGCATGCAGGATTGTATAAATTGAAATAGGTACTAAATTTGCAATTTTTTTAACATTTCCTGTCAGAGTGGTCACCGTGCTTGCCGTTTTATACAAACAAATCAGCTTTTCCTTACTTTCTTTTCATTTTATTGTGGCGTTAAACTCTGAATCTTGCGAGTCGACCTCTATAGCGTTTGAGACGGGTATGGATCAGTTGCGTTTCCAGTGTCTATCAAATATCGCCCCATTGTGGGAACGTAACCATCTGCTGAACTGACCACAAACTACATCATGTAATGGAGCACAAAGTTCCCATACTGTCATGGTTCCTGAGATTATTCGTCTTTATTGACATAAATAGCAAGGACGAGGTCGATCTCGATTAAAGCCCATTAAATCGATCTGTGGCGTTTGAGATGGATTTTTTTACAGGGCGCATAGCGCAGATAGTCTTGTTTTCCATGGTAAAAAAATAGCTTTGAAAGTGCCCAAATTTACAACGATCACATGCGGCATTTGAGGCGTCATAAAAAAACAAAAAGAAATAGTGTTTTTAAGACGGTTCAAACGTTGTTTGCCCTCCCTGGCACAAACAGCTGGGATACGCTATTGCTTCATTCCCTCAATGAAGAAAAATTACCTGCTACCAACATACCAAATCTTAAATTTGTTTATGATTAAAATGAAACCTTATTTTTTTAGGGCCTCGCAGTTATTTTCTTTTTCACTAGCCAATCACAGGTCCCGGTTCTTCTTATTGCGGCTGTAAGTACATAATTTATGCCAGTGTAGTTCGTGTTTTTAAAGTCTGGTGCCTTTTGCGTCATCGAATAGCATTATAACTGCGTGAGACTGGACAGCAGACTGGTTTAAGCAAAATAAATGAGTCTCAAATAAATTGCGTGTTTTTCCCGTCATAACGTCAGTGCGATTCAGTCGACTTTGATTTCGATATATATATTTGGGAGGGTATAACCTCACGATCTGATCCAAAATGCTTATCAAAGTAAAGGTGAGTTATGTACTGTTTCATTGGCATGAGCAGACTAGCATATGTGTCTCCTAATATACCTTTTTGACATTCTCAATGCATTCCATTGTGGAGGCCAAAGTTATCGCAAATACCGCCTGGTTGCAACGTCACAATGGTCAAAATGCATTGTGGGAAGGAAAAAGGCACAAACATTGCTTCTGTTTCCTTCCCACAATGCCAATGTGACATCTCAACCAGGCGGTATTTGCGATAAGACTCTATGGTACTGTGCCAGTCCAAATGAAATTAAATACACATTTTCTCAATAGGCCTATCTTAGCTGTCATGTGAAAGATTACTCTTTTCACATATCTTTGCATGGAACATAAGGAAAATAACCAGAAAAAAATTCAATTTTTAATGAAAATATAAATAGGAAATAGGCCCAACTTCATATTATTAGCCAATCAGAAGAGAATTTTACAACCATGACAAGTTAGACAACCAAAATGTGACTAATGCGACTAAATCATGTCCGTTCTAATGTGCTTGCTCTTCTAATCATGCTCATAATGCCAGTAATGGCTGATACTGTTCCCATGATGCTTTGAGAATGTCAAAAAGGTTTTAGGCTAATAGCCCAACTGCCTCTCCTGCCTGGCCGTACATTATAATAATTTGATAGAGGAGTCGTCTAACTTCGCGCACTATGGTGTTTTTCTTTAGTCTGATAGTTTTCATAAACGTCTTTGTTGATGAGTTTCAAACTCATTCAGTTGAATATTGGTGCTATTAATAAATCATGTGAGATTTTTCAGCATCCTGACATTTAGTCCAGAGAAGTAAAAACTGTGGTGTCTGGAAATTGGGCACAAAATTGCAGAAGTGTGCACCCAAAATTGATTTCCTTTGTTTTAGTCCCATGATGTACACCAATGGTTCTTGTCGACCAAGTTGGTTGGTTCTATCATACTGACCTCTGTTTTCATTTCTTCTTTTTTTGCAGACGCTGACTGGTAAAGAGGTGAGTATAATTAGGTTTGATTGTCATCATTGTAGAACTTGTACGTCAAGTTTGAATAAATCCTCGCAACCATCACTCCTTTCCTTTGACCAGGGAAGGCTGTGGTGCTGTACTGAATGTCAAAATCCACGAACCATGTGTTGGTGGTTTTGTCAAGCTCGGTACCCATACCTTGGCAAGGGGCCAGTTAGCCGTGTTGACACTAGAAATTCTAGTGAACTAAAGTATGGTATCTCTCAGAATCTTGCAGTGCCAGGTGTTAGATTTTGCAGCGTTATGTTTTCACAAGTGACAGGAATAAAGTGTATTAGAAGAGATTTTTGCACTTTCCGAAGTTTTAAATCATTGTTTGCTCAGTGCTCTCCATGAGTCTATAGGGAAAATTCACAGGTTTTCTCGGACAGAACTTGCACCCACAACCTTCTGCTTACTAGTACAGACACCTTAACTACTCAACCACCGAGCTGTCTGGGGTCGGCTGGCCAACTGATAATAGCAAGCTCAGTGGTAGAGTGGTTAAGACATCTTCCCTAGTCAGTAGGTGGTCGTAGGTTCGAGTCCTGTCCCAGTAAGCCTGTGAATTTTGTTCCTACAGGCTCTCGGAAAGCACTTGTCATACAGTGCTGAACACCAGTTCGTGAATGGCAAAAATCTCTTCTAATTTTTATACATGATGAGCAACCAGACATTTACTGAAATAATCTCTTAAATTTACAATTCAGCTTCACAAGTATGCTTACAAATCAAATTCTAATTTAATTTAATTTAAATATTTTGAGAAACCCTCACAAAGGCTTGTACTGGATGCTTCCGAGTTCAATACCTGTATCAATACCTGTGCTTCTGCTTTGCTAGACAGGTTCAAATATCATGGCCACCACTTGAATGGTCGTACAATTTTGAGAAATATGTGGTTTTTATTAATCATACTAAAATAAAGATGTTGTTTCCTTTGTATTTCAGATTGAAATCGACATAGAACCAACAGACAAGGTAATCTCAAATAACATCCCTGTACATTTGGAATTATAGACAACTTGGAATGTACTGCCAAAGAATTGGTACTTCATTTAAGAATGTACCTATTATCTTTGCAGGTTGAGAGGATAAAGGAACGAGTGGAAGAGAAAGAGGGTATACCACCACCCCAACAGAGGCTCATTTTTAGTGGCAAACAGATGTAAGTATCACACCCCCACAGAGCTTGAAATTCAGATTTCCACAATAATTCAATTTTCTACCAGTTTTCTAACAAATTTCATCAGTAAATTTCAGTTTCACTCAATTTGAGCCAAACATTTTGTTTTTAATGCGCGTTGGTTCAGTCAATTTTTTCAAGTCGGGTACATTTTTGAAATTATAAGTTCTGTGTTCTAGAAGATTTTTCCCTCAAATTAAACCTCTGCCCTGCCTGAAACCCCATCAGTTGATCACACAACCGTTGGTTGGTTGCACAGTGCAGACTTTACACCATCTGTAGATGCAAGTTCTGACCTATGCCATCGGTCGATTGTGAGCCCATTCCTTCATAGTTGACTAAATGCGTAAACCTGTTTCTGAAAGATCTACAGATTGTCCAAACTGTCTTTGCGATCAGTAGATTGTGCAAAATCTGCCCTGCATGATCAGGCGATGTGTGCGTGATCGGCTGATGTTTGTGCATTCGACCAATGTTTGTGCAATTGACTGATGTTTGTGGGGTCGACTGATGCTCGTGAACGAGAGATCCAGTGATTAAGTGATAGCGTTGCTGTCGCCTCATCATGGAGATCCATTGATTTTGGCCAACACGTACAATAACCCTAACCCCCACAAGGTATTCTCTGTGCACCCTGCCAAATGCAACAGAATGCAACACAGCTGAAATAAGAACCCTGCCAAATGCAATGTTGCACTGTGCAGTGAACTCATCTGTGCCAGCCTTGGTGCTGGAGGCTTATACATGTATAATACTAAATACAAAAGAATGCATCAGACCAGGAGACATGCCTTGACTGCTAAATACAATTTTTTTTTACCATTGGTAGAGCCAATGATTTTCCATTTCAGAAAAGTCAATTTTCCGTTTTGAAAAATCTTCATTTCCATTTCGCCCATTAGAACAGTGTACACAAATCTGTTTCATTTCCATTTGACATTATTTCATACATGTAAATGAATGCACAATGAAAGAGGCCAATTCCGTTAATTCCGTTTGGTTTACACTAAAACGGAAAATCAATGGCCCTACATTGGTGCATTCTGTTGCATTTAGCAGGGTTAGGGTTAAAATGATTTATTTCTGGTTGTCAGTCTCATTGTTTCTCATTTTTTCCATTTTTAGGAATGATGAGAAGACAGCTCACGACTACAAGGTCCAAGGTGGCTCGGTGCTTCATCTAGTTCTGGCCCTAAGGGGAGGCTCTCTGTGACCCTCGACAGGTTGCGACAAGTAACGTGAAAATGGAATTGTTTCCATTCAACTGTGGTGGATCAGTTACACTCAATATTCATGGAGGGTGGAGGAGAGGGGTTAGGTGTTGGGCTGGGAGGGGTAGGGCTGGGAGGGGGTAGGACGAAATCTAAACTGTTATTTTCAGAGTTGCCTAAGCCTATACACAAATTAGTCACATGCTCACCCACAAGTATTCGCTGAGAAAGGACTGGTATACACTGTCTCTGAGAGTACCAAAATCTCCTATTTTGTAAATTTTTATATTATATAATGTACAACTAATGTATTATCCTCTGTAGTTCATATCCACCATGCAAAGATACGTGGTGATATAAAGGCTGCCACAACTTGTGTTTTGTAAAAGGACGTGCAGCCCAAAAGCAGTGTTGAATTCAAGTCTTGTGTACTTTGAAGAGTATAAGAAAGAGTTTAGAAAAGTATGTAACAAAATAATATGAGTACAAGTAGTAAAGTGTACCCATGCACAAGTTTGGTAAAAGCTTCTCATAAGTTCAAGCTCATATTTTTCCTGAGAGAGAGAGAGAGAGAGACTGCATATTTGGGGGGATTTTTGTGAGTCTGCTGTAGTGTGCCATGTCATACGGGCAAAACACTAACTTTTTTTCAAATTAGGAGTTGGTGTGTTCCTTTTTCGATTTTCCACCTTTGTTCTTGCCCCCCCCCCCCCCCTTGGCAGTTGGATCCTCCCTACAATCTGCCAGTTTAAGGAGTTTAAATGCTCGTTTTTCGTAGTTCCCTATGGAATGTTTTTTACTTCATACTTAGTCCAACTGTTCTCCTGTACACTGATTTTTGAAGAGGGTCATTTGAGGGAAACGGGTACGCCTAAAAAGTTCTTTTTAAAACTCTTTATAAACGAACCCTTCATCACGAAGGTACCTCTTGACATTTGGAAATTCATAACTTTGCAATAGAATGTCAAAACAACCGGCGTTTTAGAGAGAATTTACTCTTTCAGAAACTACCAATAACTCGTACTCGAACCCCCTGCCCAGTTCCGTCTGATGTTGCAAGAACAAATCCCAGATATTTAGCCTACATGTGAGCTGTGCACAAGTTGGCGAATATGGAGAATGAACCCTTCATAGTTCAAATGTACAGGACAGCACAGCCACCATAGAAATGTTTCATATCAGAATGAAGTTTTATTTTAGAAATAAATTTAATGTATTTCGAGAGGCCATTGTATTGGGCAGTGGGCACAGCAATCTTACCTTGTCAAAAGTTTACTCGAAACAAAAAAAGTGGTTTGACCTGCACTTTGATTATTTTGCTGTTTAGTAATTCCGTACCTGTCCTCGAAAGTGGGTGGCAAGTACTGGTACAGAATTTGCCAAAAGTGGGAATTTACTTGCAATTGGCTTATTTTACCGTTGTTACTATTTTGAAGGATTTACTCAATATCCAAATCTTGAAAGCATGCAAACTTGAATTGCACCTAAAACTTAATTTATGTTGTGTTTTTGTGTTTATTTTCTTTGGTCCTTGTTGGCCATTTATTTTTTTTTTTTTTTTTTTTTTTTTTTTTTTAAAACCTAATAATTTTTACGACATCGACGGTTGTGTTTTGAAAAATGACAGTCTCCTCGTAAGGCTTTGGAACATTTAAATTTTGTTGAGAAATCAATTAGTTATTTGTTTTGGTAAAATTATTTGTAACTTGGCCATAGGGAGGAGTGAAGTACAAAACGGCACGTTGTGAACAAGATTTATTGTGTTCATTTGTACAAGTTTTTTTGGTTTTGCAGGTAAAGGCTACACTTTAAAAGGCATAGCCAAATGTTAAATTGTCAAACAATATTTAAATGCGTTGCCTCTTGTTAAATAAATTATGAAACGATTTCAATAAAATTTGCGGATGTAATTGTAGTCTGTTGTGTGTGGCACTTCTGTAAGTTTTTTTCTGTTGGGTTATTGATGCCAGCTTGAGGGAAGTGATAGGTATTGAGGTTTGTCCGAGAGGAAAGAAGCTTTGAAGAGTTGGAGTAATACAAGACGTCTAAAATTATGGGGGAAAATTGTTAGGGCTCCAGCTAAACGCTTATAAAGTGAGGATCTTTTTAATTGACCATCTTTTGTTAAGGTTCTAACCCTTGGTTTTGTGCAGTCCGAGTAACAGGAGGGGACTAAAATCGGGTACGAAAATCTTAGATTTCTTCCAAACCACGAAACAAAATGAAAAAATTTAAAGACCAACTGGAAATGAATTTGCCCATTGGCCAATCAGTGACCTTGTTCTTTAACTGTCCAACAAGGTAAACTTTGGTATTTGCATCAGTTTTTCAACATGTAGATAGTGTCAGATGAGAGCGCGCGCCAGTTGGCAGCAGTACAGTACGCCATCGCGTGGGAACTGCTTCCTCCATGAGTTGTTCGAGTTGTCAAGAAAAGAATTCAGAACGATGCCTCGAATCGACACTGACATTAAGCTGGACTTCAAAGATGTACTTGTGCGTCCTAAAAGGAGTACGCTGAAAAGCCGATCAGAGGTATTAAGACATGCAATTTTATGATGAGTTTGAGTTTGCTGCATATCCTAGCAAGCCAAAGTGTACGATGTTTACACCGGCCGTCGCGTAAAATGCGCGGTAGGCATGATGAGTGACACTTGACATGTAGGGCCTTATAAAATTGCTAGCTATGCACATCATCAATCAAGTACATTTTGGCTTAGTAGAAATTTGCGCATTTTGTAAATTGCGCAAACATTATGCAAACTATCAGTAATAGGCTTAAGTTCTAGTGGGAGAGTTGACAAGTTAACCTAAAAAATGTATTTGTGTAGTAATAAAGTAGTACTTGTGTAAATATTTTGTATTTGTGTAAATATTTGTGTATGTGTGTAGGCCAAATATTCATTTTTAATTGAAAATCTATGCAGGGCCCTGATGAAAACCAGTCATTAACTGTTTGGGCACACCCTTGGTAAAGAAATGTTATAAATAAATCAATAAACTGTGCAAGAATCTTTTGCAATGAAATGCAATGTGCGTTTGTATGTGCACGCATTTTACACTTTTACAGACATAACCTGACAACATGAATTTTTTGGCTTTAGGCATGTTATGCCAAGAATTAGAGAATTGTCCAATTGTTGTGTGAAATGTACTGTCCAGTAACATTTAGTTTTGCACCTATCAATTGTTTTTTCCCCCTCCAACCCCCCCCCCCCCCCCACTGCATCCCCATCCCTGGCCCTGGACGTTGGAATAAGCCAGTTTGGTATTTCAAAGGTCAAAGGTTATTTGGGATAAAATTGCTGGTGTAATTTGACGCCATGTTACGCGAACGCCCATTCTGATTGAATTTAACATGTGTTCATTGTGCGACCACCTTTTGCGTTAGGTCACGCAGGTCATTCGGGATAAAATGCCAATGTGCACATGCGCAGTTGAAATATCGAACTGGCTTATTGGGGATGTTGTTCGTGCACAGGGGTTGAGATTTTTGTCCTTTGACCTTTTTTACAGGAAAATGGTGCCCCAGGGGTGGAGGGTTGGTCATATCTGAAATGACAATCCCCACATTGGTACGGTATTCCGGAGGTTGCAGATTCAAATCGCACTCCTGCCAACTTTGTTTGTTAACTTATTTTGGAGAATCTAAGACATTGTCTTTTCCTACAGGTGGATCTGACCAGACCCTTTATTTTCCGTAACTCCAAGAAGACTTACAATGGCATTCCTGTCATGGCAGCCAATATGGACACCGTGGGAACCTTTAACATGGCAAAGACTCTTGCAAAGGTAAGTCTAGACTTGCTGGGCCTGTTGCCGTGATGCATCCACATGCAAGGAGGCAGGGGCCCAAAGTACTAAAACAAAAAATGGAATCGTGATTCCAATGTTGAGGGCAAATAGAGTTGATACCTGTGTGGATTTTTTTCACACCAAGCTGTTTTTTCAGTGCAGCGGTTCTGTTTTTGGAAAGAGTTTACATTAATACCCCCACCAAAATCAGTCAGGAACAGCAAAATCTCGGGAAATAACCAACCCTCCTTGATAACAAGTGTCTAAACATGTGGCAGACCTGTTATTTCAAGATTAATGTCAGCAAAATCTGTAAACCGAGGCAGAAAGCAACATGTATGTGCCACTTGAGTGACCATACACTGTGCCAAGAACATCAAACACAGAAAACACAAGCCTTCTTTTCCTATTTTGCATAAAAATCTCCTGACTAAATTCTCAAAATTAAAGGTTGTGCTAAGTGTTTATACAATTCTGAACACAAATGGATGGTTATTTTACAAAATTGTGCTGTTCCTGAATGGTTTTTGTTGGAGGTATTAACCCTCCTATAGTTATAGTTATCACAGCCTATCAAAAAATCTACCCACCAACTCTCACAGCTGTCACTTGATAGGTTTTGATATAGAGTAGTTGGCTCAATTTTGGCCCTGAGAGAGGGAGAGTTAACCCTAACCCCACCTCAATCCTCCAAAATCCTCCTTGCAGTTTTGGAGGATTTTGGAGGATTGAGGATGAATGCATTTTTTGGGGCAAGGGAATCAGAGGATTTTTGAGGATTGAGGATGGATCCTAGCAAAAAGGGTCTAGGGGGTTAGGGCTAAAAGTAAAATATTTCCATTTTTTTCTTGGTTACAGCACAGCTTGTTCACTTGCATCCACAAGCATTACACAGTGGAGGAGTGGAAACAGTTTGCAGCTGAAAATCCAGAGACACTTCAGGTAAAAGAAGTTACCTTTTATATCAGGGGTGAGATTTGTCAGGATTTTTTGTTAGGATTTCAGAATTTGAAATCCTGAGGTGTTGTCCTAAAGGTGTTTTTAACTGTAAAAGTGGATATGACCAATACAAACGGATATTTCAAGGGGGGTGCCTTTAGGCAATATACAAACGACATGTTGATCTGGGGTCCTCGTGGATTTTTCGTGCATTTTTCGTAGATTTCGTGGATTTTTCATTTTTGGCCAATCTCACCCTTGCTTTATGTCTGTTTTTAAATGTAACTACTGTGTTCCGTAGGTTGCAGGTTTTAACCCCTGCTCATGTTAATTTCGTTGTTCATTCTCAAAATTAACAAAATTGGCCAGCTAATTTTGTGGATTTCTATATTTCAGGTCAATCCAGTTAGCAGCAGTTTAATTCATGTTCATTCTCAAATTTAATTAAATTATCCAGTCAGTTTTTCAAATGACTGAGTGACATTTTATATATTTGTGAGTGCAAGATAGTTGAAATCCACTTTTGAAGGATGCAGAGCAAATTAAGAGAACAAAATTGAAATTCATATCTGTCATACCCATAAACTCTGCCACCAGTGACCGCACATAGTAGAAGTTATTAATGCAAAACCATAATTCTTTTCTTGACATTTCTTGCCCCCCCCCCCCCAGAACATAGCAATAAGTGTTGGGACCAGCCAGAGTGATGTCACTAAGCTTACCGAGATTGCTGCCGCGGTACCAGCCATCACTTACATATGCCTAGACGTTGCCAACGGTTACTCGGAACTCTTTGTTCAGCATGTGAAGGATATTCGGTCTAGATTCCCTGAGCACACAATCATGGTAAGCAGTCTATGTTTGTTTGGCTTCGACAGTATTTAAAGTCGTACATTGCCATGAAATCCCAAAAATTCATCTTTGATTTATCTAACCTATTTCCAAGGTCTAAGTATAACAATTCCACCATAATGTATATCGTATACAGAGAAATTTGGAGAAAAAAAACAACATAGAAATCTGACATTCAGACTGGCGGCGCACATAGTGCAGCTTGTATGCACAGCCAAAGCACTACAGACGAAGGGCACCACTCCAAAAATTTTTCCATTTTTCAACAGTCCAACTTTTCCAAACCAAACCAGTATCCCTAAAATTATGTTCAGACAAATGGTGAATTTTGAAGGAATGGCCTTGTAAATCATTATATTCTACTTTTCAATCTTTTCAACCGTAGCACTTTTAGGATGATTGTTTTTTCCAAGGCCATTTTCCATTGCCTCTAAAGCAGTGTGTGTTCCTTTAAGTTCGTCAGGACAAATCCAGAAATCTAAACATAATAGTGTACCTGTTGCATCAATTAGTTTATCTGCATTTTACAGAACAAATATCACAATTGATGTGACAGTTATTTTCTAGCTTTCTGTGGGAAAATAGTCCAAAAGCTTAAATGAAGTAATAGAGATTTATGGAATAGAGTAATATTACACCAGTGTATATGAGATAAGATTAAAGCAGGGTTGTTTATATCTAGGCTTTTTGTTTGTAGGGAACAACCTGCTAGTTAGTTTGGGTAACTGATTAACTGCAAAGCATGTTTTGAAGAAGAAAATATGCAGGTTTTGTAATACTTGTGAAAAGAAATGAAACATCATATCCTCCACTGCTTAAAATCATGACGATACACTTATGAGTTTAATGCATTTTAACAACCTGCGGCCAAAAGACCCAAGACGTAATGACGTCACGCTTTGTTTACATGTGCGCTTTCCTTTGGGAGCCAGGTGGGGACGATTGTCTGGCGTCCTGACCTGACTCCCATAGGAAAGCGCACATGTAAACAAAGCCATTACGTCTTAGGTCTATTTCAAGGAGCTACTGAGCACGTTTTGCTAAGTAAAAGTCTCGCTTAGCTAAAACAGGTTACCAGCCAAAATTGTATCTGATGTGTGCTGCTTGAGACCGGTACTCGGCCGATTTTTGCTTAAGCGGCGGGAACATTTACTGAGCAATATTTTATGTCAATCACAGGGGGTGAGATTTGTCAGGATTTTTCCTGATTTCAGGATTTTTTGTCGGGATTTCAGATTATTTAAAGAATCCCTTTTGCAATCTGAAATTCCTGAGGTGTTTTTAACTGTAAAATTTGATATAGACCAATAAAAACATATATTTTAAGGGGGTCCCTTAAGGCAAATACAATCCATATGTTGATCTGGGGTCCTCATGGATTTCTAATTTTGGCCAATCTCACCCCTGCAATCAGGGATAAAGAAAGGAGACAAATCCAGATTAACAAGATGCCGTTTGATAAAAAGCAAACATTTTGTTCTGTGATTTAAAATCATAGCATCCAAATGAATTTTTGAAGAATATACGGAAAAGCGGAAGTCTTTTCTTATAAAAGAGATAATTACATCTTCAATCAAGCAGAAACTCCCCACTGAATCAATATTTTCATGGGATTTATCTGTTTGCACAGAGCCTTAGTGTTAATGCCGAAGCTTTTCCCACATTTAATTATGTCTCGGCACGTGTTTGTCTTTAGGAGTGCCCCACGTTGATGAATGTCGATCAAGAAATCAATGCCTATCGGATTTTGTTATTTAAACGGACAAATTACAGAATAACAGATGTGAGGTGGCCCATTGAAATGAGCAGAATGTTGCTCTATGGCATTCAGAGGTACAAGCAATGATATTACAGTTTTTTCATCGGAAATGATTTGGGGATTTTAATTTTTTCGCACAGATACGATTTGGATGCTATTTTAATAGAAAAGTTACGGCGCCTGCTATTGTCAAATGCCGCATTTTTGTCGATGGTACCTTTTTGTGGACGGAGGTTTATTGTTTTCTGTCCGTAAAACCCTTAATTACTGTAAAAATGCAGGCTGGAGTTTTATGTTTTCTGATTCTTGTTATCAGAACGTTTTTCCTACCCGTAATGGTCTTGATACATCAGGCGCATGCAAACATGTCGATCGGGCGGTCCATAATATCGATCGCCGCACATAAAACACCAACGTACTTTGCATGCAATTTTGCAGCTGACCCATGAAAAACTGAATATTCGGTCAAACCCAGTTTTGAATAATCGAATACTAAATTATTTGAAAATAAACAGCCCTAATTTTGGAGTATTCAGGAAGGTTCCTGGCATAAATGCCTTGAAGTTAGGGTTAACCCTTACTCTGCCAAACCCAACAAGTTTCCGTAGGATCTTGTTGACACGAGCAATGAACAAGAGATCGTTTGCTGTAGATGTGTGATTATAGGCCCTTCCACTCTAGACCCCCTCAACCTAGATGAACCCCAGGCCAGCCTGGATCAAATCTTAATGTTTTAACCTTTGTTGTTTTACACTTGTATCGAGTTCCGGGGGGGAACTAATAACCACGTCTGATCAAGTGTGAAACGTTGCCTGTTTTCAGCCCTACGTTCAGCGCTGAGAATTGTTTAGTGTGAAAAGGCCTGCTGTTGGGTTCAGCATGCTTTACACCTCAGTAGTTGATGGATATTGTTGGATTCTGTAGGATCCTTATGAAATACTCAAAGCAGGGTCAAACGAAGTGAGAGAGAGTGTGTAAGCAAATAAACAACAAAGTTAACAAACATGTGTCTCCGTTTCCTTTGCTGTAAATGCCATTATCTCATGCTTTCACACAGGGCCCCAATGGCTTTCTCTTCTATTCCGTTGATTTTCCTGCAGGCAGGGAATGTTGTGACCGGTGAGATGGTTGAAGAGCTCATTCTGGCTGGAGCTGACATCATCAAAGTCGGTATTGGGCCAGGTGAGTGTACAAGTTGTTGCTCTGTCTGACAAACTCCAAAGCTTTCCATTTTCTAATCTGCAGGGGCCAATTTCATAAAGCTGTTAAGCACACAAATTTGCTTAGCATGCAAATGCTTCCTTGATAAAAACTGGATTACCAACCAGATTTCCATGTGTGGAATATTGCTTTTGACTGGTATTCAGCTGTTGTTTGCTTACATGGATTTTTGGCTGGTAACCTGTATTTATTAGGCAAGACATTTTCATGCTAAGCAAATTTTTGTGCTTAACAGCTTTATGAAATTGGCCCTGGACATTTGAGTACGTTTTGGTGATAAGCAAGGTGTTAATTCAAATGCTACATTCAACTTACAGAAAAGTTATAGCCATAAAAAATGTCATGTTCTTTTGTTCGAATGATATCACAAAATATCAGCCCTGGCAGCCTGCATGATCCCACCCCTTTCCCCACTGAAAAATATATCACACAGATTGTATGTTTTGATGCAATTTTTTTTTACTTAAATGTTTGATTTCTCTTCTCAATTTTAACCCGTTTTCATTTTCGGTGAATTCTTGCATTTTGGGTAATTTCCTGACTTCAGCGATCCTTCAAGTCGTAATTTCTCTCTTCAGGATCTGTCTGTACAACAAGGAAGAAGGCTGGAGTGGGTTACCCTCAGCTTAGTGCTGTACTGGAATGTGCCGATGCTGCTCATGGACTGGGCGGTCATATCATCTCAGTAAGAAGGCCAGGGATGTATTCGAGTCCATCACAAGTCCACCACAAGCCCTCCAGTCCTAATCCCAATCACAAGCTATTCAAATGAGCTTTGACAAAGGCATTTATTACAATTCTTTACCCAGGGTGTGCCCAAACAGTTTCAAACTGGTTTCCATTGGGGCCCCTGCATATTATTAGTTAAAACTGAATATTTACACATTCATACAAAATATTTAAACAAATACAATAATGCTAACACAAATAAATCTATTTTCGGTTAACTTTTCAACTCTCCAGTAGAAGCCTTCCTTTGTCATTGTTCATCCAGTTACTTGTGACGGGCTTTATGAATTGACTGGGCTTACGAAAGGACTTGCAGGGACTCGAATACAACTCCGAAGAAGGCCATTGATTTATTCGCACACTTTAATTTGTGAACATGTATTTAGTTTGTATGTCAAGTTAGCACAGCCGTGACCATTGTTGAGATTAATAATGTTAATTAAAATGCAGATATGTAAATAGCTAATAATTTAAGCTTTACACGCTGTGTATAAACATGGATGTGCTTAGCAGGTTTCACTGCATACACCCAGTTAGCACTCAATTATTAATTTACTATTCTATGGTTAAACACCAAGATTTCAGGCACGGTAAAGGCCTTAAAACCATAATTCTTGTCTCTTTTTTTGTACAGGATGGAGGTTGCACCTGCCCGGGGGATGTGGTCAAGGCATTCGGTAAGTGATTTTTTTTGTTGCCAGGTAAAAATTCCGCTCTTGTTTCTGTAGAATTGAGAATTCAGGACTTCTGCTATGTTTGGCAGTATCTGTTATAACCTGCTTTTTGCAGGTCCAGTGGATGGGTAGAAAGAATTTGTGACAACATTTTTGAAGAGAAACCCCCCCCCCCTAAAAAAAAATTTTTTTTAAATAAATATAATAAAAATAAAAACAAATAAAAAAATACAAAATAATAATAATGGGTAAACTGTTACCCATTAACCCTGCTACAACTATCATAATCTATAAAAAAAACAAGCCCCTCCTCTCCAACAGCTTGTGTGTTTCAACCTGTCACTCGATAGGTTTTGATAGATAGGGTAGTTGGCTCCAATTTGGCACCGAGAGAGGGAGGGTTAATGCATACTGAGCTTGTGTATGTGTAAACTTTGACTTTGACTGAAAAAGTAAAAAAAGTAGGTTTTTAAAATCGTTATTGGGAGCAGACCGGCTTATTAGATGAGCCACTATGTTGGGCTTTAATTAGACATGGGAAAAAGGATCATTTCTACGGGAGTAGACAAGACCAAAATGGCTGTGTGACATTCAGAAAAAAATAACCCAGCCTGTAACAGATTGAAGAGACTTCCAAAAGCAGGGAGACATTCAGTCATCCTTCTGTCCTGGGACTATGAGTGATAGATGGAGAACCTTTGGCTCTGCATGTGATGGGCTTAATCGCTGCCTATGTCAACTTGGGTCAGTTAGTGCCTATAGAGAATGACAAGTGCACGGTTGCCATATTTTGACAACGATGCACGTAATCCTTACCCTCTCAGATCCTTCAAAATCCACCAGGAGGTTTTTGGAGGGTTTTTGTAGGATTTAGCATGGGACTTGATATCCCTTAAAAGTTAAAGTATAACGAATGTGTCACTTAAATGCACGGTGGTGGATTTTTAGAGGATTTTCTGGCAAGCATTCCTTGGAAGGTTAAACGGTTTGAGTGAAGCTGAGTCTAGCCTAAATGATATTAATTATGTGTTTTATGACAGGTGCTGGTGCAGACTACGTGATGGTTGGAGGTATGTTTGCCGGCCACGACCAGAGCGGCGGTGAAACGATAGAACGCAACGGCAAGAAGTTTAAGCTGTTCTATGGTATGAGCTCGTCCACCGCTATGACCAAACACGCAGGGGGAGTTGCAGAGTACCGGTAAGTTCAAAGGAAAGTTTCAGGCAGAAAGTAGACAAGTCCAATGTTAAAAAAACAGAAAGTTGACTCGGCAAGTTGTGCTAACTATAGTAGGAAAATGTGCTTAAGCATTAGCGTATTTCATGGCCAAGTCGTGCTAACGCTTGCGTGTGCATGGAGATTTATATTGTTGCGTCACTAATTTAAGCAAATCCTTCTTCCGAAGTTAGCGAGCTCTTCGCTGTGCTTACTGCTTACAGTCTCTGTGAAGTGGGTGAGGGTTCCGTTTGCAGAAAATTGTGTGTTAAGCAGCGCTATGAAATTGGTCCCTGGCTCAAGTCAAATTCAGACCTAAGTCAGTTTTCCCATTCTATGACTCAAGAATGTCTATAGACTGTAGACAACCATACGTCCTCTTATGGAGTACTATTCCCACATCTGGGCTGGTGCTTCTGCTTGTCACTTATCTTTATTAGAATACAGAAATGCATTTTTAATTTGGTTGGAGAAGAGTTGGGCTCATCCTTACGATGATCGTATTACCTTTTACCTAGAGTGGCTTTTAGCCTTGTATTAGGTGATTTCAATAAAAAAAAAGATGTACGGAGTCGATTCAGAGTGGAATGGCTTTTCCTGCTCGGAATCGGAGGAGACTCAAAAATGCTGGAGTCTATTGGATATTCCTGTAAACATCATAGTTAGAGTACTTTGAATTCCTGTGCATGCGGCAAACGGGCGACTCTGCCCGAAATAACCCCAAAGGGGCAACGTGCGAGTTGCCCATTTAGAGCACTTTCCCCACGCGCCCCACTAAAAAAGACTCCAATGGAGTTACTTTCACAATGGAGCGACAGTTATGTGTCGCCCTATTCGACCGGGTCGCCCGAACCCACTCTTTTCCAGCATCATGTGTCGCCCCAACCGGCAATTGAGGAAAATTGAACTTATAAAGAATTGATGTTCACATTATGCAAATCTGTTTCAGAGCCAGTGAGGGTAAGACAGTGGAGGTGAAATATCGCGGTGACGTGACGGACACCGTACAAGACATCCTGGGCGGATTGCGCTCAGCGTGCACCTATGTAGGGGCGGGGAAACTGAAGGAGCTCAGTAGGCGGACAACATTCATCCGTGTCACCCAACAAACAAATGACTTCTTCGGAAATACGACATAAAACGCTCGGAACTGATTCGGATGACTAAGGAATAAGCCAGTCAAATTCGTTTCCTGAATATGAAACCGACCTGCCATTAAAACTCTGCTAAATTTATTTCCAAGTCGGTGTGTTAATTTTGACTGCCCGTAAAATCTTTTAAGAAGGCTATTATACTCAGTCTGCGGCGTTTCACGTAGGATTCCAATACTGCCTCTCTAAATTGCTATGTTTTCAGAGGCACTTTGGAGAGGTAAAGAGTTAAAAAAAATTGCCTGTCGACTCGTGGCCAAATTTTGCACATTGATTGCTGCAATCTGAGCCTCTGTACCACTTTCAGGGATGCCAGTTTTTTTTGGCCAAAGCCTGACTTTGGGCTTTTTCATGTAAATGTTTTCATTCCCTGGACTGGGTTCCATCAATATATCGATAATAGCCGATATATTGATTTCACTTTGAAATCGATACCACTGATATCTCTTTTTAATGATATTGAACAATTGGAAACGCTGGTATTAGAAAATAATATCGAAAATAAAATCAATTTCATGGGGCTACCAAGAACAAAAATTGGCTTGGCAAAAAAAATAAAATGTAAAAATGGCACAGTATAACCGAGTACTTTCTTTGTAATCCTGTTTTTAACAAGGAAGACTTTTCACGCTAAGCATTTTTGTGCTGTTAACCGTGCGTACATCCAATAAATAAGGATTTTGTGCTCACAAAATAAAACGAGACAAATGAATCTCGTTTCTGGTTTAATCAAGAAAGAGTTAGTTTTAAACAATTTCTGGACTTTCACACTTTTGCAAACAGCATCATAATATTCCCCCGCCCCCCCCCCCCCCCCCCACAAAAAAATTGAGTGATGTACCTGTAAACCGACTCATTGAACTCGCAACCCTTTGTACAACTTCTAAACAGTTTCACCACTTGCAGTCGTATAGTATCGTAATAATTACATGTACAACATAACCCTGGCTTAAAGTGCCCCCAACAGATGGGCACGGAAATTTTTTAGGTATTTGAAAATATTGCCAAGTTAAGCAATGAAGTACGCTATAACACAAACTTGTTATTACAGACTGTGCGCAAATGATTGTCACTGAAATCTTCAGCGTTGAATTCTTCAAGAGAAAAGCTTTAAATGTCTAACTTACTCTGCAGCAAAAGTAATGTGGATTTTTTAAGGTATTTTTTTTTCGTGCTGTAACTGTTTGAATTTAGTGGCACTGTCGGGCTATTAAGAGGTATATTGTTGTTCAGTGACAAAATCTGATATTGGAGAAAGGATTATTGATCAAATTGAGTTATCAAAGTTGTCGCAAGCTATTCAAATAAGCTTTGATAAAGGCATTCTTTTGTCATTGTTCATCCCTTGTTGCTTGTGACCTGACTTGTGATTTGAGATAAGAGTTCATTTGAGATAAGAATTCTGACTACATGCAGATAACTGGTTTTCTTCAAAAAGATGACCTAGCCCTCTCTTCTGCTCGACATTTAAGTTTTTTATTTTTTTATTAAACCGGTGTGTTGATTTTCATGGCTGTCCTTGCTGTAACCAAGAAATCACCACTAATTAACTATAGCAGAAATTGTGTAGTAACGGTTAGCGTGTTTCACAGGTTAGAAATGATTTTCGGCTTGTATGCATGTGTACATGACGTAACGTGATTTTATGGGTTGTTTCCGGGTAGCACAGGACTCTTTACTAGCTTGGCTATAGAAGCTTAGTGTCTTTTTCCAGTTTTAACGTGTTCTCAAAGTTGTGAAAAAAACTATTTAATAAATTTATTTTTAAAAATGATATTTTTGAAAGAGTATGCGGTCACAAACGTAACAATGATATGCAGAGCCCCAATGGAAACCAGTTTTAAACTGTTTGGGCAAACCCTAGGTAAAGAAATGTAATAAATACATAAATAAATAAACATGATTTGACAACATTTCCATTTATGAGTAGGATAATACACGAGGAGCGCGCTGTGTATTAACCTTCTTAACACCCTCCAAGAATGTTTCATTATTGTATAAACGAATGTCCTGTTTTTGTAAAATCAAGAAAGCCAGTAAAGGAATGTTGACAATACATTGGTATGTTGGTCTCTATTATCCTATGCACTCCAAGTAGTTTGAACGATATCAATAGGGGAATTCAAATGGCAAACGTTTCATTTGAAACCAAGGTGGGAACATGGCGAGTTCGGACAGGGACTGCAGTAATTTTCTAACGCAAAACGCATTCATTTATTCATTCGTGTCATGAATACATTTTTGGGCAATGTGTAAATGGAAAATTATACTGTAAACCCTAATCAATTGTCATATATTTGTCCAATGCCGTATTTGTTTGCGAGTAAAATTTAATTGAAAATAAGTTGTAAAATCGCACTTTGTCCTATATCTCCTACTGGGGTTGAGTGCAACACGCCATTCGTAAAATGCAGAATGGCGCGGCGCTCCATTCGTGCAAAATAATGGAGAGGGAAAACAATAGTGTGATGTCGTAGGAGGGTGTTAATGTATGATAATTTGTATTCAGGTAAGAAGGCACTGTCACAGCATTGCACAATTGCATCACGGCTCACTTTTCAAATGTTGCTTTTGTCAAACGGCTTTGTGACTGGGAACTCTCGGATGGGTATTGTATACATGTACAGTAAATGTGTCAAAGTACTACTACGTGTCAAAAAAACATGTCCCTACTTTTGATCCTAAATAACTGTGTTGTTTACCAATGGAATTAAAACCAAAATTTTATGGAGCGAATTTCATCAGCTTTGTGCAAGAGGGTAATTTTAAACACCATACGAACAAATGCTCACTTTCAGAATCTGCCACTTCTGACTTGGCGTCCTCCAATGTGGATACAGCGCTGGAGGAAGGCGTGGGCTGTGGCCGAAAGCTTCTGAAGGAATGCAGGATCACCCCCATCGAGTTGCAAAGGGACGTCTGACATAGACTAATTCCATAAGACAAAGTCACACTGTCTACAGTGCTGTATCGACATTAAAGGACAGCAAGTCGAAAGTGGCAGATTCTGAAAGTGATTTTTTTTTTCGTATGGCGTTTAAATCTCACCCTCTTGCACAAAGCTGATGAAATTCGCTCCATAAAATTTGTCATGCCTTGTTTACATGATCTGAAAGTTTGGTTTTATTCCATTGTAAACAACCGTTATTTAGGATCAGAAGTAGGACATTTGTTTTTTTTGACACGTTGCAGTGTTGTTTCCAAAGGGATTGTATGAATAAAAAATGAATGTATTAAAATAATGGTGTAGACCTGAAGTATTTTTCCCATTTGTCCCTAGATTAGCCAGCCATATGCTCATAGAAACGAACGCAGACATTTCGTATTTGGAGCTCCCAACAAAATCATAAATGAGGACTCCAAAATAATTCTTTGTGAAGTTATTTTATTTCATTAAAGATAATAGATTCCTTCATTAAATATACAGAATTTGTTTCCATTTTTATTAATCATACAATGAATTTGGGCACAAAACAAAAACCACTATCTGTGAACTTATCGTGCCATCACTGAACTACTGGATGTGTCAAATTTCTGCAACGAATTGAGATAGATTTACAGTGCCAAGCAGATACAAAATACAATTGTATTTAAAAAAAAAAAATTATAAACAATATTAAAACTACCCTGTCATGATAGGGATTTTAATTACAGGCTGAACAATAGTGTTACACCTGAGACATCATTCCAAGAACTTAAACTTCTTATTTTTGTAATTGGCTGCTACCAATACGTAGTTATAGCTTTGGTAATGATAAAATGATTAGTTTGAAAGATTACTGTCTATAAAAGCTACCAGTACCAATCCTCGTTGGAAATATATCCGAAAAGCTGTCATCACAAATTGTTGTGCCTAAAGTAGATCTACAAAACTGGCCTATTGATCTGGGTGAGTGACTACAAAATAATACTACTAGTTTGGTAATATTAGTTGGATTCATAAGTGATATATTTATAATGAAATACCTACTTCACCATAGAAACAATAGAGGAATCCCACAACGACGAGTTTAGCACCGATCTGTGCACTTCCGCGTTTGAAAACGAGGATCTCAATGTCACAGTAAACAACTTTATGCTAATCGTGCGCCTGCGCTGCCTTTTATGGCCAGATTAATTCATGCATGAATGAATGTGCTGAAAAGCGTTGTTTTGTTTGCCACCGACATTCTCGCTTTCAACCTGGAAGTGCGCAGAAGGGGCTAATGTGAAATTCCTCCATAGGCTGATATATTGTGGGATAGGCATATGATATTGGCATGTGTTATTGTACACATTTGTCCAACATGGCTGCCATGACGCCATATTCGATTCAATACACTGTACATGTATACAGGCATGCAACTTTTCCTCGGATCAGCTGATTTCCTCGTTTTTCACTTCACACTTATGCGATTGAAAAAACACTGTACAAAGTCTTGTAAATATTGAAATTTCCTCGTTTTTTTTAAATTCCAAGTTGCATGCCCGTGTATACTGAGGAGGATCTGGAAGTCGACTGTCCGGAAAGGGTAAAATGGCAGATAAGGTTTCAATTTAAACCAAAAAAATTAAGTTTAAGGTCTTTAGCAAAATAATGAAATAGAAATTTGCTGTACAAACTTGGCCCCATGATTGAAAAAACTCAGCTCCACAAGTACAATATTTTGAAAGTGGCTGTGGTGGAGATAGACTTAAAACCTTAAAGATTTAGAGACAAGAAATTTCAGACGATTCTCTTCAAAGAGGTATTTGATGGATCGCAAAACCTGAAATGTGGTCTAAATCGCGACCACTTTTAAAAATATCTGCAGCAAAGATCCATCAAAGATCCATCATGTGTTAAAGTGACACATACATAAATGTACCCACAGTGAGTGATCCCATCCGGCATTTAATGGGTGCGTTCGAGTAGCTTTACCCGGATCGACTCGGGTGAAGGCAGACGAGTCAGCCACGAGAGCTGGGCTAATAGAACACTCAAACGCGTTGATATCACCTAGCACTTGAGTCGGCGATTGTGTAGTTACAGGCTCCTCTTTATATTTGATCCATTTCGAGTCATGGTTGTTTTTAGCATTCCAAAATGAATTTATCAACCTAAAGTATACTTCTCTCAATTCTAATGACATAATTTTTGTAATTCTGATTATTTTTTTGCGGTTGGTGTCTTGCGAATCAGTGCGGTGTTTGCCATCTTTATTTTCGTTGTCATTTTACCCCAAAACCCCCCCCCCCCCCCAAAAGAAAAACCCTACTCTCTATCTACGACATACCTGTTGGTTTTTAATGTCACAATCTAGTTTGCTAAGTCCAATAACTTAAAAGTGGATTTTGTTCTCTTATAGACGAATCCGGCGACCACAATTAGAAGCATTTACTGCGGTGGCATCACGCTCGCGTGCGTATTTTATGCGCGCGCGACTGAAATTAAAGAGCGCGCAACCTGCACGCGAGCGCGGCACCACTGTGAAAAATGGCGTCGGCGAATTCCTGTATAGGAACAGTCCTTGACTACACAATCGCCCTTGAGGTCAGCCATTTTTAATTCTGTGTGTAGTCAGACTTAACTACGCATGCGTGTGATGTAATTCCACCAGTGACTCTGCTCTGCAAGCAGGATCTGTGGTGGCTGACCCGAGTGAGCCCCGGGTATGACGTCAGACCTAATCAAATGGCACGGGTCTAACCCAAGTCGACCCGGGTGAGCTACTCGAACGCACCCATTGCCATCATGTAGGGCAGTTTTGTCACACACAACTCCATCTACTAGGGATGATTTTGTTGCACTTAACAGTAACACAGTTATAGTCACGATTCTTCAATTATAATCCCTGATTTCAAGACAGAAATACAACCTGTAGATTCTTTCTTTCTGACTGGATCAAACCAGTTTTGTGCAATATTTCCCCACCTATGGGAAATACATAAACTGGCATTTATCCAATGAACATTTCCACTACCCACCTAAGTTGCTAATGAATACATGATTCGAGCCCCACATAGGATACTGTGATGATGCGGGAGGCTTAACCCTAACCCTTGACCCTAACCCTGCCAGATGCAGCACAGTGCATCTGTGCTGACAGCTCCACTTTGCTGCACTCTGCACACAAGTAAATGTGGCGCGTCTGGCAGGGTTCTAGCAAAAATGCCCTGGAGGGTTTGGGTTAAGAAAAAAACATTGTCTGAAACTCCCGATTCATCAGCTTCTGTGATTACTTCATTCAAACTCTAGATGAACCCTGAATTGACGAAAACAGCACAGATCTGTGCGCTTCTTGGTTTAAAAGTGAGGCTCTTGAGCAGTTGCTCAGTAAACAAGTACGGGAAAATCCTTTGAACAAATCCAAGTCGCAGATCAAGTAAAAAAAAAATTAAAAATCTAATGCAGGCAAGTTTATTGGAGAATTGTTCTGTGAAATAGTTCAACATCTTGTCGATTAAAAATGAATTTGGATGATTTTTTATGTGATAACCCGGTAACGTTGGCTATGCTGACTGTGCGCTGTGACGCTATAATTTATCTATACATGAGTGAATTTTGCTGAATAGCACTGTTTGTTTAGCAATGAGAGCCTTACTTTAAACCCAGGCGTGCACAGACAGGGCTAATGTAAATTAGCGCAGTGAATAGTTTTTTATTATAACACCTCATCCACATATTCTGTGTCTTGATTGGTCGAGAGCGAGTCACATGGCATTTTCTTTTTTTGCTATCTTCCTGTGCATGGCCAAAAGTACTATACCATTAGCAACCAAAGTACTATACCATTTGCAATCAAAGTACTATATCCATGGTACGGTATTTGTGTGCAGAGATATGCGGGTGTGCGCGTTGAGTGTTGCGCGTAACGCGTATTGTTCCAAAGTGCCAGCGCTGCAGAGCTGGGTTCAAACATTTCGTTAAGGGGTGGTTTTGAAAAGAGCAAATACATTTTCCACTAATTTTGTATTAAAAAAGAAGTCCATTTTAACTATTTAGATTTAGATTTAAATAATGTAAACATTTAGATGTAAATAATGCATTCTTTTTTAATCAAGCAGAATCTGTGGGTGAGGTGTTATAACACAAATATTGACTGCTTTTATCTCGTGGTGTGTCAAAACTAGCCTCCCTCGGTGATCCATGGAGCATTCTATTTTCCCTCGGCTTCGCCTCGGGAAAATAAAAGCTTAATGGATCACCTCGGGAGGCTAGTTTTACTACACCACTCGAAGCAGTAAATATTTGTATACTAGATACCAGCGCTTTATAAGTTATTATTATTATTATTAAATTATATTAACCCTAACAGTCCTGAATCTCCAATTTCAATATGATTTTCCACATACCCTAACTCCCTAGGGTTAATGTAAAATTTGTCTATCAAAGTCACTGTTTATAGCAGGAACTGCTCAATTTACATGGAAACACAAATTTAACAGTTATTGCACAAATCAAAATTAACATTACCATGCATGTAAAATGTTACAGTGAATTTTATACAATTCATTGCCATGTTTAAAAGCATCGGAATAATATATATTTTTAAACTGTTGTACATAAATTACGAAAAATAACAGACCTCCCTTAGAACAACATTGGACTAACTACCATACAATGTATATCTAAAACCAAAATCTACACCTATTTTTATGCAAATCGCCCATCACAAGGCCAAAGGCCACTCGAGGTGTGGGCTACAGAGGAAAGTGTTGAAGAACCAGACCCTCACGCTGAAACAAGACAAGATAATCTGATCTCTTCACAGTATGAATAGGGTCGGGATGGGTAACTAGTCCACTTCAAGGCATTAATAATGCCTCTGCCCATATTAGGCGTAGAAGTGCCAAAGCCCAGGACTGGGCTCGAACCCACAACCTGCAGAACTTTCAGAAATACCTCACAGGCAGTAGCCTATCCAGCATTTTGTGCCAGGGAGGGCAAACAATGTCTGAACCCTCTTAAAACCGTCTTAAAAACACTTTCTTTTTGTTTTTTATGACGCCTCAAATGCTACCAGGGGGGAAAACTTCCCCCCCCCTCCTTCCCCCCTGCTGGATACGCCACTGCTCACAGGTAAAGCTATAGTGGATAATCATTTCATTATCTTCAGAAATAATCTCAAGAATTTAATTGGGTGACCAACAGTTCTACAAGCACACACTCAGCTAGTTCAGTCATTTTGTGGTTTGGGTCGACCAACTTGTGGCGCAAGTCAGTGACTAACTGACGCACTGCGGAACTTTTGTGAAATATATTTTAACGTGTAGCGTAGTGGAGTCATCCAATAAGCCAGTTTGGTATCTCAAAGGTTATTCGGGATAAAATTGCAGACGTCATTCACGCCATGTTATGCGAACGTCCATTCCGATTGAATTTAACACGTGCGCATTGTGCGACCACCTTTTGCGTTCACATGCGCTCGTTTTGTATCGGTACCTGAAATAAAATACAGTAATTATACACAGCAACTGAAAAAAAAGAAATCGGCCATTAATTTCTATCACACACATTGTTACAAGTTCAGTCATCGGCTCACGGTAGAGAGGGCTTATACAACCTATGCTGAATATGGCTTACAGGCCCTTTCTCTTCCGAGCTGATATCCTACTCTGTTTGGCTCACTGGAACGATCTAAAATTGGTTTTCCAAAGCATCTGATGAAATGCTCCGCTACGTATCCATCGCAGCCTGCATTTTCTTGTAGATGTGGCTCGCGATGGCCAGCGCCCCACCTTTTGCAAAACGCACAAAGTTATCTCCTACCAATGGACCCATGGCGTACAAGCCTGGCTCCGAGCTAGACTCCATCGTGTAGGGGTTGACATCAATGGGATTGTTCTGGTACGAGATGGGGGCCTTATCCTCACTCATGCCGAGGTGTGTGCCGTTGTTGGGTAGGAATGACAGGTCTGGCCTCGAACCAATCAGGACCACTGCCACAGACACCCGCACGTAGCTGGAGACGTTAGGACCTTTAATGGCCACTCTGTGATGGGGCTTGAACTTTTGCACAGTGTGCTGTGGGAGACTTGTGTAGCTTTTGTCTTCCGTCCGCTCTTCCCATCCACACTGCTGCATCATCAGATGCACCCTGTGGTACTCCGGGTACACCGACTTGGGCAGTTTGGAAAAAATCAGTTCCTTGTCGAAGGCGGAGCGACGGAAGGCGTGGATGACGGGCACCCCAGCACTCATAGCAGCCAGGACAGCATCTGCAGCATTTAAGCCAGACCCAATGATCAGGACGGGGTCCGAGTTGGAATGCACATCCTCTTGTTGGATAGCTGCCTCTAAGTCCTTGACGTTGTACAAGATGTAGGGCAAATCCTCCCCAGGGACGTCTAGACGGTTTGGGATCCCAATCATGCCTGTCGCCAGGATCACGTTGGGCGTCAGGACCGTGAATGAGTCACTTGCGCTCACCTGCTTCTCACAGCACATGGTGTCCGTCACAAAATGACCCTTGACCTCAAAGAGGTTCTGGCCTTCATATTTGCGGCAGCGCTGGCACTGGATCTCGGGCTCGCCACTCTCGCTGTTGATGACTCGCCTGCCCTTGAGCTGCTGGACGGAGGTGACCTGGGTGTAAGGTCGAAATGACTTCTCCAGACCCATGGACTCCACATACTCTTTGTAGTAACGCCCTACATCACCCAAGCTAGCCCGATTGCTGCTTGTGTTACACTGCTTGCCACTACGCTCCCTGGGAAAAACAAATGATAAAATTAGATCTCGTTAGACGCAATAACTCATCAACAATGTTGAAAACATGATGCAAAAACAGCTTCAACATATGGAACAGAATCTGTACGGCTGCGATACGGCCTTATACTGCAACCTCAGTAAGTTGCAACCTCATCTTACTTTTTGTTATTCATGTATTGCTATTGTCATTTTGTTATTTTTACTGATATGGATATATGTGGTATTTATGGCTAATTAATATAAATGTACTTTGCACATCTGTCTGTCGGGGTTGTATGTCAGTAAATGCATATGCCATTTGATGGTTTCTTGTATGTATGCATCAAGATGTTATGTCAGGACTTGTCTATATGCGTGTCATCTTCTTTTTTTTATTGCAAGGTTAGGTTTCCTTGGGAGGGACGTTTAAAAAAAAAGATTTGAATGGTATTTTTATATGTCATTTTAAAATCTTGTCATAGCGTTCTTTTTAATTAATAATTGAAAATCATCTCTGTGGTGACATTGCTACCATTTTCAATTTTTTTCAATTAATTTTGTTTCACTGAAATCACCTAATACAATCCTACATCCCCTGGCTCCGTTAACTATGCAAAATGAGACCTGTGCTTTCACTTACCCTGTATCCATTATCTACCAAATGGTGAAAGCCTAACTATTCAATGTTATTAACCCTAACCCTCCAGGGCATTTTGGCTAGAACCCTGACAGACGTATCAGATTGCATCTTTGTCAAATTGACTTGTGTGCAGAGTGCAGCAAGGTGAAGCTGTCAGCATCTGCTGCTGCGCTGCGTCTGGCAGGGTTAGGGTTAAGAATTGAAACAACCTTAATGTTGACAGTAACCATAGACTTATCACAAGAGGACTGATGGGATGCAACTGGCCAACCCTGGTCGGTCCCTGGACCTTTCCTGGACTGTCCCTGGACCTGACTCACATCAATCTCAGCCAGGCTCCGCACCTCTGAGCCTTGTAGACACAAGCACGCTCTTATCGCAATTACAAGGCCAAAATTGTTCCCAAACAACAACCTTTGATCACGTATCTAATAGCACTCATAATTCAGCTCTACACACGGAATGAAAAGTAAATACATCTGAGAGTTCTGTGATACCACTGTTTATCTAGCCATCAATAATTACTGGACAAGCCATCAATTTTCCATTCTCGTTTTCCATCCCAAGTGAAATGCTACAGACATCCGAACAGTGAAGACAAGATCATGTAACAAAATCAAAATACAGGAAGGCGTGAGGAGATGGACACACACGTAATTATTTTAAGTTATTTTCGAGTTTCAGGTTGAAACACACAAGCTGTTGGAGAGGAAGGGCTTAGTTTGTTTGATAGGTTATGATAGTTATAACTGTAGGAGGGTTAAGAGTGGATGGCTCTGATTTGTTTTACCTGTATGCTTCGACCCAGTCTGAGAAACTGACACCTGGTAGTTCCATCCATCTTCCCTGGCTTAGTGTGCGGACAGAGTCGTCAAAATCCTGCAAGAAGAGGGGTGTAAACTGTCACGAGGCACGAGCACAATTGGCTGAACAGGTTTGATGCCTGATTAACCCCTCTGCCAACCCGAAGGTGCCCCTTGCCATGTACCCATATGGGGTACTGCTTGTACCTCATGTGGTACAGCCCCACACCCCATGCCATGATCCACTGGGTTATTCTTTGCTCAACACCCTGTGGGGTACTTCCTCATACTTAAACATGTTAGATGTTCACTTACCCTGCACAAGATCCCACATGGGCCCAATTTCATAGCGCTGCTTAACGGTAAGCAGAAAAGTTGTGCTAACTATAGCAGGAAAATTTACTTAAGCATAAGCGTATTTCGATGTGCTTACTGCTTACAGTCTATGAAATGGGCAAAAGTTCCGTTAGCAGAAGATAGTGTGTTAAGCAGTGCTATGAAATTGGTCCCCGGCCTGTTGCCTAGCACCCTATGGGGAATAGCCACTATGGGGAATAATCTCACACCTTTTAGTCTATTCATTATGTCGGATGCCCACAAGCCCCCCAGATTGCAACTTACCCTCCATGAGCACCTGGGTGGCCCTTTGCCCAACACCTAACTGGGTACAGCCCCAAACCTCATGAGCTACATTTACTGCCTCCCTCAACACAACAGGTGGCCACTTACCCTCCATGAGCCCCCAGGTTGCCCTTTGCCCAGTACCCTGTGAACCACCGCTTTAGACTGATCATATTTCCATTCCAGCCGTGATTTCTCGTCATCGACAAAGTCTGCGTTGGGCTGGTACAAGTGGTCAAAGAGAAGAGCTACTGGGTTGCGAGATCTTCCCTCTAGCCCATTACTCAAGAACTCTAGATCCTACGAAACAGAAACAGGACTATGTACAGTAAATATGAACAGATGAACACCATGCACGGTTTCACACAGGGCACGAAATTTGCACTGGACCGATGGACCGAGTTTAGGTATCGATCTGGCAGAGTTCCATATAGACTAGATCAGTGGGCTGGTGGGTTTTCTTTCAAATAATCTAAATTAAAAAAATGCATCTCAGATTTCAGACTTTGGATCAATGATGCAAGTCTGCCTTGTTTAATTTCCTTCACGAGACAAATTTTCAATTATTTGCAAGTTCGGATTACACTGCAGTTGTGAAATATATTTAACAGCACACCTGACCAAACAGTGAAAATTTCTGCTCGTAACTCTGAATGCTGCAGTACGACTCTCCCCTCATGTCGATGAGTTACCCTCTGCCACCTTATCAAAATAATTATTTTCGAGGGAAAAAAATTTTTGGGGAAAAAAATATTTGAATTTTTTTTTCAGCCCCCACCCCCCCAAGCCCCAAGTCAAATCCTGGATGTTTACAAACTCACTTTTGTTTCTTGAACGACATTTTGCTAAAATTATAACTAGTTTATTCTTGAATAATTTACCTGCTGAAGAATGGACTGTTCTTTATTTTCCAGGAGCCTTGCATGCAGGTACGGGTCAGGGTGGGAATCGTCAGTGTAGTACGGCCAACTGCCAGAAAGCAGGTAAGACAGACTTATTCCTGATGGTCCATTCCCTACAATACCAGAAATCGGGATAAAAAGGTTGTTGAACATCAGGATTTATTCCAATATATTTTTAAAGATATACATGTACTGTCCACTCTCTTTTCCAATTTCCCCCAAAATCATTTTGTTTGCTACTTTTCTAGCAATTAGCACAAAAGCTATTCAGCGACAGGTCAACTGCCACGTACATGTACATGTATACAGAAAAGACCCTGTGCACCATCATGGCCTAAGTCTTGCTTTGTAAATACAAAGCAAATTTTCATTCATAGAATTTAAGTACTCCCTGGTAAACTCTTGAATAATCTTAAATGGTGAAAACGAATTATGCATTCTACTAAATTAGAGCTAGTAACAAAATTGTGGGTCACTTCAATTCACGTGAGTAGTTTAAATTAATAGGTCAAACTTAAAATTGTGGCGACTTTAAAATGTCAGCAAAGTAAACAAATAAAATAAATGGGGGTGGGGGAGAGAATCTGGTTAAGTAGAGAGGGATGAAACTGATTTGAGCAAAGTGGCATTGAAGACCAAAGTCACCATACATATACAGCAAGCTAATGCAATCAGTACATAATGAGGCATGCAACTTGGAATAAAAAAAAACCGAGGAAATTCCAATCTTTACAGGACTTTGTAGAGTGTTTTTCCATTTTCAATGGCATAAGTGTGAAGTAAAAAACGAGGAAATCAGCTGATCAGAGGAAAAGTTGCATGCCTGGATATAATTATAGACAAAACCTGCTGTTGGAGTTTGTAAGGCTTGGGGTAGTTAGGGTTAATCATTCATGGTATGCTACGTACGCTAGACACATTCAGTCTGCTGAGCCAGACGTGCACATGGGCATTGATAGCTGGGGTTATTTCCCGTGCAAAATGTTGGGGAACATCATAAAAGCACAAGGAGTCGTTCACAGGAGTGGTTTGCTGCATCCAGTGTGGTGGTTGATTACAAAATGTCAAAGGTCAGTAGCAGCAGCCAATAGAAAGACAGGGCTAATGAACAGGTACATGTAGCGATGCTGTGATCTGACGGGTATAGCTGCCGACCTTTGACATTTTGTAATAAACCACAGTACTAGGAGTTTTGGGATAAATACAAATATTCTGACTCAAGGGGTGATCACCCCCCTATTTGGCCAGAAAATCAAACTGAAAAATGTAATACATGGCCGTGAGGTCAGGTAGGGTTCATGTATAATTCTGATATTTGTGACCTGTGCCTTTCCAAAGAAGGGTGACCCGATTGTAAACAATGGACTTGTTTTACTGTTAGGTTTTTGCTTGTATTGGAAAGAGCATACTTGGCTCTTCGTTTTGAAATGTCAATCAGCTTTAAATTCCAATGAATTTGGGCATTATGTGGGTGAAAACCTTGACAGTTAAGTTCCTAATAATTAAAGTTGCTTTATGGGCCTGTAACTCTGATGACTTGTGACTATTTTTGTTGGTTTGACTCACAAGGTACATTGTACTTACCGATAATAACTACCGGTGAGTAGCAGTGGTCGAGTGCACAGTAGTTACCATTCAAATCTTCGTTGGATGAGGAGCAGCTCAACTCGTAGGCCATTCCTTCATCAACAGATTCTGCTATGCCCTGTCCCTCTCATCAACGTCACACTGCAACAAATACATGACAAATCCAGGATGACAATACTATGGTGTGGTGTCAGTGGGTCGATGAAACAACATGAATACCCGCTATGATGTAAATGTACATTACTGTACATGTAACTCTCTTAGGCCAAAAAAAATATCGTTTTGCTTCCAGTTACCCCACCTACCCTATTTTAACGGCCCCAACCCTAACCTTTTTTTCCAGAAATAAAAAAAATAATAAAAAATAAAAAACCACCAACCAACCAACCAACCAACCAACCAACCAACCAACCAGTAAATACTATCTTTAAACCTTGACTACACGTAGACACCTACATATAATCAGCACACAAACAATTTCCAACATTATTGCCCCCTACCTTCTACCTATCTTATCTACCTTATTTACAAATGCCATGTAATCGGAAGCATAACTTATTATGAAGGAAGCATGTTTACTTATCATAATAAACCATCCTTTTCTCCAACCAAAAACCTCAAGGATTGAAAGAGAAACCACAAACATTTCTGAAAGTAAACTGACTTCAGAAAAGAATATATTTCCCTGAAAAGACTGCACTTGACACTTTACAGAGCTAACAGTTTCATTCATGAAATCAATAGTGATACTGCGTGGAATCCTATGATGCACTGCTCGCGCCATTTTATACATGTATACATGTAATATATGGAGTTAATTCTGAATGGAATCGCGATTCCTACTTGAAATCGGATGTCCACTCCAAAAATGTCGAGCCGCCCAAGCCTGTCATCCACTGCTTATTCTCATTTCTCAAGATCCCAAATGATCAAAACATGAAAACGGGGCCAAAAAATCAGCTTTCTTCCTGCATATGTTCAACTTTGAACGTTTCACATTGGGAGAACGATCAACAGGACTTTCGATCTACAATCAATGTACATGTAATTAAACACGAGCGCTTGCACAGTCAAATCATAAATGGTGATAAATATAAGGACGAGTGTCTACAAATATATACCAGATAATGTCGAGGATGACGACTGAGGACAAATTTTGTTATCAGTACCTGTAGAATGTACATGTATCCCATACCTTCTTATTATCTCCCTACATTTACCTGTACATGTACAATATTTGTCCCTTTCCATTTCCAAAGAGAATCAAACAAAATACAACAGGTATTTGTTTGTACACGATGTATGGTCTTCGTAGCTTTGATTAAAACAACTGCATTCTTCTTAAACACCCAATTACTCGTAGCAGAACTAACTTAGGTGATCAGGCTTTTCATTATGCTGCCCCTTCGCTGTGGAATAAGTTACCAGCTTATGTGAGGAATGCCACCAGTTTAAGCCGTTTTAAGACGCTGCTAAAAACTCATCTTTTTTCAAATGCTTTTGATTTGTAATGGGTTTTATTGTATTTCTATTTACTGTAAGTAAAATATTTTTTGAACAATGAATTTTACTTGTATATTTTAATGATGTATTTCTGAGCCTGCCTTGTATTTTTAATGTATTTGGTGATTTTAATGTATTAATTACTAGTTTTATGCCCAGTTTATTGTACAGCGCATTTGAATATGTTACATACAATTTGCGCTTAATAAATACCATTATTATTATTATTATTATGAGGCCTGCGAAACCCAACAAAATCAACCAGATATTAGTCTGCTTACACCCTACTAAATACGACAAAGTCCAACAGGTATATTTAGCTTCCACCCTACTACACATGACCATGAAGGAACTCCATATGACAAAATTGAATTTCAATACATTTATTTTGATTTTTCACATGCACATGATAACGGAAATATGACCCCTGGGTCACGTTAATCTACGCTTAATGCACAATGCAAAGTGCAAAATGGGTTTATGCAAGACTGATGATATGAATCTGCCAATCAGCATTAAGGATCAAAGTTGCCCGAGATAAGACTGGTACATGTGTGTAACTAACCTTTTTGATCTGATCAAAAACAGTGCATCAGATAAAGACTACATGTACACTGTAGGATCCTTATTTGTTCATCTAAAGCCGTGTCCGGTAAACTGTCCAAATTGTCAAGTGTCGATCGTCGGGTGTCCGTTTATCCCTCCGGAGTGGGAACTTTTACAGGGCCAGTCATGCAGCGGAAGAGTTACGTGGCCAGTTTTACATCGCTGAAAGTCCAGTGCGGACAGCCACTGTAAATGTAAAATGTGCATTTTGACCACTGCAAAGTTTACGTGGCCAAGGACTTTCCGCGAGCCGTGTAATCCAAGTGCGGACGCACGGAAGAATAACCACAGTGGAATGTTAACAATAACTTTTTTGTACAATTTTAAGTCTAATGCGAATGTGGCTTATGTAATTAAATTGTACATGTACATTATGACGCATTCAAAACGTTACTATATGTACAATGCAGTAAATATAAAGCCACAAATGTGTGCAATGTAAATGTGAGTGTACATTTGTGCAAATATCTTCTGCTTTTTTCTGCTTTAAAAAATTTGAGCAATGTCAAAAATTAAGACAAACTAGATCGTTTCTAGCACCACAGTAAAAACATATGCACAATACCTGTTTATTGATATTGCAATACATGTAATAAGTCCCTAGATTAAGGACCATCTGTGACTAGTCTAAAGCCTCCTAGAAATTGAAGCATTTTCATTGGATAGTGAAGCTGGCTAGAGCAGGCATCGCCAATGAAGCGTAGAGAATGGATTGCAAATTAATGACTAACTTTTCACTGTTGACTGAGTCCATAAGTCTGTGTCTGGATGTGTATAATCCAGGATTGAAGTCGTCATGGTTTTCGACGTTATTCGAGAACAATGAAACATGCCCCACAGAAGTATTGAAAAAGTACACTTTGCAAATGCTATGACTCGGCATTTCATGGCATTTGCAAAGTGTACTTTTTCAATACTTCTGTGGGGCATGTTTGTTTGCCTTTATACACATCCAGACACAGACTCAATGGACTCAGTCAACAGTGAAAAATCATTTTAAAGCATATATTGCTCACACCAGAATGAAATCCCGGGCAGACCAATCCTTCCAATCAATAATGCAGATTATTAGTGAGTGCTTTGCCAAAATATTACTAAATAGGCCATCAGTTAAAATTGTAAACATTTAATTCTAACAGCTGGGTTATAAAAATGAAACTGACAATCAATGTATACTGCTTGAAATTACTGAGTAACACCAACTCAAACATCTTTTCAAGAAGAAGTCTCACATTTTCAAATCCCAACAGAGAACCAAAAACACATACAGTGTACATAATGCGAAAATTCACTGACGTAAATGCAGCATAATTGTTTTGATGGAGACAATTTCCTTTTCCTTTTTTGGTTTCTGTTGTCTATCAGTTTCTTCAAATTTAGCTTTCTTTGCCTGGTCTCGACTACAATGTATGTCACGTCTTTTTTTGTTTCCTGATAAAACATACTCAATAGTGTATGCTTGATTAGAATATCTTTCCGACAAATTTTACAATTACATGTACAGTGATACTATTAGGAATAATGGACCTTTTACATCGTTGAATTCGTGCAACCATTTGGGACCAGAACAGCATGCTGGTATCATGGCATGCATTTCAGTACATGGGTCTATAAATTCTATAAATTCTATGAATTTGGGGTCCAATTTTGGTGTCCCTGTTACATTGTACATCTGATGACATGTACAATGTATAAGATTTTTAAATTCAGGACACATTCTTCAACCCTAACCCCCACGAGGTATTCTCTCTGAACACCCTGCCAAATGCAACAGAATGCAACACAGCTGAAATAAGAACCCTGCCAAATGCAATGTTGCACTAGAACTCAGATATGTGCCAATACTAAATACAAAAGAATGCATCAGACCAGGAGACATGCCTTGACTGCTAAATGCAACAACTTTTTACCATTGGTGCATTCCGTTGCATTCAGCAGCGTTTATAGGGTGAATGCCAAGGGAGATTATGTAAAGCAAAGTACCTGCCAAACAAGAACAAAATAGTGTGAAGTGAATTTTAACCCCAACTCCCTACATCATTTTCCCTCCAAGTAACCTGAATCCTCCAAAATCCTCTGATGGGGACCATTGCATGAATCCTCAAAAATCCTCTAGAGGTTTTCGTAAACACCCAAGTAACATCAATTCTCCGAAATCAACAAGCATCAGATTGGGCCTGATGACCTGGATCCTCCATAGGCAAAATCCTCTTATGACCTCAATCCTGCAAAATCCTCTGATGCTTCAACTTTCAAAGGCCCTCAATCCTCCAAATTCCTCCATTTGGCAAAGAAGACAGCTATAACCCTTTGAAGCTGGATGATGCCAATAGATGCAAAAACAAAAATTGCCACCAGGCCGGATGATGTCTATACATGCCATTTTCTGCATTTTCAATCCATTGTTGGATTATTGTGTATGTTACGCTTGGCTGCACAGGCCACCCTGGCACTTCACTATAAATAACCGTACTCAAGGGGTTAACTGAAGCATGCTGGACCTGCATACCTGAATATAACTCCCTGGTCGTGTCAATATTTTGTTCCCTGTGTCAATCTATCAACCATAGTCAACTAAAAGTACAATGTAGGATAGGTGCGTCAAGTGTTGTTTGCTTATAAGTATTTGCATATTGCATGCTCAGAATGCAAGATCGTGAAGGGTTGTTCAAAACATGCAAACGGAGCTTATTACAACGCAATGAATAAAAGCACTATAAGACATGCAGGTGCCTTACGTTTTGAAAATGAATTACAATGTACACGAGCAAGTTCTTTCGCAAAGGCAAATGACAAGTGGTACAAGAGAGAAACATGGGGGAGCAGGATGTCTGGAGAAACACAAAAGGGGGATAAACCCCTTGCGTACGGATGACGCAAAATGGCACCAAAAAACAGTGGCACCAGGCCGGATGACGCCATTTGCCGCCATTTGTGCAAGTTCAATCCATTGTTGTAAATAACCGTACTTAAGGGGGTTAATGACCAGGGGAATGTGGCAGCAGTTGAACATTAAAGGGAGAGATGAATAGAGGGAATTAGACAGCAAGGAACAAATGAAACCTAGGGCTGTTGTTCACAGGCCTTTTGTCGACAATGTTGGCGACAATGGCAGTTTTCCGACACAGATGACTCATTGTCGAAAAAAAATAAAAACAAAAAAAACATCGCATGCAATTTGTGTGCGATAAAACGCCAATTTTGTCACAAGTTACACATAAACTAATGCGAGACCTAGCTTACTATAATGTTCTAGTATTTATTAACAATCCATGTGTTATGATGCGCTTTCTTGTCCAAAAACGCTGACTTACATGCGGTGTCTCCTGAGTTTTCCCGTACACCATCATTTTCTTTCACCACACGAAACAGAAATTGAGTTCAACGCCCCACGTACCGCGCCAACCTTGGCTTGTTGTCAAGTTGCAAACAACTTTAGGTCGCGACCATATTTACAAGGTTTGGATTATTTTTTCTCAACAAGTCAAGCAGACTGAATACAAACCATACGTACGTGGAGCTGAGCTGCATGTACGGTGCACATTGTACATGTAACTGATCGTTGATCAGGTTTTGCCAGCTAAAATATAACTGATTGTGCACAGCAAACGTGTTTCTTTGTCAGTATGTGGTCGGAAAATGCCCGATGTCCGATCGTAATGTCATCGTTACGATCTGTAGCGTCCGTAAATGCAATGGCATTTGCTGTTTTTGATCAGTCCAAACCGATTTTTTTGCGAGCTGTTCTAATAATAGCCTGGGGATTTTTTGATCATCACTGCGCATGGCCGGCCCTGGCTTACACACGACACGTAATAATAATAATTCCAAATTAAAACATTGCTAAGAACGGATCGGGCTTGCAGAAGAACAATGTTTATTGTTTTAAATAATACATTTACTTTACCTTAAATTATGAATGTCAAAATGACTAGGAATTTATTGTTTTATATTTAACAATTATTATAGTAAATAATAAAGGTAAGAAATCGGACTTCACGTACGCGTTTCAGTAATATAAACAGAAAACCTTGACAGTAGTCAATGCGTGACTTATTTACCCAACTCGTAACTTGCTTTTGTCGACAATTTGGCGACGTCAGAGTTTTATTTTGCCGACATGTCGACAAAAAAGAAATTGCCAACGACAACAGCCCTAGTGTGGTTTGCAGGAGGATGAAAGAGGGGTGTGAGAGGGGAGAGATGAAGTTGGGGGAAGCAATTATGACAAAAAAAGGGGGGGTAATTGATGGGGGGGGGGGTAATTGATAGGGGGGGGGGTTATTGATGGGGGGGGTTATTGATGGGGGGGGTAATTGATGGGAGGGGGGATAATTGATGGGAGGGGGGGGTAATTGATGAGGGGGGGGTAATTGATGGGGGGGTAATTGATGGGAGGGGGTAATTGATGGGAGGGGGGGGTAATTGATGGGGGGGGGGTAATTGATGGGGGGGGGGGTAATTGATGGGAGGGGGGGGGTAATTGATGGGGGGGGGGGTAATTGATGGGAGGTGGTAATAGGGCAATGGATGGAAACAGAAGGATGTAGCTTTTCAGTCCTTTGTTCCTTGCTGTCCCTTCCCCTTTCTTCAATTCACTCACAGGGTTCACCTACTGCCGAACTAATCTGCTGCCCTGGTCCTCAAAGTTAGTGTACAAAATTGGTAATCCTCCAAATTCTTTTGTACTGAATTATTACGAAATATTTTTACTAGACTAAGTTAACAGTAGTCTCAATCATCCTGTGAAATGATGGCACCAGGTGTGCTGTCGTTGTCAAGAAAAGTGAAAATTTATATCGTTTTCAAACGATTTCAAACTGCCCTGTAGCCTTTAGTCAAGGCGTGCGTGGCTGCCCGGACGAGTGGCGCGCCCCGGACATGCTGGCATTCGGGGCGCGTCACGCGTCCAGGTAGCCACGCGCGCCTTGACTGAAGGCTATCATCTGCCCGACGGTTGAAAACGAGCGCCGTTTTTTTGTTTTTTTTTCGCCATCCAACAATGCAAAACTTTGAACAGGTCAGTGTAACGATATTTCCTATAAAATACTAACCCCCCAAATCCGCCCATTTCTGAAAATTGCAACAATGACCAATCATGTACACTACATTTAATCTCTCTTTTGTGTTTCTCCATCCACCCATGCATACTTGTGTGTCCTCCAAATGTTTGTTTCTTGTGCCACTGTCATTTGCTTTTGAGAAAGAATTTGCTTCAGTTTGAAACGTTAGGCCAGCTAATTTGGGACACCGCCGACACACACCAGCACTGTCAACACATCAAGTTCTAAATTGACAAAAGAGGCATATAAATGTAATGCATAGGCTGAAAAAGAATTTTGATTACTTTGAAGTTACATTTCATTTATAAAAATGGAATTATTTTCAGCGAAAAATTCTCTCTAAGCAGCACAGCCGTTGGCTGCCATCTTGCAACATGGCCGCTGAATTCGGAACTGCATGAGGTCCGTTTTCTTGAACGAAAAAAAAATGGCATTTTCAGATGTTTAACCTCCCGTTTTTAAGCCCAAATCTTGTGTTGACTTATACTTTACAGTTTTCTACCGCATTTGTCAATTTAGAACAAACTTTGGAGGAGTTGACGGTTTGTTGATGGTGTTGTGTGTGTGCCTTTAGTACCTACAATGAACATTTCTCGCTACGCTACTGTTATGTACTTTGTGTGCCCCGGCCCCAATCGGAGTAGATTAGGTGTGGACAGCAATTGACAGGCACATAACCATGCATGCTTGCTACCCAAACATGAAGGTTATAAATGGAATAGAGAAATCTATGCGGATACACCATGTGAACTAACTCACTCAAAAAGAAAAGTATGGTTCTTAGACTAGAGTAGAGAAACAGAGAAAATGGCCGACTTGATTTTTACCTGTATGGCGTGAGAAGACAGCTTGCTTCGACTCTTGCAGTTACAAAGAACAAACACCTGTCTGCTGCTGACTGCTATCACCCGAAACTGAGGATTGGCACTGACTTTGAGCAGCGTCAATATTTTACATACTTTTCATACCTTCTTTGTCATCAGTGCCCTGTCCATGCATAAACTGACTTTAGCTCATGTAAATGATGCTAGTCCACATAAGCTCTGATTGGATGATGAATTCTGGGCACTGTCCATCTTTTTCAGAAAGGGGTGTCACTGTTTTCACAATGGGGAGGGGGGATTGAGAAAACATGCAAAGTACCAAAGTTCATGCACTACAAAATATACCAAAGTTCACATCAGTATCTTAAGTTTGACTAACACTGTACTGTGGAGGGTGATCTCTATTATGATTTTTCATTAAAAAACATACTTACATTTTTTTTACCACAGCTCGCTGGGCCACGTTTACCGGACCCACGCTTGAAGCTGTAAAACACATATACAGTCTGGAGTGTTCCACTCACACTCGGGTGTGTGGAAAATCAAAAGGGACATCGCTGATGGCCATATCACACAACCCCTATGACACAAAATAGCATGTTATTTATAGCATTTAAGATAATCATCTGACACGTTAGTGTACAACTGCGTAAACAACATCCAAATATTAGTTTCAGAAAAGCAATAACTTGTTTGCAGTAATGGGGCCCAAGAATATTCCTGATTTTGTCTAGACCTCTGTCATTATGAGGTTTTCAAAATACACCCGTGATCACTTTGTATGCGGTCATAAGCCGTGTTTCCACTGGACTATTTATTCCGCGGCCTCGCGGAAACTTGCTGCGACATGCCTTCACATAATTCTACTGTGCATTTCCATTTGGACTTTTATTTACCGCGACAAGGACGTTTAATTCAAAGATAATGGTTCAAAGAAAAAAAGTCTTTTTAAAATCTTGGCAGCAAATTCGGGGTTGAAGCAATATTCGATACTGATCACTCACACGTGCATTATCAACTTTTAGTCATTTCCAATGACAAAATATCATCAGAAGTTTTATTCATCTTTTCATTCTTGATAATTTGGCGTAACTCTGCGCTATTCGTCATTGATGATAAATTCCTGGCCTGCAGATTGTCGTCGCGGTTCTGAAACCCAAGTTTAATTATTCGATAATCAATCTGTCTTGTGACTGAACAATGGGACGCTATTGTACATCAATAATTATAAAACACCTGAATAAATCCCAGCCATCCGATTGGTGGATCGTCGATCACGTGCATTTAATTATTCAACCCATCACACGACGCGAAGCCGCACCGCCCAAAACGTTCTATCACATAGTTCTATCAAACGGTGCGCGCGCATTGATAGAACCAAAAGAACTTCCATAATTTCACGGTCACATTGGTGGCGCTACAACAGGGCTGTCATTCACATCACACAACATGGCGGCCGAGTTTCCCGAACTGCCGCAATTTGTTCTCCTAACAGACGACGAAATATTGGAAATCGTAGGCGATGCTGACGCTCCAAATACAAAGAGACAAAATCAAATATGCAGTGAAACGATTAGATGAATTTGCAAGACACACAGGAACAACAATTGAAGCTTTAACTGATTCGAAACTCGACAATTTTTTTTCGCGGTTTTATGCAGGACTGAGAAGGTAAACGGCACGTTGTATAAACGTTACACAAAGAAATCCATGCATGCAATCTGTCGAATTTATTCAGGCGTTGTATAAAACAAATAATGAATGTTTCACATTCGTGCAATGCAGGGCTCGAAATTCCCCCAAAAATATTACTTGCGCTTTGCGCTTTGCTTCAGTTAACCCCTTGATACGGTTATTTATAGTGAGGCGCCGGGGTGCCAGGGTGGCCTGTGCAGCCAAGCGTAACATACAAAAATGCAGAAAATGGCATGTATAACGTCGTCTGGCCTGGTAGCAATTTTTGTTTTTGCATCTATTGGCATCATCCAGCTTCAAAGGGTTATAGCTGTCTTCTTTGCCAAATGGAGGAATTTGCAGGATTGAGTCCATATAAGGAATTTTGCCTCTGGAGGAAAATGGAGGATCCAGGTCATCAGGCCCAATCTGATGCTGGTTGATTTCGGAGAATTGAGGTTACTTGGGTGTTTACGAAAACCCCTAGAGGATTTTGGAGGATTCATGCAATGGTCCCCATCAGAGGATTTTGGAGGATTCAGGTTCAAATTACAAAAATTAGTGCATTCAGGCCCAATACCAGTATTATTTTAGTCAGCACGCCGGGGCGCGCCGACCCCGCCGCACGGCGCCGCAGGTCGGCGCGCTGCGGCCCGCCGACCCCCGGCGCCGCCGACCGGATTAGGGGTCCTGCATAACAAAAGGAGAATATTTGCATATTCATTGCATTCCAGCACTGGCAGCCCGCTGCGGCGCGCCGCGCTGAAAAAAAAACGGCTCTCGGCGAGCAAAACATGTAGAACAAATATTTGATAAATGTCGAATTGTTCCCCCCCCCCTTGTCTAACTAAAAGCAAAGACAAAGCACTACCAGCATTTCCACTTCAATTACGTGTGGTAGCTCACAAAAAAATGTGTGTTTTTCTTGAGGTCTGATTTTGATTCGGCGTGCATGGCGTACTATGATGGATGCTAGCGCGTAATTGTGCGAACATGATTACTGGTCGATCAACGAGCGACACCAAGACAGCGGTGACACAAACCAGAATTTCAGAAAAAAGATTTCATTAGAGTCAATCTTATAAACTCGCCTTCAACCGTTTATGCAACCCTTGAATCATGCCTTCATGTACGTCTTTGACTCAACCCGGCCCGTCAGGCTTTGGAAAGTTTGGTTCCTCGTACCGTGCATGCTCCACGCGGGCATACAAGACTCGACGGTACAACACCCGGCCGGCCACGTCACACGCAGCCGTCCCTTGCATGCAGCGCAGCTAGCTAGCTGCGCGGTCGATATGCACACACGTACACAGAAACCATGCCAAAGTCTTCAGCGCAGACCGCCGCGCGCGCGCCGAACTACATCCAGTAAAAACCAAACTTCCAATAAAGGCATTATGTGATTGGTTGGATGCTTGAACCTGTCACGCACATGTTGATCCATTGCTGACTTTTGCGCGGTATTTCCAGACAATCAAAGCGCCTGGCCTGGAAAATAAAAGTTTCTGATTCACCGACAAAACCTTACCCGCCGACATGCCATGGGTCTTGATACATGTATTTGAGGCTTAGAATATTTGCCCGGGAATAAATTATTGCGGCATGATTCTACAAATAAATATGCTAAATACAAGTCGCTACTGCTTATTCACGCAACTAAAAAAACCATAATCAAACCTTTTGGGGACGGCCGTGTTGGAGCCCCTTGTCATAATTCCCAGGGGTAACGTTACAAAATGTACTCTTTTTTGGGGGGGGGGGGGGCTGTGACCACCCTAAAAGTAAAATCGTGGGTAACGAAGAGCCGGCAACTTAAATGTTTTCCCAGATTGTCAATTTGCATCTTTTTTTCTTTGCGTGATGCGCCTCTCCACCTACCTCTTCCCCGGGCTACCCCGTCTCTGAGGTGGGGATTTGGTCACGTTTTTAAAGTTCCAGGGTGGGAATTTTGGTTATCATACACGAGGGATATAAATTCATGTGTTGTAGTATTATTATATAAACCCGATGGCATTTTTTACAAGCCCTACAATGCGCACATGTTTGTTCGATCCTTTTGCCAGGCATTTTAAATTTTTAATCGAAACAGGAAGCATACACCATGATTGCATCAAAATTCTAATCCCCACTCATTAGGTCGGGAATGAATTGTCGCAAATTTTTTGCCCCACGGGGTGGGGATTTTGTCACTTCAAAATTGACAATACCCACTTCAGAGGTGGGGTGCCCCGGGTGGGGGGAACAGCTGATAGGCGCATAATTATATAAATTATACAAAATTATACATTATTGTGATTGGAGCTACGTTTCGTGTGCAAAATAAAATCCAACTTTCTGTAGACGGGATTCGTATAATACACATGTTCATGTCCCGACGTACGTGCACGCAGCATGCAGGGCAACCAGTCCTCAGTCTCCTTTCCAGTCCATGGTTCATCTCAGTTTGGGCGTCATACTGTGTACTCCGTACATTCCGTATGCCAATTGGAGGTTATGAATCTAGAGCTTTACATGTTGAGTCTTGAATCAAGTCTACACAACTGGTATTAGGCTGTTAGCTGCTACATATGCACTGTATACGCTTACCAGTTAATAGTCTGTCACCAATATTGCGAATTGAGTGTAAACATTGCGTTGGCTAGGTGGATACCATACGAGACATGTTTTTATTCGTGTTGGTACAGCAGCGCGGTACGTGTGGAAGCAAGAAGCAAGAAATATTCGTCAGAAATACAGGGAGAAAATATAATGCCGAATATTTTGCACTTTGCCTTGTATGCAGTGCAGTGGCGATATCTCTATAAAGTGTGGTGGATACAACAATGTATTGAAACATACTGGATCCGCAGAAGGCAGAACTAGAAAAAATATCGGGACATCGCGAAAGCACCAGCTGACACGATGAGGAAGCGAATACTGCCGTGATGACTGCCGACAAAAACAAATGATAAACTTATTTTGCCGGTTTTTTTTTAGCGGAACGTAACTTAATTATAGTGACATCCTACAACGTTGGCCATTCATTTCGATACATTGTATATGCAATAGGCTTTAAAGGTAAAATGTTAGCCTTTTCCCAATCCCTGTATATGTTGTTAGCATATTAAAATTTGTGCAGGCATGGCCGGCAGGGGAGCCCCTGCTGACCGCGGCCATTGGACTCTGAAGTGCTTCACCCAGCCACCACCCAACCCACGACCCCCACCCACAACCCCACCCCCACCCCGCCCGGTAGAAAATATCTCAGAACCACACAAGACAATCACACAGGGACAACAATATTTTCTTAAAATTTCTTTTTTATACTCGTTGCTTCAAAATAATTAAATTTTCAGCAAAACTGAATAAATAATGCATTTGTTTTAAAAGAAAATGTACCGCTCTATTTACACAAAAATTGGAAAAACAACGAAAATAATGATATTCAAGAAATGAATTGTTCATGGAACTATTGTTCGCCAGTATTTAAAATCTGTTTATTGCAGTACATGTATACTAGTTTGGTTTAATTGTGCAGAGGGGTGCCTACTCATCCCATCCCACCCCACCCCCCACACACACCCTTCACCCACTTACCCCCTCCCTCATAAAAAAAATCAATCAATCGACTGATCGATCGACCGACCAAAAAAAAATCAATTTGTACAAAACACACTCAACAAGCTTCCATGATAATTTCCGGAGCTGGCTGTACCTCCGCCAGCCCCACCTCCGTCAGCTCCAGCACCGGAGCCGAGACGATCAACTGGTGTGGGTTTTTTTACTTGGCCTAAAGATGAGGATAAAAAAAAATCAGGAAATTGGAGAATGCATATATCTGAAGTGGATTTTTCACAAGTTGCGTACCATTTTAGCCCCTGAAGTTGACGCATACTGACTAGCAAAAAAAAAAAAAAAAAAAACGCGACAAACTCAATGTTATATGAATCATTTTTATATAACTTTTAATATTGATTGATGTGTGTGCTCAAGATATTAAAGCAATGTATTGCATTCTTATTAAAAAACAAAACAATTACAGCATGATTCTGGTTCTTGCAGTGTTCTGGTTCTTGCAGTGTTCTGGTTCTTGCAGTGTTCTGGTTCTTGCAGTGTTCTGGTTCTTGCAGTGTTCTGGTTCTTGCAGTGTTCTGGTTCTTGCAGTGTAATATTAAATGTAATCTGTGTTGGATTCAAAAACAAATAATTTTCCAGTTGCAGATTTTTACACAATTCGGCCAAGTAAAAAACACCAGCTGATCGTCCGGGTTTTTTTTTTCAGAAAGAGTAGGATGAGGGTCTTTTTTTTTTTTTTTTTTTTTTTTAAAGATTGCCACCAAGCATTTAAATTAAAAATGGTCACTAATTTTTTAGTTCAGAATGACCACCAGCTTTTTATTAGCTACTTAGCGCATATATATAACGTTCGCGCCGTCTTTGTAGAAGGAAATAAAAATATGAGAGGAACAAAAATAAAAACTGCGGCTTTAAAAAAATAATGTTGGGACGATCAACTGGTGTTTTTCTACTTGGTTTAAAGATGAGGTTGCGTACCATTTCCATTTCAGTCCTTGAAGTTGATTATTGCAAAGGCCTGATGACTGGGGTTGTTTTGAAAATATTGTCAAGAGTTCCAGTAACATTCCTTGATCTTGACGCATACTGAGCGCTGCATGCAATAATGATCGGCGAATAGCGTGAATGGATAGATTAATTCCCCTCATGATGAAAGCATACGAAAATTCCCGCACAGCTTTAATTTTGGCTTCTTGTGATCAGCAAAGAGTATAATAAAGGATGATTTCCTGACTGATCCTCCTGTTTCAACCATGGCATATGTTTCTGCCATTTTCCAACGGTGAAATTCGACGGTACTTTCGACATTTTATGCATCGCCAGTAGTCAGTACAGTGCAGTGTACGTGCGTCAAATGTGATCGTGTCACCATGGAGCATATAGTTCATGTCGGCATAACGAACGCCGTAAGGTGTATGTGGTTTGTGAACGTCTGCGCCCACATGGTACTGTACCGAACTACACGTACTAATCTCCACACAAAACTGCAGCAACCTCGTTTCCCAAACTAGCGCAACACCATTGAAAGAATCGGAAGACCTACTGGGCCAAAGGGCGGGTGGGTAGGATTGCGCTTCCTCCATGGATTGCGCCAGTGTGTTTGCGAACGGTACCGTACGGCGCGGTACGGACAGGATGAAAAAGATCTGCTCGTTATGTATCGCATTTTCCGAAGCGAATCCAGCTATTTCTGTCACTGCTTAAGCATGTAACGTTTTCCGTGAAAAAGAATAAATCTAAAACTTTTGCTAAGATCGACGTTGTCACTTCCCTGATTTCCTCGACAACAAGAAATCTTGTCATGTAGCTCCGTAAAGTATTGTAACGCTGGCGATATTTTTTTTTTTGCCGATATGGCGATAAAATTGTCCACAAAAATCGACACGACAAAAATGTCGCGAAAGGTTAGCGATCAAGATCAGTACTACATGTATATTATGCTTTCCCCTCCCCCCCCCCCCCCGGGCTGCCCTAGGTTTTACGTGGGGGTTGGTCACGTTTTTCAAGCCCCAGGGTGGGGAATTTGGTCACTCATTTTGCAATTTTTTCCCCATTATCAGAAGTTAAAACCATGAGGTGGGGTACCCCACCCATGTATGTCGGGGATTGTCACTAAAAATTTGCACCAGGGGTAGGGATTTCGTCACTTCAAAAGTGACAATCCTCACATCTTGGGGTGATGGGGAAGCCCGGGGGAGAGGTTGGGTGTTGCAAATGCAATTGATACGATAGGCGCAGTAACGCACAAAACAATAAACTAAACACCGCCAAAGCTCTCTGAATATCGTTACCTGGATCATAGCAAAGTCACTTTATTAAGTCGTCACAAGTCAGATTTTCCCAAGTCATGTCCCAAATTAAATTTTCTTCACGAGATTCTTGAAGCCAAACGATACCGCTTTTGGGGTAGACAAAATCAGTGATACTCTTGTACAAATCATGTGCACTGCCCAAAGTATAGTTTCAGCTGCAGGGCTTGCTTCATGTCGTCGTGCAAGCAAGCTTTTTAGCACGGTTCCCTTTCTCTCCTGCGGTATTTAATACATACATTTCTATATAACTCTATGAATACATAGCGCCAGAGACGGGAACCAGTCTACCGTGCGTGCTCAATGGGGTTCATCAATGGGGTTTCACGTACACGCAGCGCGCCGCGGCGGCTCGCCTTGTATGGATGTAATGCAGCGCGCCGCGGCGCGCTTCGTGTATTCACATTTACATACATTTACATCACAATACTTTTAATGAGCTGGAGGCTGGTCTGGGCGCCGGGCTGCGCCGCACTTTGAGGTGAAAACCCAGCCTTGAAAAAGGCGCCGTGCTGCGCCGCGGCGGCTCTCGGCGCGCCGAGTAAAATAATACTGGTATTGGGCCCAAGTTAAATTTTGGGTGGGTGGGTCAAGGTAAATGATTGAAAATCGAAATTTACTTTTTAATAAAAAATATAAAGGAAATGCTCTTTTGACTTGCCAATTCCACTCCCGCATTTTGATTTGTTTTTTTTTCAACCCATGCAGGCTATACCCGTACGGCCTATGCGTAGTCCTAGACGTTGTATCATCCGTTGTTCAACAGAGTGGTTATTCTATACTTACATTTGGCATTTGGCACAGCACTGCCGTATACCAGGCTGCACATTATTGATCAAATCCCGTATAAAAGCATGAAGGAAGAAACATCATCTTACAACGACTGCCATCGTCTTTGCTATTAATGTACAATTAAAGCGTAGCAAGAATTCCTTTTTTTCGCCAAAAACACTTAGTTGGCAAATGCTTTATGTAATAACTACATGTAGGCCTACTCATAAAATGTAGCCACACCATCATAAATCCCTTTTATTAACAAAAGAAACTGTCATTATTTGCAATCAGAACATTCATGAGTGTTACTGTGAGTTTCTGCTAGCAAAGTCTTATGCCAAAGTGCTTCTTTTTTTATAGGTTTTCCTGGCCAATTGGCGAATTTATATGGTCATTTTCGTAATTGGTCATGCAAATTTGCAGTTTTTACACATCTGATCAAATTAAGGTTTGACCATTTCACCATCTAGGCCTTTAGTTTCAATTTTTAAACACCCACGATTTTGTTTCTAATGTGTGTTTTCGTTTAATAGGGCATTCTATTTCATTTCAGTGCATTCAAGACTTCATTTGTTGCATTCTTACGTTGAGTTTTCTGACATTTTTTGATGGTTGAAGTATTCAAATTAGCAAACGTCGGTGTGCATATGACGTACAATGTATGACGTATATTTATGCTTTTTTTTGCTTATTCGTTTCCGGGCAATCTTGTTCATCAAATGGTCATTAAAATTTTATAACAATTTTTAATTGATATATTTTCCGAATGTCTTCTGAGTTTTTATGAAAAGGTAAAATTTATAATGGAAAATGTTTGCAACATTTATAATGTAGCATCTGAACTGATATGAAGAATGGATGATGTAACGAACGAGGTCGCAGGTTCGAATCCCACTCCAGCCAGTTCTCTTTGTTCACTTTGAAAATTTAGTACAAGAAAAGTATGATAACACAAAATGATACAGAGGCTGTTTTACATTGAAATTATGAACGTTTATGGCCAGGGAGTTTGCAAGACTGGAGGTTCAGAATTTCATCTGGCCATTAAACCAACTTCCCCCTTTCCAAGAAAACAAATTTACATTTCACAACGTACATTACGTTGCAGGATTGCACTGCATCTTGGGGAATTTTGCCAATTGCCAGAACTGTCCCAGATGGTACAATATTTATTTGATTTTACCCACTGACAGATAGCCCTCTCTCCACTGACGTCAACAGCCCGAAGCCACCACTAGAGAGTGCCAACCCCTTGAAACTCCGCACAGATCACACAATATATACAGAGCACTGGGAATATGTTTGACAGCAGCAGGCATGAGTTTGCAGTTTTCTGCTTTGTCATGATACTGTACATTTCATGGCAGCTCCAGGCCTGTTTCACATGAACCTGGATCACGATCAGTGATGCAGCCGCTGGTTCACTCCATCTATTAGCTGGAATCACGGATCACTGATGATCGCGATCCGGATTTATGTGAAACAAACAGGCCCCAAGTCCCATATGAAACACACAATATGGATGAATATTGCATGTACAGGGGTTCATGGTTTTCTATTATTCCGTTTTGTTGATATATGTCAAGGTTGTATAGGCCTTCCTGCCTAGTGCTTACACAAATACAGCACCATGGAAATTTTTGATGGAGCGATCTATACTTGGAAGCATTATTTAAAGATGTTGCATCTGTGCTTTTTGGGCGTGGCGGACTTTTGAGACAATAGCTGGTGGCAGCAGACATACCGGTCCTTTTTGCTACATGTTTCTGATCATGTGCGAGTAGTTCTGAGGGTGCGCGCATAGTTAGTTCTGAGCATGCCCACGACTGGTGAGAATAATGGAAAAGGACCGTATGTCTGCTGCCAACGGCATCTCAAAAGTCTCCCATTGATCGCTGATTTGTTAGCATTAGATCCATGTAAGTTATGAGCTTTTCTATGACACATTACAGAAGAAAAAAATAACAGTTTATAAGTTTCAATTTTCACAATAGATGCAGGATGCGCCTATTTTTTTTAAGTGAGAAGGTACAGGACAATCATCGCACATTAAAGATGATGTTGATTGCTGAGAGAAGATTGCGGCATTTTTTTTTGTTTTAGCTAGATTCTGTATTGTAACATAAAATAGCCATTTTTTTTCCTACCATGAAATAAAAAAAAAGTGACCTTTGACATCTATTTTTATCAAGTCGCCTCCAGCACAGCATAGCCCGGTGATGCCATTTGTCTAAAAGTCGTCGCTGCGGGCAGTAAACAATTCTGACGTCATTCAGGCCATGAAACATTCTGACAAAGGTGTTATATTTTTGGGTTACATGTTTTTGTATGCTGTAGAGAGCCATCCTTGGAATCACTATTTCCCTTCAAAATGGACCTCACTAAATTGTTTAATATTTGTTTTGGCTTTTAAAATTTTATTTAGGCAATGAATCATTCGGACAAAGACCCTGCCAAATGCATTTACTTTCTTTGCATAGATATTTTTGCATGAATGACAATGCAGTTCAGTACCAAGTAGTCTGTAAGGGATTTAACCTTAGACTGGAAAGGCATTATCATGGCCCAGTTGTGTGATGGCCAAGCATCCATTTCAAATTGGCCATCACAACTGGGCAAACCGTCATGAAGGTTACATTTGTAACAATCTCTGTGTGTTTACAAAGTATTCTAACATACCAGGAAACTTGGGAAGTTAATCTTATTTGTCGTACTGGTAGTTAACATTCAAGTGTTTAACATGACACTAAATCTCTAGTTAATTAACAAGATATGAGCTTTAGAAGTGAGTGTCATGGACGTTAAATGAACGGACGCGCGTTTTTTTCAAACAACATTCATCACAAAAACTCTCTGAAGTTGCAACCTCAAGCTTTGTAATTCCTGTTTACCCCTAACATTCATTAATCCATCAAAATCCTTCCCCTGTTTTGGAGGATTTCGGCGGATTCGGGATACCTCCATATTGAGCAGTCACCAAAACCAACTTTTGTGCATGACAAAATAGGTGGATTTTGGCGGATTCAGCATACTTTCTAGTAAAGTTACCCAAGGGGTTAGGGTACATGGTAACACTTTATCTAAATTTGAATACAAATTAGAAAAAACAAATGCAGACTGCATTTGCTGCTCTGCTGGAAAATACCACTTTCAAAGATGATCCGCCCATTTTAGACAAATCACCCAGAACATAAAAATGAGCCTGGCACAAGATTAATCAGAACAACATGCAAGGCAGCGACAGGATGAGGAGATGAGGCGAATGGCTGCCATGGCTCTTTCCTTGAATTTGTGAGACCAGCACTCAAGTCTAAGGGATTTTACAAACTACCCATCTAGTGCTGGGTGATACGACGATAAAATCAAAATGATGCGATATTCGTCGCCCAAAAATCGAAAAATCGAGATATCGCCGATATCGTTTTTAAAATCGGGGATGTTTTTTTAACCCCTGTTTTCCCTTAAAAATTAATTTCCTTGTAAGCGAGGTTCAAGTCAAAGTGACATCATCCTTCCAAACTTTTTATCTATAGTGTAAATAAGATAATCGACCACTCGGTGGCTCGGCGATTCGTACTGCGGGGGAGACGTTTTAAGAAAATCACCAAATGACATTGTGCAAGCGATCCGATTGCAATTTCTATTCATGGCAGACAGCTAAAAAATGATCATTTTCACCGCAATTAGACCAAATTATGCCGATTGTATTGCAAAGAAGTTGTTTTTAAAACTTGAACCACTGATGTTACCCTTTGTGTTACCCCCAGTGTAATTTTCATAAAGTTAACCCTGAAAACTTCTCAAAATGTGGTTTTGTGTAGACTGAGCCATATTTAAATCTATGCAAATTAGTGGGCGTATCCATTTCAACCATTCACTGAGAAATGCTTCTCTGCACTTGGGGCTGCTCGCACGCGGTTCGTACCTCCTGCTGATATGATAAGCTCTAAATAAATCAGCTGGTTCACGCGGATTGACTGTTGGTATCTACACAATTCGCTGGTACCCGTCGATAGTCGAGTGGGCGGGCTGAACGCAACCTTGCTGTGAAAATCACCAGAACAATTAGAGCAAGCAGAACAAATATAACACAAAGGGGACACATAGCTGCCGTATTTAACGTCGAGCAAGGAGAATAATGTTTACCCTCCTGGGGCTGAATTAAACGGAAGGATGGATTATTGTATCCTTTGCTTGGAATATTATTGCTCACCTGTTCCGACAAGCTACATGTACACTTAAAAAATCAGTATACTCATTACAATGTCAGTATTCATTCGCCCTTAGAGACTATGCTGTTTCTCAATATTGATGGCTGGCCTAAGAACGGCCTCAAACAATGACTGGCGACAAACACGTCCGGCGATTATGTAGTTATGAACGAACTTTTTAATCATGCTGAAATTTGTTGACGATTTTATCGCCATATCGGCGATATCGCGAGGGAAAAATCGACTACGAAAAAAGTCAATATCGTCAGCCCTATACCCATCCCTTCCGTGGAAACAGATTTAACTTCCAAAATGCTGCAAGTACATTTCACCTAGTACCAGAGTCAGTATCTGTATGTGCATATATTGTTTTTAATATTCGAACCAGCAAAAAGGTATTCCAATATTTGGTTAACCCTAACCCTCCAGGGTATTTTGGCTAGAAACCCTGCCAGACGCATCAGATTGCATACTTTGTCACATTGACTTGTGTGCAGAGTGCAGCAAGGTCAAGCTGTCACCACAGATGCACTGTGCTGCGTCTGGCAGGGTTAGGGTTAACGATCGAATGTTCGGTATATTCGGACAGCCCTAGACATCACTAAACATGCTAAATACTTCATCTTGCAAGTATTATACTGCCAGAGATGGCCAGACTTTTGCAGAATATCTTCTGCAATCACCTGGATGGTGGAAAGTGGCAAGATGTCCCTTCAGAAATGAGAGAAAGGCCGACAGGTTTACCCAAACAATTTTCTTAAAGTATTCTCAGTCATCTTGATTGATTGATGAAAGAGAAACCAAACATAACAATCAGCAGTGAATCATACATCGTTATCATGTTTTCACACAAGACCTAAATCAACTGCGGAAAAAAACATCTTTCAGAAAGTAAGGAAATTTCAAAAAGAAGTCAGGAAGAACAGAAAGATTTTACTTCAATACCCATCACCAAAATGGATCAGAACAAAAAATCTTACAAAATAACCAACCCTCCTTGATAACAACTGTCTAAACATGTGGCACAACCAGTTATTTCAAGATTTATGTCAGCAAAATCTGTAACAAATGAGGCAGAAATCAACATGTATGTGAACACTTTGAGTTACCATACACTGTGCACTGAGCATGCTGAGCCAAGAACATCTAACACAGAAAACACAAACTTTCTTCCCCTATATTTCACAAAAATTTCCCAACAACATTTTGAGAATGACTAATTAATCCCTTATGTTTTGGAGCTGTTGATACATTTCACTTATTATTGGCAGTGTTTTTTATCACCCATTTCATTTTCTAGCAGTTTACCAGTATTGTTTTTAATTTCATTTGCTTCAACTTCAAGGGACAGGTTGCCAATTTATAATGTCGGCAACCCTGCCACCGAGTCATTCTCTTGGTCGGCATGAGGTCACTGGGTCTTGTTTTTTGTCTCTGATTGGTCAGTGGCGGCTGTTACCTGATCGCACCCTCTGGACTCAAAGGGGAATGAATAGCGTTGTGGTTATGGGGAAAAAAACTAAATTATTGTCCTAACACTACAGCCCATGACAGCTACACCTTTTCTAGTCCGAGTAACTTGGACCCTCTATCGCCTTTTTTAACATTTGGACATGATCTTGGCGATAGTAGGGTCCAAGCAAGTCTGCAGTAAAAAGTGGTGATTCCGAAAATATGTCTGAAATCCCAACCACTGCCAACAAAAACATCCGATTTCACCCTTAAAACGACCACCAAAAGGTTCACTTACCATCCGGATAAAAAGTGAAATTTACCGTTCAATTCGCAGAGCGTCATAAGGTCGAGGGGTCACGATTTGAAGTCCATGGCAGCGAAAAGACATGTCTTACGGGTCTCTGCGAATTGAACGGTAAATTTCACTTTTTATCCGGATGGTAAGTGAACCTTAGTACCTCCATCTTAACCCTAACCCTCCAGGGTATTTTGGCTAGAAACCCTGCCAGACCCATCAGATTGCATACTTTGTCACATTGACTTGTGTGCAGATAGTGCAGCAAGGTCAAGCTGTCACCACAGATGCACTGTGCTGTGTCTGGCAGGGTTAGGGTTAATCATGGAACTCCACTTGTTAAGCAGGTGGTGTATCTAGTATTTTGGTGGTCGTTTTAAGGGTGAAATCGGATGTTTTTGTTGGCAGTGGTTGGATTTCAGACATATTTTCGGAATCACCACTTTTTACTGCAGACTTGCTTGGACCCTACTATTGCCAGATCATGTCCAAATGTAAAAAAAAAAGGCGATAGAGGGTCCAAGTTACTCGGACTACACCTTTTCATTAAATATTTCCAAATTTCACTGTTTTATGCAGTAAAAATATCTCCCACGTTAAACTTTTTTTTTATACCCCCCAAAAAATGGTGTTTTAATATTTTTTATTACTGTAAAAAATTTGACAAAACACGTAATTCCCTGTACAAATTGAATGGAGGGCTTCCCTTTTGCCCGAGTCCAAGTGCAATTGTTGGAACAGTCCCCGACCATACCAAGAGAATAGGCCTAAACGCTATAGTATTAACGTTAGAGTGGATTTTTAGCCTTTTTGTAGGCCTATTTATTGGTAGTCCGAGTAACTTGGACCCTTCATATCGCCTTTTTTAACATTTGGACATGATCTATCGCCAGATCATGTCCAAATGTTAAAAAAGGCGATATGAAGGGTCCAAGTTACTCGGACTACCGTTCAACAGGATTTTGTGTCAATTTGAACCCCTCAAAGTAGAGTAGAGTAGAGTAGATTAATTGACTAAAATAATCACTCTGGATCTGCACATATGCACACATTTGTGTTACACAAGCACGAGCATGCAGTGGGTTTAGGATTAAGTCGGAGTATATATAGCGCCCTCTGTTGTATGCACAAAATAACTGATGCGTGCATGCATGATGTTTGATGACGCGCGTGCGCTTTTATTTATTTTGTAAAATAAATTGATATAAAGTGATCAAAAAGTATTTGTTGAAAATTTCTTTTTATATTGAAATAGAAAAAAAATATACAAATGTATTTTGTCTATGTCAGTATAAAAAGAAACTTTCCAAACTACATTATCGCTTTATATTAATATTCATGACGCTGACTAATGAGATCGCAACATTTTAATAAACCATTCAGTTGGCCTATCGCGGTCGAATCGCGTCAACGCAGCTTGTTAATTATTGTCCAATCACATCAATTATAATTCCACGTGGAACGCCAAAATCTGAAGAAAAAAAAATTACCACAAAAATTCCCATAGGGTTGTCTGAGGGGCGTGGTTAACTCGTAAACGGCGATAGTTCAGTTGCGTTATCTGTGTTCACATACCTATCATGATGTTTGTCACAAGTTTTTTCTGATAATTTAATTTGTGGAATTTTTTAAAGGGTTCACCATACACTTCAAATTCGGAAAATGTTACCAGCAGTAGTATGGACACAACTTGTAAGGGAAGTAATAGATGTCACAAAATGACAGAGTTGTAATCAAGTCAATCACATAAGTCACCTCACAAGCTAGCTACATGGGATGAACAATGACAAAGGAATCCTTTTGTGTTCGAATAGCTCGTTACTTGGCTTTTGTGAAGTGACTTGTGATGATTTGTGATTGACTTGATTACAACTCTGCCAAATGAGCATTTGCGGCTTGCTCCCGGTGTCATGCCAAAAAGTGTCCGGTGCCAAATACTGTCCGCTCATTAGCATACTGCTCTCTGATTGGTCAAGTGGGTATTACGTCATCGCGATACCGGAAGCTTGCTAAATTGTGTCCGGGCGTATATATACGGACGTACGCGTAGCGTGCATCCATCGCGTCCTTGCCGTCAAGCTAAGTTCTCATTCGCATCTTTTAATATCATCTTTTTGGGTTTATTTTTATGAAGGGGGAACATAAGTAACAAGCAGACAGTATGATAAAATTGAACGGGCCTGACAAGAAAAAAAAGTGGATAAAAACTCATCCAACGATTCAAAATAGTCACTGGTACCATGGAGGCTACCTCCATGCTTGGTACAAAGTATTTGGCAAGGAACGGACAGTATTTGGTAGCGTGCTTTCTGTGAGTTTGTATATGCCGGCAATCGTGGACCTAGGACAAAAGAATTCGGGCGTAGACAAAGGGGTCCACGTTTGACCTAACGTCCACGATTGAAAATCGTGTACAAAACCAATGGGAGGCCTTCCGAAAAAGTTAGAGTATAAACAAAAGAGGAACAATGGGAGGTCCACGATTGCACCCGTTTACATGACTGTGTGTGTGTGTGTGTGTTCATATTGTGCTGTGCATAATGCAACGTTGCAACGCATGAGCGGACACTTTTTAGCAGCGGACACTATTTGGCATGTAATACATGCCAAATAGTGTCCATGTCTTTTGCGCGTGCTCAACGGCCAGTATTTGACCAATCAGAGAGCAGTATGCTAATGAAGGACAGTATTTGGCACCGGACACTTTTTGGCATGACACCGGCAAGACGTTCATCTTAGAGCTTTTAAAGATTGATTTTGGCTGATGTCCAATGGCGGTTGGGTCGGGGAGCAGCTGGGGGGGGGGGGGGGGGGGGGGGGCTACTAATCCCAGTGCTCCAAATGCAGCATTAAACTTGCGCCACCAATTTGTCCAGTCCTTCTCATTTTTTTTTTGGCGCCGGATTGTTTTGCTTTTTTTGCTTTGCTTTTTAAGGGTCACCTCATTTTTTCCCGCCGGAAATAAAATTAACAGCAGGGGTGGTGGGCCATATGGGGTGGGGGAAGTACTAGCACCTCGTTTGAAGAAAGTGTGCTTTCGATTTAAAAAAAAATATTCAAGCAAATAACAAGGAACTTGCCCCACGTACAATGTTCAAACTTTCCACCCGCTGCCCTTGTTTCCAGAAGAGGGCGCCCTCCTAGTACAAGACCAGAATTAGTACCCCGACGTCTTATAAAAAAAAACGCATGTCATTCATGAAGATACTGTGCTCCACACTATTTGGCGGTCATCTCAAAATGGCGGCGCCCAATAGAAAATTTCAAAACACCGCGGTGCAAGGTAAACATTCTTTTTTTCCAACAATAAAATCTAACCACAAACCACAATGTTTGATTACGTAATTGCTTATTGGCTATTGCGCATGCGTGATGCTTCCTCCACGGTGACCGGTGTAACAAGTCGGTGAATAAACATTGTTGACATTCTCAATGCGGCGATTGTGTGCATGTATTGTAATTTGTAGCTATAGCATGGAGAAATAAAACATTTTATTTCTCAATGGCTATAGTGTAGGGCCCTGTTTCATATAAGGGAACAAAAATCCACTTTTAGGTTATTGGAATTGCCAAACTAGTTAGCGACATTACAAACCAACAGGTATGCCGTAGATAAAGGGCAGGGTTTTAGTTTTGAGGGAAATTTTGGGGTAAAGCGGCGATGAGGACGACAAGAAAATAAGATTGTGATCACCGCGACGCACAGTAAACACGCAAAACCGCGTTCATTCGCATAGCAACTGCCGTAAAGCGCGTAAGAAAATTGCATTTTCTACCGAAATAAACTGTTCAAAATTACAAAAAACGATGTCAATAGAATTAAGTCTGCTTTAGGTTGAAAAAGTCATTTTGGAATGAGAAAAAATACCATTGAATCTAATTTCATCAAAACTAAAGAGGGGCCCTACACTACACAATACAATCGCCCTCAATGCATTGTGCCTTTTGTGGGTGTGGAGGACAAGCATGTAATTTATGCCTATGGCATTGTGAACCAGTCCAAATATCCATTGATTTTATTCTAAAATACTACATATCTGTCATTGCCTGTCTTGAGTCATGTGAGTCTAGTTGAGAGATACTCTTCTCGGAAAGATTTTACTTTAATACACCCCCCACCAATATGAGTCAGGGAGGACATCAAAATCTTGGAAAATAACCATCCATTTATGTTCAGAAATGTATAAACACTTGGCATGGCACAACGTTTAATTTTGAGACTTTAGGGCCTTGTCACAATTTTTTTGTGCAATTTAGGGGAAAAAAGCTTGTGTTTTCTGTGTAAGATGTTCTTGGCACAGTGTATGGTCACTCAAAGTGGCACATACATGTTGATTTCCGCCTCATTTTTTTCCGACAGATTGTTTAGTGACATAAAATTTGAAATAGCAGGTTGTGCCACATGTTTAGACACTTGTTATCAAGGAGGGTTGGTTATTTTCAAAGATTTTACTGTGCCTGAATGATTTTGTTGGGGGTATTAAAGTAAAAATCTTTCCCAAACATATCCCCTAGCCCTACGAGTGTGGCAAGGAAAACTCAATGTGCTGTATCTCTCCGTGGTGATACTAGTAAAGTTCAGGACACCTCTAGTTCTGCAACTTCAAGTTAGTTGTTCAACGTGCACTCATGATAAAAGCTACATGTAGTAATAATAAGAGGTAAACAGTGTCTATAATATGGATCTCGTTTACAGTCAACATGAGTCTGCCTGTGCATCTAACTGCCAGAGATAGTGAACAGTATCCAGAGACGGTCAAGCTTCTTAATGGACTCTCCCAACACATCACAGAGAATGGGACCAGCAAGCCAATCCAGAAAGATCTCAGTCAGGTAATATGCATGGCATTTTTTATTTATGCAAGTTTGCCCCAAACAAGGCTAAAAGCCACTCGAGGTACGGAGGTACAAAAAAGAAAAAGTATCAAAGATACAAGGGGTAGGAATTAACCCTAACCATCCCAAATCCTCCAAAATCCTCTTTGCAAAATAGAGGAATTTGGATGATTGAGGGCACTTGGAAGTTGATGCATCGGAGGATTTTGCAGGATTGAGGTTACTAGGGGTTTTTGCCCCTGCAGGAATATGGAGGATCCAGGTTATCAGGCTCAATGTGATACATGAGGATTTTGGAGGATTGAGGTTACTAGGGGTATGCAAAAAAAACCTGGAGGATTTTGGAGGATTCATGCTATGGTCCCCATAAGAGGATTTTGGAGGATTCAGGTTATATGGAGTTTTAACACTTTGAAATCAGAGGATGTTGGAGGATTCAGGTTACATGGGGGGAAAATGATGTAGGGAGTTAGGGTTAATATTCCTTTTGAAGCAGGAAGGATTGTAAGATGAAGGGAAACATGTACCAGGCAAAGAATTCCATAGATACAGAACGAGGGAAAAAGCTATCGGCAAAGCTTTTTGTTCTGCATCTAGGTACAGCTAGAGTATATTGGTGGGAACAGGCGGAAAGCCGAGTTTCACACTCAAACACCCTCACTGGAGGAACCAAGCTGGACAAGCTGGTAAAACATTTACCATGAAAATATCTGTAGAACAGACTTAAGAGTAGCAACAGTTCTCTGGTGAGAGAGTGATTGTAAGGATGAGCCCAACTCTTCTCCAACCAAATTAACAATGCACTTCTTTACCCTACATGTATCCAATGAAGATAAGTGACATGCAGAAACCCAGCTTGATCAATTACTGGTTTTATTCCGCCCCCTACCCACCTTCTGTAGGCTGAGGAATCACTAAAAAGAGAGAAACAGGCCTATCTACAGTTCCACATCCTGCATCACGAGCTGCAAGAGTTCATCATGGATCATGAGATTGCCAGCCATGACGTGGCTCCTAGTTCCACAACAGCACAGGTGAATTCCCACCCATCAATTAATCAATGCTCCGATTTCCACAGTTCCACCAGTGCCCGATTATATGGTGCTGAAAAGCACAAAATAATGCATAGCAATTTTGTTTTTGCTTAACAGAAAATGACCCTATGTTAGAAAACCTACATCATGATAGTGTCTTTAACCCTCCTACTGTTATAACTATCACAACCTATAAAAAAACAAAATCCTCTCCGTCCTCTCCCACAGATAGGTTTTGATAGATAGGGTAGTTGGCTCCAATTTGGCACTGAGAGAGGGGGGGTTAATGAAACTGTCCAGTAATTTCTTAAGTTTTCTTTGACGGTGGCCTTGGAAAACAGAAAATATTGCTTGGAAACCTTTTTTGCTTAGCCAAAAAACAGGTGAAAACCAGTCACAGGCAGGACAGAGCACATGGAATTTTGGCTGGTAGCCTGTTGCAAAACAAAAGCAAAACTTTTTGTAACAAGCAGATTTTTGCACTTGCAGCTTTGTAAAATTGGCCTCGGATGTTGGCCGAGCTCAGGCACAGTTATATACCCATGATTGATTTTTTCCTTGCCTTCTATCTCTGTTGATCCCTGTTTAATGTCTGTCCATGTGCATTATTTAGATTGGGTTTTCAATTCCTACCTGATTGCGTGGGTTTGTTTCCCTCAACCTACAATTGAAATGACTCTCTTATCTTGCGTCTCATTCCAAAACTGGAACCTGATGGAGACCAGTGCTGTTGCACTGATCAGGCCACCCAGGATAAATACAAAATGAATACAACTTTTCTCTTAATTTTATATAGCCCAATAATTGAATACTCTACCACAGAGTACAATTTCTCATTATGGACCATAAAACTCCTCAAATTTTTTTCTTGCAGTTAAAGTTCATTAAAAAAAAAATTCTGCTTTTATTGCCATCCACAGTTGCATGATGCGGTAAAACATTGTCTGTACACTGCTGAGGCAGGTGACTACCTGTACCCCAATCCCAGCGGCGCCTCGGTTGAAGTCCAACCCTGCACTCTGCTAGGATTAACTAAGGAGCAGCTTCACAGAGCAAACCCGCATCACAAGGTTCCATACTAACCCCCTAATGGTTCCCTAGGACCACGTCCAACGGTGACTCATATGAGTTTCCTGCTCAATTCAACGCAGTCCAACACAGTCTAACATGCCAAGTTGCTGGGTACCTAAAAATATATAAAATGACTGCTAAATCCTACAGAATCCAACTGTGTCTTATTTTTCTGTTGTCTGCTGAATCCAACAGGATGTAACACAGTCCAACTGTCCATACTATGAGTTAGCTGCTCAATCCAACAGGGTCCAACAGAGTCCAACATGCCAACTTGCTGGGTACCTAAAGAATGACTTCAAACATACCTGCTACATCCAACAGAATCCAACTGTGACATATTTTTCTGTTGCCTGCTGAATCCAACAGGATTGTAACACTATGAGTTAGCTGCTCAATCCAACAGGGTCCAACGGGAATATCAAATAGTTGGATCATGTTGGATTCAGCAGGGTTAGGGTAAAAGGTTCACAAAAATCAAAGTAGGAAAATGGTTCTGAAGCAAGATGAATATAATTATGAGTGTGATGCATTTCAGGGTTTGAGTCATTTATCAAAGGGTAGGGAAAAAAACCCATACATTTTGAATTCATTAGAAAACTGTTTGTGTTATATTCCACAGAGGCTCCAGTCACTTCAACAGCAGCTGATCCCTCAGATTGAAGACAGACTCCGCAAGAAATGTGAAGAGCTGGTTGGTTTCCACCATTCACAGCCTGAAAGTGGTAGGCCATAATACAGGAAGGTTTTTCTGGGCTCCCAACAAAATTGATGTTGGCCCAATTTCATGGCTGTGCTTAATTACCTTAACCCCTTGCCACCGGGTGGCGCCGGGGCACCAGGCCGGGTTATGCAGCCAAGCGAAACGGAAACAAGAGGTTTGTGCATCCAAGCATAACGTACACAATACCTCAATAATGGATTGAAAATGCAGAAATTGACGTGTATAGACGTCACCCGCCCAGGTGGCAATTTCAATCTGCACGTATTTGAATTGTGTCAACCGTACGCAAGGGGTTAAGAGGAGAATTGTTGCTTATTATATTGCCAAACATTCTGTCAATTACTGTGCTTACAGTAAGCATGTGTCACTGGTAACAAGGGCTTACAGCAGATATGCACCATACGGATAATTTGGAAGGATTCTGTGCTTTCAGAATTAGCATGGAACTTCTGATGTGGCACTGTCAACTCGGTGAATTATAGTACTCGTTGTTTTTCTCCTCAAAATATTCAGTTGTGGCTACACTAGTTGCAGTTGCTATCCACAAAACAGCACAAAAACTATTTTATGTAAAAAGTTTGTGAAAGTTTTGCCTCCGTACGTAACCTTCTTTGTTATAGTTATCTTAACCCTAACCCTTCAGGGTATTTTGGCTAGAAACCCTGCCAGACGCATCAGATTGCATACTTTGTCACATTGACTTGTGTGGAGAGTGCAGCAAAGTGGAGCTGTCAGCACAGATGCACTGTGCTGCGTCTGGCAGGGTTAGGGTTAAGATTACACCTACTAAATCCTAGCCAGGCTGCCATGATATGCACTGTACCAGCTGTGATGTGCAGAGTCAGGGTGTTGTGTATGGAAGCCAGGGCAGCTGGGCTACAGTTTGATGGCCTAAAAACACATGGTGTTGTAGCCAAAAAAATGAAACTTAATCATTGCTGTCTTTATCATTTCTCTGAAATGTAAACACAACAGGTGGCTGAGTATCTTCCACTGGGTTTTAACCCCTTGCGTACGGATGAAGCCAAATGGCGCAAAATAAACAGTGCCACCAGGCCGGATGACGCCATTTGGCCACTATTTGTGCAGTTTCAATCCATTGTTGGATTATTGTGTATGTTACGCTTGACTGCACAAGTACATTGTGGCTGTTTCGCTTGGCTGCAAAGGCCGGCGCAACACCCCGGCGCCTCCTGTAAATAACCGTACTCAAGGGGTTAAAGCTATGTCCGTGCTCTGAATGAAAATTTAAATGAATAAATTATTATTAAGCCAATAGACTATAACAGGGCAAGGCACAGTTTCATTAAAGTGACCCCCCCCCCTGATGTTTTTATTCAGACGCAGAGAGTGATCAGATGGCATTCGCTAAGGCTACCAGACTGCCGGACCTGCTACTCAGCCAATGCAGTCAACTTGAAGAGGAAAAGAAGAAGCTCAGACTGGATCGGGCGCAGCGGGACAAGCAGTTCTGGCAGTACTACCAGGTAATTAATGACATCCACCTCCTAGCCAGTGATGTAGTCAAGACCATCACAAGACCACACAAGACCCTGCAAGACCAGCGCAAGACCTTCAGTCTTAAATCAAGTCTCAAGCTATTCAAATGAACTGTAATAAAAGCATTAATCCTTTGACATGGTTTATGCCTGTTACTTGTGCCTGTAACAAGCTGGTCTTGTGCATGGTCTTGTGCATGGTCTTGTGGTGGTCTCGACATGGTCTCGACTACATGACTGCTCCTAGCCACATAAACAGTATCGAAGTGTGACGTCATTTGCCATTCCTCTAGTTCATGAAATGTCCTTAACGACATAATTGTGTTTGTGACTAGAAATAGTGCTATAAGCATCGGTACTCTGTGTTGACAGTCTTATTTCTATCTTATTTATCCTGGGTAGCCTAATCAGTGCATTAATTCTGTTCTCCCTCAGGGCCCAGTTTGAATCGAGAGAAGATGACGAAGGAAATGTCAGTTTTAGTAGCGAGAGGAAAACCCCAGAACAATTATTCTTGGAGAAAACTCGGGTTGGGACTGAACACCCAACCCACATAGTGCACCTGGTGGGAATCGAACCAGGGTCTCTTTACTCCCTATGATGTTCACCTACTGCCACACTCCCTCGGTCCTTAATCTCTCTTTTGTGTTTCTCCATCCATCCCTGCATGCTTGTGTAAACCCTACAAGTTTGTTTCTTGTACCAATGTCATTTGACTTTGAGAAAGAACTTGCTTAAGTTAAAAAAAAGTTAGGTCAGCTAATTTTGCTGATTCATAAAAAAAATTGCTGGAAGAACACATTTTCGGGGTGCCTTTTTTTGGTCTGAAGATGGAATTTATTTTTTGTTGGGAACATTGTGACTGCTCAGTGTTTTTTCCCCCCTAAAATGTATATCCCCCAGTGTAACACTGTAGGTGCCATGAACCCCAGTTATAGGCACCTGCATTGTCACATTTTGAATGTTGACTTACATTATTGACCATAGGCTTTAATGGACTCGCTCGGTGTGCTAGAACAGCTGATCAGCAAGCACCGCCTCCGTCTACAAGCCGACAGCGATACTATCACCAGTAACTGGCTTAGTGCAAGGTGCCGTGCCATGTGCCTTAAACTCAGGTAGGCAAATCGTAATACACAGGGCCCCAATGGAAACCAGTTTTTACACCCTGGGTAAAGAAATGTAATAAACACTAATTTACGTATGAATTAATGTCCTCTCTGGCTGGGTTTATTTACTTCATCCATCAGCACTGAATTTCATGAAGTTGCTTACCCTAAGTGCTATTTCACGGCAGGTCGTGCCAACGTCTCGAGATTTCTATTGTTGCGGCACTATTTGAAGCAAATTCTCTAAATTCAATATTGGGTTTTGCCCTTTACAGACGTATTTTATAAACACTGTCCCGGATTCTGCCTCTGCAAACTCTGCCTCTGAAGTTACCGAGCCTGTGCTTATTCATCTTTGCCTTTATAAAAAATTTCCGCACAGCGTAATACAACTTCAAGAAATTGTTAGAATTGTATAATATTGGAATAACTAAATTGTAATAAATAAAACCATGCAATGACGTTCATAATGAATATCCCGAGTACTATGTTCTTTATTTCCAGGGTGTTCGAGGCAAGGCTACTGTGTGACACGTACACACCACAAGTAGTTACAGCTCTAAAACAAATCAAGTAAGCACAGACTCACCTTTACCCAGCAGGATTTTTACAGGATTTTTATGACTTGAATAAGTGCTGGACAGCTTCTTGCCATGTTACTATGACTTTAAACCTCCTTTGTAGCAGTTCTAGAAAAATTTCCATATTCATGAGCCAGAGCATGATGTCATCTAAGGAAGAACATCAGTGTCTCCATAGATTTGTGTTCAAATATATATCACACTTTTTTACATTTACCTGGAGTGAGTTCCATTTGTGTCTAGATTTTTATGTTAACCCCTTGCGTACGGATTACGCCATATGGTGTAAAAAAGAAGTGCCACCAGGCCGGATGATGCTATTTATCGCCGTTTGTGCAGTTTCAATCCATTGTTGGATTATTGTTTGTTACGCTTGACTGCACAAACACATTGTAGCGGTTCGCTTGGCTGCCAGAACCGCCGCGACACCCCGACGTCTCCCGTAAAAAACCCTACTCAACGTACTCAGCTTGTTTGGACAACATTTCTTCAAAACATACAATGTGTGCAGAGTCCTATTTTACATGAATTCATTTTGTTTTCTGACTGGGTTAAGCTGTGAAACTATAATGTGGTCTTGTGAGGGGAACAGAGGCATTTCATTTGACAAATTTTTAAAAATTGCACATCGATGACTAAATTAATTAGGAAAAAATTTACCTCAACTTCCCATCAATGTACAATTAATGGGTAAAGGCAGACTAAAGAGTCCGTAACTAGACAAGTCAGTGTATGGTACCAAGACTCTCTCTCCCCCTCTCTCGTTGAGATTTGCCCATTCATGTCTATCCCTCATCGAGTTAGGAAGATCAGTTTGAAGCACCCCGATGTCCTTAGCAACTACATTTATATAGCAGAGCTTTTCTCTTCCCCTATTTCTCCTTCCATGTTTTGGTGACCAGGTGATAAGTTGAGAGACTGGTTCGTGATCTTTTGGTGTTCCTGTATGAATGCCCAGCTAGTTTAAGACGACGTTGTTGTATCTTACAGGACAGTTTTGTAATTAATAGACAGTCACATAAAAAAGTGATACAAAGTGACTGAGAAGATGTGTGACTTGCATGCTCTATAGGCACTTTTGAGGAATCCTTGATTCCATGAACAGAAATTTGTAACAATAGTAATCATTTATTTGGAATTTTTTTGTCCGAAGGCATCACCTGAATCGAGCCATCCAGGATCGAGACAAGGACGTATCACGGCTAGGCCAGGCACTGCAGGCATACCAGAGCATCGGTATGGGCTTCGATCAGCTAGTCAAGGAGTACGAGCAACTCCAAGCGGCTATCGACAACAAGACCTGGGCGCTGACCGAGCTCAAGCAGAGTCTGGTATCGGACTCTGCTGTGGAGTGGAAGGCAGACTAAGTCCAGGGTGGATATTTGCGGGCAGTTGGGGTGAATCGCAATACAGTGCGCCACCAAGCAGTTGCACCGGAGAGGTCATTCTTAAAAAGAGTGTGTGGGAAGTTTTGTACAAATCTTTTGAAACAAAATACTTTGACAAAGTAATTAATAACCTTTCAATTAATCAAGTTATTCAAGTATAAGCAAACAAAATGTAACTGATTAAATTCACAAGAGATAATCGGATTATAAATCTTCATGATTTTGTCCAAGTTTATTTGTTTCTCTTTAGCTTAGTCAAGCTCTCTGCATGCTAAAATGGCCAACAGCAGTCTACCCAAAATAGATACAAATGCTGCTTGTTAGAAAAATAGAATTTGCCTCATCAGTTGATGATATGTACTAGGTCACTGTTTGCTCAATGCTTTCGAAAAGCCTGTGAGAAAAACAAATTACAGGTTAAAACCACAGCGCGGATGAACGAGCAGATTGGCGTTAGCGTGATAAATACTGGCACCTTTCTTCTGGGTTGGGATTAAGTAAGGGGTTTTCAAAACGTACTTGTCTTAAAGATGTTGAAAATAATGTATTTTTATTCAACCGGGCCGCCAAAAAGGCTTGTCGTAACCGTCTTCTCGTATTAAGCCAATTTTCTCCCATAGAAATGTGCACGTTTTGGTCGGGACTGACGAAATATGCTCGTGATAACCGTGTTCTCGTCCCAACCGTGCGCGTAATAATAGTGCTCGACTACATTTAAAAGGGATATTTTCCCTTCCCTATGTAGGGTCACTGTTTGCTCAATGCTTTCCAAGAGCCTGTGAGAAAAAAACAATACAGGTATATGCATACATTTCTTGTATTCCAGCTGAAGTACTGTGAATTTTTTTCTCAGGCTCTTAGGAAGGACCGAGCATAACGTGCTGTACTGTCTTAAAGGAAACAATCACTGTATAAAAACAGGACTTAATTTATATTAGAAGATAAATTTAAAAATTTGTTTAGATGGCATGGGCAGGTAATAGTAGTACTTTTCCCGAGTACATAATAAAACATTTTAGGAAGACGAAATAGTTTTTTTTTTTGAGGGGGGGTCAAAAATAGTTTTCTTCCATACAAGTGTATGGAAGAAAGAAGCCATTAAATTTCATTCAGGGTAGCTTTAAAATATTCAACCAGCACAACCTTGAAGGAAAGTCCATGAAAATCTGCGGCCCTCTGAACACCTCACATCAGTCAACAGTGCTTTCCGGATCACACACACATGATAACACACGACACGATGCTCATGTTTGACGTGACAAACAGCTCCATGGAGAGACATGCAGAGCTTGCCACCGACTCCTGCCTCTTGACGGTAACATTTTCCAGTTAACGACACTGACAGCTGGACTCATTTGGTGGTCCATTTTCCGTAGCCCGGCCTGATCCCTCTGGTGTTGATCACATCAACGACTACTCCATGCTTGAATTGGTTCCATTCTCGCTTCATCTCCTGGTCAATATACTCCTCATGGATATTATCCTGTCAAAAAAAACCCCCAATCAATTCATGGATTTTTAGAAATGAAGGAGTCCTGGACCAAGATTTGTTTTAACTCATTGAATATGGACGACGGCTGTATTCAATGAAAAAGACCAGTTGTCATTTATGTGCACGTTGTGCTTGGCTATACCAGCACCCCATTAATAACGGCCTAACAGAATGGGTTTAAGGTGATGCACCTGTTTTGCCTATAAATCAGGGGAGATAGAAGTACCAATTGTGAAATGGTGGCACTTTTACTCAAACAAGAAGCATTTATGAGTCATTCCATCAATTTGGGGTCCAAAAGTGTGACATTTTTCTGGTGTCCCTGTTACACCTGACCTGTGTAATTTCCCATCAAGTATCATTAAAACTGACTTCACTCTATTTTTTACTTGTTTGGCAGGTACTTTGCTTTTACACAATCACTCTTGGAGATTGAAGGCATTAAAGAATGTGTCAGGAATTTCAAAATCTTCTACATGTCACTATGTAACGGACACCAAAATGACACATTTTTGGACCTCAAATTTATAGAATGACCCACATGTAAAAATACAAGATCTAAGGGCCTTTTTCTTTTTTCATAATTCTATAAAACTAAAAGACCATTTTGCAAAAGTTCCTTTCACCCACACTGGATACACCACTGATCTTACTCTTATGCTTGTTGAGCTAACTTTAATCGAGCTTTTCAAGTAACCTACCTGTGTAAGGTTTCCATACAGTCTCTCATTTGATTGCCTCAGTAGCACCTTGGTTGTCTCGTCCAGTTCTAAAGAAGATTAACATGATTCAGTAAATATCACAATTTGATAAGTTGACAGACTGCTGTTCCGATCTCTCAACCACATCTACAAAATGCCATACTCTGGACAAGCCTGATATGAAGGGGATGTATTGTCTATAAAATACTTAATTCTATCTCTACAGTGGTCTATGCTTACATCATCTTGTACATCAAGTTTAATTAATTAAGATAAACTTTTATGTTTATTTCAATTTTAATTGTTAATGTTTAGTTTTGATTAAAATATTTGTATTTGTATTTATTTTATTTTATTTTTGATATACCCTTTTTTTATATGATACCTGTAAGTGGCAGGTCTCCGCTGTTGGATATCGATATATAAATAAATAAAATGTTTGGGTGTGGCATGAAATGATTTTAATTAATGTAATTTTTGTTTCATGTTTGGGCGAACTTGCATAAACAAAAAAACCTCACATTTTCTACCATGACTTGAATAGAAGATAACCTTTGACCTATACTAAACTTTTAATAAGCTATATTCATCTTTGATATGGGCTTACCTATCAATCTCTGAGGGGTGATGATACCCAGTTTGATATCAGATGCAGTGACGATAGAGCACGTTATGGCATCCTCATCCAAGACGCTGATCTCACCGAAGCTCTCCGCCGCTTTGAGTTTTCCCATGACCACTTGCTTCTGCCGCTTCTCCTACAGCGACAAATAAAAGGCAGAAAAATCGTCCGTTCTAAAATTGCTATCACCCTATTTGATCTATGGCAGAACCCCCTAGTTTCAGTCCAAGGACTTTACAAGGATGAAATGACTTGGTGCACAGCCCGTGACCTACTTCATCTAATATTGGACAGAGCAATGTGATTGGTCAATATCATTGGCCAAAGTTCTACTGAATGTGAATATTCAGTTTATTATTTGTACTAGACTTGACTATACATTCCTCTTTTAATTGAATTTCATTTAAAATCTAAACTCTGAAATCCACTGTGTACCTGGTTGCCGTTGGGAAGGGTGTGAATGACTTCTACTTGTCTGAGGACATGGCAATCTCCAGACTTGATGAAACCGATGAACGGACATAGGTAACCTTCACTCACTAAAACTACAATCAAAAATAGAAATTGCGGATTATAATTCAAATAATGATACAATCAATTTCTTTATAAAATTTCTTTCCCACAGGTGAACTTTCAATAAATTTTAACCCCTTGAGTACAAATATTTATTAACTACATGTATCAAATAAAATCTGGCTGCCTAATAGAACCACGCCTAATTTTGTAAGCCAAACTTCTTCAAGTTGGGGTCTACATCTTCCTATATCTTCAAGCCTACCATACCAGTATTTTCGGGAAACGTTGTCCATTTGATTAGCTCGGCTAGTTTATGCAAGGACTGTCTCGGCCACAGCTGGTACGACTCGCAAGCCTGGATCAGGTTGATCTTCTCAGATATATGCTGCTCTCGGATTTGCTGGGGGGGGGGGGGGGACAAGAGACAATGATCACTGTTGTTTCGGATTAGTTGATCAGTGGTATTTGGGATCCCCAATTAGTTTTTGTTTAAATTGCCCCCGAAAAATGGTCCGTCTGGAAAATAATCAGAAAAGCAAAAAGGGGGGGGGTAGTCTGAAGATCATCCATTCTATGGAGCTGGCCTCGTTTTCTGATATAAATGTTTGATATATATATGCGTGCATGAACGTTCCATTACATAGACTAGGTGGGAGGGTGACACTAGCATTCTGATGTTTGTGGCAGCATGGAACTGGTATTTTCAAGATGCATCAGTCCAAAAACTGTACAACAAATGATGACTGTTTTTTTTCGGGGGGGGGGGGGAGGGGGGGGGGGTGGTGGCTTCAAAAAAATCTATGCTCTGCTTGCTTTCTCACCTCTGTTATTCTCTTGTAATCATTGCTGGAGATCTTGAGGAACTCACATGGGACGGTCTTGGTGAGAACTGTTAACACCCTACGTACGTCGGAACACATTTAGAAGAAAGGGAATTTGGGAGAGTCATTAGATAAATTTGTGTACTTCGCACAAACCCCCTGTACCAACCGAATCATGACACAATAAGCCAGTTCAGTATTTTAACTGCGCATGTGCACAATGACATTTTATCCCGAATGACCCGCGTGACCCAATGCGCGCGTGTGAACGCAAAAGGTGGTCGCACAACGCACACGTGTTAAATTCAATAAGAATGAGCATTCGCGTAACATGGCGTGACATTACGTCAGTAATTTTATCCCGAATAACCTTTGACCTTTGCGATACCGAACTGGCTTATACTGATGAATGATTTGACACAATGACATTGATGAATGCAAATGGTAACTAATTTGACCCCTGCTGCAATCCCGCTGGCTATAAAAAAAAAGTGGCTAAAAATCAAAAGTAGGCTGGAGGAGGTGGGATCAGATAGAGAGGCTTAAGTGATCAGTGACTTGGATTTCAGGTGCATCACTGCAGTAATAATCACTAGTATTGCATGGATAAGCCCATCAGAATAAGATTTGTCTGCACTTGTTTCATCCTGCACAGGCCATTGTATAACCTCGGCTGTCTTCAGTAAGAGGATTTTTTATTCAGTGATTTGTTGAGAGACTCTTTTTTTTGCCCCTCATACACTGGAGCTCCTATCTCCACGGAAATAGTACACAGGGGTATATGAGGCTGAATCTACTACAGGATCAAGTTTGTCATAAAAAAGTAGGGTTTCACTAATACCCCTAGCCCACGAGGAATCTTCAGCACAAAGATCGTCCATTGAACAATTATCTTATAGATGACACGGTGAGAATCTACAAATCAAAGTTGTTATTTTATTATTAGAGAGGTTTCGTTAACGCACGGTTAGTGCATACGCCGACGATTAGTTCTTTACGGTACCCGACGAAAATTATTGAACAAATTTCGTTGTTTTTTATCCATTCCTCACTTACGTGTAGTGCGACCGCTATCCATGTAAACAAGGTGATTAGGTTTAGGATGAGTGAGGAAAACGCCAAACAAGCACAAAAACTGATGAGGTCACGGGAACTAAACGTAGTCGTCTCTCTAACGAAACCTCGCTATTATCTGAAATACACTGTGACTGCATGTCATGCAATATCTTGGAAGTTGAATTTCACAATTGGACTCACTTGCTGTTAGGTTCTTTGCCTTCCAGTCTTTCCAGCGTCCCGAAGCAATCCCCAACAGTCAACTGCAAGAACAAATGGATGTAACTGAGACGGATCGCACGTCAGGTGTAAACTTATGTTGGCCCGATGAATAGGGGTAATAATAATTGTAAACGCTGCGATTTAGTTTGACTAAACACGAGCATTCGAGTTGTCTCAAGTCAAGTTGGTCAACAGTCGCGTTGTCCGACATCCCCATAACCATGGTGTGCAGCTCACACACTCAAGAGTTGATGAACGATGGAAAATAGTGTTGATAACAACAAGCGGTATTATTTTCACGTTATCACCACTAGAGGGCCATGTATGTGCACAGAGCTAATACTGACCTCCTTGAGTTTCTTGTCTGTGTAGACTGTCGTGGTAATGATGGGTGTCGGGATACGGAATCGACCTGGCTTATCCCTCGTTCTGACCCACGGCTCTGTCTGTGGTACGACCACACCGCGAAGGATGATATAGAAGCCGCCGTTACCAAAAACTGGGGACAGAGTTGGCAAATACAGGAAAATGTATGTAAAGATTCTACCATAATGTGTTATATTTATGGAGAAATCAGGAAAAACTGCAGCATTGACATCTGACATTTAGATCGGTGCCGCACATAGTACAGCTTGTATGTGCAACCTAAGTGCTACAGACAAAGGGTACCACTCTTAATTTTCCAACGGTCCGACTTTTCCAAAATGATTTTGGTCAATGATTTTCAGACAAACGGCGCGTTTTCAAGGAATGACCGTGTACATTATTATATTCTACTTTTCAAGGATCTTTCCAACCGCAGCAATTTTAGGACAAATGCTTTTCGTAGCCCAACGGACACCTGCAAGGCAATGTGCCCTTCTTTTGGATAGTGCAGCTTGGTGCTACCTCCAGAGATAACCCATCAGATTGAATCCTAGGTAAACTTTTGAGTGTGTATCACCAAGGATGTAGTCGAGTCCATCACAAGTTCCTGCAAGTTCCTGCAAGTCCCTGCAAGTCCCTGCAAGTCCATCACAAGCCCTCCAGTCCCAATTCCAATCACAAGCTATTCAAATGAGCTTTGACAAAAGGCATTCCTTTGTCATTGTTCATCCAGTTACTTGTGACCAGCTTTATGAAAGGACTTCTGACTGGGCTTGCGAAAGGACTTGTGAAAGGACTCGCAAGGACTCGACTACAGCTCTGTGTATCACACCTACCGGTATAGTCCTCGTCCTTCCATACATCCAGTTGAGCCACCGTGCAGAGTTCTTTCAGTTCCTTGCTGGATAGCTGATCGGACAGCAGAGGGAATTCCTTCAAATGGGTGCAGACGATGTCATTATCCTCTGTTGTCCTCTCATAGGGTCTGAAGAAGGACAATTTAAGAAAATGTTGATACTAGTTGTTAAAATGCATAAAGGGAAACCAAGGCATTTCCAGGATATTTTGATATTTGATTCTGGAAGCAACTACATTTTAGTGGCCCTGTTTTCATTTCTTGATAACCTAGGCTAGTGGAAATGAGAAGACAAAAAATATGTGGTTGTGAAAGGGAAACCCTTGACATTTACACCTAAAAGAGTAACGAATTGTGGTAAATTATCTTGCCCAAGGACACAACCACAATGATAATCTAACTATAAGTTCAAACTGAAGATTAAGTTTCATCTGTATGAGAGAAATAAGCAAACTTACTGTTTCTTCAGAATGTTCCTGAGGTCTTTGATCCGATTGGCTGCGATGATGACGGGATCCACGATCTTCCTCTCCTTATGTAGCTTGGCCATGTGGTCCGTTATGTTGTAACTCCAGGTGTCTGGAACCTCGATATCATGCAGGTGTTGCTTATCACACTCTAGACTATTGGCCGAGCCTGCATTGCAAAGATTCAGAAAAGCAGGAAAAAGTTGAAGAGGATGTTGACTGTTGAGAGGAATCTGCGTCATTTTGTAGTTTTTATGTAGACTATTAAAATAAAAATAATGTTAAAAAGTTACTTTTAAGAGCTGTTTTCATTCAAGCCCTGTGTAACCCGCTGGTGCCATTTGTCTAAAAGTTTTCACTGCGGGCAGCAAGCAAATCTGATGTCATAAAACGGCCTCCCCTTTGTGTCTAGCAATAGACAAATATTAGCCGATGACAAGATGACATCAAGGCTAGGACTACTGGACAGTTTTTTCTGTCACAAGACCACTATTGTAGTTTTCCTCTCCAGCCCAGTAAGAAAATCAAGTTAATTTCATAAAATAAAAATAGGATGCCACAAACACTATGGTGTTCTTGCCAAACTCTTCTTGGATTTTCTGGTACACATTTCTTGTACGGCATACATACCCATTGATGCATTAGAAATGCTTTTCATTGGCTGATTGTGTTTTTCCACAGGAATGCTGGGTAGCGGCTTGTTATTGGCAAACAAACGATGATAGTTTTCCATGAAGAATTGGTGACCCTCCTCTGTGGTTTCAGTAACTGCCCTTCAATTCAAACAATTTAACAATTGTACAATAATGTATTTATTCAAAATGTTCAAGTTATGAGAGAACTGTTGCTGAAGTCAATCAAGGTAATCACTATGCACTTACAGACAAAACAATGAAGTCAAAATTTGACTTCCTGTCACAGTTTATGAATTAAATTATGGTTACTGATTGCCTACAAGGCAACAAAATAAAGCAGAAATAGAAATATTTAGAAAACTGACCCCAGGAAAAACAAAATCCCTTTAATTTTTATTTAAAAGAGTTCCCCTTGTGTGACATCACTCCTGTGCCATGAATATGCATGCAGTCTTTAACATTCCTTTTCATGTGACCTTCAATTAAATACCAATCTTGTCCATGCCCATGCAGCGGCGTAGCCCCACCCCCACAAAAAAGTTTCTCCCCATCACCGCCCCCCCCTCCCCACGTAAATTTCACAAATGGAGAAAATAGTAGAAAAATACTGACAGTGGACTTACTTTTAACTAGGCTACTGCATTACTATGAAACACGTGTTAGTCCTATATTATAAGTGATCATGGTTAATTGGTTTAATAGAAATTGGGCACTGCCCCCCCCCCCCCCCCCACTGTAACATCTAGCCCCCAATTCTCCCCCTCCCCCCCCCCCCCCGCCATGGAGAGAGCTGTGCTGTCATAACATTTACCTTCCTTTAAGACCCTCATGATTGTTCATCAGTTCCAAGTTGGTGTAGTTAATTTTCGGCATGGATTCCTGGCTGGGCACTGAGGAGGTTAAGACAGGAAACCAAAGCATTATGGGATATTGCAACGTTTGATTCTGTTGGAAGCAACTACATTTGTAGTCCTCTATTTTGCTCTTTTCCATTTCTTGATAACCCCGGCTGGTAAGATAGTAAGATTTTACTTTAACACCCTCAAGAAAGAGGGGGAAAATAAACCACAATAAGTCCACAGTCAATAGACCACTGTTATGCAAATTGTCTGGCTTTACACAGTATGGAGATATGGAGGAAGGTTTGTGTTCCTTCCTCCATGGTACGTATAGTACTCACACTGCACAATCGTAGGATTAGCGGGGCGATTGTGTAGTGTAGGGCCCCTCTTTAGTTTTGATGAAATTAGATTCAAGGGTATTTTTTCTCATTCCAAAATGACTTTTTCAACCTAAAGCAGACTTCTCTTAAATCCTACTGACATCGTTTTTTGTAATTTTGAACAGTTTATTTCGGGAGAAAATGCAATTTTCTTAAGCGCTTTACGGCAGTTGCTATGCGAATGAATGCGGTTTTGCGTGTTTACGCAGTGATCGCCATCTTTATTTTCGCGTTGCGTTTTGTCGTCCTCATCGCCGCTTTACCCCAAAGTTTCCCTCAAAACTAAAACCCTGCCCTTTATCTACGGCATAACTGTTGGTTTGTAATGTCGCAAACTAGTTTGGCAATTCCAATAACCTAAAAGTGGATTTTTGTTCCCTTTAGGGAACAGGGCCATCGCCAGGAAGAGGGCGAGCCGCTAAATACATTTGTTGGAAAGAGTTCCATATCTGGCCATCACTTATTTTCCCTTAATATGACTTAAAAACTACAAAAAAAGTGTAAATATGATGAAGAAACACAAATTTAGAAAGGGAAAAACTTTTTCTTTGAAAATTACTTTTTCTGTCATAAGACATAACGTTAGACCTTATCGCAAATACCGCCTGGATGAGATGTCACAATGGTTACTAGGGACGTGGGAAAGAAACGCGCACCAAAATCGCTCCCATTTCCTTCCTACAATCCCATATGACCATTTCATTGTGACGTCCCGACCAGGGGGTATTTGCGATAATATGGTCTATGGCCCATAGACTTTGTGCACGAGGTCCAAAGTGGAACTCTGAACTCTTTCCATAAATTTACCTCTGTGTCGTGCTTTCTGACGATCCCTTTCACTCCACTTTTCAACATGTCTCGCTCCATCTTCATAAACACTTACTGCCAACGCCATACAGCCTATATTAGTAGTAGGTAGAACGCTTTTTTAAACAGGAACTAAATTTTGTAATAAACAAATTTCGTATCGTTACCATGCATGGAGGTCACAGCGCGCGCCGTGCGGCATGGCAACAACAAACAAACTCCCGCTTGAGGGCGCTGTTCAGTGTTTATCATAATTAATTGATGATGTGACGATCGATGACGGTGGATGGAAGATGCTTAGATCTCTGCAACCTCCACATCTTCCGTTCAGTCTACGTTGCTATGCCATTTATGTTAATGATGGAGATGATGATGATGTCGTTTTGCTCACGGGCCCTCGGCTAAAATGACGACACATTTTGGACAGATGGAGGATAATGGGATCCAAAAATATAATCGGTAAAAATTAGTTTCTGCAGATGATCTTACAACAATACAAGTTACAAACAATGCCAATGCCAATGATCTCACGTTCATTTCTGTGAATACTTGTGATGGATTAATAATGGATCGGTGGAAGTCATACTCTGAGTGAGGAGGTTTTGATTTTGGATTCTGAGACAGATGATAATTGAATTTGAGCAGATTGAATGTTGTGCTCTGATGACTGTGCACATTTTGCATCGCAAATACCACCTCGTTGACATGTCACAATGGTTAAAATGCATTGTAGGAAGGAACGAAGTACAAACATTGCACCTTGTTCCTTCCCACAATCCCTTTTGACCATTGTGATGTCTCAACCAGGCGGTATTTGCGATAGGGTCTATACGCTCTTTTCTCCTTTATATGCATATGAATTGTTACTGAGGATGTCAATGTGAAAATAAATGTCAAGTTGATTGATTGATTGACAGCATACATACTGAGTAGATTGATCATGGCAGTGATCAATGACGATGTTATGATGCCTCAACTATGGCAGTGGGTCCAACTGTACTCGTGCCAGTCCCAATATAGTTTAGGGCAGGCCCAAGTATAGTTGGGCCTGATTACATAGATCTGCATAAGCAGGGGAAAAAGATTTTAAAAAAAATGTTAATAAAAAAACATATCCTTGACTCTCATTTGGCTAAAACTAAAAAGGGGCCCATAACTACACAATCGCTAAATGTAAGAAATATACACAAACATTACAGGATGGCTACTAGTTAAATGAATATCAAACTTTATTAATTTGTTACCCTGCCAGAGTTGTAGCAAAATGATTACAGTATCAATAGGAATATTCAAAATGGTTGTTTTCAAATCAGTTGAATGAATGTTGCCGCCAAGTGAACCAGTTAAGCAGCCGCCCAAACTGGAGCCCTTGAACACCATGGCGTCAGCACAGAAACTGGAGACGATGGAGTTAAATAACCTCCATCCGTTAGGGAGTACCATGCTGCTACCGCCGGTACCAAAAGCCACCACTCCGACCATCCGGCTGTCCGTACCGGCCACTTCTTCTGCCGGTCACTCACCACACCATGGGGTGGACATCGTGACGTCAGATCACGAGCTGGGTGGGATTGCCAATGCTGGGTATCTGTCGGATGGGGGAACTACTTCGCCCTTACAGCAAGAAGGTGCAGGAAGTGGTAGTGAGTTGATTTATTTTTCTCAGTTTTGTTTATTTCAGTGAATTTAGATGGGACTTCTACTAGCTAGAATGCAGAACACAGGAAAAAACGGTTAATGGCATTAGTGTTTATGTTGTCCTGTTGACAGTCCCAGCCAGACTACGCAACATGCTTCTATATGGAGTGAATGTAACATGACATTCACTGTTTTTTCATGCGTTCCGCATTCCACCATCATCCTAACATGTAAAGATGATTTTCATTTTTATAACCGACTCCTTTTTACAGGGCAGAGTGGCCGGAGCCATTTGTCCTCTGATAGAGATGGCTTCCGGAGTGCAGTGTCTACAAGTCCTTGCCCGTCCAACACATCGGTGGTAGATTCTGTCTTCAGTTCCACCGGGGACCTGACTCAAGCTGTCAAACCTGCTCAAAGGTACTGGGGGTTATAAACAAAGGCAGCGGAACAAGTGTCCCCCCCCCCCCACTTTTCTACTTGGGGAAATCCCCCCCCCCCACTTTTGGCAGTTACGCACAAGAAAAACATAGAAAAGGGTAGCCGGCCGGCACCGGCACTGCTTTGGCCCCCCACTTTCAAAAGTATTCTGCCGTTTTGGTTCTATAGACCTTGTTCCTCCCATGACCAGATAGCATTAAATGTAAACAATGCCACCATGTGCGGGCCGTCGTGGAGTAATCATATGCGATTCAGATAAAAGCCTCCTGCGGCTGATTTCATGACAGAGTGCATAACTTGCGCCATTGCGTAGGACTTATAAATGTTAGCCAGCTGTGCAAGATCCTTGCTATCCATTTCATGAAACATTGTGCAGCTGATAGAGATGGCTTCCTGAGTGAGGTTTTATTTGTTTTATACATTGCGGATGAGGCTGAGGCTGAATGTGAGGTTGACTTCGGAACCTTGGGTTATACCTCTTCATTAATTCAGCATTTTCCTCTGGTTCTTTTCAGAACCATTCACTCAATTTGAGAAATATTTCCACATGGTGTTTCCGAAAACCTTTAATTTATTTATCAGCATTTCCCCTTGTTTACATCCGGTCCAGACTTTAATTCCGTTGTTTCCCAACCACACTGTCTCACAAGGGGCCAAGCCATGTCGATGAATGAATACCAGAGCCTCATGCCACATTCTCTGGAGATGGCGACCAAGCGCTTCAGTCTCCCGGGCTTCATTGACCATCTCAGCCCCATCTCAGCAATGAATCTCAAATCCTCGGACCCTCATCAGGCTGCTGCCAGCAATGGTCATCACTCCCCACTGGCCCGGGCATCCTCCTTGCAGAACACAGACCTCTTGAATTCCCAGCTGAGTACCAACGGGAGCCGCCCATCATCGTGGGGGATGGGACGATGGTTCCAGAAACGACCCTCGGCGGTCAGCTCAATAAGCAGCATGAGTGACATGAGTTGCATGAGCAACAGGTATATGCATGGTTAAAAGGGGAATTATTACCTTGGAGGTAGAAACAGTTTTTCTATGGTGGGAAAGATCATTAACAAGTAAAATATCAACATTTAAACAATCATCCCTTGAAAATGTGCCAATTGTCTGAAAATCATTGAAGAAAAATTACACAGTCCGACTTTTCCTCACCAAGATACTTTTTTCAAGTTTGACCCCGATTTTTTAGTAATTTAAACTTCTATTTTTCTAGCAATACAAAAGTTATTTACTTTTTAATAAGACATGGAGCATAACAATCTATCCAAGTTTAATTATCACATAATTAGTTTGCAAATTTTGAGTTACTTGCAGCCTGAAATTAATTTAGTTCATGCAGAGCATCTTTATCTGCAAAAAGCAGCCAAGGCTAAAAGCCTTTTTTGGAGGGTTGCCAACGCCCGAAATAGAAAATAATATACATAGTTTTTTTCATTAATATAAAAAAACAAAAAAGTAAAAAATTGCTAGACAAAAAATTCAAATTTGAAGAGCATAGAAAGTATAGAAGTAAACTCGGATTGAAAATGAAGTTTAATTTTAAAAGCAGTAATGTTTTACAATTTCAATCCCAGCTTGGATGAGGACACTGTTGCAGCCAACACCCGACAAAAACTCCAGAATCTAGTCAAGACCGTCACCCAGCGAGCAAAGAGAGTAGGTCACAACGAGGTCACACCAGTCTCTACCATCTCAGCCACACTGGCACCTCCCGGTGGGTAAAACACCTGTGATTTGCAGATTTGAACTCCCGTCAAATATTCAGAAAATGTTGGATTCCCAATGTATGAAAGTCTTGCAACTTTTTCTGGGTGACAAGTTTAACTTATAGTAAAAACTGGTAACAGTTTCTGGGTGACAAGTTAACACTATCCTACACCTAACCTACCCCGAATATACCCCTAACCTACCCCACCCCTAACCATGGAGGAAGGAACACTTCCTTCCTCCATGCCCTAACCTACCCCTAGTCCATGCTAGCCCACCCCTACCCTACCCCCAAAAACAGAGATTTTAACTGAAAAAGATTTTCACACAGACAATGAAGCACAAAATGAATAGTCTTGATGTTTTCATTGCAGTTGTTACCAATATCCGCAAGCGACTTGATTCCTTTGCTCCCAGCAGTGCAACAGACGTCACCACTGAAATCCACGCCAAGAAGCTAAGATGCTGCCGTGTCCGTAACCTACGCAGCCTGATGGCCAAGTATACAGTCCCAGACGCTATTGATCCAACAGGTGACTGCAATGAAATGGGTGCTAAGTCACACTATAGCATGCTGAGTTACAAACTCACACACAACCATTGGGATTTTAACATCGTTACTAAAAAAAAACCCCATTTTTTATCACATCCCAAACGTTTGAAAACTAAACTCAATCACAAATGTTAATTATTTTGTGGTTTGATATCTCGGCTTCTGTCGATAGGTGGTATATGGTTGGCTTGGCTCTTTCTCGTAGCTCTTGCCTTCATCTACAACGCCATCGCCATCTTCCTACGAGCCTCCTTCAACGAGAGCACCATTGGTTCCAAAACCAGCTGGCTCTACTTCGACTACCTTGCCGATTTCATCTATTTCATGGACATCGCTCTCCACACTCGACTGCTTTTCTTCGAAAATGGTCAGATTGTGGTAAGCATTCTATTTTTAGGGGACGTACGAGGAAACTATTAGCAATTTACCATGCACGATGAAGTTCATACTCGCTGCGTATTCACTGCGTACTCATTTTAAAGAGAGTCCACAGTGCGTGAAGGGATGCCCAGTATGTGAACAGAGTTCATATGTGTAAGCACGCTTTTTAAAAAGATTTGAAAGTGCGTACGCACTGACCAGATGTGTAGGCAGGCAAATTATAAAGAATAATTCAACATTTGTTGGATGCGTATATGGAGAGTCGGATAATATGGTAAGCATGAACTGATGAGAAGGGGTCTTAAAAAATAATTGAAAGTGTACGCCAACAATTTATCAGTACAGTAAAGGTTTGAGAGGGCCGTTATTTTAAGGAAACCGAGAAGATACGCATTGAAAAGTGACAAGAATGTGGTTGTGATTTCACGCTATACAGATGAAAATTTAGTGCGTTTTGAGTTCATACTTTGGAACAGCATGAATGCTACATACGACAATCACATGGCTGGATGCATGCAAGCAGTCGCAGCGAGGCAAGTGCGGATGTCCCTAATCAGACCGTTGTATCACTGGTCCCATCTTCACTAGTCACAGTATAACAAGAAAACATAACCAGTGTAACCATGCCATGTAGGCTGGTTCCGGATGATGGACTTGGCATGGTTGACTAGACAAGGTTCACTAGACAAGGTTCAGACAAAGCTGGTCTGACATTTGTCAAAATAATTTTGTTTGTGGCTGTGTGTTGAAAAAAAAGATGTTGTCCTTTTCCAATTTGTTTTGAAAAAGAGGAATGCATACCTATAAGTTTAATCAGTTATGTTTTTCATCAGAAGATGGAGTTTGCATGCGGATGATTTTTTGTTTGTTCTCTTTTTCCTTATTCCAGAGAGACAAGGTGATGATGAGGAAGCATTACACAAAGAGCTTTCAGTTCAGGGTATGAATATTCATGAGTATTTTCAGGAAAATAGGTTTCAGGGAGGCGTCGGGGGAAATGGTTGTCCGCGTAACTTGAACTCATAACCAACTTTTTTAACATCTGGTCCTAGACCTATCGATATAGAGTCCAAGCAAGCGCTGTGCTAAAAATTGTCTGTTAATTACGTTGACCCCACTTTTTCACCTCCAAAACATCTCCCCAAAAAGTCACAGAAACTGGCCAGTTAAGCCCGGTTCATACTTCATGCGAATGCGAATGCGAAGCAAATTTATGACGTCAACGCCAAATATTCGCGCTGCGAATTCGCAAAAGTTGAACACATTTCAACTTGTGCGAAGCTTCGCTGCGAATGTTTCATGACGCCAAATTCGCTTCGCATTCGCATTCGCATGAAGTATGAACCGGGCTTTACACTGAAACTGGTTCCTAGTAGCAGGTAAAGATCATAGAAGTTCATAACACTATCAGTATGTTCTTACCTTTTCAAAAAGTGAGACTCGAGGTAGTGACAGAGCAACTGTAGAATTCTATATTTCAAGTATACACTTATCCAATACTTTGAAATTTAGTACACAGCTTCAGTACTTGAAACCCTAACCCCCTAATGGTTCTCCAGGACTACCCTGCTAAATCCAACACAGTCCAACGGTGACTCATCATATGAGTTTCCTGCTCAATCCAACACAGTCCAACATACCAAGTTGCTGGGTACCTAAAAATATAAAATGACTTGCCTGTAAAATCCAACAGAATCCAACTATGACTTATTTTTCTGTTGCCTGCTGAATCCAACAGGATTGTAACACTATGAGTTAGCTGCTCAATCCAACAGGGTCCAACGGGAATATCAAATGGTTGGATCCTGTTGGATTCAGCAGGGTTAGGGTCAAGGCTGTGCAAGATAAACATGAAACTGCATTCATAACCAAAGTCGGCACTTTCAAGTAAAAGTTTTCCATGTTTGCAGATGTGCGTGTCCCATATGTCATTTGGCATAATTGGCCTTCAGCCTCATGGCATATGGGACACACAGATGCACTCATGATGCCATGTTCCACTCGCATTCGTGGGATAACTAATATTAATGATATCTCATTTACAGTTCGACGTCTTGTGTCTGTTACCCTTGGATTTGATCTACATCGGTACTGGCATCATGCCAATTTTCAGGCTGCCTCGACTCCTGAAGGTCCACAGTTACAACGAGTTTGTGGAGAAGTTTGAGAACAAGTCCAAGTCGGCCAACATTTTTAGGTTTGTTCTCCTTGTTTCAATCCTGAAAATTTATAGCAGATTTTAATTATTTTTTTTAGATATACATGTTACTGCTATTCAACAAGTTTGATTTTTCTTCTAAAAATGTTCTTTTAATATGTTTTATTTTAATATAAAAAGTACTTTTTTCTATCTGCAACTGCAACTCTCCAACCTTTCCCTCCTCAGGCTCTTTTTATCAGTTGCACGAATTGGAAAAACAAAAATGGAAAAGAAACCTAAAAAAATGTAAGGAAAAAGTGATGAGGCCCTCCCCCCACCCTCAAATCCTGGGTGCGGTACTGTTATGTAGATATATTAGAAACCGGACATTTTCAATTTTGTTTGATTCTAGAGTTGTGAAGACCACTGGCTACTTGCTGTATATGATCCATCTGAACACGTGTTGCTACTATGTCATCTCTGATTGGGAGGGTATTAAGAGCAACTCCTGGGTATACAATGGAGAAGGAAATGCGTAAGTACCGTGTACGATATAATGCGTGTGGTGTTCACCAATTCAATTAGATGGAGTACAGAAGCGCATTGTTAATTTGGTTGGAGAAGAGTTGGGCTCATCCTTACAATCACTCTCTCACCGGAGATCTGTTGCTACTCTTAGTCTGTTCTACAGATATTTTCATGGTAAATGTTCCACTGGCTTGTCCAGCTTGGTTCCTCCAGTTAGGGTGTTTGAGCGTGAAATTCTGCTTTCAGCTTGTTCTCAACAAAATACTCTAGCTGTACCTAGATGTAGAATGAAAAGCTATGCCAATAGCTTTTCCCTCGTTCTGTATCTCTATGGAATTCTTTGCCTATCAAATTAACCACCTGTAGAACAATGCACTTCTGTAGGAGGTAATTAAAGTTCAGTGTCTTGCTGATTGGCTTGGGCTCACATTCTGAATACCCTGAAAATTATGACTCCAAAGCTCCATCCATTTTTTATTACTAATTTTCAACAAAAAATTCCCTCCTTGTTTGGACCAAATTTGTAGTTACATCCGCTGCCTGTACCGAGCAACCAAGACGCTGATCACCATCGGTAACCTCCCGGTTCCCGTGACAACCTTTGAGATTTTCTTTATGAATTTGGATTTCATGGTGGGAGTCTTCGTCTTTGCCACCATTATTGGACAGGTAATTGTGCCAAAATATTCACTCTTTGGTCTGTCCTCATTTTTATCAACTTGCTCCACTCCTGTCAGAATCTGTTGTTAGTGCACGGTATAAATTAATTTACTTTACAATATAAATATTACAATACAATATATATTGCTTTTCCACTGACGTTATATATTTCCCATAAGCCTCCTCGGCCAACCATATTTGAACAAATCGATCAAGGACTATGGGTAACGATATTTGGATAAACCTACTTTGAACCTTGGCTAGTTGACGATGGTTGGACTAGTCTAGTGAACTTTATGGAACCAGCATATTGGAGTTGGTCACATCACTGGTTATCAACAGCAGGGAGCCAGGAGCTTAAAGTTTCATGGTGATGTTTGAACACTGGTCGATAAGAGATTATTAACACTTAAACGCAAATGCGCAGGTACAAGGACTTAACCAGTGGTTGTTGGTGAGATGGAATTTGCATCAGGGATGTAAATTAGAACAGAGATTTTTGCCCTTTTTTTTACTGATTTCATTTCTTGTGGGCATTACTGTTGCAAACTTTACCATCAAAATGTTTGTTTCCCCACAGATGCGAGACATTGTAGGTGCTGCAGGGGCAGCGAAGGGTTCGTTCCGTCGCCGCATGGATAATACCATGTCGCTGCTAAAGATCTGGAAGATCCCAGAGGGGCTACAGAGGAGGGTTCGTCTATGGTTCATGTACTCATGGGACCGACGAGAACTCGTGGGTAAGCACTGGGTGATTTCATTCAGTCATTATCAGTCATTATTAGGGAGCTTGCAAATAAAGTCACTGTGTTCAGACGATAAAGCAGAACAAGGAAACAAAATGATAAGCTTCATGCCATTCTAAAAAAGAAGGAATATGCCTCTTTTTTGGTTCTATTTTTAGATCATTCCTGGCAATATTTTCCAAAAAAGCGACTGTCATTTTATTCAAGATGGCTTTTTCTGACATTGAAATCCTGCAAATTGAGAAACATGCATGGTGAGACATATCCTAGACTTTAATAATGCTCGTGTGCCAGAGTTGTCTAAGAACTCTCAAAGGTTGACAGGTCACTTCAATTGAATCAGCATACGGTATACAAGCCTTCAACTATATAGATTTCTACCATACGGAGATCATGAATATGCAAATGACCTTAATTATGCACGTGCACATACAGTAACAAAAAGTGGTTCAGAAAGTTCCTCCGGGGTCATACATAAGGGCAGTTTCTCATTTCAAGAAGAATTTCAGACCTTTTTAACTGAACATTTGGTAGTGTAATTGGACACAGAAACTATCCATTTTCTAGATTATAGATGGGCAATTTTTGTGATTTTTTTTCTTTTCAGATGAGAAGGAAGTTATGAAGAATGTACCGATAAAGATGCAGACAGACATCGCCATCCACATTCACATGGACACACTTAGTAAAGTCTCTCTGTTTCAGGTAATCAATTGGATTTGATGTTTTGTCTGAAGGTGACGGAAGAAACAAATTGAAAGTAGTTGGCAGTAGAACCTTGTGAAGAATATACAAGTTTGGTTCCAGGGAGAACCAGAACCTCTGGTTCCTCTTGGAACCACTCTTCTCTTCAAGTGGAAATCGTTGGGAAAACTGCCCTGTAGCCTTTAGTCAAGGCGCGCGTGGCTACCTGGATGAGTGGCGCCCCGCACATGCTGGCATTTGGGGCGCGTCACGTGTCCAGGTAGCCACGCACACCTTGTCTAAAGGCTATCATCCGCCCGACGGTTGAAAACGAGCGCCGTTTTTCTCTCGTATTTTTTGCCATCCAATAACGCAAAACTTTGAACAGGTCAGTGGAACGATATTTCCTATAAAATACTAACCGCCAAATCCGCCCATTTCAGAAAATTGCAACAATGACCAATCATGTACACTACCTTTAATACCGAGTATCATTCACATGGTGCTACTGCAAGTTACTTCCAATTTCAAATAAAACCATAATCTTTGGAACTTACAGATATTTCTTTGTTTGGATACTCAAAGAAGTTCTTTCAGGTCACTAATGCTGCATTGTTACCTGCTTGTTGTAGGACTGTGATAAGATGTTGTTGCGTGATCTCGTGTTGAAGCTGCGACCAGTTCTCTATCTACCCGGTGACTACATCTGCCGGAAGGTAATGACAAAATACCCAATTTTTCTTTCAAGGGACAATTTTGTTCTGCCTTCAGTTAATCCAAGTCAGTGTCTTGAGCCATATAGCAACTGGGGGACAATTTGACGGAGCAGCTAAACATGAAGATTTGCTTCGGCTGACAAGAGCTGACTGTCCCAAAGAAGTATTTAGAGAGAGGATAATTAATCAGTAGTTCAGTTTTAGAAGTGGAAGGAAAACCCCAGATACAAATTCTGGGGAAACAAGCAGAATCTGGCCGGGACTGAAAACAGAATCCACATGAGTTTCAACCCAGGTCAATGGCTTTTTCTCTCGTTCTGTATCTCTATGGAATTCTTTGCCTGATGCATGTTTCCCTTCATCTCACGATCTTTCCTGCTTCAAGAGGAATCTTAATTCCAACCTCTTGTATCTTTGATTCTTTTTCTTTTTGTAGCTCCGTACCTTGAGTGGCTTTTAGCCTTGTTTGGGGTGAACTTGTATAAAAAAAAAACAGGATTGAAGGTGAGGAAAATACCACTCTGCCATACCGATCTCTTCATTTTCGGTTTTGTTCAACTTTTCCATTTTTGTAGGGTGAGGTAGGTAAGGAGATGTACATTATCAAGAATGGCGTAGTACAGGTGCTTGGTGGACAGAACAACCGCACTGTGCTAGCCACACTGCATCCTGGAAGCTACTTTGGAGAAATAAGGTATGCAAGGGAACATTTGAAAGCGGTATCAATAGCAGTATGGCTGTCTGTTCTGCAGTACCAGCATTAATCCCCATCGTTAATGCTCAGTTTTGAAAAGTTCTGCATATGTTTCTGCTTGTGTACGTTTGTCTTTAACGGAAGTGTGAATAAATGCAATAAGATCAGCTGACAGCTATCAACCAATCAACAGCCTTCGCCAAATTGCTGCTAAAGATACAATGGCTTTGATTGGCTGGCGTGCAGAATTGCATAAAATGTGTCGGCGTGCATATATCAGACGTTCCTATTGGAGCACGGCCGGCTCTGTCGAATGGATGATACTCAGTCAAAGCCTTAACCCTAACCCTCCAGGGTATTTTGGCTAGAAACCCTGCCAGACGCATCAGATTGCATGCTTTGTCACATTGACTTGTGTACAGAGTCCAGCAAAGTGGAGCTGTCACCACAGATGCACTGTGCTGCGTCTGGCGGGGTTAGGGTTAAGCCACATTGAAGCAAATGTTTGCCGTGTTGTCCTGTGTAACAGCTTGCTGAGTGTGGGATGCGGCAACCGTCGGACTGCCGATGTCTACTCTCCTGGGTACTCCAACCTGTTTGTTCTTGACAAGAGGGTACTGCAAGAAGTTGTCATCAACTACCCAAGCGCACAGGAGAGTCTGAAGCGAAAAGCAAGGTATAGCTTCTAGATGTGATCTTTGTTTTGTCTGTCTGTTGGTCACTAATAGCCAGTGCCGTATGCTTTACACACGGACTTTCAGGACCCATGTACTTACTGATAATGAGGGTACCATGCAGAGCAAGCTATATTTGAAAAAAATTCACAGAGACTCACAGTATGTGCATATTCTCTACAGAGTTGAACAGAAGCGTGATAAACAATTTCCTGATTGGAAATTGCAACTACTATTTCTCAAGTTAAATTGAATGCACTTAATTAAGATACTTTATGTGCATTATCACCCACTTTGGCCTTGTCCTTTACTTATTATACCGTAACATCGGCTTAAAAAAGACAATTCTTCGAGACATACTCTCCATACTCTTTTTCGATTTTCACCCCGAAAAAGAATACATTTTGTTTAAATGACCAGTTTTATACAAAAGGTATGAATGCGACATGGAAAGAAAATCCCACTCATATTTAGTAATCAAATCATTTCTTTACAAAGGTCAAATTTTTTGCGGCCCGACAGTAATAATAATAATAAGAAGAATTAGAAATCTCCTGGATGCGGCAAATGGGCGACTCTGCCCGAAATAACCCCAAAGGGGCGACACGAGTGTCGCCCATTTAGAGCACTTTCCCCACGCGCCTTACTAAAAAAACACTCCAAAGGGGCGACTTTCACAAAAGGGCGACAGTTATGTGTCGCCTAGGTCGCCCTAACCCACTCTTTTCTAGGATTATGTGTCGCCCCATTAGGCAATTCAGTAAAATTCCCCCAAATGGGACATTTGGGAGACATTCCCATAGACGCGTGCATAAATTTTGTTCAACTTTGATGTGGCCTAACCCAATAATCCCTTGTCCTACGCCCACAAATGTTGGTATATTATTGTTTTGGACCATTCTCTATCAATATAACTCACTTTCGACAGTAACATTCTGCATCCTTAGGGGGGCTGGGTACTTGAACTCATGTCTCCCTAAGTGAACAATAATGAACCACTAAATGTCTTCCTAATATCCTATTTAGGCTAATAATTTTGAGCATTAGAAGCATAACAAGAATAAAAGTATTAGAAAAAGTGAAGACATTTCTTTTTTCTTGAAAATAAAACAAATCACATTTCTGGTAGAGCAGGGACGGTATACCGTCCATGCTTAACTTACAATGCATTTTACGCTGTTACCAGGGTACTTTTGATGAGTTTAAGTCGTTAAAGTTTTGGAAATGGTTCGTACGATGCATCACAAATTGTGTGCAATTTCAGTTACGACGGGTCACAGAAATTTTGTGAATTTGGCCCCTGGATGATCATCTTGATCATCTGTTTTCTCTTCTTTCTTCTTTATTTTATTTTTTTTATTTTTTGAAAACCAGAGAAATCTTGCGCAAGAACCAGGCCAATGACAACAAGGGTAAAAAGAGACGAGGCAAATCGCTGATTGCCGAGTCCATTCTACTCAAGGACAACGACACAGAGCGAAGCTTCTTCAATGCCGTGCTGGAGGTTGCCCGCTCCAACAAGATTGCCAACACCATCCTGCGGGGGTCTTACCGCAGCGACCTGGATGATATCCCAGACGAGATTGCCTACTATTCCAAATCGGACATCTCCCCGGATGAGATCATCTTTGGGAACATGGTACACCGCAAGAGGAGAAAGAAGCGTGGGTAGACCTTTGACCTCCAACTGTCCCGTTTCTGAATTTTGTATTTGTATTTATTGATTCTGGAATTATTTTACTTTGTTCGATTTTGCCGAACGCATTTAGACGTAAAAAATGTGTTGTATTTTTGTGTGGATGAGTTTCATAGTTGACATATGTTACTCTTCCTGACTTTAGTTAAGATGAATCAACTTATTTTTTCTTTCTCAAGTCAAGTCGCAAAGTCAAGTCATCTTTTTTAAGTCAAGTCAAGTCACTAGTCAAAGTTCAATGTCACAAGCCATATTGTCCAAGCCCAAGTGAAGTCAATACAATTTCCCGTAATCCAAACAAGTCCTCGACTGCCATTACTGAAACGTTGGCAGAACTTTCAAATCACTCATGAGATGTGTATTTTGTTATTCCCCAAAATGCAGTGGTTAAGAGAGCCAAGAAACATCAGCAAGATCACCATCACTCCAACGATGACTCTGAGTCCCAAAACGAACAGGGGCACTTGGAGACGGACCACGAAGCCCCTCATCACCCAAAACGCCCCCTGCGCCGGGCCGCGAGTGTCACCTCCCCCAACGTCAAAGAGCTACAGGTGTTAAGGGCCGCGGAGGAAGGTAGAACACCGAGGGAGAGCATGGGCAACATGAACCTCCTTTGGGATAAGGATGTGGAGAAGTCTTCCCTAGCGAGGCCCAGCATGACTGACAGCATCCCGCTTGAGGAGGAAGAAGAGGAAGTCAAGACATCCAAGGAAAAACAGATGCTGAGGACTAGCACCAAGTCTAGCTTCTCTGGGATAAGTAGGTCCATTTGACTGTGTCCCTCATTATTGAATATGTTGGGTGCCATAGGTGGATCTATGTGATATCACTGCGCAAGCAACATTTGATTGCATAAACATCGGTTAATTACGCTTGGCAGAATTTGTGCCATTTTCAATTCGGTCGATTCACAACTCAGTGCAACTCCAGCGGCAAGCCGGAAAAGGCCAATTTCCCACTTTCGGGGTCGCCATCGTGTCTATCGCGTTGTATTAGATGGTGGACGGTACAGCAGTATGGATTTCGCGCGAATGCGAGTGTATGAGTTAAAGCAATTTTCGACTAATCGGGGAATACTTTGTGCGGGAAAGAAGAGAGAGAAGTTGATAGATTAAGCGGAGAAGGGGTGTAAGAAGTACGGTCGATGCATTGGCGATACCCACTTCCGGTTTTGCGCTGTCGACTTTTTCCCATGATGCACTGCGTAATTTGGCCTCTCCCCGGTTGCCGCTGGCGGCGCACCGAGTTGTGAATCGACCGAATTGTGCTAAGAACTTGTGCGATCGACCAGTTACACAGACCTGTTCCTGCAGGATCCACCTATTGTGCAACTTTTGCCCTATGCAATCTGCAGATTGTACAGAATCTGCATTCCGTTATCAGCCCATCTTTGCGCGATTATTTGATGCTCACGCAATTGTCTGTAGATCGCGTGATCGCACAGTGCCATCTCCCGGTCAGGCAGATTTATAAGTAATGTCCTTGATACTTGATCGAAGTAGTTTCGTCCCCTCAGTTTCAAATTTTCAATATTTTTACAATTAAATTTTCAGGGAAAACAATGTCCTTTAATGAGAATAAATTGTTCGCATTTTGCAGGCCCTTTTAAAATAAAATTACATTCTACATTACGCTAGTGTCGCACCTCATAAGATCTGGCCTGCGAGAATTGAATTATTGGCGCTTTGAGTCCAGACTCGCTGAGTACAGACAAGATTCTAAGACTAGTATGAAATTTAAAAGTACTCTGGAATCCAGCATGAAGCCTACACTCAAGCCATGGCTCAGTAAAGTCCAGATTTGGGCTTTTTGTTCTAGTTTTGGACTGCTAGTGGACATATGTCCACTTTTTTACTGACCGGACTGGACTACAGCGTTTTTGTGCCTACCAATTTAGTGGGATTTTGCAGCTTTAGGGCTTCATTCACATTCAGCAAATGCTGTGCATAACCAATTCTTTTGTTATGGAAGTCGTCCAATACAAGGCTAAAAGCCACTCTTGGTAAAGGACTACAACAGAGGCGGTTGGGTTGGCCACATTTTCTGTTGCCAGCCCCACCACTCTTACAGTTTTCCTGGGTCCAGATCTAAATAGAGGATCAATTTAATCTTCAATAGATACCAAAGAAATTATCCCAATTTTCAGAATAGAGAGACCGAGGGTAACTTCCACTTCTGGTGGAAGTGCATTATTTCTATAATAAATGATAATAGTCAGGAGGGCAGAACCTTTTTCAGAGGCTAAAGAATGTAGCACAATAAGTGAATAGATAAGTTGACTCTTTTGGTATTGCTTTCATTGAATCCACAGAGGAGCGACACCGTATGGCACGGAGCATCAGTGATGTTGAGAGGGAAGAGAAACGTTCCAGGGAGCAGGAGGCTGGAAGATCAAGCCCACAAACAGCGGAGACAGGTCTGACGCAGGGACCATCCACTGCCCTGTCTATGCCCAGGGAGGAGTGGTAAGGCTTTATAAGCATCTTGGGAGGAAACTATGCCAGTGGCAACTCCTTAGGTACATCTAAATTAGAGCTATGTAAAACCATCCATGAGTGATACCTCTGCCATTTGCACTGATCTACAGAGTTATAAACTTAGTTGCCACAGTAATTTGGAGCCGGATGGGGATTTCCCCTATTTTTGTTCACCCAAGAGGGTTTTTCACATGTTTTTCGTCCCATCCCGTAAAAGAGCAATAGGCTTATACCGGAGAGTTGAAACCATAACCGTAAATAGATTTATGTAAATAAACCCTTCTTTTCATGAATGTAGCGGTCGAGGTTCTGGCAGCAGGCCACAGAAACCAAATGTCGATGAAGCGGTGGATTCCGACCACTCAGACGTGGACATAGACAAGAGCCTGTCATCGGATGGAAGCAGCGTCACTCTGACAGGGTCTGAGGATCGTCACAGTAAGGTGTCTACCATACAAGGAGAAGGCTATGACTCCAGCAATGAAGCTTCTACAGGTTCCAAGAACTGATCATCAGATCCTGAAAAAAAGTTCAGCTGGTAAAATCCATCTATTCTAAGTTTTGAATGGCAGGGGCGGCGGGATTTGAACCTGTGACCTCTGGAATACCGTACCGATGCTCTACAAACTGAGCTATCTTGCACGATGTTACCAGCTATACGGCATTTTGGGTTTATGATATCTGACTAGCTGAACTCCAAACACTGTTCTTGAGTTTTCTCGTAGCTTCTATAGAGCTTAAACTATTACATAACGTTCTTTGTATTCAATTATAAATGTATGTACATGTACATCACAAAATAATTTATCCTAAAGTGTTTAACAAGAAGAATAATATTTATGTTCAATATATATTTGTGTGGTATACTAAGTATATCCATACAGCAATCCTATTTGAAGTATATATTTACAGTTCAGAGTGAAATCATTCCATATATATTCCATAATATTACCTACATATACTTTTAGGACACATATAATACGGAAAGAAATGTGCAATATTTGTGTTATATTTAACTAGTAAATTATTCGTCTTGCACCCTGATATTTTATTGTGATTCTATTTTCGTATCGTATGACACAATGTTAGTAAAATATTTTTTAGACAAGGATCAAACTATAGAGTTGTCATAAATGGGTCGCATGATTTTTGAGGGTGATGTTTTGTCAAAGATGTTTTGTCCAAGATTCACGGTCACAAAATAACTTGAAATGATCATTCAGTTGATGTGCAATATTCCAAATGATTATCCTTGTCTTGTTAATGGAATGTATTCGCCTGTATTCACAACTCAACCAACCAAAGTTAGTTTTTAGATATATTTTACCAGATACTGAAAGTACATAAAAAAATATGAAGTGTAAAGTTAGGTAACAGTTATTTGTTCTGCAGTCAAAATATTGCATTGTTATTGGAAGAACTGTATGTACAATTATGTCAATTAATGAGAAATTGTTAAATGTTTACTCGTCCAAATTGTATGTGTTTAAGATTATGTGTACTGCATAACAGACCATTTCCCTTGTCACCATGGACTGCACAGTGCAGGGGCTAATAAAGTGCTTACAAAAATATTCGGGTGTTTCGTTAACATGGGTATGTGAGAAGAAAAAAATTAAACGAAAACAAAAATAATAGCAAATAGGGGAATTTTAATATCAAGAAAAAGAGCAAATGCAACGTTGCACGTGTAACGCACATTTCCTAACAACCTTCCAATTTCAATACAAGAAAATGTTCATTTTATTAGGCCTTTAAGGTTTTGCACACTATATAAGTGAGCTCGTTTTAACTTCAATTTGTGGCAAAAAGTAATCAAATATACTTCCATTAATAAAGCTTCTCACACATCTTCGACAGCATCATTTTTTAAAAATAAGTAAAACAACATGTTCCAAGTATGAAAAATTGCTACTTTATAACCCCCCCCCCCAAAAAAAAAAAATATTGCTATGCAAATTGTGGATAATGAATAAATTCTTAGAAAAGGCGGAGCCACGTCGAAATATTAAAACAAAGTAGCGAAATATTGAAATGTCTGCCGACTGCATTTAAGCTGTACAGATAGCAAATATATATATATACACGCGGAATCAATACTCGATGCCTCTATAAAAAATAAATCCAAATGATATTTATAAGCAAGTTATAGAAAATATAAATTCTAGGACAAAATCAGCTGCACTGAGATTCGGAAGAAAAAAAATGTAGGATTGTGAAAGTTAAGAACACGCTTAATCCTAATTATTTATCTTCTCATTGTATATTGCAACATTTGTATCTTGGGTCTTATGTAATACCACTGATTGCCGTAAATATTGGGGTTGAATGAGGATTAAAAATCCATAACCTTTCAATTATCTTTTACAGATGCAAAGATGCTATGCCAGGGATCCAGGCATCATCATGTCATTTTCTGTTTGAATATTTCTCATAGCTTTTGCATTCGTGTTTTATTCGGGGTCAAACTTAAAAGTAACCACATTTTGCTCTTTATCTTTAAAAAAGGCAAAATGACAAGTGAAATAATATTAAAAAACGAACGAATCTGAGACGTAATTTGTTGGTCGAAAGCAGAAAGTCAAAAATATATTATTTCATTAGACATCTGCCCCTTTCTAGAAAATAATAAAAGTCAGATGTAAAGGTTCAGAGGTCAGTTCTGAACAGCGGGGTGGGGATGTTTGTTTGTTTGTTTGTTTGTTTGTTTGTTTGTTTGTTTGCAATGACATTTGCGGTAGTGCATGATCCGAAGTCCTTGTTCCTGGATATGCCAACAATGTTGATTTTTAACATAAAAAAGAGTTACAAGAAATTGAACATCCTAAAAGAGAAGGTATTTCAATACGGCATGTTCTCTCTACATTATAGTCTAGTCAAGCAAGCCCACAAACTACAGGCACAGATTCAACATTTCCAAGGTACAAGCTACTACACAAAACAGCTTATATTTTAAAAGTGCCATCGTGATTGTAATTCTTCAACAAACAATTTAAACACTAAACAAGTGTTCTGAACATGTAAATTGCACAACAATCCCGGATAAGCGCAGCATTGAGCTTTGTAGTTGTAATTGTAGGTATAGTTGTGTTTTGTTCGTTTTGGCTTCTTTAGCGTGATATAGCCTAAAGCAACATGCTTCGCTGTTCTGTTATTGTTTTTTGGTGACTAAGCAATCCAATACATCATCAGCATGGGTACGCCAACAGTCAGGATTCGGACATGGCCACGTGACGGTTCCCCGCCATTTGTGGGACCATAGGGCAATGTTCCTTGCTCTATGGTGGGACATGGACCTTTAATGCAACTCGGCACGTTAAAGGTGCAGGTGGCGTTGTATTCCTCGTAGCCACCGATGGCAGTATAACGACAGGTGTACACGTCATTAGCACTGTCCTTCGTTAGTTGGGAGTTGAAGCTCACACTGTACTCAGTTCCTACCGGGGTTGCTGGGGAATTAATAGGCTCGGTCACCAGCTTGTCGTCATTTTTCCACAAGGAGAGCGAGCCGTTTGATCTTGCGTCCACATCCACGGCAGAGCAATGGTAAGACACTTCGTCACCTTGCTTGGCCTTGGCGTCAATGTCCACACACTTGGCAGACGGAGGGTCCCAGTTGACCGTCATCTTGGCCGCCACGATCCCGGAACTGCTCGACTCGCCAGACAGCCTGCAGTAGAAGTGATACCCGTTGTCGTAGCGGTCCACACCATTAACGGTGACCCGGTAGTCCAAGGTGTTGCTCCCAATGTCGGTGAGATTGGCCCCGGAGAAACGGTCACGTACAGCTGGCTGGTCGGCGACGATGCGGTCCCCGTCTGTAATCAGCAGGGGGGCCTGGCTGTACATGTTCCACTCAAACTGGGCTGAGTCGAAGGGTGTGTCTCCATAGTTGCCACGACACCTGATTATGGCCGTGTCACCCTCGTTGAATGTACCAGTCGGTGACACGGGAGCTCCATCGGCATTCAGTAAAGTGACACTGACCGATGATGATACGGCATCAACAAACCCTGCCATCATGACAACAACCAACAACTGCATGATGGGCACGTTCAATAATCTTCTCAGAATATCGAGAGTTAATGGTAAAGTCTGGCTGCGGATTGTATTCGGATGCAATTGTCAAACTCAAAGCCTTTAGGAATTGGAATGAGACTGGTGTGTATGGCAGTATGGAAGCATTAAGATGCGCACGCACAGACGTCTTGCGCATTCCTCAGACACATCCAGCACTACGACCAAGTTCATGCCCAACCCCTGAATCCTCCACCACAGGGAACGATACCTAGAGGACGAGGCTCAGATCCCTGGCAGTGTTGGCATACCGCGATGCGCGTAATCTGCAATGAAATGTGGACTTGAATTTGCAGATTCGCTTTGCTCACTGTGTGGTAACGAGGTCGCACCAACCCAGCGAGAGAGCCCCTTCTATTAAGATTCTGCAACCCGGAAGTCGATATTAGGGAAGATGCATTTTAAACTGCAGGGGGTTCCTTGTCGTCATTTCGGATCGTGCAGTATTTTTCTACGGCTTCAGTTCTCGCCATTATCGCCATTTTGCTATATTTTCACCCTCGTAACCAGTTAGCGTGGAATGCAAACAAAGCCATCACGTGTGGTAGGGAGTAATCGTATAGGCCTGGACTAAAACCCCGCCAGTTTAGGACATGACCTAATTTTGCCTTAAAGATATACTTTATATATTTGCTATTTTTTCTGCCAATCATGGGCGGCGATTCCCGGGGACGGGGGGACACGCCCCCCCACCCCATATTTTTGGGGGGAGGGGATGGCTACGGCAGTGTCCCCCCAATAATTTCCCTCTTGTTATATACATTTTATGGTTCATTGGCTTTTACATGCACCAGCATACACAAAGATCAGCACACTTGAAAATGAAAATGCGAAACCCAGTGTATTTACTTGTTCTCCCCATGGAGACCTGGCTTTGAACAGGTGTATCATAAATTTCAATCACTATGAAATACGGGCTCATCGGTAGTATTGCACATGCCTGAGTGAAAAAAATTAGGAGAGTGGCCCGTCACGCGAGAGGGTTTAACCAATAGTAGGGAAAAAGAGTCCGATTTTCATAGGAGTCTGATTTTCTTATGACAACGGCATAAGCGGTGACGCCCGTGTGATTATAGGCTGAAACCATACATTTTTCCAGTTTATTTAAGACTACTCTGGTCTCTGCACATGCAAGAAAACTGTTACATTCCGCGTTATAGCAATGCCCTCCTGATCCTTTGGCCCACGCAACCCAAGGCCCAACACATGGGCGCACATTTCACTGCATCCCCGTACCAATGATCGACTCATTTGCGATTAACATTACGGTTGCTGATTATGCGAAATAATGCCGCGGTTAAATGAACCGCGCAGAAACATGACTTGCACGTGCCTGGATATCGTTGAATAAGGTGAAACATGCATGGGCTTCATTTGATTTTCTTGACAAGGCAATATCAATTGTAATGTTCTTTACAAGAACTATATGAGTATATTATGTCTATTAAAATACTTAACATATGTCTATTATATTAACGACATTTAGTACTATTTTTAATTTAATTCAATTTTTATAATCTAACCTATTTTCCTATCCGTGTTCTGACTAAAACAAATTCAATGGATTTCCCCTCATTAAACAAATTATAGAAGAAAACTATTTTTAGAAGAAAAAAAAAACATTTAGGCCTACTTACACCCACTTTTGGTCTTCCTAAAATAATTGTTTTATTTTGTGCTACGCCCGAAGACTGATATTCATACTGTAATATTAAAATTTGAAGCTTGTTAAATCTTTTACCCTGCGTCGGTTTTTTGTGTGGAGTGTCTCATTGCAAAAATTATAACGTATCTAATGCTGACAAATTAGCAATTAAATTTGAAACAAATATTAAGCACGGATATAACGGCTTTGAGCAAAAACATGTTACACAATTCAAATCTATATGATGACAGCGTAAATGAGTCGCAACTCGCAATATACACATAGCTTCCTATTAATTGAAGGTATGATATAGCATTGATAGACCTGGCTACACAGTTGTAGTCAGCGTTCATACTTTGTGTGATTCAACACATACATAAAATAATAAACCTGTGAAAGTTTGAGCTCAATCCGCCATGCAAATCACGAGAAAATAGTGAAAACCCGTTTTGTTTTAACAGTGGGTTTTGTGCACGTTCAGATAAGTTTACATCGATTGTTGAAATCGAAATATACCAACGCGTTTTTGGAGGTCCTCAGATACAATTTTCTCGAGGATGAAATCGTTTTTAGGCGGAAATATTTCTCAAGAAGGTTGGTACTGGCACCATCTTTATCAATAGTAAGCTTTCAGATTAAAAGTAATCATTTTGTTTTCTGATCATTACCAATTAATGAGAAATTGTTAAATGTTTACTCGTGCAAATTGTATGTGTTTAAGATTATGTGTACTGCATAACAGACCATTTCCCTTGTCACCATGGACTGCACAGTGCAGGGGCTAATGAAGTGCTTACAAAAATCTCCCATGGGATTCATATGGTGTCCAATTCACCATGCAATTCCCATGGGGTTTTGCCATTCAAGTAAGCAAGGCACCTGAATTGCTTATGGAGTTAATGCAATTTGTCATTGAAACACAACACAAATGTGGTTAGCTTAAATCCGTCGAACAATATTTATAGAACTTGTGGTTCTATTTTAAATTGTTGAACATTTGTGTTATATTGAAATAAACATGTTAATTAAAAACAAGTATTCATTTTTGGCCGAGGAGATAGCAGATTATATAAGGCTAAGTAAAAGAAATCGGTTTAGGAATGTTTGTTTTTGCCTTTTCTACAAAACAGCCATTATAAATACAAAAGTAAATACGTATAGTGTTCGAGCTTTGGGCAAAATGGGACGTGCCTCCTAAAATCTGCAGCCGTATTTATATGCTTCTTGCCAAAAATGTACCACCTACTCAAGTTAACTTGTTTGGGTCTAGAAACACGTGACCTCGCCTTTCCCGCAATCCACCCATAGATTCCGGCAGAGTGTTTGCAATTACGTTGGTGGCGTCGTTTAATTTGGATTTTTTTTTCTCGCAAGCATTGTCGATGATATTATGTGAGGAAAATTACTTACGGTCAAGCTCCTGCTTTGTGTATCCACCTTCCACCTACCCCCCTCCCCCCTCCCCCCTCCCCCCCCCCCCCCCCCCCTCCGCCAGCCCAGAGGGATGCAGACGACCAAAATAGAATATGGGGGTGTTTCGTTAACATGGGTATGTGAGAAGAAAAAAATTAATCGAAAACAAAAATAATAGCACGGAATATCCTTTAATAATTTACTAATAATTCTGTCCCAAATTAAGTGGGTTTTTTACATTGGAATATAGGATCGCATTGTTTAGCTTCTTTAGCGTGATATATGCCCTAAGCAGAGCAGCAATGGGGGTGAAATTTACGGGGGTACGTGGGAGTGCACACACCTTTTCAAGGCGCACTGCAAGTAAATAAACTGCGGCTTGTGTATTTTGTGTGTGTTCATTTCAGAGATTTCAAATCTGGGGTGGGGGGGGGGGGGGGACGTGCCTCACCCGTCCCCCCGGTAGTTACGCCACTGAAGAGCAGAGACACGTACGAAAACAACAGGAGTGCCGACCAGTTTTCGAGAAACTGCAGTTTCCCTGGAATTTTAATAACATCAAGAAAAAGAGCAAATGCAACGTTGCACGTGTAACGCACATTTCCTAACAACCTTCCAATTTCAATACAAGAAAATGTTCATTTTATTAGGCCTTAGGAATCCCTTGTTAAGGTTTTGCACACTATATAAGTGAGCTCGTTTTAACTTCAATTTGTGGCAAAAAGTAATCAAATATACTTCCATTAATAAAGCTTCTGACACATCTTCGACAGCATCATTTTTTAAAATAAGTAAAACATCATGTTCCAAGTATAGAAAATTTCTACTTTATAACCCCCCCCCCCCCCAAATTGTGGATAATGAATAAATTCTTAGAAAAGGCGGAGCCACGTCGAAATATTAAAACAAAGTAGCGAAATATTGAAATGTCTGCCGACTGCATTTAAGCTGTACAGATAGCAAATATATATATACACGCGGAATCAATACTCGTTGCCTCTATAAAAAATAAATCCAAATGATATAAGCAAGTTATAGAAAATATAAATTCTAGGACAAAATCAGCTGCACTGAGATTCGGAACAAAAAAATGTAGGATTGTGAAAGTTAAGAACACGCTTAATCCTAATTATTTATCTTCTCATTGTATATTGCAACATTTGTATCTTGGGTCTTATGTAATACCACTGATTGCCGTAAATATTGGGGTTGAATGAGGATTAAAAATCCATAACCTTTCAATTATCTTTTACATATGCAAAAAATGCTATGCCTTGGATCCAGGCATCATCATCAGTCATTTTCCGTTTGAATATTTCTCATAGCTTTTGCATTCGTGTTTTATTCGGGGTCAAACTGCATGGTTTTTATTGCAGTTAAGTAATTTCAGAGATTTTTGTATTGTTTTGTTAAAAGTAACCACATTTTGCTCTTTATCTTTAAAAAAGGCAAAATGACAAGTGAAATAATATTAATAAACGAACGAATCCGAGACGTAATTTGTTGGGCGAAAGCAGAAAGTCAAAAATATATTATTTCATTAGACATCTGCCTCTTTCTAGAAAATAATAAAAGTAAGAAGTAAAGGTTCAGAAGTCAGTTCTGAACGGCGGGGTGGGGATATTGTTTGTTTGTTTGTTTGTTTGTTTGTTTGTTTGATTGATTGCAATGACATTTGCGGTAGTGCATGATCCGAAGTCCTTGTTCCTGGATATGCCAACAATGTTGATTTTAACATAAAAAAGTGTTACAAGAAATTGAACATCCTAAAAGAGAAGGTATTTCAATACGGCATGTTCTCTCTACATTTTTTTAATTTATTTATTTTTTTTATATTTATCTCAAGGCAATAAAACAATGAGAGTATATACATACACATAGAAATTATTGAGTTATATAAACGTTACAACAGGAGTAACAAGTGAACATAAATGTATAGAAATATATAATAAAATGCCAAGAGATGCAGGAGACCCACAAAAAGCAAAGCTTGTCGAGTGCGGGTACCCTGAACATAAACAACAACCCGAGAACTAACAGTGGAATTAACCAAATTAAACATTATAGTCTAGTCAAGCAAGCGTTACAAACTACAGGCACAAATTCAACATTTCCAAGGTACAGCTACTACACAAAACAGCATATATTTTAAAAGTGCCATCGTGATTGTAATTCTTCAATTTAAACACTTTAAACACTAAAAAAGTGTTCTGAACATGTAAATTGCACAATAATCCCGGATAAGCGCAGAATTGAGTTTTGTAGTTGTAATTGTAGGTAGTTGTGTTTTGTTCGTTTTTGTTTGTTTGTTTGTTGTTTGTTTGTTTGTTTAGCCTAAAGCAACATATGCTTCGCTGTTCTGTTATTGTTTTTGGTGACTAAGCAATCCAATACATCATCAGCATGGGTACGCCAACAGAACGTCCTTCAACCAGCTGCGACTGGAAATACGACTGGTGAACACGGTCCGCCATTTTGTAGAGTCAAAAATTTGGTTCTACAAAATGGCGGACCGTTATTTGTCACAAAATTTAACAAAACACACGCAATTTGAAGGATAGTTATGTGAATCTTTATATTCTACTTAAAAAAAAAGCTTCCCAACCATATCCATTTCAGTTTTATAGCCCAAATCGCAACATCCAATGCAATGTGTCCCTTTAAAATCCTGTGCCAATAAGCCAGTTCGGTATCTCAAAGGTCAAAGGTTATTCGGGATAAAATTTCTGACGTAATATCACGCCATGTTACGCGAATGCCTATTCTGATTGAATTTAACACGTGCGCGTTGTGCGACCACTTTTTGCGTTCACACGCGCGCGTTATTCGGGATAGAATGTCATTGTGCACATGCGCAGTTGAAATACCGAACTGGCTTATTTTACTGCACTGCAAGGTACACAACTTTTCTTAGCACAGAAAGACTTTGCTTAGAGAGAAAGCTAACCAGCCCAAATGCCTTAAACGTGTATAATTTGTGACTGGTTCTTCGGATACTTCCGGTACATACCAGGCTGCTGCAAGCCTGCAACCGTCAGGCCTACAGTATTGTCACTGTCATGACAGACTTAGTTAAATCCAGTACATCATCATCAAGATGGGCACACAGAGGTATGCCATGATTTGGAAACGGTCAGATGACGGTACCGCACCACGTGATAAGCAGGGGTCAGCCATATCGTCCACGACGCAACTCAGCCTGTCAAAGGTGCAGTTGGATTTATATTCCTCGTAGCCTCCCGTACCACTATAACGGCACACGACGTCCTTACTGTCCTTTGTGACTTGGGTGTTGTAGGTGATATTGTACTCAGACCCCCGGGTCAGGGGGGTGGTACTTGTGTCCGTATCTGTGGCCTTCATTTCTATGCCGCCCCTCCACAGAGTGACTGACCCGCTAGATTCTCTGTCGTCATCGGTGACGGAGCAGTAGTACGACAACGGACCGCCTTTGATCGTTTTTGAAGCAGGTGCGACAGAGGTGGTACACTGGGCTGACGGGGGACTCCATTTTACCTTCACCAGGTTTGCAACATTGTGAGAGTTCCTGTCATAACCAGAAGGGAAAGGTTCACTGAATTCACAGCTGAACGTGTTCCCGATGTCGTACCTATCGATATCGCTGACGGTGATGCGATACTCCGTCTTGTTTTGGATGGCAATGTAGGTCAAGCTGGGGTCGGAGAAGCGATTCCGGTCGGCGTCGACAAAGACAATCTGGTCTCCGTCAGCGATCCGCGTTCGAAAACCTTCACCACCATGGCGCCGCCACTGGAATTCGACATCGAAAGGAGCGTCGCCGCCGAGCGGATCTATCCCCAAGCATAAAATGATGCCTGTCTCGCCTTCCATGTACCCCACATCATTAATCCTCCCATCCGCGAACAGAAAATACATTTTTGCTATGATCGCATATGATTCCCCACTGGCGAGACCCCCAAACGCCACTAGCACAGCCAAAAACGGCACCATGATGACCGCCATTGCTACAAGAGAAACTTGAATTGATAAAAACCAAACTATAGGCCTAGTCAAAGCACCTGGCGAATTCTTCCAGTTTAAGCAGAAAACTGGCTGCTGGCAATGCATTCAATAAAGCATTCGTATACTCGGTGCATGCTACGCAAGTATTCGAGGTCATAATATCTCGGTGTGTGGGTGCGGTGTCTGACCCCAGCGGTATGGAAAGCCAAAGCGGAATTTATTCAAAACACCGTTTTTCTTGCAAGAACCAAAAAATCATTCAAGATAAACGCAAAATTATCATGCAAGACCAAAATTATCATGCAAGACCAACATTTTCATGCAAGATCAACATTTTCATGCAAGATCAACATTTTCATGCAAGATTAAAATGTTCATGCAAGATTAACATTTTCATGCAAGATCCAAATTTTCATGCAAGATCCAAATTTTCATGCAAGACCAAAATTATCATGCAAGACCAAAATTTCAATGCAAGACCAAATTTATCATGCAAGATCAAAATTATCATGCAAGACCTAAATTTTCGTGCAAGACCAAAAAAAATCGGGCAAGACCAAACAAATTAGGCAAGAACCAACAAATCGGGCAAGACCAACAAAAATTTAAAATCGGGCAAGAACCTCGTCCCCAGGGGCTTACTTTATTTTATAGATCGTTTCCAAACTCGCTACCCGGCCCCGGACTCGTATCGATATCTCGATTCAATCATGTTGCACAAACTGCTAAAGGAAAAGTGTTTCCTTGTACTACTGAAGCGTCATGAAACAAGGTGACACAAACCATGGAGGAAGGGCGACTGTCAATGTCCCGTCCGTATTGACAGGCGCTGGGTTTCATCTGGAATGATAAGCTCGAACTGTTTTCCTTCCTCCATGGCTCGATTCACTGCAGGAAACGGAAAGATTTTACTTTAATACCACCCCCCCCCCCCCCACCAAAATCGGTCAGGAATAGCAAAATCTTGAAAAATAACCAACCCTTCTTGATCATAACTATGGCAGAACCTGTTATTTCAAGATTAAGGCCCATGTCAGTAGAATCTGTAAAAATGAGGCAGAAATTATATGTACATGTACGTAAACAATTCCTTCATGCGTTGAGTGACCATACACTGTGCCAAGAACATTTAACACAGAAAACACAACCTTTCTTTTCCTATATTGCACGAAAATTTTCCCAACTGAATTCTCTAAATTAAAGGTTTTGGCTTGTGCCAATACAATTCTGAACAGAAATGGTTCATTTTAGATTTGATGTTTCAAACTGATTTTGGTGGGGTATTAAAGTAAAATCTTTCCGTATTTAAAAATTGCTATCGGGTTGATCAAAGTTATATTTTGTTATATGCAATCTCACTTATTTCATAACTTTATTAAAATTGTAAGCCAGGCATCTCAACTAACATGATTTGTTGACAAAATTTTGAAATTATAGCTCGCTACTACATAGGGGCCATAAATTTTTACGAGGAAGATGTGTTAAATATGGCATCCAGGGTGCACATTTTCATTTTGTAAAATAGTAACTGCTGTAAGTAGTAAAGCAAGTTTTGATAGCCATTATGAAAACCAAAGCAAACATTTACGTGAGATTGAGCTGTTCTAGTAATCCTTATGTTCATCTTAAATGTCTGCTTAAAGATGCTTTCTGTGTTTCTAGTGTCTTTTAATTTATTTTTTAAAAGGAAAACAAATACCTCACCAGTGCTTCATATCAGAATATTCCTGCAATTTATTTATTGTTTATACATGTACACGCATGGTGCCTGTCATTCTACCTCATTATCACTGTATGTCCATGGTTTCAATCAAAAAGCAATGCGAAATGGTATTTAGTAACAATAGTAATTAAGGTTTTCAAAATAGACAATTTAAAAAAGACAACTTAAGTTTGAAGTATTCTCATGAAACTGAACATTTGCTACAGCAGCATGCATTATGAACAAGTCCACCAACCTTTAAAGTAGTTCAAATTGTTCTTAAATTTACATGTTTAAACCATTGCTTCAGAAATATTTGTTCAGTCCCCTTAACAAAAACTTTTGTTTGGGGGGGGGGGGGGGGGGGGTGGGAGTTGCCCGACAGACTAATCGCCCCTTGTAAAATCACGCCTGTATTGCAAGGGTGTTAGATTGAGTATTAAACTACTCTTGTGACGTCACTCTATTCAGAAAAGTGTTGATTCTTTTTCAAGAATGTACAGTTAAGTTAAGTGACTTAATTCATCTCATACCTCAAAGCATTAGTAACAATGGACACGTTTTGTTCCCTTGAAATCTTGACAATAGGTGAAAGGGACGTAGTTTAAGTCGGAGAAACGACTCAAAAGGTGGAATATTCGTACGACTTGTCGTGGAGTCGCACGACTAGTCTTGTTTAGCCGTGCAATCAGGTCTAAGTGCACGACAAGTTGTGCCAGTAGTCGTGGAAAGTTGTGCGACTGTTGTACGACAGGAGAATCCTACGATCAGCCAAGACAATGAAGGACCACCCAAGACTTGTCCCACGACCATCGCACGACCGTCACACGACAAATGACTAGGCTGCGACAAGATGAAACTACTTCAGTCGCAGCCAGGTTTTTAAACAGTTTATAAACCTGTCTGTGACTGATTTCGGTTGTGCGAATATCCAAGACAACCCACGACCACCCAAGACTTGTGGCACGATTTTTCTAAGATTGCCTGCGATTTCCAGTCGCAGCTTGTCGTAAGTTGTCGTACATGTAACTCCTAGTGGGACTAGGGCTTAAAGTAATGAAAAACACTTTCTCGGAAGAAAATGACTTTAGCTCCAATGTCTGCTCAAAATCCAAGTAGCTTCATCAGCGCCGCCTCATCAGTGAAATTCAACAAGGCATAAGTACAACGTGCAACATAGAAAGCCAAACAAATTGCCTTGACTCTAAAAATAAGGTCACAGTAAAATCAAGTTGCCTTTCTTCCTTGATGAATGAATGGAGTGCCCAGTCGATCCAGTCCTCAGTGAAGTCCAAAAAAGGCATGCACAAAAGATTCTTTTCCTACATCAGATAAAAATCCAGTTTCTTCTGCCTTGATCATGCTGGTAGAGTTTCTATGGGCCCTTTGAAATTTAAAGATCCTTTCCTTCAGTGACTGGTGGTAGACCCCTCGACCCTCGTGCTGAAAAAGGGGAAAACAATAATTACATGTAAAGTGATTATTCAGGATGGTTGGATCCTTCTCTCAGATGTTGATATAGTCTGCTAATATCTTTAGGATGTCCTGATTAAGGCCCATTAACGACATTTATTGGGAAATGTTAAACTTGTCAGGCAAATTCATTGGAAACAATCTGCTGGAACATGTCAAGTTGTGCAAAATCAAACCAACCAATGAGTTTCTTTAAGGGGGGTGGTGGTTAAAGGACAACAGTTTGGCTCATCATTTTCGGAAATATTTTAAATATTTAATGGAAGGTATGCAGCATCCTGCCGTTGCTTTTTCCATATTACTTCTATGATGGTCAGTCATTATAAATATGTAAAAAAAAAAAAAAATTTGAACCAGTTTTTTGTGGTAAACTTTGCAGCGTTTTTGTGTGTTCTTATTCTTGCTGTAGTACCATCATAGTACTAGTACCTTGCTCTATGGTAGTACTAAGTAGCCAATGGGAAAATTGGGCTTCTTTCTATATGACTCTATGAGGCTTCGGTAGGAGCCCTATCCATAGTTTAGGAATAATAATCACTAATATCGACTGAACGATTGGTGTGGGTGGCTAGCTGGATTTGGAGATTAATGATAATGAGGGCCCTCACATCAGAAATTTGAAATTTCGAATTGCACACAAACAATACATCTGTTGCCATTCGGTGCCCCCCCCCCCCCCAAAAAAAAACATTGGTGCACCCCCAGGCATGCCAGGTGCTCCCCTACAAATTCAACCCTAGTTACGCCGCTGCCTCATCACATAGCCTACCTACCTCCATGATTAGTCCCAGTAACTTGGACCCTTTATCGCCTCTTTTAACATTTAGACATGATTGATCTGGTGATATCGCCAGATCATGTCCAAATGTTAAAAAAGGTGAAAGGGTCCAAGTTACTCGGACTACCTCCATGATATGATGTACATGAATACATGGGACCGAGTCTTCGTTGCATGCAGTTTGGGAAATCAACCAAAACATGTATTACTCTAAATATACGGAAGAAATAACCCCACTTTCAATTTTAATTTTGCTTGCTCACCTGGTCCTGGCATGCAGAAGCAAGCTGGCGATTCGCAATAGACCTTTATCATGCTGTCACCATCTTTGTCTTGTTCCCTGTATGCATTAGCAATTATGAACAGTGATTACAATTATTTAATGAAGGTGCCAGACTATTTTTCCTTCCAACCTCGGTTTGGTTACATTGATTTTAATAGGAGAAAAACAAGATGGCTGTACCATGATAAAGGTCGGCTCCCAGACGTCATATACCGGTACACACGGTGAACTGCGCCAGACTAGTAACTTTTCAGCCTCTTTCCGTTAAAAGAAATATGTATTTTTCTAACTATTTAGCGTGTCGTGCTCATTAACAAACAAGATTCTCAAAAAGTCCTAGTCCTATCTCTGATATTTACTTCTATTGAACAAACAAAAAGAAATCATCCTCCTTAGGTACATAACGAAGAGATCTTTTTGCGACTCGACCCACAGCTGGCCTAATCACGTGAATAGTCACGTGCATCTTGCACGAAAATTTAGGTCTTGCCCGATTTTTTTGGTCTTGCACGAAAATTTAGGTCTTGCATGATAAATTTGGTCTTGCATTGAAATGTTGGTCTTGCATGATAATTTTGTTCTTGCATGATAATTTAGGTCTTGCATTGAAATTTAGGTCTTGCATAGAAATGTTGGTCTTGCATGATAATTTTGGTCTTGCATGATAATTTTGTTCTTGCATGATAATTTTGGTCTTGCATTAAAATTTTGATCTTGCAGGAAAATTTTGATCTTGCATGATAATTTTGGTCTTGCATGAACATTTTGATCTTGCAGGAACATTTTGATCTTGCATGAAAATTTTGATCTTGCATGAAAATGTTGATCTTGCATGATAATTTTGCGTTTATCGTGAATGATTTTTTTGTTCTTGCAAGAAAAACAGTGTTTTGAATTAATTCCGCTTTGGCTTTCCATACAGCGGCGGCGATTTCTCGTGAAGGTTGGAATGAGACTGGTGTATTATGGCAGTATGTAAACATTAAGATGCGCACGCACAGACGTCTTGCGCATCCCTTAGACACATCCAGCACACGACGACCAAGTTCACGCCCCACCCCTGAATCCTCCACCCCTGGGAACGGATACCTAGAGGATGAGGCTCAGATCCCTGGCAGTGTTGGCATTCCGCGATGCGCGTAACTATAATCTGCAATGAAATGACGATGGACTTGAATTTGCAGATTCGCTTTGCTAACTGTGGTAACGAGGTCGCACCAACCCAGCGAGAGAGCCCCTTCTATTAAGATTCTGCAACTCGGAAGTCGATATTAGGGAAGATGCATTTTAAACTGCAGGGGGTTCCTTGTCATTTCGGATCGTGCAGTATTTTTCTACGGCTTCAGTTCTCGCCATTATCGCTATTTCGCTATATTTTCACCATCGTAACCAGTTAGCGTGGAATGCAAACAAAGCCATCACGTGTGGTAGGGAGTAATCGTAGGGGCCTGGACTAAAACCCCGCCAATTTAGGACATGACCTAATTTTGCCTTAAAGATATACTTTATAAATTTGCTATTTTTTCTGCCAATCATGGGCGGCGATTCCGAGGGACAGGGGAACACGCCCCCCCCCCCCATATTTTTGTTTGGGGGGGGGGGGGGGGGGGGGATGGCTACGGCAGTGTCCCCCCAATAGTTTCCCTCTTGTTATATACATTTTATGGGTCATTGGCTTTTACATGCACCAGAATACACAAAGATCAGCACACTTGAAAATGAAAATGCGAAACCCAGTTTATTTACTTGTTCTCCCCCATGGAGACCTGGCTTTGAACAGGTGTATCATAAATTTCAATCACTATGAAATACGGGCTCATCGGTAGTATTGCACATGCCTAAGTGAAAATAATTAGGAGAGTGGCCCGTCACGCGAGAGGGTTTAACCAATAGTAGGGAAAAAGAGTCCGATTTCCATAGGAGTCTGATTTTCATATGACAACGGCATAAGCGGTGACGCCCGTGTGATTATAGGCTGAAACCATAAATTTTTCCATTTTATTTAAGACTACTCTGGTTTCTGCACATGCAAGAAAACTGTTACATTCCCGCTGTAATAAGAGCCGCGTTAGCAATGCCCTCCTGATCCTCAATTGGCCCACGCAGCCCAGGCCCAACACATGGGCGCACATTCCACTGCACCCCCATATTAATACTCGATCGTTTGCGATCAAGTGTGCCTCGGAATAACATTACGGTTGCTGATTATGCGAAATAATGCCGCGGTTAAATGAACCGCGCAGAAACATGACTTGCACGTGCCTGGATATCAGTGAATAAGGTGAAACATGCATGGACTTCATTTGATTTTCGTGACAAGGCAATATCAATCTTAATGTTCTTTACAAGAACTATATGAGTATATTATGTCTATTAAAATACTTAACATATGTCTATTATATTAACGACATTTAGTACTATTTTAATTTAATGCAATTTTTATAATCTAACCTATTTTCCTATCCGTGTTCTGACTAAAAAAAATTTCAATGGATTTCCCCTCATTAAACAAATTATAGAAGGAAACTATTTTTAGAAGAAACAAAAACCATTTACTTACACCCACTTTTGGTCTTCCTAAAATAATTGTTTATTTTGTGCTACGCCCGAAGACTGATATTCATACTGTAATATTAAAATTTGAAGCTTGTTAAATCTTCTCCCTCCGTCGGTTTTTTTGTGTGGAGTGTCTCATTGGAAAGCTTATAACTTATCTAATGCTGACAAATTAGCAATTTACTTTGAAACAAATATTAAGCACGGATATAACAGCTTTGAGCAAAAACATGTTACACAATTCAAATCTATATGATGACAGCGTATATGAGTCGCAACTCGCAATATACACATAGCTTCCTATTAATTGAAGGTATGATCATGGAGCAAGGAACTGCTCTATGGTATGATATAGCATTGATAGACCTGCGAAAGTTTGAGCTCAATCTGCCATGCAAATCACGAGAAAATAGTGAAAACCCGTTTTGTTTTAACAGTGGGTTTTGTGCACGTTCAGATAAGTTTACATCGATTGTTGAAATCGAAATACACCAACGCGTTTTTGGAGGTCCTCAGATACAAATTTCTCGAGGATGAAATCGTTTTTAGGCGGAAATATTTCTCAAGAAGGTTGGAGTACTGGCACCATCTTTATAACTAGTAAGCTTTCAGATTAAAAGTAATCATTTTGTTTTCTGATCATGACCAAAGATACCTTTTAGGAGCAGTTATAAAACGTCGCAGAACTACAGTTACAAATCACTACCGGGCAAATACAGTGGGGGAAAGCGTCAAGAAAATCTTTATCTAATTCATTTACCCCTCATCAAGGGAAAAAATACTATAAAGTTTCTTTTATGCCACGGACCGTCACTAAATGGAACTTGCTGTCTCTAAATACAAGGGAATTCAACATCTGTCGATTCCTTCAAGAATAAATGAAATGCAATGCAGATGTCTACATTCACCAGAGAGCCCATCGTAAAAATGTTGTCTTGTAGCGACGCGTCTGCAACTGATATACCGTATCCCACGGAGTTCAGTACCCGATGTGTTTATTAACAAGATTAGTACCATTATGTTTTGTTTGTATTACTTAACGTAATTTTTCAAATTAGAAAGTGCATAGTCACTTAGAAAAAAAGCACATTACACAATTAGAATCAATATTTAACAAAGGAGATTTGACAGGATATGACAAAGTGAAGGAAACATCTCAATGTACAACACATCAGTTAACAATTCAGAGCACCGGTTTTAAAGCAAAAAAGAAATATAATTTTTCAAAGTGAACAAATAAAACTGGCAGTAGCGGGATTCGAACCTGCGACCTCCGGAATACCGTACCGGTGCTCTACCAACTGAGCTATCTTCCCCTATGTTGGCGGATTCTCATATTGTCAGTATATTTGTTCGGGTGCTGGGTGGGCGCTTGTCATAAACCCATTTTGGGGCGTCTTTTTTGGGGTGTGGTTTGGTTAAACTGAACAGGACATTGAAACAAAAACCAATCATAATGAGGCTAGGGCAGGTTCTTTCAATACCAGTCTCAATTTAACAATGCCCCCCCCCCCCTACAATTAACCAGTGATATTTAAATTCACATTGCGTGTACATTTTTTTCTTGCCATTTTTGTCTCCTTTGGAAAGGTGTAGCAACATTGGTCTTACAAAATAGAAACAGAAAACTAAATTTATTTGATATTTCGTAAAAGACGTATACAAGTGTTAAAATGGACGTAAACAAGACAGAGTAGTTCAACCCCAATCTCAACTTTAATGCGAACATTTTAAATGTTACATCACATTCTTAACTGGACTCAATTTAAGTAGTTTTCTATGCCAGTTGCTGCTGTTACATATGACACATATATAGCTTAGCAATGCATGTTCAATATTACATGCTTTGTCATTATAGCTACTGTACATAATACACCATAACTTTGCTATTTCAGGACAGATATAATGAACATCAGCCACTGGAAAAACAAGTCATGTAGTCTGAACCTAAACGGAGAATTCAAATGTTACATCTTCGTTGCATTCAGCGGGAGTAATATAATTATGCCAGTTGCTGCAGCTGTTATGAGATATCGTAAGTTCTTTAGAAGAAATATAAAAACAACGTGATCTAAGCCTTAAGTTGGCCAGATACTGTTGCTTTAATAGTTGCACTACAGACTAATCCAGCCAACAAAATTAGAAGCCATTGTTGGCATAAGTACTCAACCACACACCGCACCCTAACCCATGCTGAACCCCAACTCTAACCCTATACTTCTCACCCCAATCCTCACCGTGACCCTCAACCTCACCCTTACCCTGTGTGGAAAGATTTTACTTTACTACCCCCCACCAAAATCGGTCAAGAACAGCAACATCTTGGAAAATAACCATTCATTTGTGTTCATAATTGTATAAACACTTGGCACAACCTTGAATTTTGAGAATTTGTTGGGACATTTTAGTGTAATACAGGGGAAGAAAGTTCGTGTTTTCTGTGTTAGAAGTTCTTGGCACCATATAAAGTCACTCAAAGTGTTCACATACATGTTGATTTCTTCCTCATTTTTTACAGATTTTGCTGACATAAATCTTGAAATAACAGGTTGTGCTACCGGTACATGTTTAGACAGTTGTTATCAAGAAGGGTTGGTTATTTTCCAAGATTTTGCTGTTCTTGACCTATTTTTGTGGGGGGTATTAAAGTAAAATCTTTCCCCCTGTGTTTCTCAGAGCTATAATTATTAATCAGATAATTTCAAACAAGGAATAATGTCAACAGATGCCTTTGCTTCGACACAACCATTACCATTTCCAAGTGGTTTCTTCATTTGTTTGGTATCGTTTTACCAAATTCTTGTTAAAATATTATCTATTGTCATTTAAAGGCCTCGTCGCAAGAAACAATTTTTACAAGCAACTTCGCGGCAACCAACGGCACCGCTTTCTAAAGGGATGCTTGGGTAGCACAACATACATATTTCGGACCATGTGTATCGCCATTCCTAAGAAAATGATATGAACATTGAAATGTGATATTTTTTGGTCCAATTGGAGACTGACTGAAACCGACTGTGAATTGTATGACACTGTCCTACCTTTACGGAGACCACTGTTTTTGAACCATAGATTCAGTTTTCATCAACTCTTCTACTCTGTGCTGAGACAACTGTAACCTAATGACGTTCACAGTAGATTACGCTGTAAATTGTCAGATAATTGAAACATTACACGAACCACTGCTAAGCCTGTGATATAATTCAAACTGAGCCATTAATAAGAGTGGTAATAATAATTACTTAATGCGTAGGCCTACAATAACATGATACGATAAGAGCCTGCAGTATGAATTAATTTACATTATTGTGCGTTTAAGTTTTATAGGCCTTTTAATTTGATCACCACCCTCAAATGAAGTCATGGTTTTCAGCAATTTCGATATCTGAACACGAAGAGATAGGCCTATGGCATGAGATTATTCACATATATTTGGATAAAACTAATAAATATTTCCACAGGGTCAAGAAAGTGTACTTTTTGACTAGCAATTGTAATTTAACATGAGTTTTACGCATTACATTCTTGATTGTCAAGATGCTTTCTTCCAGTTTCTGAAACTGTGTGTTGACAATGACCCACAACACTCAATGGAAGTTCGCATCAAGCCAAACACAGGGGAGTCATAAATTAAAAGAAGACATTGCCAACGCCTTGAAGGCGAAACAGCGTTCGTCCTAAAACTTCTGTTTGGAAAGATAATACTTTGCCATACCTTAAAAATGCGCCATTTTTCTGAAAACCATTGACGAAAGAAATTGGTTTCCAACGGTCCAACTTTTCCGAACAAAACTCGTCCCTGAAGCTAAAAGAATCTTTCGTCAATGATTTTCAGACAAACGGCGCATTTTTAAGGTATGGTCGTGTACATTTATTACGGTATATTCTACTTTTTAATAAACTTTCTTACCTTAGCAATTTTAGGACGAACGCTTCTTATAGCCCAATTGGGCGCCTCCAAGACTATGGGCCTGTTTGTTTCACACAGATCGGGAGGTGATCCAGAGCCGGACGAAAACAAACATAATCGCGAATCCCTCTCGCTATATGTTGCATGCTGGGAGAATTTGTACTACACGAAATGTCGTCTGCTTCAGATTTTGTAAGGTTATTTTTATGATAAACTATCAAGTATTTCTAGAAAAGTAAATACATCGTACATAGCTTTAATAACAAAATTATACTGCAAAAGAATTATGACTAAATACTGTCACAAAAGCTCGTTAAATGCTACAAATTTACCAAAAAATACAGTCACTTTTTCTCTGTCCGTCTCGCACGTCGCCATCTTGGATCTTGCGAACCCCGCGAGCAGGATCCCTAAAAACGTGATCCGGAGCAGCTTTCGACGCTCCGGATCACTGATCGCGCTCCGGATCTGCGTGAAACAAACACGCCCAATGTGTTGCTTTATTCAAGGTTTAAAATCCTGTGCCAATAAGCCAGTTCGGTATCTCAAAGGTCAAAGGTTATTCGGGAAAACATTTCTGACCGAATATCACGCCATGTTACGCGAATGCCCATTCTGATTGAATTTAACACGTGCGCGTTGTGCGACCACTTTTTGCGTTCACACGCGCGCGTTAGGTCACGCGGGTCATTCGGGATAAAATGTCATTGTGCACATACGCAGTTGAAATACCGAACTGGCTTATTTTACTGCACTGCAAAGTACACAACTTTTCTTAGCACAGAAAGACTTTGCTTATCGAGAAAGCTAACCAGCCCAAATGCCTTAAACGTGTATAATTTGCCAGAGCCGCCGCTGCACCCCGACGTCTCCCGTAAAATACCGTATACTCAAGGGGTTAAATCCAGTACATCATCAAGATGGGCACACAGAGGTATGCCATGATTTGAAAACGGTCAGATGACGGCACCGCACCACGTGATGGGCAGGGGTCAGCCATATCGTCCACGACGCAACTCGGCCTGTCAAAGGTGCAGTTGGATTTATATTCCTTGTAGCCTCCCGTACCACTATAACGGCACACGACGTCCTTACTGTCCTTTGTGACTTGGGTGTTGTAGGTGATATTGTACTCAGACCCCCGGGTCAGGGGGGTGGTACTTGTGTCCGTATCTGTGGCCTTCATTTCTATACCGCCCCTCCACAGAGTGACTGACCCGCTAGATTCTCTGTCGTCATCGGTGACCGAGCAGTAGTACGACAACGGACCGCCTTTGATCGTTTTTGAAGCAGGTGCGACAGAGGTGGTACACTGGGCTGACGGGGGACTCCATTTTACCTTCACGCGTGTTGCAACATTGTAAGAGTACCTGTCATTACCAGAAGGGAAATGTTTACTGAATTCACAGCGGAACGTGTTCCCGATGTCGTACCTATCGATATCGCTGACGGTGATGCGATAATCCGTCTTGTTTTGGATGGCAGTGTAGGTCAAGCTGGGGTCGGAGAAGCGATTCCGGTCGGCGTCGACAAAGACAATCTGTTTTCCGTTAGCGATCGTTCGAAAATCGTCACCACCATGGCGCCGCCACTGGAATTCGACATCGAAAGAAGCGTCGCCGCGGAGCGGATCTATCGCCAAGCATAAAATGATGCCTGTCTCGCCTTCCATGTACCCCACATCATGAATCCTCCCATCCGCGAACAGAAAATACATGTTTGATATGATCGCATATGATTCCCCACTAGCGAGACCCCCAAACGCCACAAGCACAGCCAAAAATGGCATCATGATGACCGCCGTTGCTACAAGAGAAACTGGAATTGATAAAAACCAAACTATAGGCCTAGTCAAAGCACCTGGCGAATTCTTCGAGTTTAAGCAGAAAACTGGCTGCTGGCAATGCATTCAATAATGATAGCATACGTAAGTTGATAAAGCACTCGTACTCAGTGCATGCTACGCAAGCTTCATACGAGGTCAAGTTCAAAACATGGAGGTAACATGACTTTAAGAAAAAAAAGCACCTGCATTGCATAGGCCTATAGGGACTGCCTATAAAATCTCGGTGTGTGGGTGCGGTGTCATATGAATATCTGACCCCAGCGGCGGCGATTTCTCGTCAAGGTTGGGGGAGGGGGGGGGGGGGGGGGAGAAAATAAAGCGCACAACCAATAACAACTTTGACGCGCTAGTTGTGCAATGACGTCACCCTTATTGTATTTGTTTAAATTGTTTTATTGTTCGTCAAACAATCCACAAGGGAAACTGACTAGGTAAATTTGAATCCATTTTTTATTGTTATCAACACGTACGAAGTACTAGTATGGGGATGCTAAAAATAGGTTAACTTTATACTTACCTCTTGAAATACAAACAAATATTGGAGATTACATAACCATCCCTGACCAATACTTTTTCGGAAGAACGCACAATCAATTCAACTGTTATTAGAGAGATCATGTAATCGGAAATTTTGTATTTGGTGTATCTTGTGTCTCCTAGGAATTGTTTGCAAATGTGTGCTGATGTTTGTGTTTTGGTGCATTCTGGTGAATGTAAAAGTCAATGACCATTGGCAAAATATTAGGGGGGGGGGGGACTGCCATAGCCGTCCCCCCCCCGTCCCCATAGGATCGCCGCCCATGTGACCGACCCTAACTCTAACCCCAACCCTATTTCTCAACCTTACGCTGTGTTTCTCATCGTTTTTGTGTACAGGACCTACTGAGCATGCGCGGTATAACCAACAGGTCGGATTTTCATGGAGTCTGATATTCGCGCGACACGTACCAGCACAAAGTTTGGCTCAGGGTGCGTGTCACGTGGTATTCTCAACAACAACAAAATTCACTACATCGTGGCCCACTCCCAAACGACTAGCGGTCAAAAAGAATATCCCACGGCTGTACCTGTAAGAACTTGAGATCTTAGCCGTGCATGCACCCCACAGTGTATTTGTTTCGGTTGGAAATATTTTTTACCAGTGGAGAAAATTTCTGCCACAATTTTTGAATTCCAAAAATGTAAAAACTGGTAGGCCTAAAGGCTTCCTTAATTTTCATAATCTATGGACAAATTGGTACAATCCAACGACCTCTCCGAGATAATAATCTTGATTAATAAACGAACGTCGTGCTTTGAAATAGCAGTTCGCGGTGGCGCTTAAATGTGACGTCACATGAAAATGGTAAATACTATAATCACTACAAGGCGGTTCACACGCGGTAGCATTTGTGTACAGTTGGAGCAATCTGGTCATGTGAGTGAAAGGCTTATATATAATTCGTCAAACAATCCACAAGGGAAACCGACTAGGTAAATTTGAATACATTTTCAAAGTGAACAAAGAAACTGGCAGGAGCGGGATTCGAACCTGCGACCTCCGGGTTACCGTACCGGCGCTCTACCAACTGAGCTATCTTGAACAATGTTGGCGGTCTCCCAAATTGTCAGTATCTTTGTTCGGGTGGGCGCTAGTCAGAAAAGGCTTATATATAATTAACTCTTAGACAAGTAATTATATTATGCCGCTGCCGTTGCCGTAGGGTAGACTAGTTCCCAGTCCCTCCATTACCGTGCCATTCACTCTAAAAGCGGTGTTTAGCAATTAAACACAATCTTGCTATCAGTTTGTAAACATGTTTAGAAGCTAAACATTACGTGTCCAATTCTTAAACATCAATGTCCAATGGCTAAACACTATCCGTCAATACGCTAAACATGTTTAGTATCATCATGTTTACAAACTGATAGCAAGAAAGTGTTTAATTGTTAGACACTGTTTTTGCAGTGTTTCGAAAGGACTTGTCTGCGGCCAGCGCCATTTCTGAAATCGTCTGCAGCTATTCCCCAGCTCCATTGCCAAGTCTTGGATATTTTAGAGAAAAGAATGAACTGGCTCGGCTCTGGGTTCGAGTAAAAACCATTGACGTATATTTAGACAAAAAGTCCCGGATCTAGCCATCGTAAAAAGAAATTAGGGCTAGCCGAAGCCAAAGAGAAATGATTCAGTAACTTTCTTCCCGCTTAAATTACTTGCTGTCTGATCCTAAAGCGTACGCTGCAATTAGCATTATTAGAAGGTCGGTGTGAGTTTGGTTTGTTTTACGCGTTTTCTACTCTACTGGTTGTGGGTGAATATGTCGACTGGATACTACCAGACTTGCACTTTTATTAAAGACAAGGAGCAAATGTTTCTAATAATGAATTTTTTTCTTTTAAATTTAATTTTAGTGTCTGTATTAAGAATAAATTCCGGAAATATACTTACATCTATGATAAACAAGTTCATTTTACGATTCTTCTCAATAGAAGAAAGTTAATTACATTACATTTTGAAACTGATAAAACATAAAAAGTCTCGTGTTTTCTATGCTTGATTTTTTGAAGTGGACCAAAAAATAAAACCGACTTTTAGTGGATTCTTTGGGGAAATCTCATGGGGAAAATCTAGCTGGAAAATTCAGTTTTTCCACATGAATTTTTTAAACAAAGGCATTATTCTAAGTTTCGTTCATATGGTTTGCATTTAAAGTTTCTACAAACCAATTTGAAGTTTCTACAGATTTTCCTGCTTGTTGATTATACCATTTTCCCCTGCGTGAACAGGATAAACATATAAAGTTAGACAAGATTAACAGCTCATCGAGTGCTGATTATCTTTTGGGAAAATCAAATATATAAAACTTTGACTTCAGGGCTTAGTTTCTCATAACTTCAACATCCGAGAGTCTTATCGTGTTAAAAGTGCTCTAATTTTCTCACCACAAAAAAAAATAAAAATAAAATATCATCAAATTTTTTAGCCAGACAATGAACAAATTCTAGGTCACTTTGTGAACTGAGTGACACCAATATACTGCTGACCAAATTTCTTCAGTCTCTACAATGATTGTTGGATACATTAAAAAAAATTATATTTTCATTAACAAAAGACTTGTTTTTGAAATTCTCTCTATTCAAACACCTGGACTGGTTGTAACTGTCAAATATAATTCTACGTAAGTATTCTAACTAAAAAGAAATACATAGATTTAAATGGTTAAAAAGGATTTTCAAAACGATACAAAATCCCGAGTGAAAGTTTGACACTAAAAACTAAGTTCAACAGCACAAACCGTGGCAACTGAAATCAATTTCATGGGATTGCTTAGTGCCAAATATATCTCAGTAAATTTCCGAGTTAAGCAAAGTTGAATACAACCACAAGCAATACACAACTAGAAGTGTGCGTTTACGGGTAGTAAAAGAACCGGGTACCCGATTGAAAAAAATATGGGTACCCGGGTACCAGTTAAAGAAACCGAACCCAAAACTTCCAATCCCGGAAGTTGCAATAATGTCTTTCTCTGAGATTTAAAAGTCTGAACAATCTCATGCCTGTCCGGTAAACATGATCACTACTCCGCCATGACACGTTCCGGCACGTGCATGCACCGGCATATCACAAAAGACAGAAGCTGTACACAGCTTGTATTAATTGTGGATTGAGGCATGCTATTATGGCTTGTCATTGCAAGGCTCTTTATCCATACCTAGACTACAAAAAACACGACCGGTAAATTCCCTTTGTCAATTTTCATGAGCGCCATGAAATCTGTGCTGGTTTCCCATATAGTCTGGGTTTTAATTTTGAAAATTCCCGACAAATAACATTCAAAAACCTTTCCTTTTTTATTTTCTGGGAAGTTACAATGCGATAATGTCAACTTGTACGGGTACTCGATTCCATAATCTTGAACCGGTTCCTGACATGAGCTGTCGGGTACTCGGGTACCCGGTTCCGATGCACACCCCTATACACAACCCATGAAGTTTTGCTTGAAACCCATTTTTGCTGAACAGAATTGTTCCTTGCTTAGCACAGTTTATGTTTATCGGCTTAAAGGTAGTATACAACATTTGCTTTTGCTGTAATTGTCAGAAATAAATGAATTTTATTGTGTGGTTCTCATGAAAAATATTCAATGAGATTTTATTTTTTCGGAGTCAAGAGAGAACAAAAATAGGAAATTCAGGAAAAGTTTAGGAGCTTTGAGACACAATACATGGAGTTACTAAGCACCAAAAACAAAAAGTGTTGTTTAGTATAAACATGTTACCAGTCAAAACTCTACGTGATTGTCAGGCTTGGCAAACAACAGCTGAATACCAGTCACAACCAATACACATCACATGAAAATTTAGTTGGTAATCCCATTGTTACCAACATGAAGGAAGAATTTTCAAGATTGTCAGTTTCATGAAATTGACTCACACACTGATGCTCCATGATCTTACATCTTGCTTGGCACTGGAGGGGTCCGTTTGAATCTGTGAAAGTCAATGCCTCTCTCATGGGTGACCCTCATGACCTTGTCATGGTAGTCCTCCTCAATAAGCCTTAGGAAGCCCTGTGCAACCACGGACACCCTGCAAATACAAGAGAAATAATGGTTAGCGTGCTTGTGACAGGCTATACCAGAATGTGGGTTTCAATTTTCAGCAGGTGGCCGGCTATGCATGGTGCTTGCAACCTTTGGGGAAGCAGGGCACTTCATCCAGCAATATGATGGGTACTTGTTTAAAAAATAAAAATTAAAAAATAAACAACTAAAATAAATTAATACTTTCCAAAGCAAAATGGGGAAAATATTTCAGAGAATCGACTATAGACTTACGGCAATAATTTAATATTTCTCGTAATCTGTTTCATCACACTGGAATCAATGAATTCTGGGGCACCGCTCTTTTGGACAATCGCTGTATCTGAGAAGGATGGGCATAAAGTGTTGATGCGGATGTCATCGGCAGTGAAGGCCGGATCAAAAGACTGTTGATGGAGAAAACATTAACATGTATTAGCTAACGATATATGTCAATCGATCAATCAATAATCAATCAATCAATGATCAATCAACTGATTGAAAGTGTATGCAGATTTTCATCACCCGCACATCAGTCTGGAAATACTTACAGCCATAGTTCTTGTGAAACCAACCACTCCATGTTTGGTGGCTGTATAGACCGGGGCTAGGGGTCCCACGATCAAACCTGTCAACATTGATTAACACATAAGATATAAAGTGATACAGTATTCCTCAGATTTTCACTCTGAACCCATCGTCGCTCTCTTGTCATGAATTCAGCAAAGCTTGAACATCGAGTCCATGGAGTATATTTTGTTGTTTCAGTTTGTAAACTTTCGTTTCCCTGACAATTGTTAAATTTGGGTGATTCAAGAATACAAGAGTTTACCTCTGTAGAGGCCACTTTTTGCAGTGTATTAATGGAAAAGTTTGATATCCGTTCAAACAATGTTTGTCATTTGTTTGCATTAACAGACACTCTATGGGATTTTGTACGATATTTTTTGTTGGTGTCAGATGTTCACACTCCCCATTGCATTAGAACTAATTGATTGAACAAATTTCACAAGCAATTCTACTTCAATAGAAAAACTGGGGTCATGCCACATACGCACAGGTACACAAGCCATTGTCTGCCTGGCAGATGGACCAGCATTGGAGCAAAGGCTTCAATGCCCAGACCAAGGCCAAATACAAGGCCCATTTTTGTATAGGGCCTTGGCCTTGGTCGTCAAGGCCTTGGTCGTCGAAGCCTTGGCCTTGGTCGTCAAAGCCTTGGCCTTGGTCGTCAAAGCCTTTGCTGGACGCAGGGGTGATAAAGCATCAAAGCATGCAAATATTTCTCCGCCAGGTACACAGTGAGGTTTAGCATTCTGACCGAAATGACAAAACTAACAATTATGGATCTTTCTTTATGAGGCTGGCCGTTTAATAACACAGACACTTGTTGACTTACCGGCCATCGAGGCGACGTTTACAACAACACCCCCCGACCCACCGTTCAGCTTGCTCATGTATTTCCTGGCCAAGTAGGTTCCGTTAATAACAGCCGTCTGGAAAGAAATTGAGAAAACGCAAAGATTCATACCACAATTTGAAGATATGGCCCAATAAAACTTGCAGATTCAAGATGAAAACGAAAAAAGGCCAAGGAAAAAATAATCCCTGGTTTCAAGTTGTCTTTCCTCTTAAAAAATAGGGTAGTAACACAATTAAAAAAAAAAAAAAAAAAAAATGATCCGACCACTGCTGCGGTAATACCTAATAATTTTATAATAATACTGGCTCTTAAGAATCAATACTGCTAAGCGAAAAAAAATCTTCATACTAAGTTGATCTTAATCATCAGTCTCCATTTCTTCTCATCTCCTATGCCAGCATTGTTACACATGATGTCCAGTTGGCCATATTTCTCCTTGGTCTTCTTGAATGCATCTGAAAAGAGAGAGAGACGAGGCTGATGATTGTTGGAACAGAGGAGCAAAGGGTTCGGGTCTAGGGGGAAAAAGTACATATTTTTTGGAAGTTTTGTTTGAAAGGTAACCCCCCCCCCCCCCCCCCTAAATAATATAATCCCATAGAACTCAACAATTAGAACAAAAGACGTTTTGTTCACTGCCAACATTTAAAGCAAGTACCCACTTAATGTATATTCTTAGTTTTAGAATGGGTAGGGTTTCTGATGTGCGATTCTTAGACCACCTGTAGCTATGAATTACCTTCGAGTTGTTCGTCCGATGTGACATCACAGGGAAGAAAGACAGCCTTGTTGTTACCATATTGAGATGTGAAGTGGCGAGCTGTCTCCTGTCCCTTGGACAAATTGACATCCGCTATCCCAATCCCCTTAAAAAACACAACAGCTTTCAAAAAATATTACTGACAATCTGTTGCTTGTACAACCCATTTGCCACAGGGGATATTCCTTATGCACCTATCATTAGTATCAATTGTTTCCCTTACCTTTACCCCTCCCCCACGCTGCCCCCCCCCCCACGCTGCCCCCCCCCCCCCACGCTGCCCCCCCCCCCCCCCCACGCTGCCCCCCCCCCCCCCCCCCCCCTTAAAATAAGTCCTCAGTATTTTAAAACACTACAATAAGCCTAAACGTATTCGGGGTGCCTCTTTACCTTGGCTCGATTGCGAAATTCTTAAACTTATGAGACAGCGGGATCGTGCACACAAAATCGCAAAACGCTCAGGCTCACAGATCGATTGGGACTCTTACAAAAAGCTGCGGAATAATGTAACTAATAAAATCCGCACTAAGAAGAGCGAATACTATACATCAGCCATAGAAGAAAATAAAAGCAATTCATCTATGCTATGGAAAAAACTAAAGGAGGTACTTCCTAAAAAACAGAAAATTGCTCCAAATTCTATCACTTCCCCAAATGGAGAAAATATTGACGATCCCACTGACATTGCTGATACATTAAATGAACACTTTTCTACAATAGGAAAACGTACAGCTAGAAATTGCCCATCGGGCGAACTTGAAAACAATGATACCTACGCCTCTATTGTTGATTCTCTGGATGAACTTGAAGAATGCACTGTACCTAATATTACAGAAGAGTTCGTTCAAAAGCAAATATCATCCATGTCGGTTGGGAAAGCAACAGGTCCGGATGGCATCAGTGTTTATAAAATGATTAAAATTGCTTCCCCTTATATTACTAAATCTTTAAACCAATTAATTCCAGAAGATGACAAATTCAGCTTCTTCAATTTGCCTAGTAGGATTACATGATCCACACAATCAAAAGCTTTACTGAGATCTATGAACACGCTACCTGTAACTTCACCTTGCTCCATAGCCTCAAAACACTTGTTTGTTAAATCGTGTAGAGTGCTTTCAGTTGAGTGCAAGGGTCTAAATCCCGATTGGCAACTAGGTATTAAATTGTTATCATCGAGGTAGCTATATACTGCCGAGTGCACCCATCTTTCTAGAATCTTAGAGATAATTGGCAGTATAGAAATAGGCCGATAATTACTTGTACTACATTTATCTCCTCCCTTGTGAATTGGTGTTACCAAGGCGTGTTTCCAAACTTTAGGGTATTGCTCGCATGTTATGGAGAGGTTAAAAATATAAGTTAACCCTAACTCCCTAGGGTGTGTGGAAAATCATATTAATATTGGAGGATTCAGGACTGTTAGGGTTAAGTCGTACCTAGACGGTCGTAGTCAGTCTGTAAATATTAAGGGCACAATATCGAAGGTCTTGCCCATAGACATAGGCGTTCCACAAGGGTCGATCTTAGGGCCACTTTTATTCATTGTTTATAGTAGTGATTTTCCATCCTGTATACCCAAAAATTGCAACTTATTTATGTATGCAGATGACTCCACGTTAACTTGTAGCTCCTCTAGTATTAACGAAATAGAAAGGAACTTAAATGTAGCTCTTGCTAGTATTCACAACTGGTGCCAAAGAAACAAACTAGCATTAAATGCCAACAAAACCAAATGTATGCTTATTGGTTCAAGGCAGAAAATATCCAACGTCGACCTGAACGTGTGTGCATTGCTGATAAGGTTATCGAAAAAGTGAAATCTTGTAAATGCTTGGGTGTAGTTGTTGATGAAACATTAAGTTGGGGTACACATGTTGAATACGTAAGGAAGACTGTTTCGTCTAAATTGGGTGTGTTAAACAGAATTCGTGATTACGTTCCCCAAAGCAGCCTGCACACACTCTTTGTAAGTTTAGTTATGCCATCTTTAGAGTATTGCTGTACGGTGTGGGGAGGAAGGTACATATCTCACGACAATACCCTCAACAAATGTCTCAAAAGAGCCGCACGGATAATCCTTAAATGTACCTCCCTCACCCCCTCAGCTGATATGTTTGCCAGACTAAATTGGATTCCTTTTAAAGAAAGAGTTCAGTCCAAAAAGGCTATCTTTGTTTTCAAAAGCCTTAACAAAATTACTCCTTTGTACATGACAAATCTGTTCACACCACTTACAGTGATTCGTGAAACACGACAATCGACCCAAATGGCACTGAAAGTTCCTTTCGCCAAAAAGGAATGCTACGTGACAAGTTTCGCTGTGAGTGGTGCCAGTATATGGAATAATCTGCCTGAACAAATGAGAACCATAAACTCCTTAAGTACATTTAAATCGGAGCTACGTATTAAAGCCATCTATCAGTGATATTTCTGTCATTTACGCTGATCTGCGGAGTTATAAACTTGGTTGCCAAAATACTTTGGAGCCGGATGGGAATTTCCCCTTGTTTTTCACCCTAAAATGTTTTTTTTTCGCGGGTTTTTCGCCCATCCCGTAAATCGGCAATAGGCTTCTGAAGAGTTGAAAAGTTAACCGAAAATATATTTATTTGTGTAAACATTACTGTATTTGTTTAAATAAGTTGTATGAATGTGTAAATATTCAGTTTTAACTAATAATATGCAGGGCCCCAATGGAAACCAGTTTTAAACTGTTTGGGCACACCCTGGGTAAAGAAATGTAATAAATAAATAAATAAGGCTGTAAAAGTGTAAGGCTAATAATTAACGGGAAACCGACTTCGCTAGTATTTCTGTACTTCCTGTACTAAAAAAGATTTAATCGGTTTTGTTGGATTCGGTATTTTTCTTCCTCCATGATCTGACACTATCGCCGTAAATGTGACCTAAACTAAATTCCTCTATGACTAAACTAAGTGTGTACAAATTTTATGGCGGAATTTCGAACAATGGAGAGTTAGAACTTATGGGCCAAGGCCTTCGCCGTTGCGTTATGCGGTCAGATGTATGATTAAAGCTCAATAAACCTTTTCGACATTCTCAAAGCATCATGGGAACTGCATCAGCCCTAACTGACATTAGAAGAGCAAGCACATTAGAACGGACGTGATTGGTCGCATTGGTCACATGTTCGTTGTCATGCTTGCAAAAATCCTCTTCTGATTGGCTAATAATGTGACATTACTAGCTGTTCTAATTCAAGAAATTTGCATTAATCAGTAACTGGTACCCTGAGAGGGATTCCCCAATTATTTCCTTTATTTTTATTGCCATTTAAAATAGATTTTTCTGGTTATTTCCTTATGTTCCATGCAAAGATATGTGAAAAGGGTATCGCTCAACTCATGACAGATATTTAGCATAAAAGCAATAAATATTTGGACTGGTTCACAGTGCCATAGGTTTGTGTATAAATTACATGGTTTGTTTAGCCTCCAAACCCACAATGCATTGAGAATGTCGAAAAGGTTTATTCTGGTTTAGCTCCCGTTTACGAGGTCAACAACTTGAACAAGACTAGTGCAAAGTTCAACAGTGAATATAGGCCTTGTAATTTTGTGTACCAATGCATGGTTACCTTTGCACCTTTCTTCAGCAATTCCTCGGCAAACGCCCTTCCGAAGCCTTCGGCAGCGCCGGTAATCAAGGCAACCTTCCCCTGGACCCTCATAGCATGACTATCCAGTCGCCCAGATGTTCAGAATGAAAACTTGGCAGTTTTTGTTCGGACCGGTACCGTCTGTCTAGTCTGCAGATAATGTCCCAGAGAAAAATCTTATTCCTTGAGGGCGCAAGTCAGGTGGACTTTAGTCTCGATTGCCGGCCGCGCGGCCGGCGCGGCAGGCACTGTGCTGTGTACTTTATGGTGCACCACACTAATTCAAGCTCCATTGACAACAGTGTAAAATCAACAAAGTTCAGGGCCGAATAACCTGTACCCGTACCCCAGCATCACTGGGGTCTACAAAAACAAATGTCACTTATTGTCTGATCTTTTATCTTTCCTTTTCTTTTCTATTTTTGGGGGGTTAGCCAATTACATTTTTAATTATTGACACAAAACAAACCCACCTCCCAAAAAGTCCTATTTCCCAAGCCGACCAACAGCCATTTTTAACATGGCATCCCTCCACTTTCTCGGGCAAATAGGACCCATTTTTCAACAGTAATTTTATGGAGTCTGCACACAGGTGGACGCCCAGAAACCAGGGAGTTGATGCTGGGATATGTGTATTGTTTACACAATCCCACAATTTTTGGAGGCACAAACTCTCCTTTTTCAAATGTTGATGAGCTGGCGCATAAATTCGGACATGAATTAGTGTAGTGCACCTTAGCATTTTCTGTGTTTTTCATGAAAGTGACCACAACTGATGACCACTGGCCGATTTTTCACATTAATTTGTAATTTTAAATGTGTGTAAAGAGTTTTAAAGACGCCATCGCGGGGCTGTCAAGTGCGGTGTAATTGACCATTTGTGCATTCATCGATCGACAAAAATTAAGGAAAAGAAAACTTTTCTGTCTTGTTGGAACCATGGAGAAATGTTTTAATGTTTTATTTCTCCATGTTGGAACAAACGTAAGAAAAGAGTATTTTCACATTTGCCAGAAAATGACCACTGCTGACCACTGCATGAGTGACCTTTGACCCAAATCTGCCAAAACCCTATAGGGATTGGACAAGGAATATTTTTACCAAATACGGGTGAAATTGGCTGAAGAATGTGGCAGAAGAAGCCGCTTTTTGATTTTTACCAAATGACCGCTTGTGACCACGAGCTGACCTTTGGCCAAATTCTGTGAAGGCCCTATACCGGTATATGAGGCTCGGTCCACTGTTGGCTGTCGTCGTATGAAGACTGTGGGAGAAGCATTTTGTAATTTTCAATAAAATGACCCCGATCTGACCACACCCCACATGAAGCTTGGGTCATTTGTCAATACGGCCAAGTTTCGTTGAAATCGCGGACAAAGCGTTTGGGAGAAGCATTTTAGAGGATCATTGGAAAGAAGAAACGGCTCAAATACAGTGCCCGTAGTCCGGCGTTCCGACGACTAGTAATGCATAGACCCGTAAAACGGGTCCATGATCACATGCTAATCCTGCACCATAAAACATCCCGAACCATGAAATGAAGAACAAATCTTTGATCACTATGCTTCCACCATGGCTGTAACAACCCATCCACCCCCTCCAAAAAATATCGAACCTTGAACACACCCCAAACCCACACACAGTCGTACTTCCCCAATACGTCCGAGGACAATGCTTTGTGTTTCCTATTGTTCCTTTAATATAACCAACCCCCATAGACTAAGCACGTATCCTTACGTTCGAGGACCGATTTCAACAAAAGACTCTACGTTCGAGGACTGAAAGGTTTCTTTGTGTTTCCTTTCTCATCTTGTCCTCGGATATACAGTGCACGTACACACATACAAACACTTGACACGGCACACGTGAATGTGTTAGGCTATACGAGAGAGGACTTGGGACAATGGGGGACTGGGATTAGGGATAACAATGACACCGAGGACTTGGGCCGAGTCCTTGGGACAATTTCGTGTACAAACCTTATGAGAGCTGTTCGGAAAAAGTTGGAGTACAAACAAAGGGAACAAAAGAAGGGTTCCATTCATGGTCCTCACAAGTATAGGAAAACGCACATGTGTGTATCGACCTCTAAACATGGACGTTCTATTGTTCCCTCTTTTGTTTGCACTTTAACTTTTTCGGAAGACCTCCATATGTTTTGTACACACTCCCAATCGCGGACGTATGCAATCGCGGACGATATTGTTCTCTTTTGTTCTCCAACATTGTTCGTCCACGGTTTGAATACCCCCCCCCCCCCCCCCCACACACACACATCAAATGCCAATTAAAGATGCCGTGCCCGTTCTTTTTGGCGTAGCATGACCCAAATAAAATTTCAAACCGAATTGCTAATTTGTTAGCACTAGGTAAGTTATGAGCTTGCCAATGAGACATTCCACACAAAAAAGGATTGCAGATGCTATGGTTTCAATTTTTGCAATCCGAGCGGGATGCTCCTATGCGCGTAAAGTTAAGACCAAATAGATTGTAGACTGTAGTAAGCATTTTTTCGTTCAAAAAATTTTCCTTCATGATTCGTTTGTACGTGGAAATCCATTGAAGTGAAATTTTACTTTATTGTGACTTCACTTTGTTTGAAATAATTATTTCAACACATGTGTGATAAAGTGACAGCCTCCCCCCTGCTCCCGTGAAAACATCTGCTCCCATTTTTTGATAACCCTATACAGGAATTCGCCGACGCCATTTTTTACAGTGGTGTCGCGCTCGCGTGCAGGATGCGCGCGTTCTTTAATTTCAGTCGCGCGCGCATTTTGGCAAGTTGTAAACACCCTGTTGGTCGAAGCTGCATCGAGCGTGTGCGTAAAATACGCACGCGAGCGTGATGCCACCTCAGTAAATGCTTCTAATTTTGGTCGCCGGATTCGTCTATAGAGTACCGGAGTCTGACGTCAGTTGCCCCGGCAACTGGTTCCAAACACATGCAGTTTAGAATGTATTCTGGTTCCAAACATTGCATTGATTGACGTCAACACTTCGGTACTCTATACATGTACCAAGAATAAATTGCTCTTTGCACACGCGGTTGGACAGTGCATGACAAAATCACTAAAAGCACAACTAAAAAGAAAAATGACAAATTGTAAGTTCATTTATCTCCACTCAAATGATCTGTATTCAATAAACTGTCTTCAATGTTATATTGTACATAAATCTGTCAATTACCATGGTAACTATTAAAAATCCGTCAGGTGCTAATTTGTGACAACTGTTTCTTCAAAATGTTCCCCCTTCGACAGCCAAGAAAAACATGCTTGGGTTTTAAAATTTAAAAACATGGCAAGAGAATACCAGCTAAGCTTTTTTTTGCAAAAACAAGATCCTCATGAAAAAATTGACATAGCTTTATATGATCTAAAAACTAAGCTTCCATTTTAATGCAAATTTTTTGTGCAAAATTAAATGCCGTTGAAATGTTAGCCCTCATACACATAAGTTGTTAGAAAATGCACTCAACATGGCCCCATGAGAGCATACTGCTTTTGTACAATGTAGTATACATGTACACATATTTTTGTTTCAAATTTCCAAACAGAATACATGTACTTACAAGTATGAAATAGCTTTGGTAATGATCCCACCCACAAAAGTGGGTTTAGTTTCAATCTGAAAGCTTACTGCTTACAAAGACGATACCAGTAACAATCCTCAGGAGAAATATTTTTCCGAAATGCTGTCCTCGAGATAATTGTATCTGTGAATTATTTCCAATTGGAAAATGGAAATACACACATATGAATGTGCACAAAACCATTGTTAAAACAGGTCAGTTTTCACTATTTTCTTATGACTGATGACGGATTGAGTTCAAACTTTCACAGGTTTGTTATTTCATGTGCATGTTAAATCCCACAAAGTATGAACACTGCTTGGAACTGTGATGTCGGCTCAACCAATGCTAGATCATACCTTTAACATCAATGTGGCCATATCACAAAAATGTGATACCATCAGAGATGCTTATATTTTCTCCTCTCTCTGATGGTATTACATTTTTGTGCTGCTTATTCCGACAAAATCCCAACCAAATGAAAACTACAAACTTATTTATACATGCACCAGTCATATACATGAGGATTGTAGGATTCTTGCATGCAACAACTGTATTTCATAGAATGAAGTACATCTGGGGTCCAAGCAGGAAAGACGGCCCAGGGTTGTGTAACTAGAACTGTACACAAAGAGTCTATGGGGTGTTAGTAAATGTTTACTTTAGTTCTGCTTAGTTCTGAATATTAATAAAACCACAGCTGCTATTTTTACACAATTACAAAAAAATTGATATCCCAGTTATTTGAGGCAGAAGATTGTACCATGATTTTACACTTTACCTGTATCAAGTGGGATTCTTTCAAGGAATTAGTTTAAAATGCAATAGTTTCAATACCATTTGGCCTGGAAATGTATTCCACTTAACACATAAGTTCCAAAGGGCAATGTTCCAACAGCTGTCCTGTTCAGAAAAAGTTAGTAAGAATCTATGGTTTCACTGCAACTCTGATAAATGTTCTTCACACATCCATTTACATATAACTATGCATCAACTTAGATCTTGATATGCTGATTGAAGCATAATTCGCATTGTTTTTATTTGCTGCCATGCCAGAGTCATGTGACGGTCTGAATTAGGTCACACAGTGTATCATCCACAGACCTATTTTAAATTACTAGAGTACTAGCTCTTCATTCCATCATGTGGATGCTTTTAAGCCGCCCTGGGCGCGGCCATGACTGGAAAGTTTGCACAATGAATATGCACATGAATGAAGAACAATTATCTAAAAACGTCATTGCGTGGCTATTTTGTATGTGTCTTTCATGCGCATCTGTAAACAAGATTTCCACATGTAAAAGGGACAATTTTTTGCAATGCATGTATTGTCCTTGATCATGATCCATATGAAGATTTGATACCAGTGACAGTGTTGATCTTACTTTAAAGGTTCACAGAAATCAAAATGGGAAAAGGGCTATAAATGGTTTTGAAACAATGAATCCATTCGGAATAAAGATCTTGATTATTGTGGTGTTTTAGTAATGTATCGAGACTTCGCACAGAAAAAATTACGAGTGTCCTGGCCCAAGAAATACACCCTTTTCTGCATTCTGAGTGTCAAGCCCCAGATGTACAGAGCAGTTAAAAATAAAAAACTTACAGGGATGTACAAGTATATGATGGGTGGTCCCAGTAACTTTGACTAATTAACAAGCAGGAGCTGGTCTAGTCCAAGCAAATACTGTACAAAAAAGTGTCTATTAAATTAATCGAAAATGTCTCGCCAAAAATCATAGAAATGACAAATTACAACACTCGGGCATGCAACTTGGAATAAAAAAAAAACAAGGAAATTCCAATCTTTACAAGACTTTGCACAGTGTTTTTAAATTTTTTTGATGGCATAGATGTGAAGTGAAAAATGAGGAAATCAGCTGATCCGAGGAAAAGTTGCACGCCTGAACACCGACACTAGTCCCCAATAAAAAAAAGTAAGGATCATAGAAGGTAACAATAATATCTTAAATTTGCAATTGGTTAAAAACTAGGTCCAAAATGGCGGAGAAACAGTGCAGAAATGGCACACATTGCCGATGCCATTTCTTCATCATTGCCCTGTTATTTTTGGCCTAGTTTTTCACTTTTTGGTAAGGTAAGAACACATGGATAACTCTTCTAGGATTCTTACCTGCTACTAGGAACCAGTTTCCGGGCATGCCGGGTTGTGACTGGTAATTTTCTATGACTTTTGAGGAGAGACAGTTGCGATGCAATTAATAGACACTTTTTGTAAAGTATTTCATTGCACTCTATACTCACACTAATTGCAGGTGCATGACAAGCAGGTTCTCTTTTTCCTACATGTATGTACACGTACAGGGTTGTGGCAAGTAAACTTTTACATTCAACTGCCAGAAAGGGTTATACTTGTGGGTGGGGCCAACCCCATACATTTTCTGTTTCAAGTCTTGATAAATTAGTAAAACACAAATTTATACATTCAAATCTTATTTCGTATGTATCCGTCATTGCTTCGAAACTATTTATCGCATTTTTTTTATATATGTTGATTTCTGTAGAACTTTCTGATGTCAATAATATTTATTAACCCCTTGACACCGGATTTCATACGGGCGCCAGGTCGGCTTGTGCAGCCAAGCATAACGTACACAATACCCCAATAATGGATTGAAAATGCAGAAATTGACGTGTATAGACGTCACCCGGCCAGGTGGCAATTTCAATCTGCACGTATTTGTGTCAACCGGTGGGCAAGGGGTTAACCAAATGTGACATTTCTGTTTGCAAGTTAATAACTTCAACATAAAAATCACACCTGTAGTTTTGATGGATCTTAGCAGAGTTGTAATCAAGTCTTTTGTCAATCACAAATCAATCACAAGTCACTTCGCAAGTCTGGTCTCAAGCAGGGTTGGCTTGATTTAATTTAAATCACATTGATTTAAATCAACCAACCCTGGTCTCAAGCCAAGGCCAAAAGCTATTCCAATGAACTGTGACAAAATCATTCCTGTAGTCAATGCCCTGTAGCTTGTGAGCTGACTTGTGATTGACTTGATTATGATTACAACTCTGGATCTCAGCTAGAGCGATCTGATCAGTGGACAAATGAACCTTCGGTCCTGCTGTAAGTTCCGTCTAAATACTGTGATAAAAAAAAACTTGAAGTGCTACTGTTGCTAGATTCTGCTGGATAAACCCTAACTCCCTACTGCCTCTGCGGGGTACTGGACCAAATCCGCCAAAATCCATCAGTCGATTTTCATTTTATACATGGGCTAATGGAACCACCACTGAAGTGTTGGTTGATGTTGATGGACTTAGTACAACAACACTAATACTGGATCCTAGACAAAATTCATCAATTGCACCAGCACTTCTTCAGGCCTCCTGGACCAAGTCCATCATAATCCATCAATAATTTTTCACACCAGGCCTTTAGGACCAAGTCCGCCAAAATCCAACGATTTGGGGGGATGGATTTTGCCGGATTTGGGACGGTTCGGGTTAATAAGGGTGCTACATGTAGGTAAGCATACGATAAGGTTGACGATTGGCTACATGTATAAGTCTACATGTATTCCAAGAGCTTCACAGATTTACAATAAATTATGTTGAACGAATTATGCTAATTGTACTTTCACAACTTTCAAATAATGCAAACTTACAAAATGAATATTACATGAGAGTTCCTCGTATGTAACTGGTCTCCAGTATAACAGATACTACTGTGGTACAAGTAAGCAGGATATTGAAATGAACAACTTGAAAATTAGGATCATGTTGATAAAAAATTAAGAAAACACTGAATAGGAGCCATGATAACTGCATTCACATTAAACATAAATTTATAACACACCATCAAAAATAACTTTAATTTTGTTGAGTATCAAGAAATAAGCCTTTTCGGAGCTAATATACATACTTTACATTTGCCAGAAAATCCAACTACAGTATTCAGTGTATTAGATTTGAGGACACCAGTTTTGAATGCAACTCGAAAGACTCGTCAGCTACCTATAAAAAAGGATTTGCTATCTTACGAAGGAGTTATAACAAAGTTTGTACCGGGGATTTAGTTGTTTTGCTATATTTACATAAAATGTCTCCAAGGGATATCAGAGACTCGAGGCATAGATCACGCCTCTGTTTTCACGCCCTCCTGGTTTATTGTCACAACGTAGTTATGATCAGATGCCGTCGGGCCTGACTGGTTGTCAGTCAGCTCGCTGCCTGGCTGCTCCGAAGTTGCTTCCCGGTTCTGCAGGCGGCTGGCGACATCCGGGGTGGCGGTGTAGAGGCTAAAGGTGGTGCTTGGATCCGGCACCTCCCGGGCGTGGGCCAGGAACAGATCCTTAAGAAGGCTCAACTCCTTGGATAACAGCATCACCTTGCTCTCCAACTGCTGGTTCTCCACCTTTAACTGCTGTACCCGCTCCTCGGTCTCCACAGCCTTTTGACGGCTGCGGTCACGGCTCTTGCGCACGGCGACGTTGTTGCGCTGGCGACGTGTCTTGTACTCATCGCTTTCCTTGTCGTGCAGGTACTTCTTCAAGGAGCGGCCGGCCGTATTTAGCTTGCCACCCCCTGATTTACGGTTTTCGGTTGGCATCTCTTTGTTGTTGTTGTTACTATTACTTGTATCCATAATTTGCCACTGTAAAAATAAAAATACACGGAAGGTAATATTAAATTTGCTAAAATGCTAAAAAATTTCATACGGAAATAAACACTGGATACAGAACACACAGTAAGATAAAACTGTTAAATTTGCATATTAATTAACATATACTGTACTAAATATACAGCTATCACTGCCAATAACATATAAAGCAATCACTTCAACTGATATCCTACCTGGGAAATTATTTTATCAACAATTAAAATCGTTGCATAGTATGCAGAGACAGACGACAAGGACATCATAACTTTGCATGTGTCAGTTAGTCAATTCCAATATAACACATATTTAATTGCAGTAAATGTTACTCTGGGATTAAGGTTGGGACAAGTAAATTTGTCATAGCTAAGTACATTCCAGCTGTAACCACACACTTAGCTGCACATGGTATTATTTCTCATTAATATAAAGTACACTACAGCATATTTGCTGATTTTTTTTTACCTGGACATAAAATGGTCAAAGAGATTAACGGAGTGAAAAACAATTCTGTGTTGTGAATTATTTTCCATTTTGTGAAAAATATGTCACATTTATGGTCATAAATTTATTTGGACCGAAAATTCTTTTTAACTACATTTTATCTTCTTTGTGATGAGCCATTCTGCATTTTGCTACATATCACACATGCAAAGCAGGCAAGAACACTTGCCTGGGTTTAAAAGCAAATGAACGGTGAACAAAAACTTTACAAGAGAATTTTAGGAATTAGCATCAAGGTCATTATACGACCTGCCCATCCTCACATGAGAAACATCGAAGTCTGTAAGTAGTACCATGGAGGAATAAAAATTGCTCCATGGTAGTACCAACTTGCAAAACTTACCTAAATTTAAAACAAAATTTTCTACAATGCCAAGCTACCTCAGTACCTGTGACTGTGTTTCAAATTCACCTTTTTAAAATCCAGATCAAATTCCACCTTTAAAAACCTGTTTTTCTTTTATTAGTCCAGGTAAATTCTGCACTTCACTGACTAATCAATGTATATTTATTCATTACCAACCATAGAAACAAGGAACATCACTTTCATTCATTCAGTTGCAAATTCAGCGTTAGCCGTGACGAGTGGCAACGGTGATTACGCAATCACATGTCATTGCCCAATCACATCAACTATGGATCAGCCATTGACATCAGCACGTAAACACACAAAACAAGACCAAATTTCAATGGGGTGGGCGGGCATTTTTTAGCAGCGATTTTTCCACTTTACTAATATTCTTACCTTCAGCAGACTGGTCAGGAATGTGCTATGAATGACGGAGGAGCGTCCTATCATTGAACTCAGTTACCAGAGCTTGAAAACGTGGGATTTTTGGTCGCTGAACGCAGCGAAAACAAACCGACTATCACCTGAACGCCTCCATTATTATTTTTTTTTCTGTAGCCCCATTGGTAACCTACGACAAGGCCTATTCTTCTCCAGGATATGTGCAGAGTACCAGCTAGTCATTTCGCTGCCGTTGGTCTGAATTCCTGAAGCTTAATCCATGAATGGCGCCCTGGTATTGCACACGTAAATAAATGGGTATCAGTCTAATAACAGAAAAAAAGACTGATGACGTAAGGTGTTCATATTCGGGACTTTTTCTGATGAGAAAATCATAGAAACGACATGGAAAGGATGCTATCAGCGCCTAAAGAATGTTGTTTCATTTTCTTGGTAGAATATAAATCTCCCGTCTCTGTAAGTGCGAAAGATAAACTGGTCATTTCCATTTTGCTGAAAGCCACAGAATACTTCGTTTTTTAGGGTTACACTGCAGTGGCGTATCCGGGGGAGGGGGGGGGGGGGGGGGGGCAGGGGAAACAACTTGCCCCCCCCCCCCGCGGTGGCATTTGAGGCGTCATAAAAAAACAAAAGGAAATAGTGTTTTTGCGACGGTTTTTAAGACGGTACAGACGTTGTTTGCCCTCCCTGGCTCAAAAAGCTGGATACGCTACTGTTACACCGTGCAACGACTCGATAAAAGACATGATAATTGAAAATGGTATTTTAGAACAAGTTAAACCTACAAATATAACATTTTTAATTGCAGTTAGTCTTTTATCGCCCAATCTATGCAATCACATTTCTTTGCCCACTCCCCCCCAAAACATTCTCAGCGCACGGAGGAATACCCCTCCCCCCCCCCCCCCCCCCCTGAATTTCCTCCATGGAGGAACTTTATGCTCGACTGTAAAACTAGTGAATCATGCCACCCTGATACACTTAATATACGCTTGCTAACAAAATTGATGGAAATCTTTCTAATTCAACGATGATGTGCGTAAAAACACAGTGTGTTTTTATTTGGGGGGGGGGGGTGGGTGGCTTTTTAAGAGAGAAAGCAAATACAAAATGTCCGGCCAAAATTGTACACTTTGCGTGTAAAATGTCCCCGATTTTGTTTGGCACTGCAAAAAGAGGATTTTCTACAGGAAAAAGGGTGCCCACGTGGGGGGGGGGGGGGGGGGGAGGGGGCTACCATTTGGTACCATTAGATACCGTAAGTCATGAGCTTTCGAATAAGATATTCCACAAGAAAATGTATTGAAAATGAGTATATAGTAAAACAACGGTTAATAGTTTCAATTTTTGCAATAATACGGTACGTGTTGAAGTAAAGACCATGTTAAAGTAAAGACCAAGAATAATAGATTGCAGAATGTAGTATAACTTGAGCGGGTTTTTTTTCGTTCAAAAATACAGTTTTCTTCCATTATTGTTCGTTTGCAGGAGGAAATCCAATGGATTGAAATTTTCAGTCAGAGCACGACCATTGACCTTTTAAGCCTCCTTAATTTTATCCGTGACCCCCCCCCCCCCCCTCCCCCACCGTAAACAACCACCTTGAAAGATTGAAGCACCCCCGCTTCGCATTGCTTATTGCAACTTTGCTCAGCAGCCCAAGGGGGGGGGGGGGATTTGCAACCCCCACAACCCCCCTCTAGATCCGCCCCTGAGTGGTCTGTCTACTAATACTAGTGTATAACAAAATAACAACTAAGTCGGTTCTAACGCAACCTAAGGGTGGTAGGGTTATAAGCGCTGTTTATTTTAGCTATGGTCTCTCTTTCTGTTGATCTTATTTCAGATTTTAAATTTCATTTTTCCAAGGGCTTTCACGGATTGCAGTGTTTCCGCGAGGTCTCCCCGATTCTGATTCAAGATTGCGCAATGTCATGACTATTTTGGGGCATGTCGTTTCGGTGTCGTAAAATATGCCACGTGAAAGATGCAGCCAATCCAGTCGACAAAAGAAACGTCATTTCTATTAATAGCATAGTGCTACGAACACTGGTGCACTAGGCACAACCCCCACATGCCCTATTTTGTGTCTATCCGCATGCAGGAACATAGTGCTAATATCTGGTGAAGAAAAGGTACCATTAATTTTTCAAAATGAGATTTCCCAAAATGTCATTTCTGACGGAAGTGAATCAGATGGTTATATTTTCAGTGTAAATTTTCGTGAAAAAAGGTAAGGGAAAAACGTTTGGGGGATTACCCAGCGCATTGATATCGGAGCATATCGCCGCCTCTAACGTCATATGACGTATGACGGGATCAGTGCATCGCCATTGCACATTGCAATTCGCAACGTGACGACGTCGTGTACGTGTGAAGTGAATACAAGTCGAACAAAAATCGTGGAATTGTGGATAATTTTCATTCTTTGAACTGATCCTGCGAAAGGAACTGACCTGTTGGACACAGTTTCTCGCAGAGTCACAAAACCCCAAAGGTTGTCTGTTCAGTTTGGCAGTACAACGTCAACCATTCAAGTCAATTTTAGCCAACCATGTGGAAGTTCTGCCACAGCAGCCATCATGGATTCGCCCGGTAACTTCTGTATGTATGACTCTGAATACTACACCGAGAAAGAACTCAACAAGCCCGACGAAGTGTTCCTTTTCGGTAACCAAGACGATTCAATGAATTTTGGAGGACTTGCCGATTACACCGGACTCTTCCAGAACGAAAATTCGATTGACCTGAACGCCTACATCAACCCCTCGACTTCCCCCTCGAACAGCTTCATCCAGCTGTCCGATTTGCTGCCATCAAAGTCGAGCATTTCATCCGAGCTGCCGCCCTTGATCCGCCCAGAAGAGGCTGAGACATCAACCCAGTCCAGCTCCAGTTATAACCCTCAGCACACCGCTCCACCATCTGTCACAGTGGCCAACTTGCCTAACTCAATGCCCTCGACACATCACCAGTTCATGCAACAGCATCCAGACTGTAGTGAGGGAGCGGCTGCCTTGCTGGTGGTGAAGGCAGAACCCTCGGACACGTCGGGGGAGGTTGAGCCAGCCTACGAGTACTACCCTGCTGACGAGGAATACGACGACGCCAGCAGCTACACAAGTGGCCCATCGAGACCATCAAGTCCAGTTCAGCAGAGTCCTTCACAGCGTGGCCGCAAGCTGACCAACAAGTCCGGTCCCAACAAGAGAGTGCGATTCAGTCCCGACAAAAGTTCGACAGAGTATAAGCAGAAGCGTTCCAAGAACAACATTGCAGTACGGCGAAGCAGAGAGAAGAGTAAAGCCAAGTCGGTTGAGCTTCAGTCGAAAGTAAAAGAACTTACATCCGAGAACGATCGATTGAACAAGCGGGTTGAACTGCTGACCAAGGAACTGACTGTTCTTAAGAGCCTGTTCACGAATGTGGGCAAGCCAGCTCCCCCCAGCTTGGCCAACATGTGAATGTAAAAGTAGTTCATGTCCCAGACAACGGAGTATCATAAACTCATCGCTGAATGGGGCATGCGTACACCATGCGGACGCGGTCATTGCGTGTTGGTTTTGTGCTGGGTGGGGTTGCCATGGTTTTTGCATGAGACAATCTAAACAAACACTAGTTCATCATACGGCAACCCTGGGTTCTTTTTTAAATGTACAAAGATACAGCTCTAAATCTGGCGATATTTGCTACTGTTTGCAGTTTGAAGTGTGTACGTGCACCGAGTTGAGTGCGAAAGAATTCACCTCGCCAAAGCCAAGCACTGTTGTGGACGAAAAACCTAAATTCAGGGTTGAAGTACCAAGCAAAAGAGCACTTGGGGAATATTTATTGAACTTGGGGTGCGTGGAAAGTTTTGGTTTTTGTGCAAATTCACTGAGAAAGGAACTTCTATTGTTTGAACTTTGTAGACACAGTTTCTACTTTATATCTAGGTTTCTTGTAAAGTACTTGAAATATTTCAAAGGTTGTGGAGTTAGGATATGAAGGTTATCTTAGGTCTGTTTCTAGGTTATGAATTTTGATTGAATTGTTAAAAACTTTATAACATGTTATAAGTTGTATGTCATGGAAAAAGGTACACAAAATTTGGCTACTTTATTTTCTACACATTGTAAATCAACATTTTTGCTTTGCAGTTTGCACACACAATTTACAAATCTTAAAAGAATGGCAAACTTCAAATGTAAATGCCATTTGATATGTTTACATTCATAAATGGCAATTTTTAGCTGATCGTGACTTGCTTATGTTTATTAATGCAAACCGTAGCTTGACTTGACTTGCAGTAAAATATTTCCCATTTCACCTTAGTTGTGTGATTAAGGGTAGGAATATATTCACTGAACACTGTTACATTCATCTGGCTGGTTCAATGTCACATTAAAATATATTTTAAAACTAAAAGAATGAGCTATTTAACACCAGTATTTGTTTGGAGGTAAATTTGGAAGAAAATTACAGTAATTACTGTATGCAAAGAATTAAGTTATCAATTTGCACAATTGCACTGAAATTGCCTTGTAAATTTATGAGCAACTTATCCATTTTAATCTGATTCTGAACAATTTAAAAGGATACAAAAAATACTATGTTGCGACATGTTTCCGTAATACATGTATTAAGTTATTAACCATCCTACCATTATAACTATCACAACCTATCAAAAAACCAACCCCCTTCCTCTCCCATAGCTTGTTACAACCTATCACTCGATAGGTTTTGATAGATAGGGTAGTTGGCTCCATTTTGGCACTGGGAGAGGGAGGCTTAATTCTGATTGAAACAAAATGCAGTTATACCCACTCAGATTATAACATGCAGCCCTTATTATGAACTTGGTACATGTGCATGTAGTCATGTACTTCCAAATAAGTTTTAAAATGACTAAGCAATAATTTTTAAAGAATACAGGACGCATGTTCATGATCACATTCCTCTTTAAGAAATTTCACTGACAAGTGGACACTTGTCCAATAAAAAAAAATGCCACAGGCAATTGAACATAAAGAAAACAAATTGAATGTGAATGTTGAAGTGGAGCAGGCCTTTCAAAGTTGATGTGTGCATGGAAAAGTGGACTTTGGTCGTTAATCCAGTTCAAACCGGTTTAATCTAATCTACTACCATTACAATACTGCACTTGATTGTAATGAAGCCAAGGAGAGAGATGGTAACGTTCCAGTATTGCATTTTCAAAAGTAAGCAAATGAATTTTACTTTTCGAATAACAGGATTTTGTTGACTGCACAATGTGTTCTAATGATTGGGTTTTGTAATTGTAATTCGAAAACAGATGGGCAACTCGGTCATATTTTTGCCAGTCACAAAAAAGCAATTATCTTGAGTGCTTAAAAGTAAGATGGAATCATTGTCATAAATAATGTGGCTTCAAACAAAGCAGAATTCATTGCAGACAATTTCTTGCGAAAGGAATGTACTTCCAAATAAAGTAAATAAATTGGTAAATTGTCAACCATTTGTCTTTGTCTGATTTGCTTTATTTAACAGAAAGGCGTTTTCTGTGAATAATAGAAGACAAAAGTTAGAACTTGGCCTTAACGTGCATGTCATCCTTATCCGCCATCTTTAACCCTGACCCCCCTAAGGTGCATGCAAAATCATATTAATATTGATGGTTTAGCAGGGTTAGGGTTAAAATGGAGCTTCAGCCAACAGGTATGATTGTCGGTCTATATTTTGCCGATGACGTCATCCAGTTGCATCATGGTGTTTTTCCCCCAGCAGAAGGTTCTGGAAGCAAACACCTGTATGTGAACTTGGTTTATCTTGCTACGCGTGATACTTCTGCACAGGCAGTTTTTAAATCGCCGGAGAAAGCCGTTTCTTCCTTGGCCTTTTGGGGTGGGGGGGGGGGGGGGCAGTGGGGGTGGTGGGGGGGGGGGGTGGATTTGTTGAGGCAGTTTGAGAACCAGAATAACATTTCTGGGATTTCTTAAATAGATTTTTTTCGAACATTTTTAGGCGAACAAGATCGCTTGCAAACAATGCTTGTTTTGTTTTAATTTCGGAAAGCGTTCCATATCCGGCCATCACTTATTTTCCCTTAATATGATTTAAAAACTACCAAAAAGTGTAAATCTGATGAAGAAACAGGAATTTAGGAGGGAAACAATTTTAACCTATTCTTTGAAAATACTCTGACTTTTTCTGTCATGGCCCATAGACTTTGTGCACGAGGTCTAAGTGATGGCCGGATATGGAACTCCGATTTCCTTAATTTCTTTTTATTATTAATATGCCCCCCCCCCCTTTTGTTGGGATGGTGGGGAGGGGAGATGGTAATTTGAAATTATGTGATGCAGTTTCCTCTCCAGATTCCTTTCAGCAGCACAGAATTGCGCATGTCCGTTGCTTTAAATTTTTCACAAGGACGCCCAGTATAGGATTTGCATTCAGTCCAAGTACATGCACGCATACATGTACTTTCAATGAAACTTATATTTTGAGGAGGCCTTATACATCTGTCAAATTAATACGAGTAATTGCTTTTCATAGGGTCTGGGGGAGTTCGGGAAAGATCGCTCAAATGACTCGTGAGAAATAATGACAATGGACAAGTCTTGTTTACAAGTTTTCAAAACGAAGTCCATGGTCCCAGGAATAAAGATGGTAATTGTCATTTCATGGTGAAAATACCTTTTTGCTTTTGAGACGGAGAGGATGGGATTTTGCTGCTGGCATATAAATGATGATTTTATGGCCCGAGTTTGAACCTCGATCACCTATTGCTTCTGTATACCCTACTGGCTCTTTTTCCCAAACAAGAATTCTCTGTGACTTTTCTTCAAGACAGTACATGTATCAAGAAGAAACTTGGCAAAAAATTAATACAAGCACCACGATAACGTCATCAGGTGTCAAATTACAAGCAATTTTAGCTTTAAAAAGTGACAACATTCTTTCAGCTGTCTCGTGAACTAATACAGCTTTGGTGTTCCTATTTGAGGATCAAGATTAAGAGTTGGGCAACCTCGAATGGCTTCTAGCTTTGTTCGGGGTAAACCTGCATTTAACCCCACCCCCCCCCCCCCCCCCCCCACACACACAAAAAACACCCGCATATCAGATCATTAAGTGCTATACTGCATAATACAAAATGAAGGCACACTTTCTTTTGTAGGTTTTCCCGGCCAATTAAAAAAAAAATTCATTTAATTTAATACCCGGCTCATTCAATTTCGTTTGAAAATGCATGCTCCGTTGCATCAGCATTCAACAGTCAAAAGGAGTAATTCCATTTCAGCAGTTAGCATTCACTGGCCAAATAAGATCATTCAAATTCATGAGGTCGCAAGGATCATTCAATTTCGTAAAAGCCAGCAGCAAGAGGCTGACCTATTCCATTTCATCAATTGGCAAACATTTTTCGAATGTTTACATTCAAATTCGTTTCAAAGCTGGCGTGAAGAGAAAATCTGGCCCTCCCAGAATGGCAGCTACGAGTAGGGGACCGGGAAGCAGCGCATGAAGCAGGAAAGAATCTGCAACGGTGGAGGTACTACAAGAAGTGGCTCAGCTGAATGTCGGCCAAATAACTCTCGAAAAGTGTGTGAGATGGTACAACCATAGCCAAACGTACATGACAAGATGCCTATAGCACGTCAGAACATTGAAGGCTAAATAAAACAATTTCAGATATAAAGAAACGATTAGAAGAAATATATAAACAGAAAAAGAAAAGGACCTGTGAAAAAAAAATCTACAGGAAAAGAACAACATTTTGTTTTGGTTAATTTTATAACGACCCCCCCCCCCCACTGATAATTTTAAGCTTTGTTTCTTAAAAACATTTGTTAGTTTTAAATTTGACATGGTCCGAACATTAGCAGAAATAAAGAAGAAAACATAAAGACCAGTGCAAACGATCACAAGGCTATAGCGAAAGATTTTGTTTTCATTTCAAACTTATCACCATAACTTTTCAAACTTTACTTGACAGTCTTTTAGATACAGGGTACAGGCTTTAACTTTAATTATATAGGGTAACAAAGCAAAAGGAATAATTATTGCAATGAAGACAAAACACATGACGTAAATGAAATGCAAACAACACGGAAACGCATCTAACAAAGAAAATCTCAAGTGCCAGTAAAAGAGCTATTGCCAGCTTCTTCGAATAAACGAGCCATAACTCATGTTTAATTTGAACGCACAGAAGTTGAAATTCATTGCCCATAAACGAAAAAGAAAACGAAAACTAACATCAAATTTATGTGCGCTTCGAAGAGTCTTAATTTGATTTCATGAATTATAGATAGGTAGTAGAAATTTAACTGAAGATTGGTGAAAATGTAGTCTTGAATGCCATGAAATAGAATGACTAAAACGAACCTGAATGAAAAGAACGAATTTCAACACGAAATTGAATGCAATAGTAGCTAAAAAGAAACCCTGGTTTGATTGAATTAGGGGGAAATGCGTGAATTTGAATGCGTGTTAATGTAATTGAATGAATTTGTGATTTCAAACAAAAATCAATAGCCAAACTGCTCCGTGTTTTCAGGGAAATTTATTCAGCCATGTTTACAAAGATTCTTGTTTCCTGAATACCAAAGTTTCTCAATGGAACCATGCAGAAGTCTTTTAATTTCAGTTAATGCAAATTGTGTTTAACATTTTACTGTCTATGATAATGATGCCATCTGTTAATTTAATATAGGTTTTCCCGGCCAATTTCGTAAAGTGTTCATTCACTTCTGAAAATGGGTCATTCATTTTCGTCTGAATTTGAATGCGCGTCTTTACTCCTGTTGCAATTCAACAAAAGTTCAATTAAACGTTCATGGTCCGTGCATTCGGTTTTGATAAACAGGCGGCCATTTACGTTACCTGTGCATTCATTTACGCAAGCATTCAATTTCCAGCCGAGTTCGGGAATACATTATCGTGAACGTGCAAACAAAAGTAAGTTTATTTCATTCAAAATAGCAGATTACATCACAGATTTCTAAACCTGATACAGAATCTTATAAATTCAAGCAGAAATTGAAATGAGATATTACTAGTTCGATATTCAATTTGAATCAACCTGTACGTGATGGCAGCACGAATTCGAAGCCATTATAGACGAACCTCTCATGTCGATGTCGATCGCAACAATCTTATGCATTTTTAAAGTCTTTTTGAGAGTGTTGCAGACTATCTGCAGACTGCCGATACTCTGGAGATCTACTTGTTTACAGGAAATAGCCTGTAACAACATCAAAGAAATAACCCACGAAAAATGCACGAGGTGGTACGCTCATGCACAAACTAATTATCTCCCTCGATGCCTGGCCGGAGAACCAATTGAGGGCTAATTTCTAACTGTCACAAAATGAACTTGATCTCAGATGTAGTCAGTGGTGGCTTTGAGGGGAAGGGGTGGTTGACCGAATGTAATGCAGAGTCGTAAGAATAAGTATGTTCTTTATGTCAGATACTATGTATAGGCTATAGGTAAATAATGGAAATGAAAATTAAGCAAAATCGAAAAGAACAAGAAAAAGATTTGAATATGTTGATCTTAATTTAATGTTACTCAATTAACTACAGAGATTTATGTTTACAACCAATAATGCATGATGCAACTTATAATTTCATTCTAAATTGATTTCAGGTAAAGCTAATTTGATTGACGGTTCATGAAAAAGAAGCCCCTCATTGGATCTGGTGCCGATGGCATCAAACTAAAAGTGAAATAGAATGTTCAATATTTGAAATTGCCCTCTAAAAGCGAAAAAGAAGTCTTGTAGACGAATCTGAATGGACATCAACGAAAGGTTCTGAACAATCACTTAATTGGTTGAACGGAAATGGAATCGAATGCTCTGGTAGCAAAAATAAAACGCGTGTTCAGAGCGATTCTCAAATTCCGACGAAAATGAATGACCGATTTTCAGAAGTGAATGAACATTTTAGGAAATGGGCCGGAAAAACCTATAGTAACAAGTAGGCCTAAGCCTTTTGCCATAAGCTGAAACTTTGCGTCTTTTAAATCATAAAGCAACAAAAAAAGACATGGAGTATCCACACAAAATGTTATAATGAAGAAATGAAGTGAAGTTATCAGGGGAAAAAATCAATTTAAAACCAACCAGTTACTCATTTTTAGTGGAGCAAAAACATTAAATTGATGTAAAATGCAGTCCGTGGGATAAATACATGTACATACACTATTTTAAAGCATTATAGAGGCATGCGTGCATATAGCATGTCTATAACATTGATGCAGAAAATAAGAGGAACCGATATTGTGCGGGGAGTTTTTTGTGGGGCATATATGTATAGCCTATTTTGTAGATACTATAATCGTGATTGATTGTATTGGTTTGTTTGTTGGTTAGTTGGTGGGTTGGCCGTTAACCCTTTGCGTACCGTGACGGAGGACGCCATATGGCGCAAAAAACAGTGCCACCTGGCCGGATGACGTCTATAGACGCCATTTTCTGCATTTTCAATCCATTATTGAAAATTATTGTGTTCATTACGCTTGGCTGCACAAGCTTTTTGTGACCGTTTCGCTTGGCTGCAAAGCCGACACGGCACCCAAGCTCCTCACTGTAATTACCGTACTCAAGGGGTTTGAATTGGTAAGGTGGTGGTCTTTTTTTTGGTGGGTGGTGGGTTCAGGTTTTGTCCAAAATCCCAGACTCCTTCTCCCTTTCTATGGACCAACCGCTGCCAAGTTCATTGCTTAAATTAATCGGTCCAGCACAGTACACGTGCGAGGAAGTAAAAAAATGACAGTACCCGTCTTCCTCGTGTCACCTTCCTCCTATTCACCTGTCAATTTCACCCACGCATGGAAGGAAGTTTGATAATGGGTCTGTGTATCACCCATATCCGTGTGGGTCACTGTAATTCCTTAATTCCCGCCTTGCTTTAGTCGATTTGGTAAACTTCCAACATTGGTTACTTTGCAGATTTCTTACGAAGTAAACAATTTATACCAAGAACATTAAATGAGACGCGTAGGTTTGCAAGGTGGACATGAACAAAGTAATCACGGAAGGTTTGAACACCATGCGAAATTCTCCAATTTTCAAAGTCGTCAGTCTCCTGATGACGAACAGAGCATATAGTGTTCGAAACGTCGAGTTAAAACAACCGGTTCATCTCAGAACCACACAACTCAAAAGAGATAAAGAACTCGTTACATTAAAAATAGCTAAACGTTTCAATAGGACTGTTAACATTTTGATTTTGAATTTCATACATGTATTTGCTTTGAAAACGATAAAAGGCCACAATGTGGCTAAAAGCTTGGGTGAACTTGAATCACTTATAGTTTTTTACACGTAGACCCAAATTTAGCCCTAATTAGACATGCACGCACACAAGTAACTTTCAGATAGAAAGTCAATAGGCCCCTATAATGAAAAACGATGGTTATAAAAAAAACTTGGCGTTTTTCTGAAACTTGAACGTTTGGAAGTTCCATATCATCTTCCTACGAACAATCAACAGTTAGGCCTACTGCAACAACATCATGCAGGCTAAGGTAAACCGAGTTATTAGAAAATGTATACGAAAAAGTCACATGATGCGTAAATAAAGCAAACGTTGGTTGGTCACAATTTACCAGTATAATATATGTAAGTCAAAGTTGAAGTGCTGCATGCGCAAGGTGGAATATAATTGGTGCACTACCAAATAAGGAATGCACATCCGCAGGCTACCCCGTTTACTTTAGCGGTGTTTGCCAACGTGTCGGGATCAAAGTTCAACAACTTTGTTTTTCTGCAACTATGAAATCGAGAATGCAGCCTCTATTATTTTGAAGCTTCATTGTTCCTTCCAAGTTTTTGCCCTGGACAGGAGCGAGTGAAATGAACAGGTATACCCGGTAGGTCTGCATCCATCCAGGGAGCAGAAACCATGCAGTTGTATGCAGATTACTCGGCCGGGCCTTTCTAAATTGCAGTTGTATGCAGATTTGATGGGGGGGGGGGGGGGGGGGGGGGAGGGTCAGAGCTACGACCTTCAGAATTGTTGTTCGAATAGTCATACAAATACAATCATGCAGATCCAAAGGTTAAAGCCGCGTTATCAGGGAAGTCCATGCTGTGCTGGATAGTGGTTGACTGTTTTGTACTGCGGTATAGGCCTAGTGCTTCACGGTAATCTTGTGCTGATGATTTCAAGGTTAAAGAGGTGAGAACGAAGATGATGTTGGTGATAATTATGGTGGTATCGGTGATGGTTGTGAATGTTGATGATGAGACACGCACCCATGATAATTTCGAGAGGGGGTGGGTTGCGACGGCGGCCCAGATCTTGGTGGTAAAATGATTGTTTAAAAGCATACCTTCGATTTTTTTTTCCGCTCGGATTTTTTTAAAGTCACGTTCGTTCTCTGACTGAAAATATCCATCTGATGGACTTCCCCTCCTAACGAATATTGAGGAATACAGTATTTGAAAAAAAACACTTATTACACTATTTTTTGGATGTGATTTCCTATTCAGAATGGACAGGAGGAACAATGAGGGTCCAAAATCACATCCAGAGTCCAGAATCACAATGCGGTTAAACCCAGAATTCACAATGTACTCTTTGTCAGGGTGGGATAATAGTTCACAGGCTTCAGATGTGATTTTAAATAGAGTAGGATGTGATTTTGGACCCTCATTGTTAAAATCACATCCTCTTAATCCCCATGTCCATAGGGATTCACAGTGTGAAATAATAACAATGAAACAAATGGTTTTTCTCAAAGAAACTTGATGTGGGCTTTTGTGGGGGCGTATGCTCCGGCCATACCCGAGGCGGCGGGTGGGTGGGTGGGGGGGGGGGGGGGGGGGGGGTGGGGGGACAAATACGGCACAGTCTGATGATGCAAGGTGATGATACTGATGCTAATGATCATGTACGCAGTGCAGTGGCGTAGCAAGAGAGGGCAAGGGGGTACCTGCCCCCCCCCCCCCCCTCCGAACTCCCCACCCACCTCTGGAATTTTGTGTATAATTTGTGAAGTAGCTGACGCCACGTCATGTAGTGTATAATATGCTTCCAGTTTGTAAAAGCCTTTGAAAGCACCGCCCATTAAAAACTGGACCCTAGCCCTAGCGCCCCCCCCCCCCCACTATTCAAATTATTTTGCCGCCCCAAAAACAATTTGGACAGTAGACACTGTTGAACGAAAATTGAAAAATCACTTGACCCCCTTGAAATGGCCGCCCCCCCCCCCCTTCTTTCCCTGAACAGAACCTGGCTGTATGCCACGCACTGCATGTGGCCTGGCCTCGACATTGGAAAAAGATCTCTTGAACCTGGTGGTGTTTCCTTCAGTTCTACATAATCCTCGCCGAGTGTTGGTTTTTTCTTAGCGTGGGCAGGCCCAATAAGTTGGCAGAAGTATAATCCTGGAGAAATTTACTGATTAACAGTACGGATAGGGTGGGTGGGGTGATGGACAACTGATGATGAGATCGGGTGTGGAGGGAAACCAGGCAAAGGGGTCAGAAATGTTTCTATATATTCCGGAGAAGCATCACGTAGATCACGTACAGCACGCATTTTTGATACCCCGACCACCTACATCAAACCGTCACTCCGAATCGAACTTCGTGCCATAATAGCTGATTCAATTCAATTCAATTCAATTCAATTCAATTCAATTTGCCTTTGAGAAAGAACTTGTTAAGTTCGAAACGTTAGACCAGCTAATTTTGTTATATATTTCAGGTCAATTCAGTCATATAGCAGTTTGCAGCAGTTTAATTCGTTTTCAATTAAATTCAGTTCAAAAATGTATTCGTGATAAAAAAAATATATGAGATTTACTTTGCTGGTTGTAATTATATAATTCTAGTTAAAGCCGTCAAATAATGAAGGCTATCTTTGTGCTATGGACTGACAGAACCACGGTTTTCTCTTTAAATTTCCCGACGATTTTTTCCCAAAGACTCTCGAAAAGCACTGAGCATACAGTGGTTATTAAATACACAACGTCGGGAAAGGGCAAAAATCTATCTTCTAATTCACTGTTTTCTCTGTTCCTCATTATCTTCTTTAATTTAATCCATGAGTTATCAAACTGTTGGTATCATCATTAATCACAAGGCGTTAATCACGTAAAGCGTGGTCTGTACTGCGGGTCCGTGTTCTCCATGTGGCACGTTTGATTGAATAGTGAACACGTGCACAGGGTATCCCCACATGTCACTACATGCCCAACAACCTGCAGGTCGATCCTTCGACACAGCACTTTAAACTGCCATTTGAAGCATGTGACCACTTTCGTTTTAATTCTGCCTACGTGTAGGCGCCCACACAACGGCGTTGACATGACCCGCTGTATTCACCAACACGGTGCTCTTGTCACATGACTCACCTTTATCGCTTTGGTATGCCGAAAGTAGTTCCGTCACACCTCGCCTGGGCAAGGGATAACGTAACCCTTCGCCGCGCTGCTGAGCGGGAATTCCCTCGTTGCTAACAATAGGCGTAGGGCACCAACCATTGTCATGTGACTAACCACCCCCGCACTTCCTCTGACGGAGTTGTTTGTTCCTTTTCAGCCAGAGGTCACCTTGGCCGCGTTGAAGCAGCCTGGCAGAAGCATGTGACTTGGGCCGGGAACAAACAAGTTGGTCACGGGATTTCAGGGGATGCCGGAAATATAAGGCTGGAGTGCCTGGGAACCGAAAGCTATGCCACTCAGGAATGTGGCACATGAATTCATCAAAATAATAAAATGTTCCTCATATCTCATGATTCATGTTATTCTAAATCCATACGTTGAACAATAGACCGCATATATGTGTCAGTTAATAATTAATAGGTCTATGACAATTCGCATTTGACTAAAATAATTATGCAAAATATTGTCGCATCCTCAATATCCAACGTTCCGACTTAACTTTTTGGGCCTGTTTGTTTCACACAAACAGGCCCACAGATCCGGATCTCTGGTTGGTTCGCTCCATCCATTAGGCGGGATCTGGTGTGAAACCAATGCACGGATCATTGATCGAGATTCGGATATCACGGTGAAACAAACAGGCCCCATGTCACCAATGTAACTTATCTTAGGAACATCATCTGCGTCACCATTCCTCTTTGGTTGCATGCAGCGGCTCTAGGCCTAAGCTTTGATGTGCGTCCGCCGGCCCTTGCAACACGTGGGTGTACCATGCTTTTGCTGTATGTAAGCAGGCCATCCACGAGGCGGACGCAACAGCTGTGGCAGTCTGCATCCTATATATGCATGGATGGGTGGCTGAATGCCCTTTTTCTGTTCTTTGCTCGATATGTTTTAACGGATAAGGAGAATGATGACGGTGATGTACATTTAAATAAAATGAAACCCCTTTACCACCAGTTTGATAATCGATTACGAAACGTGGGCGGATTAATCGAAATAGCAATTTAAAAAAGACAAACAATTTTTTTTTCGGGTTAAACTCGGAAATGGCAGGGACGGGTATATTTTGTATAAGGCTATCATGCAGTAAACCCCACTGTGGGTTTGCAACTTTGCAGTATGTGAAGAAGAGGAGTATTTAGCGTATAACGACACCATAAACGTCATTGGAAAACAAAGAAAGACAACAAATGAAGAAAAAACCTCTGTCCTTTTCACAACAAAATTGCACCTGAAAATTGTATGATACTAAAGCTTTCTAAACTCTGATTTGATTTGTATTATTTTTGAATATATACAGGACTTAAGCGATGATTAAATTCTCATTACGCTATAATCAAACCTACCATCACACTCCTTTTGATTAGAATAATATTGTACAGTTATAGAGACTGTACTGGATGCTATACACTGCTTAAATTAGAAGGCGAAAGTGGCAGTGGTTTTGATCCGGACCATTAGAGACGGAAATCATGAAGGAAATGAAATTGTTATTGAAACCTGATTACGTCAAATGAATTTTGTTAGTCGTTGAAGGGAGGAACCTCAGCAGGTCAAAAATAGATTGCAAACTCTTTCGATTATAACCCTAGATTAACTGAGATATCGGTTTTCAAAGACCAAACACGATCGCTTTTTAATTTGACGTCTTGCGGAGTAATTTCACAAAGAGCGGATGGATGAATGGAGCACAACGGGGAATAATCCCAGTAAATAAATACAAACAAACATTATTTTACACTGAAACCTGTCTCCAGTGTCCCATCCCACAGCAGGTCCAAAAAGTAGCCACAAAGAGCCGAGGTGGCCACATTGACAGTAATGTACAGGTTGGGTGAATGTTTGGACGAGACCAGCTCAGTCTGGTCAGTGGTCACTAATATACAGGTGGCCTCTCTATCAAGGTGGTTATAGCAGCAGGTCTGAATGTAAATCAGAATAAAAAAATCCAACGGAAATTCATTCGCCATTGTCTTTTATAGGTCTCTCTCAAATGACGTCACTTCCTACAGATTGCCACGTGCATCGGCATTTTGGGCGTCAAATTTTTGTAACGCGCATTGGCTGCGCCGTATTTCGAAGAAATTTCGAGCAACATGCGCGCGTGTTTTGGCGTTACACACGCATTTGTAATTTTTTCTACGAAGATGGCGTCCTATGAGAGAGATCTATTAACTGATGGGGGACACACAGACACACCCTTCTTACAGGCAGCCGAGCTGTATCCAAATACTCAAAAATGCCCACCATTAATAGTACGTCTAAATCTGTATTTCTTAGGGCCTATATTACTCGTCATTGTTTCAGAACCATATATAGTAGGCCCACCGGTATGTTTTCCTATATTAGTTTTTCAAAATGAACAAAGAAAACTGGCAGGGGCGGGAATCGAACCTGCGACCTCTGGAAAACCGTACCGGTGCTCTACCAACTGAGCTGTCTTGCCCTTCTGGTTTGTTTTACGATATTTAAATTTGTGTGAACACCAGAAATCTAATATCATGTAATATTAAATTGTCGTGTGACTACTTCGCAGCCGATTTTCGCAGAACACAACAACTTGCTATTAATTAAGCAACATTTTCTTCTAAGCATTTCCATGAAGTTGAAGGCCTAATTTTGACCGTGAGTCATCGTCTGGTAAAGGGTCCGAGTTTTGAAGGGACAAGTCGGATTTTCTAGACGAAAAAAAGGAGATTCCAGCAACTTTCGCCCTCGTTTAACAGCTTTCGGCCGAACCACAATTCCCCTATGTCCTTTTTTAAAGCAAAGCTGTACTTTGTGTTTTTAGTTTTCTTTCACCCTGAAAAATACGTTTTAAATTGAAAGCTAATTTGTGGCTTTACAAATTAATGGCTTTTTGAAGAAAGCTAAAATAACGGATGTATACAATAATAAGTACCGTTACAGGATGTTGGAATATTATTCCAGTTTCCTTAACAAAGTTCATTTAACTTTGAAATGAAATACTGCTAGAAAGCAACCATGATATCATGTGGGCGAGGTTCTCCAACTCTTTTTGAGAAAATTGTCGTCTCCGAACATCATATTCTACGAATAATTGTTTTGAAAATGTGAAAAAACGTGAAAAAATGAAATAATCTCAAAAAAGATATTTTGAATAATTAGACCGACAGCCCTACATCTCTTTTCGTTTAAGAAAAATCAAACCGGACCAGCGCACTAGCTAAAAATGAACACCAACGACATTATTCAAACAACACAGAAAATTAATAATTGTAAAAAATTGCGTCAAACATTACACAAAATTTGCAACAAACAACATTACGTTTTAGTAAAGCCTAGCACACGCATGTACATAGCGGACATCTACGACAGACATGGGTAAACCTTACACCTCAAAATACACCTCAATGATGGCCGCTATATGCATAGGGGGGGGAGGGGGGGTCTTAATGATCGATTTTCTTACGTTCTGTCAATTTGGAAAATGTATCATTGAAACACAAATAAAGAAAGACAACGATTTCCGCCTGGTAAAATTTAATATTTTGAATTTCTAAAAAAAAAATTACAGCATGAGATCCCCCGCCATATCATCAAAAAGTTATTTGTTCACGCTCCTTAATGTGGATTTTCACTTCTCAACCAATCAAAATATGATCACTGAATACATGACGTACATATATCTTTGATGAGTAACTGTCCACCCCTGGTTACGTCGGGGAAAAAGAACCCTTGAAATCCTGCAGAGTTTAGCAAGCGCTGTCAGATCAATTACGTAAGGCCTGAAACCAGGATGATGAACGAGAGAAAGTGCAACAATACACAATTTCAAAACAAGGGAATGCCTCAGAAAAACACCACTCCATTCAATAAGAATACGGTCTAACTACGATGATTTCAATTTCAGTATCACACTGAGCCTGTAGTTAATTATTACCGATTGAAAAACCACAATAGTCAACAAATGTACCATCTATTTATGAAAGCGCTACGCATTGTAAGTTTGAACAGGATTTGTTTTTTATAAACAGGATCTTAATACACAAAAGTACACATTTATTTATTGCTTTTTAAACATTTTTATTGATTATTATTATTTTTTTTTTTTGGGGGGTGGGCGTGGGTGGATTTAACCAATCATCGAAAGCGATGGTATAGAAAGTGTAGCACTTTAGTGTAATTATCAAGTTTCAAAATAATCAGCGAGTTTTAAAACAACAGGGGAAGTGCAACCCAAAAAAACCAACCGCCTTTCAAGAGAATGGCAATGCTGTCGTCACAATTAGAGGGCGCCTTTACTATCAGCGCCACCATTCATGACATTGAAAATCGCATAAGATCAAGACTAGAACCGTCGATGCTATATTTTTGGTGCAGTATTTGCGTGGACTCTATACCAGCTCTGCCGATGACAGACGTACAAAGGACCGGTTTGGAGTCCAAGTTACTTCGGAATCCACACCCATCACCTTCGCACTTGTTTTTGCAGACTGATTTCTGCCCTCAAATATTGCAGTCAGAATGGAGAGACTGGGAGCCAATCTATTTGGCGACATGAAATAATTTGAACAACAGAGAGGGCGCTGTGTACAGACAGTGTTCATCAGCATGTCAGCTTGTCGGCTATATCAATTATCAGGAATCGGCCCAGGTGCACACTCATCTCCATGGTAACAACCCAAATAAAAAAAGGGGACACTTAAAACTCTCACTGATAACTAAGCCGGACAGCAAAAACAGCATGACGTACCATGTTTTAGTTTCTGTTCTATGGGGGGGGGGGGGGGGGGGGGGGGGGGGGGGGGCACCGAATATTTTCCCCTCCAAGAAAGACAACAAATGAAAGTAGCGCTACATTTGTAAATCCTAACTTACGCCGGACTGTATCGCTAAAATCCCTTCACTCTATGGCCGAATGGCTAATTAATCATAAAATGCTTAGAATTAGAAACTAACAACCATGGAGTGAGATAGTAGTCTGCTACCTTAAAAACGCTATAGAATCGGCCCAATCCAGCATTTGATACCAATATTTGTGGTACCAGTATATACCAATCCTCCTGAGAAATATTTCGGTCTGAAATGCTGCCATCTTCAAGAAAATTGATCTTCAGAAACGCCGTGGATTATTACGATTTCAACAATCGAAATACATGTAATAACATATGATCACGTGCACAAAGCCAAAGAACGGTTGTCACTATTTTCTCATGACTTCGATGGCAGATATAGCTTGATAAGCTTTCACAAGTTTGTGCGTTTTATGTATGTGTTGAATCGCACACATTATGAAAACTGCCGGCAACTGTGCTTTATAAAAGGATCTTTAATTAAGACTGTTTTCACAAAAGTTCCCGCACGGCGGCCTAAAGCAGCAAGCATTTTCAATAGTTACAGGACCTATTAATCCCTTTTGGAGACTGTACACAATATACCGGTCGTTGCAGCAACATTTTTTCAACATCCACACACATGCTACAGTCCCTACAAGATAAATACACAATACTATACAAATTTATAATGAATGTTTATGAGTGCGATGGTAAGAATAATTTCATGAGGTGACAGATGGAATGTTCTATTCCACGAGGCGAAGCCGAGTGGAATGGGACATTCCATCTGTCACCGAATGAAATTGTTCTTACCATTGCACGAATGTGAAACATTCATTATTTGTTTTATACAACGCCTGAATAAATCCGACAGATTGCATGCATGGATTTCTTGGTGTACAACGTGCCGTTTACCTTCTCAGTCCCGCATAAAACCGCGACAAAAAGTGGTCCAGTTCCGAATCAGTTAAAGCTTTAATTGTTGTTCTTGCGTGTCTTGCAAATTCCTCTAATCGTTTGACTGCATATTTAATTTGTCTCTTTGTGTTAGCAGCGTCAGCATCGCCTACGAGTTATAATATTTCGTCGTCTGTTTCGTTCGGAAACACCGTCCGCCATTTCATATGAAGCGCGATATGGGGGGAAAAGGGACCCCCCCCCCCTCTTTTGTGTTGGTCATTGTGTTCCCGGAATCTCAGGAATTCTATTCAGAAATCTAGGGGGATGTGTTAGATAACAATAATCTGGAGTGTGCTTAGGGTATAGGGATAAAAGGGGGGTACCCTTTCCCCCATATCGTGCAGGGTATCCGCCATTTTGTGTGAATGACAGCCTAGACTGGTTCCCGGTCCCCATATGTATATAATATGCATTTGAACGGAGGGAGGGACCGGGAAGTTCTATTAAACGCGTATACCGTTTGATAGAACTTTTTTGGCGGTGCGGGTTCGCGTCGTGCGATGGGACGAATAATTCAATGCACGTGATCGACGATCAACCAATCGGATGGCTGTGATTTATTCAGGTGTTGTATAAATGTACATGCCGTCGAGTAGGAAGTCAATCTTGGTCCGTAAGTGGTCGGTACCATGGTCCATGACGTACTCGATCCAGCGGGCCGTTCGTGTCAGGGGGAAACCCCGTTCTGCTGACTGGTCATCCCGTAACCGTCTCGACGCTCGCCTGGCGTTCTCGCGATAACTGTCAAAGAAAGATGGTGAGATGCTAGCGTTCAGTGTGAATTAAATTGTCAAAACACACAGTCACAGCCTATAGTTCAATTCAATTCAAAAGAACATTTATTTCCACACTCTTTCACATTGGATATTTTGTGCATGTACATTAAAATGGGTGTGGAGGCATCATCCTAAAAGCCGAAGCTTGTGGTGGATGTGCCCAGTAAAACAAAGACCAATTAATTACAAGAGTATTAATTACAATAATTAAATATATGCATGAATCGTTTAAACATATTAAGCATACTAGACAACGAATACATGACACAGATCAATGAGAGCTACAGACCATTGCAACTTTAACAAATACGAAGTTAAGTACTCTGGGAGCTGAGTAAGAATGATTTTAGTTTACATTTAAATGAGTTAATTGAAGGGTAATCAGTTACAGACGATGGAAGATAGTTCCAGTTTTTTGGGCCAGAGAAAAAAATGGTATGTTGAAAAAGAGTTGTTTTAGCTCGAGGTATGTGTATTTTGGATGCAGACCTGGTATTATAGTTATGTATGGAGCTATTACATTTAAAAAGGTTATGTAACGTTTCAGGAAGTTGATTGTTAACAAATTTATACATAAAAACATCTTGTTGAAAGACATTGATATTGGTAAGAGACAAAAGATTATATTTCTTAAATAAAGGAGTGGTGTGTGCATGAAAGTTGGCCTTACATACAATTCGAATTGCCTTTTTCTGCAGTTTAATTAGTCTATCAAGATTAGATTTGTAAGTATTAGCCCAAATAATGTTACAGTAAGAGAGGTAAGAGAGAATTAATGAACAATACAAGGTACGTAAAATGCTAGATGGAAGAATGTACTTCAATCTACTCATAATACCAATATTTTTGGAAATTTTGTTTTCTAATTCTTTTATGTGGAATTTCCATGAAAGACATTCATCGATATAGACCCCTAGAAATTTGGTATGGGACACTTGCAGTATAGGCTCATTATTAATTTGAACTTGACAATTAGCTATATTTAACTTCTTTTTGCTATTTCAAAAAACCATGAATGTACATTTTTTTAAATTAAGTGACAATCTGTTAGCCTGGAGCCAAATAGATACTTTGTTTAATTCAAGATTAATACAATTTACAATAGATTCTAGATTTGTATTGTTACTTGAGTAAAATATGTTTGTGTCGTCAGCAAACAGGATAAAAGAAAGGACTGTCGAAGCATGGCAGATATCATTTATGTACAATGAAAATAACAATGGTCCAAGAAGAGATCCCTGGGGTACTCCACATGTAATAGTGCTAGGAGAAGAGTAGCAGGGGTCTATTTTCGTATATTGATTCCTATTAGAAAGATAACTACAAAACCAGTCAAGAGGAGTACCTCTTATACCATAGAAATTGAGCTTATGCAACAAAATATTGTGATTTATAGTATCAAACGCCTTTGATAAATCTAAAAAGATACCAATAGATGTACAATTAGTCTCAAAACCTTTGGTGATTTTATGGACCATGTCCATTACGGCCATGTCGGTAGAGTGATTACACCTAAATCCATATTGACCGTTGTACAAGATATTAAATTTGGATAGAAAGGAAGAGGTTCTAATATAAACTATCTTTTCAAGTAATTTTGAGAAGCACGTCAAAACAGATACTGGTCTGTAATTGCCTGTTTCACACTTATCTCCAGTTTTAAATATAGGGGTCACTTTTGCGGTTTTGAGTTTGTCGGGAAAAATACCCGTAGAAAGAGACAGATTACAAACATGACATAATGGACAACTAACCTGGGAGATAACAGATTTAAAAACATCAGGGCTTATGTCATCGGATCCGGCACTTTTACCGTTCTTAAAGGATTTAGCAATATCACAGATCTCCTTCTGGTCAGTAGGATAAAAATACAGTGATTCGGAATAGTTGCCTTTTAAAAATTCTCTGAAAGAAGTTTGAGGTCGGGGTATTTTATTATTTAATGAAGGGCCAATGTTAGTGAAATAATTATTAAATATATTAGCTATCTCATTGGGATTGTTGACTTGTCTACTCTCATGGTTGAGCTTCATGTCTGACTTACAATAACCAGTTCTTTTGTTAAGAATAAGTTTGATAATCTTCCATGTCTTTTTTACATCATTTTTAGCATTATCAAATTTATCTTTATAATATTTAGCCTTGGCTTGTTTTATCAGTGTATTTAATTTATTACGATAAGTTGTGTACTTTTGCTTATTTAAGGGAGTTGGTTTGTTAATATACTTTTTATACAATCTATGTTTATACTTGACAGATTTAATCAAACCGGTTGTCATCCAACTTTTTAGTTTAGAGATTCTTTTAGATTTAACTTTTTGTATCGGAAAATGTTTGTCATATATTGACGTATACTTAGAATGAAACAAGTTAAAAGCCTGGTTCGGATCATCTTTAGATAAAATGTCACTCCAATCAGTTTCAGCTATATCATTCGAAAAGTTGGCAATATTACGGGCATTAATCGTTCTTCTACATTGGTCGGCACAATGTCGAGTCTGGTAAGTATCTTTTAATGATGAGACTTGGAAGATCGGCAGATGGTCTGTAATTTCAGTAAATAAGATACCACTAGACACGTCACCATCGATATTGTTGGAAATGATGTTATCAATGATGGTGGCAGTCGTGTTTGTAATACGAGTGGGTCTGTTGATTAATGGTCTATGGTAGTTACCGAAAAGACTATTAACAAAGTTTTGAGTAGCTCGATGCGAATCGTGTTGCAAGAGATCGATGTTAAAGTCACCCATAAAAAAAGTTAATTTATTTTCTTGATTAATTTGTTGGAGGAAGACATCAAATGCATCTGCAAAAGTAGCAGGATTAACCTTTGGTGGCTTATATAATACGCCGACAATAATATTCTTTTGCCCTGAACGTGGAATTTCAATAAAAAGTGATTCACAAATATTGTTGTCTAAACTCAGGTCGCTTCTTGGGTTAAATACCAGGGAATCGTGAACGTATAATGCCACGCCTCCACCAGCCTTGTCTTTTCTATTATTTGATAGGAAATTATAGCCATTCATTTCAAATGGTGGACTATTTTCATGAAGCCAAGTCTCGGTAAAACCAAGAATTGAGAATTGAAAACTCAGGAGATCAAGATAATCGCAAATACTGTCAAAATTTTTGTAAAAACTTCTTGCATTCAAATGGAAAGTAGAAAAAGTATTTTTGACGATTTTGTTCTTAAACTGTTCTTTGAATTGATCACAAAATAGATAATCGGAAGATTGATTTGTGTTGCAGTAAAAATTACTGTCAGGTTTAATATCGGAATTACCTGGAAACTGGTTGTTAAAAATAAGAGGATTAAGTCGAAGTTGCGAGAGCCTATCAGTGTCTAATTTTTGGTTAGTTTGAAGTTCTACAAGAGCTACATGAAAATCCAAGTCATCTTCTAAATGATTAAAAGGCAAGGCGTGCCGACGGCATGGACGTTGACTATCGGTATTGCACAGCTCACAAATACTACCCATTGTAAATCATACTAAAGACGAACGAGTGAACAATTGCCCGGACCAAACAACATTCCTCAGCTGCCAGGTTATTACGTAAGCTAGTGGTCGTAGCCAGGGTGATACAACAGACAGACATAACAACAAACTTCAACAAGATACGTTTGTAAACACAGGTCATAATTGAAGAAAAAAAAACAAACATGGGGGAAACCTACTCACACATGTCTCATTCAGCAGCGCCAATGTATACATTTGGCATGTTCGGAATATATTTGAATAAATGCACGTTTGAAGAAAATGGGGGTCTGGAAGCATGCCTTCTCAACTTCTAAGTTACGGATTTTTAAATAGCTACTGCTTGAAAAGAGTCTACTCACGAGGGTTCATCTGAGACATGTCTGATGCTCTCTGCCATTCGGGAAGTAATCGGCCATGCCCACGTGGTAATTGAGACGAACCATCTATTACAGCATTATACCTTCCCAGGGGGTCTGATTTTTTCCTGATGAACATGTGCCCTGCATGTAGAATAAACCTAGATTGAATGAAAAAAAAATTATTTGCTAGCCTTCAAATTCATACAACATTGATAATGTGTATAATGGTAACAGATTGTACAATTTCAGTCAATAGGTGCCTATAATATGGGTGAAAACAATATATCCAATATAAATGGCTTAAGCTTCTCGTGCGGCAAGGTTATCACATATTAGTTTACTTAGCCTATACTGATCCTTTACAAATATTTTAGTACCACTAAAGCTTTGCCCATAATTATGGTACCGATTTTTTGTCTGACCCATGGACTATACTCAGTTGTATAAGCTGCTTGTGTTTTACCGGAGAATGTTTGTGTTATTCATGTCGCTGGAAAGGTTTGGGGTTTTGGGGACACTAAACCAGAGCAGCATCTAAGAACATCTACTTAGCGTCTCATTGCATGCACTGCACGGCAGACACTATTTTAAATACACTCCACGCGGAGACCTTTAAAATCTCCAATCACAAGTCTTAAATCCTCTTCATGTGCATGTATATACGGGTAGTATACAGTACACACGCATAATCAGTTACGCATCTCAACCCCTCCATGTTTGAGACTACCCGCAACTTTTGCAAGTGCCATCCACAAAATAATGTGCTGGTTTAATATGCTGCACTGCGACAAGGAACGCGAAGCCAAACATTTGGTATAAGATTATAATTCATCGCACATTGATGTCAGTCATAGTGTGTTTGCCATCGGATACAGTCATGGAGAAGAGGTTTTTCTATATAGTTTGTCTGCTTCTTGTCTGCACAGTCACTGGGCATGGTGGGCAAGGCGATACAGTTAAACCCGATATTCATATGACTAATAAACCGACAAATGCTGAGAATGCACCGAGGCAGGTTGATGCGAGCACCGAGCTCAAAGACTTGAGAACCACCGGCATGTACGAGAGCGAAATCTCAAAGTCCAGCCACCTCGCTTCGTCGAGGACCAACGTGGTGGGTCAGGCCCATAGCGAGGGTTCCGCAGCCCACAGCACCGGTAAGCGCATTCTGATAATTGACTCTCTCTTGGACGGGAGCCATACTCACATCCAGCGGCTAATGGCGAGGGAGCTAGCCTCAAGGGGGCATAATGTAACCTGGCTCTCGATCGAGCTACTTATGTACTGGCCGACCAAGCGGGACAGAGAACTTATCAACTTCAGATTGTTCAAAACATCAGTGACTGACGAGAGGAGACAGAAAAACCTTGATTTCTGGACGCGCAAGAGTTTGAGTGGAGAGCTGTCATCATTCGCTTGGTAAGCTTTAACAACATTTGCAAACATAAAAAAACAAAACTACGGAATTATTATGAAATATACTTGAATGTAACTAAAATAGTAGTCTCAAGCATGTTGTGAAATCATGGCACTTAACGTCATTTTCAAGAAAAGTGGAATTTTTGTATCAATTTCCAACGATGTTCGGCCAACCATCGTTGGAAATAGTCTAGTTCCCCGACCTGATAATTCCCCGATGTCTATACATTGCTCCGCTTTGTCTTAAGTATGGTCAGGGAATCAGAATAGACGAACAGCAAATTTTCTTTGTTTTCCCAGCATCTAGGCCTATGTACACTAAACTTTAAACAGTCAGTGTTATACAGTATTTGCTATAAAAATACTAACCCCCAAATCCAATCAATTCTAAAAATTACAGCAAAAGCAAATGTTGTATACTGCGTTTAAGTTGCTTTTAAATTGGATTTCATTTCTTTTTGTAGCTTTGATTTTATTTCGTTTACTAAATGTTAGAGGATGTAAACGGAATGCCGCTTTGAAATGAGTGATTTATTATCTTCTTGCCAAAAACAAGTCTGTAGGTGTTTGTTTTGTACATGTGACTGCAGCAATTTTCCAAAATTAATGTCACGGCGAAATAGCCTTCCCCACAATGACACATTGCACCAATTCTTTGTATGTGTTGATATAGGTATGTAAAGATGTGGCTGGGCCAGTCGAAGGAAGTCCAAATGATTTTCCAGTCTCAAACGGATACTCTCAGAGATCTTCTCTACAACACAAACTTCGATGAACTCCGCGCTGCCAACTTTGACTTAGTCTTATGCGAGGTCATGCTCCCACCGTGTAGCGTGGTAGCGTATGACATCCTCAAGGTGCCGTTCATCAACACGATCAACGGAGGCTTTCTAGGCACCAGATACAGTAGATGGTTCCACATGTCTAGCCCCTTGTCTTATGTCCCCGAATTTGTGACTGGGTACACGGACAGCATGAGTTTTCCTCAGCGAGTGAAGAATTTCCTGACTCACGCAACGTCGTTGCTCATCTATGACTACGTCTTGTTTATCGGCGTAGACCGGGTGAGGGCGTCCTTGGGAATGGATACTCGAATAGGCACCAAGGAGATCATGGCCCACTCTGAGCTCTTCATCTACAACTGGGATTTCCACATCGAGTTCCCGAGGCCTGTCACACCCAACACGATACTGATAGGTGGACTAACGATAGGCCCACCCAAACCACTGCCTCCGGTAAGGAGACTTTTTAAAATTGTGTAGTCCTATGGAGGGCCATGCTTACTTTCATGCAGGTTTTAGAGGTTAAGATTGAGACTCCCGATCAAAAACTCCACTTTTTAACAAACCCAGCTTCTAACTCTGGATCTCAAATTTGTTTGCCTTGGCAATGATGATTTTCCATTATTGACAGAATCTCGAATCATCCAAGAATAAAAGCTATGCATGACGAGTCATTCCCAGTAGCTAGACCTGGCGAGACTCAAGACTGAAAGTTGCCCTCCACATCCCTAGCCCTTGACAGTAAGATAAAACAAGGGTCATTTCTAAAATGGCTTCGGCTTCGTCTCCAGTCATTCCCTGGTTCCATTGCCAATATGAACTCAGGGTTAAAGTACCTTTTAAAAACATGTGCCCCAGCTCTAACCACATCTTAGGATATAAACTCCGGTGAAGCCGAAGCCAATAGCCTAAATCGAAGGCAATGTTTTAGAAATGGTCCAGAAGTTGGCAGTGAAACTCATGAGGCTCAGGATAGCGGTTGACCTCAAGATTTTCGTCACTTTATAAAAGTATAGATGCAAAAAGATGGAATCTTGACTGCGGAGCTTTGCGTAGATAAATAAATAAACAAATCAGAAAACAAAGATGAAAAAATGCGAATTGGGTAATATTAACATCAGCATTTATTCATTCATCTATTGTCTGTCTGTGTTCTCTTGTAGGCTTTTGAGGATTTCGTCCAGGGTTCGGGTGAGCACGGTGTGGTAGTCTTCTCTATCAGCACGCTGCTGCACGTCATGGACATGGACATGGCCAACATGATTGCAGCCGCGCTGGCTAGACTCCCTAATCGGATTATCTGGAAGTACTTAGGGAAGGAAAGACCAGCTAACCTGGGAAACAACACCATGATTATGCCTTGGATCCATCAGAAGGATTTGATGGGTGAGTGTAGCGTCCAGAAAGTTTTTAAAGGTGCGGCGCGGTTTGGCGCATGGCCGTTCCAACATCAAGTTTGCAATGGCTCGGATCGGCGTCGCGCTTTAAAGAACATGATACAAAGATTCAGTTTTCGTTGGTTTCTTTGCTGAAAGTAGTTTCGCACGCTTGTGTCTCAATGCAGGAAGCTTTAGTTAATGGCCTAGCTTAAATTCTATGATGACGTACGAACTACGAACTAAATTTCTTGGCTAAAAATATCCCCGTTGCACGGTAGATGGAAGCTTGTGTAGTTCCGTGATCTTTTGAACTGCTAATAGCAGTGTTTAAATTTGAGGTCAGTGACACTGCAAAGTTCCTTGTCCTTGTTCCTTTTTTTTACACAGGTCACGAGAAGACCCGTTTGTTGATCTATCACGGTGGCTTGAATGGAGGCTACGAGGCCATGTTCTATGGCGTACCAATCCTGGGTATTCCCCTGTTCACAGATCAAGTCGACGATATGGTTCGTCTCAAGCACCACGTGGGTATGGCCGACTACTTCCAGAATGGCATACGCGGTCTGACGTCAGAGAGACTGTACCAGGGCATCAGACAAGTTTTAGATGACCCCTCGTGAGTAGACTCTTTTCAAGTCAAACTGTTAAAAATCTTGAACCGAGTAGACCTGATTCAGTCCCCAATCCAGTTTATCATGGTTGTGAATTCCGAACATTCACGCCAAATTAACGCTAAAAATACTGCTGCAGCTTCGGGCTGGCATAATAAACTTCCAGCTGCAATTTTAATCCTCATGTTTTATTTATGCAATATCTTTGATTAGAACAAGAACTAAGGATATTGGCCCAACCTCGTCCTAAAAATCTACTTGCATCCTCTTTTGGGAGTGGTACCGGTAGCGTATTGCTCGAACACCGTGAATAAGGGGTTGATGTGGGCTAATCCGCCAACAGGCGGTTGCAACGGGGAGGCAATTTTTCAAACCTCACAGTGTTTCGGTTTTGGGCGTATCGGCTTCGATACAAAATAGCCGTACAAAAGCCGTACACAATTTGGAGTTTTCCATTGTATGTACACAAACATGGATGCGGCCAACAGGCATCACTTTGTGCATAGAGTCAGCGCTCTATATAGCTCTATGAGCTAGACTGACTGACATATTGTCTTTGAGACAGCTTGATTCATCTATTCACCATCTTTCTTTGGCAGTTACCGCGAGAACGCCAGGCGAGCGTCGAGACGGTTACGGGATGGCCAGTTAGCAGAGCGGGGTTTCCCCTTGGCACGTACGGCCCACTGGATCGAGTACGCCATGGACCATGGTACCGACCACTTACGGACCAAGATTGAGACTCTCACCTGGTACCAATACTTCCTACTCGACGTCTTGTGTATTTATCTTGTAGGGACTGTAGCATTTGTGTGGATGTTGAAAAAATCATGTTGCTGCTGCGGACGGTTTTTTAATCGGACCAAATAGGGATAGGCCTAATCAAAATAATATTGCATGTTTCCAATGGGTGGGCCTGCGGGAAAGACCATACTCAGAAAAGATAGATTTTTTTTCCAATGTCGGTGAATTATGAATCTTTCTATATTTCGGTACATGTAATTGCTTTTGTAGATTATATTTTTGGATCATTTTCACAACATTTACGGTGTATAATACAGGAACGGATCCACGGATTTTTTTCAGGGGTGATGGTCAGGCCAGACAGATCCGCAAAAGAAAAAAGTAAGGAAAAGAAAAGGAGGAGAAAAGGTCACCGATTTAGTGTGGTTTGAGACTGTTGGCGTAACCCCGCCCCCAGACCCGCCCCTAAAGCTAATAAAGAACGAACTACAGGGGCGGATCGGGGGGGGGGGGGGGGGGGGGGGGGGGTTGCAACCCCCTACCTTGGGCTGCTGAGCAAAGTTGTGATAAGCAATGCTAAACCACATTCTTGTTACCAGTATGTTACCCTATATGAAAGGCTAGATCCGCCCCTGAACTAGAATGGTTCAAAGTAACCTTTAATGCGGAGCACAATATTCAGTAGAATGTTACCTTCTAGCGGTGAAAGGACAACTCTTTAATAATCGGTACTAAATCGTTTTTGTTCTGATATGTCTATGGGTTAATAATTCGTGTCGTAATGTGTATTTAACGTCATCTTCCTAAAATTCTGTTATTATGATCATAGCTCTGCGCACTGATTGAAATTATCATGTTCTAGAACCATTATGCCTCAAGAGACATGTACGGTTGCAGTTCAAAGCTTGGATACACCTGGAAATTGTTTCCTCAGTTGTTATGGAACTGTTCCGATTCTCGCAATTTTTTAAAAGTAAATTTTCAGTGTCTCAATACAAGTCCTTCCTTGCATCATGATGCATGTACATGTGTATGAGTCGTTTTATAGATTCGTTTTTAGTTAATGCTAGACACCAGGATGTTTTAACATTTTATCACAACAAAGCTTTCTGAACTTGATGGGGGATACGAAAAAGTCTAGTAGAGGAGTCTTTTAAACTTTTCAGAGATCGGTTGTGGGACAGTTTGAGTAATTTTTAATTTACATACATTTGTAGCTTGTATGTTTTACCTTATTTTTTATCTCGTTGGGTTCTGAACTTTTTTAAGTTTTCTTTTTGCCAAGTTCCTATTTTTATTGATCCGGTTTTAGTTACAATACATTCAATTTTTTTTCTAATATTTATTTTGTAATATAGTTTAGTCGGGATGTAATATGGTTTAGTCGGGATCCAAACTTGTTTTATGGTAGATACGATTTGGAGCTTTGCATGGTGGGTGCGATATGAGAGAAACTGGGATTGCGGGTAAGACCATGTGAAATAAATCTCTTCTAGGAAGAAGTGTGGTTCTGAAAAGAACCGGGATGAGTGTGTAATTTGACGTTTCGGATGTGTGCTCTGTCCGTCCTCAGTTGTGTGAGTGATGTGATGCGGAGTTGCTGCAGTTTTTATGCCTTCTGGGTGCCTAGTCGAGTCGGGTGTGACGACTGGATGCTGTTGTGTGCGTTGGAGTGTGGCAGTAGCTTGTTGGGTGACGTGGGTGTAGGATGTGTGGTGCCTGTCGTTGATGTGGAATCCGATGTCTTGAGAAACTGTGTTGTGATTGCGGATTTCTATGGCCTTTCTGATGCGTCTTGGGTGCCAGAATGTGACTGGGGCGATGATCTTGGCTTGGTTCCAGTTGATGCGGTGGTCGTGTTCGTGTGAGTGTTTGATGATTGCTGACTTGTCTATTTCTCCTTTCCTGCCATGTGCTTGGTGTTCCTTGAGTCTTGTGTTGAGGTCTCTGCCGGTTTCTCCGATGTATACCTTACCGCATTCACAGGGAATGCGGTAGACGCCTGCCTTGGTGTTTGGGTCTTGTTTGTCCTTGTGTGTCTGTAGTTGAGCTTGGACCTTGTCTGGTGCTGTGTGGAAGACCTTCATTTGAGCTTGGCTGAAGAAGCGTTGTAGCTTGTGGGAGAGGTGACCGATGTACGGGAGTGTGACTGTAGACTTGAACCGAGGGCGCTGTTCAGGTGGGGTGGAGGGCTTGGGCTTGTTATTGGGTTGTCTTATGTAGTAATTTGTGCTTTTTTATCATTTTTTTTGACGTATATTATACTGTTATTTGTTTACTGTTTACCTTAATTGTAAACAGGGGTTTGGATGAACACATCTCTTGATGACAGTTTTGTACTTTTGTTCATTCCGTGAAAGGCCCCTGCTTACCTTATTCTATTACCTTATTCTATTTCTTTTTATTTTATGTTAGTTTCTTAGTTTCATTCTATTTTTCTTTATGTCTAAAGATTTAAAATAAAATAAAAATTAATAAATAGAATTATGAGATGAAATTTTTGATGTACATGTATTGGGAGTTTGTTTGGACTTGGGTGTATGTAAACTTTCAACCGGAACTGTAATTAAGCTTGTCCCTTACTCTCTTAATGTAAAAGAGTGAAAAACTTACTCTCAAAAAGAGTGAATCCCCTTTCAAACCACTCGAAAAGAGTGAATCTCTTATAAAAACCACTCGAAAAGAGTGAAAACCACTCGAAAAGAGTGAAATTTCCACTCTTTCGAGGAGCCATATAAGGGACAACTTTCGAGTTGTCCCTTATAATTATGGCTCCTCTTTTCGAGTGGTTTTCACTCTTTTCGAGTGGTTTTTATAAGAGATTCACTCTTTTCGAGTGGTTTGAGAAGGGATTCACTCTTTTTGAGAGTGAGTTTTTCACTCTTTTACATTAAGAGAGTATATAATTATGCAATAAACCGTTTTATACACATTACCACCAGTGCTGCGTACTTGTTTAGCATGTGAGCTTCTCCAGCTATAATTCATGACCCGACTCGGACTTTGTTCGGATCAGACTATTTGACTCAGTGGATTCCAGTTCGAGTCCGAATTCAGACTTGGCTCAGACTCAAGACATAATGGGCTGGCCGCGGACTCGACTAGAATTAGGCCTACTCACATTTTTTCTGAATACATCGAGAAATGTGAGTCGTTTTTAAGTATTTGGTACTATCCTCACTCGGTCCATGGAGGTAGGAAAACAGTCCAATGCGCTCAAATATTTCCCGGGGAAGTTCAGAGAAAGTTAAGCTGGTATGACCGTTTTACGGTGCCATGTCTCACACGCCGTGCAATAGACCTAATTAAGACGTAATGACGTAATTGCTTTGTTTACATGTGCGCTTTCCTATGGGAGTCAGGTCGGAAGGCCAGACAGATCGTCCCCACCTGGCTCCCATAGGAAAGCGCACATGTAAACAAAGCGTGACGTCATTACGTCTTGGGTCTATTCGCTGGTAGAGTGGACGTGTACGTGAAATTAGTGATCCGAGTGTGGGGTGGGGGTCATGTCATGTCGCCCCTACAAACAAAACGTAAAATAATCATACAGACAGACCCCTTTACATTGTTCCCTTGTTATGCAAGTTGAAAAGAAAGTGAAAGATGAAAAGTAATTGTTTATTGTCGTGTGAAGTTTGAGCAAACTATGAGAACACAGTTTTCCATCTTGCTCAAAGTTGGGGATAAATTAATTAATAAGTCGAGCACCCGTTTTACTATGAGGACTCAAGCTGCTCTCTTCCATTGTTCCCTTTGTTTGTACTTAACATTTTTCTCAACAAGTCTCATAAGGTTTGTACATAAAGTCTACCGAGGACTCATCAGGCTTGGGCTCAGGTCCTCAGTTGTAATGTAATCAATGACCCAAAATGAGTCCTCGGTTGTAATTGATATAACCGGGGGATATAACCTGTGCAGCGCAGGTACACACCCGTACTGAACACTTGAGGGCGCACTTTAAGAACCGCCATTACAGGAGAAACACAGCACGGCTCAAATTTGCATTGTCACAACCAGTCATAATTAGTAAATTCAGCCGAAAATGTCGCGCTACGACAGAGCTATCACAGTCTTTTCCCCAGATGGCCATCTTTTCCAAGTAGAGTATGCACAAGAAGCCGTCAAAAAAGGCTCCACAGCTGTAAGTAGCTGGGGCCTAGCCCTGAATCTAGCCTACTCCTCCTAGTCCTAGTGTCCTAGAACTATGAGGTTCCTGACATGAACCTCATAGGAAGACGCCGATTTTTCCCATAGGCTAGTACAGCAAGAATAAGAACGTCATTTCCATGCAACACGAGTCTACATTTTTCGCCGTGAATTACTTCATGGCTGCCCCCCCAAAAAATAATATGCCGCATTTACCTCCTCACCTCGGTTGCGCCAAGTCAATTTTCGCCTGAAACGGGTCCAATTTGCGGGAAAAAAAGAAAAAAAAATGCAGTCGTTCCGAAGCGATCACACACGCACACCATCGATTAAGCCGCACACACGAAGCTCCTGTAAGATATCCCAGCATGCATCCAGCCGGGTAATGTGCGGGGGGGGCCGTGGGTCGGTCAAGTCATGATTATTCATCGAAAATTCGAAGCGCGGTACGGCAGGCAACTGCCGCGTGTCCGTTATATACCGTCTGCGACGACAGGCAATGCATGCAGACGGTATATAACGGACACGCGGCAGTTGCCTGCCGTACCGCGCTTCGAATTTTCGATGAATAATCATGACTTGACCGACCCACGGCCCCCCCGCACATTACCCGGCTGGATGCATGCTGGGATATCTTACAGGAGCTTCGTGTGTGCGGCTTAATCGATGGTGTGCGTGTGTGATCGCTTCGGAACGACTGCATTTTTTTTTCTTTTTTTCCCGCAAATTGGACCCGTTTCAGGCGAAAATTGACTTGGCGCAACCGAGGTGAGGAGGTAAATGCGGCATATTATTTTTTGGGGGGGCAGCCATGAAGTAATTCACGGCGAAAAATGTAGACTCGTGTTGCATGGAAATGACGTTCTTATTCTTGCTGTACTAGCCTATGGGAAAAATCGGCGTCTTCCTATGAGGTTCATGTCAGGAACCTCATAGTTCTAGGAGTAAATCTAGCCCAGGTTGGACGTCCTTATTTCATTGCATTACACAGTCACAGACGTCCAGGATACGATTACGAAGTTACCCGTATGATGCGAAAAAATGACAAACGATTTTTCCCCTATTTTTACCTGGTGGAGGACACTGAACGCACCTCAAAAGGTCCCTGGAGTTCTAAGCATTGCAGCAGCTGGATTGATAAATTTCAAATCCCATCTGGGATGAAAATATTTTACAAAATAAAATCCTCTTTCAACGTAAATCGCTGTCTCAATCGCTGTCAAGTTCGTGTGTAGTCGCGCACGCGCGTGAACCGCATAGCAACCAGTCATCGTGTACGCGTGCGCGCGAGAGACGTGGGCGCGGTTACGTCTACTGGTACGGTACACGGATATTATAAGTCGATCGTCAAGTTTTAAAAACCCGCCCATGCACAGTTTCTTTTGCAAACTTCGCTGTAATTTTGGGTGGATTGGCGACAATATTGGTCCAACAAGTCTGATTTATCAAACAATGTGTGTGAATTGTCAGGCCTCCTTCGAGAAACCTGAGAGAGGGTACAACTACAAACAGCGATACGTAAAAGCGTTGTCAAGCTCATGGGAGACAGGTGGCCCCAAACTCATTTCTGCCAGTCTTACATTACAAGGGACCAGTCAGAGGGACCATTGGCCGATCTGACCAATATTTACACAAATAAACCAGTGAGACCAAGGCTATCCCCTAATCGTGAGGTGTTTAGCGGTGCGGAAATGAAAGACAGACTTTATTACTTGATTTCTACAAAAGTGCTGGATCATCTAATAAAACTTAAATTATCTTAAATTTTTAATACTTTCGTTTTACCAGTTCCGGATCGCACATTTGGTTTGCTCTTCCAAATAGGCCTACTCAATGAACAATACATATTCTGCAAAAATTACTATTATGCCTATTTTGAAACGCGATGTCAAAACATTTCGTTTTACCAGTTTCAGATCGGTTCGAATCGCAATGCAAAGTTAAGGGCGCCGCCACAAAACGTTAATTATAGTTTCCATCTTCCCGAAAGCCCGAAGAAATTACAGCGAAGTTGGCAAAAGAAACTGTGCTCGACACGTAGGCCTACACGCGACAGCATGAGCAGGGCAGACCGCGCCCACGTCCCTCGCGCGCACGCGTACACGACGACTGGTTGCTATGCGGTTCACGCCGTGCGCGCCCGACTACACACGAACTTGACAGCGATTTCAATACGTTGAGAGACAGCGATTTACGTTGAAAGAGGATTTTATTTTGTAAAATATTTTCATCCCAGATGGGATTTGAAATTGATCAATCCAGCTGCTGCAATGCTTAGAACTCCAGGGACCTTTTGAGGTACGTTCAGTGTCCTCCACCAGGTAAAAATAGGGGAAAAATCGTTTGTCGTTTTTTCGCACGACACAAGCTTTTTATATCCTGGACTCCGTAGTAGTGCAATGTAATGGAGATACTGTAGGAGTCCAACCTGGGCTATCGTGAATCATGAAATGTCCAAAACTTCAACATGTTCAAAAGTGTAAACATTTATTACCGTTAACTTATATAAAATATCCATGTGTTGGCGATTTTCGTGCACCAGAGTAAGACTCCACAATGAATTTCACTCAAAATAAATAGAGCCTTTGACTATACTTTTATTTTCCCAGTGTTCCAGAAAAAAACCCACTTCCGATCATGCCAATGGCTGCAGCTAATTAATGCCATGGCCAAGTGTCATCATCAGTGCAGTGCACAACGATTGACTCTGTGGTGCTAAAATCGATGTACATGTAGGCCCTAGGCCTAGCCCATATTCGCACATAGTGCAGAGGTCATTGTGTCACATTCTATGAGGGCCCTGTGGAACCAAAATTAGGTACTAAGTAATTACTTGACAAATGGAGAAAGGTGGTGCGTGAATATTGCTTACGTGCGAATGTAAATTAGATTATAGATGATATGCCCTATATAAACTCAGTGAACCAAATTACTCAATACATGCTAAACATTAAAGTGGTAATCGTTACCTTTAGGACCCCGTTCCATATAGGAAAACGAAGGAGAGAGTTTATGTTTCGGAACTTACCTCAATATTTTGCGATGATACAGGCAGGAAAAGTCACTCTGTGTGCTTGAAATCATCTAAATAGTTCGCTAAGATATCATGCTGAATATGAGCAAGCTTAATTTTGCGGAAAGGGGGCAAGGTTTTGATTTATGAGGGAAATTATGGGGTAAAACGGCAACGTCTCTGACTGCAAACAAAGGTAGGAAAGTCACATTTTCTTTGAAAGTGCATTTCAAAATTACAACAAACAATCTGAAGAAAAAATAGACTGCTTTAGCCTGCAAAAGTCACTTTGGTACTGTAAAGTCATCTGCAAAAGTCAGTAAACAAAATAGAGGTGTCCTAAAGGTAACGATTACCATTAAAGTAGTGCAAACCTGACCCGAAACCGATGCGGCCCAAAACCATGTAAATAGCAAAGCAGCATTGTCTGGTTTCTGACATCGACAGTCATGACAGTGTGCTCTGATAGCTAGAGTGGCTGTCAATGATATGAATTAATTCATCCAAATTATTTCAAGATAAATTGTTTATTCTTAAATATTATGCTGTGTTTGACATTTGATAATTTCAGTGCTCTGCTTGCCCTATCTTTCTCCACATTTGTTTTGCAGGTTGGTGTGCGTGGTAAAGACATAGTTGTACTTGGTGTGGAAAAGAAATCTGTCGCCAAGCTCCAAGAGGAGAGGACAGTGAGGAAGATCTGTGTCTTAGACGATCACGTGTGCATGGCTTTTGCTGGTATGTAGATCTGTGGTGTGGCAACTAAACACAGGTCCAAGTATTGGGATGTTGTGTTTGCGAGAAGGAAAGCCATTTTCCATATTAAGACCAGTTTTTTGTCAATAGTATGTCAATTTTTGCTTCAAAGTCTATAATTTTTATTTGGTGCTAAATTGTTTAAACCCCAACCCTCCCTTCAAAATAATCGGAAAGATTTTACTTTAATACCCCCCACTAAAATTGGTAAGGAACAGCAAATCTTGGAAAATAACCATCCATTTGTGTTCATAATTTTATAAACACTTGGCACAACCTTTAATTTTGAGAATTTGTTGGGACATTTTAGTGCAATGTAGGGGAAGAAAGTTGGTGTTTTCTGTGTTAGAAGTTCTTGGCACCATGTAAAGTCACTCAAAGTGTTCACATACATGTTGATTTCTTCCTCATTTTTTACAGATTTTGCTGACATAAATCTTGAAATAACAGGTTGTGCCAAATGTTTCGACAGTTGTTATCAAGGAGGGTTGGTTATTTTTCAAGATTTTGCTGTTTTTGACCGATTTTGGTGGGGGTATTTAAAGTAAAATCTTTCCAAAAAATCTACCAGGGATTTTTGTGGGGTTTTACAGGATAGAGAAGTCTGGACAGTAGAACCAACACTTACTATTACGTGACACAGGCTTCATATCCTTGGAGTCTTCAAGTACAGAAAACGTGCCCTTGGGTTACTGCACAGTGGTGGATTTTGAAGGCTTAACCCTGCGAGCTGCGGCGTAGAGATTTCGGAAGGCACATTTTTTTCTTTTTCTAATTTCCATATGAAGCCGTCGGTCTATTCCATTCATATTTTTTGTAATCCTCAATGATACATTGTATTTTGAAGTGGTATAGTCGCTTTTCAAGAAGGAGTTCACTTGGGGTCACTCCAGTCATGAGAAACCTGGGCCCAGCCAAAAGCCCATTCAGTTGTTCCAAAAATGGGCTCTTTGTGTTTTGCCGCTGTCTGGCCAGCCAGCCTCTCCAGGGGTGTAATAAATCATCCTACTGCTTGCCTAGTGACAGGATACAAACCACAGATGTCTACAACTGTACTAACGCTGTCTTCAACTGTTTCATGTTCAATTTCTGGGGGTGGGGATTGAGGAATCAAACATGTACTAGCCACAAGCCACAGTGCATGTACAGTGTACTTTGACTACTGCTGGCCTTGTGAGAGGATACAAACCACAGATGTCTATTTACAACCAGAACAGAGTCCCCACTCTATTACTGTACTGATGCTGTCTACTACTGTTTCATGTCCATTTTGTGTGTGTGGGTGGGTGGGGGAATATAGCCACAGTGGACTACAATGTACATGTACATGTACACACATGTAATCAGAGTGTTTTTTGTGCTGGGGCTAGGCTATGCGGGGTAGATTTTCGGAAAATTAGTGATAAACAACATGCACATTTCCAGAATGATTAAATCTTTTGTGTGTATGTCCAGAGGACCCCTATTCATCTATTTAGACCATTAGAGAAAAGATTGTGTGCACAAAACATTGTTATTAACGCGTAAACAAAGGTGCCTTCCAAAATCAACCCCATGGAAGAAGCGTGTGATTTTTGTGCTCGCGCAGCTCGCAGGGTTAAGAAAGATTTCTACCAAAATTGCAAGGAAAGTAAGGTGCCTTTAACTCAGTAAGCCAAAAGTAAAACATTTTTTTTACCTTGAGTTATAGGACTCCGATACATCAGTACAAAAGGTTGACGGCTCTAGAACCAACTGTACAACTCAGTTGAACACTTTTTAGTTGTTACTGCAGAGTTTTTGCAAAATTTGTGGGGAAAAAAGGTGCTCTGTGATGAGAAAAAGTTTTGTTTCATCTCTTTCAGGTTTAACAGCGGACGCTCGCATCATTATTAACAGAGCTCGTATTGAGTGTCAGAGTCATCGGTTGACTGTAGAGGACCCTGTGACAGTAGAAAACATCACACGTTTCATTGCTCAGCTGAAACAGGTGAATACTTGTGTATCAGTGTGTCCATTCAGTGTAACAGTTAAAATATCTTTCCAGCTACTTGTAGCGAAGCCTCAACGAAGGTTAACAACAACAACATAATTCATGAATTAGCAGGTTGTGTGGTCGTGGTTTGAATCCACCTACAGCAGGCACCAGTCTTGTAGTACTTGTACTCAGTACTCGAGTACTATTTTGAAGGTACTTGTACTCAAACTCAAATGTCTGTACTTTTACTCAATGTAAAGTGTTGAGCATACCTGACAAGGTACCCTGTACTTGACAGTGCCTGATATTTGTATTACTGTAAAGTACAATTTTTGGTCAATATTTCTGCTTACTGCAAAATATGTAATTGTGTTTGGATTTTTCCTATTTTCATTGTTGTTTCTGTAGCGGTACACACAAAGCAATGGACGACGGCCATTTGGTTTGTCAGCACTCATCGTCGGATTTGATCTCGACAAGACACCCCGATTGTACCAGACTGACCCTGCTGGTACATACCATGCATGGAAAGTAAGTGTTATAAACTAGTCAGACACAAAATTAAGAGTTCTGTCGAGTGAAAGTAAAACCGGCAACCAATGGAGAGAGACTTTTTCCAGCACGTACATGTAACTGTACTTGACAAAACAGAATTGTAAGCCAAAAAGGACAAACTCAAGTTTATATTTATAATTAGTCATTACGGAGCCCTTCCGGTCATTTCAGTTAAAAATTAATTATACAATCTGTTACTTGTCTGATAATTTCCTGAACATAGCTCCACAAAACAAAGGATAATTTAGGATAGTTTGAAAAGATGTAACAAGGTCGGAGAATTGCATCCTCTAAACAGTTAAGTGAGTAGCTGCCGGTAGGGATGTCCCAAAGAGTGTGCTAGTGTACAGGATAGTTCAGTTGGTAGATCAGTTGGTTGAGCACTGGAAGGATAATCCACTGGTCTCGGGTGTACTCCCAGTCCAGCCCAATATTCGTAGCTGATCCAAAGTGCTGAAATGATTTAAAAAAATCTCAACGAATCACATATTTCTCAACAGGCAAATGCCATAGGCCGAAGTGCAAAAACCGTCCGCGAGTTCCTGGAGAAACACTGGACCGATGAGCTGGCGGAGTCTGAGCACGACACGATCAAGCTGGCTGTGAGGGCGCTCTTGGAAGTGGTGCAGTCTGGCGCCAAGAATATCGAGCTTGCAGTCATGAGGAAAGGGGAGAGACTTAAGGTAGGTACTAGACCTATATCTTGAAGTGCATTTCACTTTATAGTTCTTGCTTGCACACAGTGAAATTCTGTGCCCTTCTGCAGAGGCCTGTACACTGCAGGAAGGGTTAGGATTAGGATGAGGGTTAGGAATCGGAATAGGTTTATGGTGAGGGTTTAGGGTTATTCTATTTTAAAAAAAATGCTTGTGTTATTATAAAAATCAGAATTTTGTTGCAGTCCATGTATGCAGAGCTGCCAACCATACGGGAATTTACGAAAAATACAGAAGTATGTATTTTTGTTGATAAATACGGATTTTGTGAAATCCGACCATAATAATGTTTTGTCATGCATAGTGCACTGACTCATTATTGTGATCCCAAGCGAACGGATGCAACTTTAGCTTTGAAAATAAAAATAAGGAGACGATCCTTCATTAAACCCACCAGGCACATGGCGTGCACGCACAGCATGAGCTCAGAAACAAAGTAAGATTTTCAAGTAAATGAAAAGTAGATTTTTTGCTTTTTGAATACTGAAATGAGTTTGAAAAGCTTGGCAGCTCTGATTATTGGTGGAGTGAGGGAGTCGGATTTTCAACTCATTTGACAGCAGTTCTTAAAGTTTTGTTGTACTCTTCTGCAGATCTATGAGACTGAGGACGTGGAAAAGTATGTGGCAGAGATCGAGAAGGAGAAAGAAGAGGAGGCAGAGAAGAAGAAACAGAAGAAGACGACTGGCCAGACGTCATAATGTCAGCAGTAGCGATAGCTTGATGAAGTGTTTAGAGTTTCTTGGTTTTGTAGTAGTCATTGGCCAATTCTAATCCCATTTTGTTAGTACTCACTGGAGATCTAATGCTCCTCTTAGTCTGTTCTCCAGATCTTTTCATGGTAAATATACCATTATGTGTAATATATAAGGAGTAATGTGGGAAAAAACCGGACATTCAGACCGGTGTCGCACATAGTTGCAGCTTGTCTGCAACCAAAGCACTAAGACCAAAGACACCACTCTGGATTTTCCAATAGTTCAACTTTTCCAAACCAAACTGGTGTCCTCAAAATGATGTTCATCAATGTCTGTTTGGCAAACACGCATTTTGGAGGGATTGTCGTGTGCATTATTGTATTCTGCTTTTGAATGATCGTTTAAATCATAATTGTAGTCCCAAGGCAACGTGTCCCTTAAAATTGAGAGTTGCATTATCTGATTAAACAAAACTTTTGTATTTGGGTCATTCTATAAATCTGGGGTCCAAAAGTGTGACATTTTTGGTGTCCATGTTACATCTTCTTGATCTTGATAAATACTGCACCAACACCCCCTTCTCAAGAGTCACACGGGCAGGACATGGTGACATGTATAAGATTTTGCAATTCCGGACACATTCTTTAATGCAACCTGTCAAACAAGTTGAAAATAGTTTGAAGTCAATTTTAATAGGAAATTACACAGGTCAGGTGTAACTGGGACACCCCCCAAAAAAAGTCACACTTGTGGACCCCAAATTTATGGAATGACCCATTTCCATAGACAATGAGTTGGTGCCTCGAGTGCATTCCTAAGAGGTATTTTGTTAATTTTGGCTTGTATTACCCCATTGCTTTATAGAAGATTTCCAAATGATCGCACCCTTTTGGAACCAACCTTTGAGCAGGAGCGACGGCAAAGTAAGGAACAATGTGCACATGTGACGATTTCAGCTTTTTCCATTCTAATAAACAAAATGGCGCCTGTAATTGGTCATCTGTCCGCAAAGACAGTAGTACATGTATAGATGAATTTCACATGGATGAAAATAGCACCAATCTGCACATTTCCGGGTTTGAAAGCAAGGCGCAGTGTCAAGTGAACATATTGTACAATGTAAAATCATTTGAATTTTAAAAAGTCGCTGATCGAGTTGTCCAGAAACAATCGAATGCAGTTCAGTTTGAGAATCATTGTTCTGTGAAGTAGTTGAACATCATGTCGATTGAGAATGAATTTGAATGATTTTTGTCGTGATGTACCAGTACGGCTTGACCATGCACTGAGAGCCTCGCTTTCAACCCAGAAGTGTGAAGATAGAGCTAATATGAAATTCATCTATTCGTCTCCAGTCCTCGCTGCTGGCTTTATCTCTTAGAGCAATTTCATTAAGATGTATTTGCAGATTCTTTTATTGGATAAGAATTAGTTATCCGTCGCTGTTACTTGTAACATTAACATTTCACACATCAAGATTTTATTTCAAAATATTTCGTACCTTATTCATTTTGTTTTACACATGATTCCCGATGAGCGTCAATAAAATATTTACAATTTTGAAAACAAATTCTCTCTCTACATAAATTGTCAAAATTGTGCAGTTTGCATTAAAGTCATTATTGGTTCTGGGCGAGTCATAGGTTTTAGCGTCCAATATTAGATTTCATGTTTGTCAAAAAAGTAATACTTGTGTGCATGTATTTACCCGTTTAACCCATTCGTGCCCGAAATAGAACTGGTAAGAAAAATAATTTGGGCATGAAAGGGTTATTAAAGAGGTTTTTGCTGGTTTTTTGAGGATTTTTTCGCCAGGGACTGAATATTGCACCAAGAATTTCCACACCTCCATTATGCTAATTGAAACTTTCAGCCGTTACAAGTGTCCAAAGAATATGCTCCATTCTAAATCTGACTTGGGTCTATATCATTAGTTTAAACTGGCAAAGACCCATGCAGAATGTTCCCCACATGGTCTACTGCATTCATGGTTACTTATTAATGATGCGCCTGAATTATTGAATTATGACATCCAAGCTTTTGGCAGTCAGATTCTCAATGGGATATTCTCAAGTACATGTCACTTCTGTCGATGGTCTGAACCAACTGCTTCTGCAACTGTTTTGTAGCCATCTGACCTGTAAAAAAAAAAAAAGACCAAATGAAATATCTCGGGTCAGTCGCTTATTGCTGATGATGCTTTGTAATTGAAGGGTCATTAACGAGTAAATTCTGTCTAACTGAAGGGAAACAGTTGTACATAAGTACAGAGGGAAGTTTTCTTTTCTTTAGATTATGGACTTGGGGCAGTTAGCTCTTTCTGGCAACAATTAACACTTAAATTAATCCAGAAATTTACAACTTTGTGATTTGTAATGACAACAAACATTTGAGGTAATAAGCAAGTTCGGTATCTCGAAGGTCAAAGGTTATTCGTGATAAAATTGGTCACGCCATGTTATGCGAATGCCCATTCCTGATTGAATTTAACACGTGCGCATTGTGCGACAACCTTTTGCCTTCAAACGTACGCGTGAGGTCACGCGGGTCATTCGGGATAAAATGTCATTGTGCACATGCGCAGTTGAAATACCGAACTGGCTTATTATTCAAGCAATGAACCCTACCTTATCAACTCGTCTAGCTCTCGCTTGATCCTCTTAATTAGGGGCGGTCCTTCATATGCTAATGCTGTGTAAAGCTGTACTAGACACGCCCCTGCCTTTATCTTCTCATAGGCATCTTGACCTGAGCTGACCCCGCCCACTCCGATAATTGGCAACTCCCCTAAAGTAAAAAGGAAAACCCATTTTTTTTCTGTGAAGAATATCATCACAATATCTGCCAAGGAGTATATTAATCACATTGGAGTCACAGCTATGCCTGTGTTCCCATAGATACACATTTGCCAGAAGCATAATTACATACCTTGCAGGTTGCTTATAATTTGTATCAGTAGTTTTCTCCAATATCAACCAGTGCACAGCGTGTTTTAGCATTAACAACAAATTATTACCAGGCTAGGTAAGTAGAAAGCCAATTGGTTTACATTGCTTCTTTGTCTATTTCACTGATTCAAGTTCGCACTGACAAATGCCATCTGTTAGTGATAAATGATCTAGTTGTCATCGTGGTACTTTTCTCATCTTCACCACTGTGACCCGGGTTCGAATCCTGCCGGGGGACATCTCTGGGTTTTCCTCCCACATCTAAAACTGTAATTTCCTTCCTGATCTTCTTCTAAAGGACCCCACTGGAATTAAGTTGCGACAGTTTTGTGGGGTATCCTGGCTATGAATGCCTAATAATAAATATTACAGCTAGTGATAATGCTAAAAAAATGTGAGCGTCGAGACCCCTGTTTCACATATTCCTGCTTGGGCAAATTTCACAATTGATAGGAGCACTTTTTTGTCACTTAACCCTAACCCCCACAAGGTATTCTCTGTGCACCCTGCCAAATGCAACAGAATGCAACACAGCTGAAATAAGAACCCTGCCAAATGCAATGTTGCACTGTGCAGTGAACTCATCTGTACCAGCCTTGTTGCTGGAGGCTTATACATGTATAATACTAAATAATGCCTCAGACCAGGAGACATGCTTTGACTGTTAAATGCAACAACTTTTTACCATTGGTGCATTCTGTTGCATTTAGCAGGGTTAGGGTTAATCAAGTTTTGGATTGTGTAAAAACAAAAAATTATGACCCAAAAAAGTGACAAATTTTGAGGAAAGGTTTTCACTCACCATTTGTGAGTCTGTACATGTCTCTCACTGTATCCGTTGCCATGTGTCTGAGGGGTGGTCCACTTAGCCCCCCACCCTCAGTCTTGCGGGAACTCTGCAGACTAGCAGGCCTTGTTATTGTGGTGTTGGTGACGATGAGTCCATCTACTTTATGCTGTTGTGGGAAGAAAAAACAAAATCAATTTTGAGTGTTAAGGTACTACCCTAGCTACTTCACAGGTCGCAGTGAACTGCATTTTGTAAAGTTCAGTTTCACCTTGCTGGTTAGTTAATAAAATGTACAGGTGGCCCCTGAGTTAGAACAAAATATCAGTGTAAGTGGGTTTCAGATGATTTAAATTGTTCTTCAATCATGTACATGTACACAACACTCCCCCCCCCCCCCCAAAAAAAAGAAGTGGACCAAAAAATACTTTTGACAAAAAAAAAGGGGGGGGGGGGGTTATGACATGGAGGGTGCTATTAAATTTGCGACATATTTCAAATACTCGCATACTACCACAAACTGTGCCTACCAAGACACGATTTTGCCGACAGTGACACGAATATGTAGACAAAATGAACAATGCGGGGGGGGGGGGGGGGGGGGGGGATGTCACACCCCAATACCCTCCTCTAGTGATGCCCGTGGGCATTCCTTTTTTGTTCAACTTTCAATGAACATCAAGCCCCATGTAAAGTCAGGAGCTCTATTGCACTCAATCCTGCAAAATCTTCCCAGAACTGCTGGTTATGGTTTACTCCAGTTTAATTGGACCTGACCTGTTTCCTTGTGACCACAGCAGCTATGTCCACCTTGTCTTGCTGTGTCAGGTCCGGAGCGATCTTGACCAGTAGGGGTGGTCTTGGTGAGCATGGTAATGTGTTCCTAGAAGCCAGTACCTGTCGGTCAAACAAAAGTATGAAAATATAACATGGTCTGGGGGATGAAAAGTCGATATTAGCTCCCCAAGGAAGTTGACAAACTAGTTCCCGAGGCCAAGCCAAGGAACTAGTTTGTCAGCTTCCAATATCGAGGGGAGCTAATATCCACCATCCATCCAAAATAAACCATGTTATATTTGTTTTACTATACCTCATGCATGTTTTTTGGTTTTTTTGTAAAAAATGTTATATTTTCATCGAGACTAGTATCATTTCCTTAGCTGTCCCATCGCACAAAATGATTCCTGCACCGAGCCGCTCACGCCAATCCGCTCAACGTGAAGCTTCAAGTGTGACCTTGCCCATGTGCTAGTTCACTGTCCCTGGCCTTAATACATGTGCGGAGTAGAATAACAGTACAAGTTTAACAGACAAATTTAAGTGTTCCTTTTTTGGAGAAAAAGAACTGGAAAATATTTACAAATGATTTATAGACCTGAAGAACAGGGGTAATAGTTAAGACCTTAGCATTTATATCTTCCCAGTGGACCTAGTCTTCACATTTTTATAATCACTTGGCTCAACAGAAATTTCACAGTTCAATCAGTATTTTGAACGTTAGTGTTGTACACCCCCACCCCCCCACCCCCCCCCCCCTCCCCCTAGCCAACTCACTATTCACCTTATCTATCAATTCTGCGAGTTGTTCTTTTCCTTGCATCTTCCGGAGTCCTGGGGTGTTTGGGCTGGAGATGTTGACCACCAAGTAGTCACCAAGGTGACCGAGACGTTCAATTCCCTTGACGTAGTCGTTGACTGGGTCGGGTGATGTCTTGTTTTTACCAAAGTTGATTCCAATTATTCCTCTCTTCTCTGAAACCGGGTCAGAAATAGGAAATAGTACTTCTATTAATAAAGTTTGCCATATTACAGTTTTATTTTTTTAGGAATCCAGGATGGTTACAGGTTGTGACTGCCACTCCTCATGCGACCCCACTGGCATATTTATGAATATTTTTTCATTTATTTTTAAATAGAAATTTAAAAGGCTACTTTGCGACATTGTCATTAAATGTTTGTCCCAAATAATGATAATCAACATTTATATTTTTGCTTCTTGCCCGACATTCCTTACCTGGTGCCAAGTGTGCTTTGGCGTCAGCTCTGTCTTTAAGTCTTTGCAGAACAGCCTCGTGGCCTTCACTGTTGAAGCCGTACCTAGAGTAATTAAGAAACAGACGATAACAGAGATGAAAATGAATAAAACTGCTGCAAACTGCTGACTGACTGAATGGACCTGAAATATACAAATCAAAAAATTAGCTGGCCTGACGTTTCGAACTTGCTTAAGTTCGAAACGTCAGGCCAGCTAATTTTTTGATTTGATAACAGAGATGAACGCACTTGGAGAAGGTTTCGTGTTTTAGTTGATTTCCATAAACCTTTTAAGAAACCTATTTCTAAATTCTTCCAACTATTGTTGTAACTTACTCTTGAGAAGTGATTTTTGAAATGCTATTATGCTCTGTTGACATAGAGTTTCTTCCGTTACCAAACAAAAATAGCACCCTCTTAGCAAGACTATATTGGAAATAAACCACTACTAATAAAAACAAGCGTTTAGATCATGTCTGTATTGTTGTAAGACATTGTTATATGTGGGAAAACAAATTGACTTTATTTCATGATTCCTTAACCTCTTAGCCACCACCTGGCAGGTTGGCATCTGCAGGGGCATTCTTGTGCGTAATCAATCCATTGTTTGCCTATTGTTTTTGTTACGCTTGGCTGCACAAGCCCATCTTGGCATACCAGCACCCCATCAATAACAGCGGGACACAAGGGGTGAATGCACTTTAACCACAATAAAGTCCAGCAGCCAATATCTGGGACTCCAAATTCACCTGTTGATGATGGCTTTATCTTCCAACAACCTGAAGACTCTAGGTTTGGGGTTTCCCTCCTGAGGCTCAGGAGTCACACTGCCGACTTCTACGAACCCAAAGCCCATCTTCAGCATTCCGTCCATGGCCTGTGCATGCTTGTCAAACCCGGCGGCAAGACCGATGGGGTTGCTGAACTTACGCCCCCACACTGTTATTCCCTGGAAGTTACAATACATGAACAAAATGAACCTTTTAAGCATCGTGGTCTGTAGTCTTCTGAATGCAGAGTCAAACCCAGCCGTGAATCAGTGCTTGTGTCCCTGAGTAAGACACTTTACTGTAGTTGGTTCTTTCTAGCAAGGAGTATATGGTTACCTAAGAGCAAGGTTTGGAATTTACACTTGACCGATGGACCAAGTCCAGTATTTAGGCCTTGGTCAAACAGACTCCAAGACCAAACTAGACCAGTGGGCTGGTGATTTTTCTTTCAAATGTTAACCAATTGAATACGGATGACGGCCATAGTTGTGGTTTGAAAAAGACCACCTGACTGGTTGTCATCTATATGGGCATTCGTGCGTGTATTCAAACCCACCTTGGAGAGGGGCACCCACTTAATGTTCCGACTCATATATAAGATGAAGAGTAAAAGAAAACCTCTTGGGCACTCAAATCACTCAGGAAAAGCAAAATCTTTGAAAATAACCATCCTTGATAACAATTGTCTAAACATGTGGTACAACCTGTCATTTAAAGATTTATGTCAGAAAAACACTTTGAGTGACCATACAATGTGCCAATCACGGAAAGAGTTCCATATCCGGCCATCACTTAAGCTGTGTTCGAATTGAACTAATTATTGTCAAAAGTTGCCGTACGTGATTGTTAACATTCCACTGTGGTTATTCTTCTGTGCGTCCGCGATTACACGGCTCGCTAAAAGTCATTGGCCAAATAAACTATTATGCAGTGAATGTCCTCTGTGGTTTTGTAGAACGCGCTAAATTTACACGCATTTCATTGTGTATGTCAATGTAGAGGCGCGGCATGCATTGATCTGCAGACGGCACGTGATCAAAATATAGGTTTTACCTTACCGTGGCTGTCCGCATTGGACTTTTCAGCAACGTAAAACCTACAACGTAACTCTTCCGCTACTCGCTTGGGCCTGTAAAACTTACTGCTGCGGAGGGTAAAACCGACAACCGACGCTTGACAATTTGGCAAGTTTACCTGCTGTCCGCATTGGACTTAATTTGGTTAAGTTGACAACAGTCTCCGTAGGTTTTACCCAAAAAAGTCCAATGCGGACATGGCTTTAGACCACGTACACAAAGTCTATGGGCCATGACAGAAAAAGTCTAAGTATTTTCAAAGAATAAGTTAAAATTTACACTTTTTGGTAGTTTTTAAGTCATATTAAGGGAAAATAAGCCAGACATGATGGCCGGATATGGAACTCTTTCCCCAATCACATCCAACAAAGAAATAACTTTCTTCTCCATATATTCCCATCAAGTCTCAAAATTAAAGGTTGTGACATGTGTTTATACAATTCTGAACATGAATGGATGGTTATTTTCCAAGATTTTGCTGTTGCTGACCAAATTTGGTGGGATTATTAACCCTAACAGCCCAAGGCTTTTTACTAGAATCCTTCCCTAACCACACAAACTCCAACACTGTGTAGTAAACCAATGGCACATTCTTTGTACTTAGACAAAATCAGGGCATCAAGTCCCATGCAAAGTGATGGTGCCAAGGCTCTACAGTACCCAATCACACAAAATTCAACACAAATGGGGTGTTTGATTTTGGCAGGTTAGGGATGGTTAGGGTTAAAGTAAAATCTTTCCGTTTATTTAACAAGTGTGGGGATAAGGACATGGGTGCGGCACAGAGGTAAAGCATTCTAGTACGACCTCTGACCCCACCTGGATCCACCCGCATATCAATGACTTGAGGCAAACCTTACTAATGACGGTGGATCTTTGAAACTGTTCCTTGGTATCAATCCCCAAGCTGATGTCTTCACTGCAAAGACGTGGGCCGACTCCGCACTGACTACCCTTAGGCTGGGCATGGTGACATCTCGGTAGAACTTCTCGCTACCTAGCCCAAGACACATGCCCCCAAACAGTGCTGTGCCACAACTAAGTATGATGGCGGCTGATTTAATCCTGGTCTGCAAAATAACACACACACATTTGTCAAAAAGTTCACAGAAAGTGCCATCGCGCGATAACGCAGCGCTATTTCCCGATTTTTCGTTCACGCAAACATTGGTCAATCAGTCGACGTATCAGTCGATGCCACAATCATCGCTTTATTGCGTAAGCATTGGTTGATTGCACATGGCACAGTTTGTGCCATCTAACAATCGTGCAGGGAACTGTGTGCGATTGACCAATCGTACAAACCCGTTCCTGCACGATCTGCCGATTGCACAAGTTCTGCCCTGTGAGATCAGTCGACTGTAAACACACATCATTCACAATCGATCGATTGCACAACCTGTTCTGGCACGATCTACCAATCGTGCAACTTTTGCCCAGCGGGATCGGAAGATTGCAAAACAGCCCTGTGCTGTTCTGCAGTGCAAGTGTGATTGACTGACGCTTGTGCGACTATCTTAAAGAAGCACATTGTGGTTGAACAATCATGCAGATCCACTGATCGCGCCCATAATGAGAAGTCATGTAGATTTTTGTAGCATCTTCCAATGAAATGGGAAGCTAGTAAATATGCCAACTGACATTCAAAATACATCATGATCATGAAGTGGTTTTGGTTTTTGGTCCACGGCCAATACAAAATGCCAATTTCGTCCAAGTTGAATATGCCTACTCGTTCTAATAATTGCAGAGAATTACTACACTAATTATACATGGGTGAATAATTTAAAAATGCTGTTTGTAACAACACGAAGAATGTTTAATTATGTTAGTGACTGATGTTATGCAACACTCACTGCCATGATGTTTATTTCACAAACCCCGCGAAATTGTTCATTGGTTAGTAAAACAATTCTGTACTCCACGGATGGCATCCGCAGGCTTTTCACGCAAATAAAATAATTATACCTTTATTTTCCAAATTTCAAATTAATTCTGAATTACTAACCTAAAAAATTAATAAGAGAATTTATTTTAAAAATATTGCTAATTAGGCCTACCATATTTTTATATTAATGATCTTAATGTACCAAGTGGGTAGTGAATTATAAGACTTGACAAGTTGACATCAGTCAATCGTCGAGGGTCTGCTTGAGCCTGAGGTATAATTTGCCACGATGACGGCTTTTGCAGGTTCGTTATATGATATTTTGTCATTCTTTTTACAGACCCTTTTGTTCACATGTATTTAAATATTATCATGTTTTTATCTCACGTTTTAAGTGTGCATTTTATTGAAACTTGAAGGTTAAAAGTGCCACGTAGAACGTACAAAGCTTACCAACGTGCTTGTAAATCCGACACACGATACGCTACATTGTGTCAATCATCACTAGCAAATTGTGCTTTATACGTCTGTACAATTTATGGGTACATTCATGGGAAAGATTTTACTTTATTGCCCCCTACCAGAATGGAACAGGGAAACAAAATCTAGCAAAATAACTAACCCTCTTTAAAATGAACTATCTAAACATTCTTAATAATAATAATATAAATAGCCTAATGTGGCACAACCTGTCATGCCTGTTTGGTTTATTGTGTTAATCAAGATTTAATTGCAGTGGCTATTGTTATGGCTGCCCATGGAGGAAGCTTCCTCCATGGGCAGCCGTAGTTACGGAACTGCCTAGTTCCCTGACGTAATGGTATTCAACGTCACGATGTTTGCTGTTGAAACAAGACTATCAACCAAATGGTTCTTGGACTTTATTTCCATTTTTAAAAAAATTCTCCAAAATCACTGAAATCAAAGGGAAGAAATTAAATAAAAATAACCATTTGATTAAAAACTATAACTTAAAAAATCTTTTCAAAAAAGAAAGAAAAAAAATCGGACAGCGCGGCATGTATTCGCCCAGGGTTTCCAGCTATAAAAAACCAACGCCGTACCAATCGAGCTACCGAAGCGCTCTGGCAGGATGGGCAGTTGTAAATCTGATATACATTCGCATTGTGTTTTTACCATGCCGTAACAATAGCATTTGAAAGGCTGCCGTAAAAATAGCCACTGCATTTAATTTTATGTCAACAAAATCTGTGAAATATAGAATCAGGTAGTTGTCAATACAAAATTGTGCAATTTTCTTACTTTGAAAAGCATTGGCATATTGAAAGTGCAAGTACATCAGCATGATCAGTCCATCATGTCCATGGGTATTCTTTCTACATTTAATAAATCAAATAGATTGGTTGGTAAAATTATTTCAGGGTTTACAGAATGTTTAATTTTTTTTTCAGAGTTTGGATGTATTGGTGAAATTGTGCAGGCTGTGGAAGATATGGATTGGCTGTAAGTGTTGCAGCTCTGTGCAAGAGTCGACTCTATTTGACGCTGTTGAGCGTAAAGTAACAGTTTGCAAATTGCTTGCACACTTTGCAAATTGTGCAAGATTATAACGCACTTTGCAAGCTGTGTGTGAAGTTTCAAAATACTTTCGCATTTCAAATTTATAAATTGTTCAAATAGCGCAATTTATAAATTTTGCGCAATATAAAAATATGCATAAAATTCCTACTTACATCAGTCACTATGAGTCAGCTAGGCTCGATAGATTAACCTTCTAGCTCTAAAAGCAACAAAAGAAATGGGGGGGGGGGGGCGGGAGGCACCGCGCGACAATTTATTTTTTTACTCCTACAAAAAGTGCAATGGCCACAGCTGTTATACTAGCTCTGTCTATGCATGATGTTAAAAAGCTGGTATTTGAGCACAAGTTGGACCATTTTCCCTGCATGTAAGTGAACACAAAATTATTTACAGGAAAAATAGTCCGAGTAACTTGTCCTTCCTCCACCCCACCAGGAATTACTGGTGATAAGATCCCCAGCCCCTAAGAAACCTGATGCAAGTGGCACAACAAAAGCAGGTTGTTTTGCAAGATTTAAGGGTGTGCCACCTAGCCTACATGCGCGACACGCTTGGAAGGCATAAGTCCTGTACAAAGCTTCACTACTACAATTCTTCAATATTTACATTTACATGTATTTATTTATTTATTACATTTCTCTACCCAGGGTGTGCCCAAACAGTTTCCATTGGGGCCCTGCATACTTTTTATATAAAATTGAATATTTACACAAATACAAAATATTTACACAAATATAAGAATATTTACAAAAATTATATTTACGGTATGATATGCATGATATGTGGAGTTGATTCCAAATGGACAATTCCTGCCAAGGTCTGGAGTCATCTGAAAAAATCTTGGAAATTCCCCTGGTTTTTACTTTGACAAACCTTGATATGTGATTCACAGGCTGCCTACCGATGTGCAGGCAGAGGCTATTCCATTGATCCTAGGAGGGGGGGACGTCTTGATGGCAGCGGAGACTGGAAGCGGAAAGACAGGGGTGAGGAAATGTTGCAGCTGATTTGATTTGATTTGATTTGATTTGATTTGATTTGATTTGATTTGATTTGATTTGATTTGATTTGATTTGATTTGATTTGATTTGATTTGATTTGATTGGTATTACCACAAAAAAGAATTGAATGTAAAATAAAGGCGCAATGAAAATACATGCAAATGCAATCACAATTACGAACACTGACTAAAATAGGAAATACTGATGATAGTCCATGACAGGTTTTCAACTTATTTCCGATTGGTTCTCCTTAAATTTGCATATGAAAATATTCATAAGATGGAATTGTTATTTCAGGGTTTAATTGCCCTTCACTGACTTAGTTTATAAACACGGTATATTCAAGTGTTGTCCAGAAAGATTATTTGGGTAAAAAAAAACGACACTGGCAAGCTCGGTGGTCGAGTAGTAAGACGTTCGCACTAGAAAAGCAGGAGGTCGTGGGTTCAAGTCCCACCCGAGTTATTTTTTTCAAAATAATCTGTCAGGACAACACAATTGGGGTAATAAGTAGTTCATGCAAGGAAACTGCAGCAACAATGGAAATAAGGTTTTTTAAAAATTTGTGTCGTCCTTGGTAACCTTTTTTAACCTGTGCTGTGTACCTTTCATACATTTGCAAGTAGCCTAGTCAAATAAAATATTTAATATGTAATTGTTATTTCAAAAAAGAAAAATCACATTACATGTAGGACCATGAAAATGATATCTATTTGCGTATACTTGCCCGGTACTAAAATGATTAAAATTATCTTTATAAAACAAGATAGTTGTTGTCTATGCTGTAATACATTTTTCGTTTTCATGCTGTAGGCATTCTGTCTGCCAGTGATTCAGATCGTTCATGAGGCACTGCGAGATAAGACAAGTGGGAAAACAGAACAAGCCGTCAAAGCAAAAGCAGGTAACAAAATCAGTCCTGATATTTTCCAACTCGGGCCTTCAAATTTTAAAACATATTTTACTTTTATTTAGCTGGGTGTAGCTTTCTGGTGTTTTCTGAAAATTTTCCTGTGTTTTCCAGGGATTCTGCTAGGACTGAAATCCCAGGCTTTCATCAAGTCAAAAATCTCTGTGATCCGCAAATTGGTGTTCCTAGCAGTTCCATAATTTGGAACAACGTGGATGTGATTTTCTAGTCAGAATGAACATGGAGATCAGGACGATGTGATTTGGACAATGGATATCCCAAACCATATACCACTCTATTCAAAATATGAAGCCTGTAAACTATTGTCCCACCTTGATAAAGTATACATTGTAACTTTTGGGTTTAACAGCTTAAAACTCATTGTGATTCTGGGCTCTGGATCTAATTTTGGACCCTCATTGTTAAAAATCACATCCGCCTAATTTTCCTGTACATTTTGAATTGAAAATCACATCCAGCGGTTTCATATTGTGAATAGTCTCCTCATCAGTATGAAGTGTAATGTCATTTATTTGGATTGTAACATTGGTTAATGTGTGCACCTGTTTCTCTCCAGATACATCCAAATGGCAGATGAATGTCTTTGACAGGGGAGATGCAATTGGTATGTTGTAGATTTGGAACACTCATTTGGTTATATGGTTCATTGAGCAGGTTCAGCAGTTTTTGTTGACAGTAAAGATAAATCTGATTGGACCAATACCTGCCAATAACAAAAGAAGATTGGGCTCGTGTATAGATTGGGTTCGTGTATAGATTGGGTTCGTGTATAGATTGGGTTCGTGTATAGATTGGGTTCGTGTATAGATTGGGTTCGTGTATAGATTGGGTTCGTGTATAGATTGGGTTCGTGTATAGATTGGGTTCGTGTATAGATTGGGTTCGTGTATAGATTGGGTTCGTGTATAGATTGGGTTCGTGTGGGCTCGTGTATAGATTGGGCTCGTGTGTAGTTTGGTAATCAGAGTTGAATGGTGCACTATAATCTGAAATATTCTGTCTCTTGTCCACAGCAATTGGCGATGCAGGACTATTATGCCAGAGCAGGGAGTTTGCATGGCACGGAACCCGATCTAACCAAGGGGTTATCCACAGAGGTTTGTTGAACCAGATAGAATAAATAACTAGAGTTTGCAGGCATAGAACCATGCCAAGGAGTTATGCACAGAGGTTTGTTAAACCGGATAAATAACTAGGAGTCCAGGAACAGGGTCCAAATCATCATCAGTTATGAATCAATGAAGTCCTGGGGCCAATTTCATAGAGCTGTTAAGCACACAAATTTGCTTAGCATGAAAATGTCTTGCTTAGTAAAAACAGGTTACCAGCCAAAAGTCCATGTAATTTTCATGCTAAGCAAACAACAGCTGAATGCCAGTCAAAAGCAATATTCCACACATGGAAATCTATTTGGTAATCCAGTTTTTATCAAGGAAGCATTTGCATGCTAAGCAAATTTGTGTGCTTAACAGCTTTATGAAATTGGCCCCTGATGTCGGGCCATCTTGTCAGATGATGCCAGCAGAGGTAGTTCCAGCAGTTCTAGACAAACAATTCCTGGACACTTTCAGTGCCCCGATAGACCAAGTGCCGACAAAAAGAACATCTAAGCAGAAATTTTGATTCCAATCAATGAAATATTATCCCACTAAATTTAAATGATTCAAAGACTCTTTAAATGTTTGAGATTTGGAAAGCCTTCCTCTCAGTTCTTGTGTTTGTGTTTTCATTATTTCCAGGCAAGTATTACTACGAAGCAGTGGTGACTGATGAGGGTCTTTGTCGTGTTGGCTGGGCAACGTCCAGCGCAAGCCTGGACCTCGGTATGTGACAAAAGATTATCAATTATACAAGACAAAAGACAATTTAGTTTAGACTGCAGCCGATTTTATAAAAACCCTACGCAGCTGCGGTAACTAGACTTATTCATTTCAGTTCGGTGCAGTTTCACAAACTTCGACGAAAGTTACCTAGTGCATAAAACCTTTTAATCTTGTGTGGGTTGTGCAATGTTTATCACCCTTTGTTCTATTTGAGTACGTCTAACGGGTTTATACGGTATTATTGTAATATTAGCTCTGTACATGCTTAGACATTTTTTTTGTTTTTTATATGCTGAGTATTGTTTAATTTTGAGTCTTTTTTATGTTTATGTAAAAATCACGTAATTCAGCCATCGGCTGCGATAATGATGTTTTAAATAAACCATTATCAATCAATCAATCAAAAATGGCTGACTTACACAACAAATTGTGGTGTCACTTTACGTATTTGTTGAGGCGATATAAGTCCGCACAAAGCGTGAAGTGCAGACTTAATTTGTGCACATTCATTATGTGCTTATTAAAGTTTTTGAAATCAAAATAAGCCCCTGCATTCTTGGAGGTCTTCAGATACAATTTTCTTGAAGATGACAGCATTTCAGACGTAAATATTTCTCAAGAGGATTGGTACTGGTACCATCTTTATAAACAGTAAGCTTACAGATTGAAACTAATCAATTTGGCTATTAAATTAAAGGTTTGCGGAAACACCATGTGGAAATATTTCTTAATTGAGAGAATGGTTAAAAAAATCCAGAGGTATAAACTCGACGTTCCGGTCGGTATTCTCTGACCGTCTTCAGGAGAATGCCTAAACTCTAAGAAATTTAACCTTAAGTTAACTTTAAGTAATTTGGTTTTTGATCATTACCAAAGCTACCTTTAATAATAAATAATAAATGAGTACAACCATGATAAACATTTGTTTAATACAGGGACTGATAAGTTTGGTTTTGGCTTTGGAGGGACTGGAAAGAAGTCATTTGGTCGACAGTTTGACAGCTATGGAGAGGTAAGTGAAAATTACTTCAATACCCAATAATGTTCTTATTGAGTAATAAATAATTTTGTTTTCTTAAAGTTATATTATTGCCATATTTTGTTTTGTCTTTTATCTCCATGTAAATCAAACATTATTGGTCTACAGACTTGCTGTTTGGTCGTAATGATTTTAAAATAAAACCGCAGGAATGAATGAATGAATGAAAAATAATCATGATCAAAATGCAAACTGTCAAGATTGCACAAAAAAGTGTAGGTAAACTTGCATACTCTCAAGTTATAAAATAACTAGCACTATCCGCTTTGCGCACTAAGCCAAGAACAAGCCAATGTCCAAGTTAGGCCTTTCCAGCAATTGGCATGCAAGTGAATGTGATAAGTTCCCAATGAAGTACCGAAGTGATGACGTATTTCTGGTTCACACAAACAATTTTGTGTATGAAGACATACTCGAGAACCAGCGTGTGAGCCGGGACAGTGGTCAGTGACATCACACTCAAGGTGTGGGCTACAGAGGAATATGTGGAAGAACCAGCCCCTCACACTGAAACAAGACAAGCTCATCTCTTCACAGTATGAATATAGGGATGGGATGGGTAACTAGTCCACTGCAAGGCATTAATAATGCCTCTACCCATATTAAGTGTGGAAGTGCTATAGCCCAGGACTGGGGCTCGAACCCACAACACGCAGAATTACCCACAGACCTTGAATTCAATGTGCCAAACCACTAGGCCACGGCACTTCCACACTCCATACAGTGTGCATATAAATTTATATATTTATTTATTTATATCTTATTTATCCTGGGTAGCTTGATCAGTGCATGAGTACTGTTCTCCCTCAGGGCCCAGTTTGAATTGAGAGAAGACGACGAAGGAAATTTCTGTTTTAGTAATTGGAGGAAAACCCCAGAACAGTTATTCATGGGGGAAACTCACGCAATCAGGTAGGGACTGAAAACCCAATCCACATAGTGCACCTGGTGGGAATTTAACCGGGGTCACCAGAGGTGGAAGGCGAGGAAAGAACCACTACACCAACCTGACCGTCCAAAACTGGAGAATGTGCTTGCAGTGTGCCCCAGAATGAGATACTATGCTAGCATGGGTTGTCTTAGAAATGTGAATTTTATTTTTCGACTTCTTTTTTCTACAGACATTTGGCAAAGATGATATCATCGGTTGCTATTTAAACTTGGATGATGGAACTATTGAATACTCCAAAAATGGTGGGTTTTTATGGTTTTAAACTAGATTAAATAATGCAGAGAATGTTTGCTTTAAGGGATGACATCTTAAAAAACAGATGGTATTATCATTGATACTGCTGCTATTTTGAGGTACTGGTTTATAGAGCTGTGCCGAATATTTGAATATTCGATCGATTATCGAATATTCAAATATTTATTTTCAAGTTTGAGTAGTCAAAGTTGAAATGCAAAGGAACATAAGAAGGGGAAACATGTCATTTTTTTGTATAACGAAATTGCATCTGTGACCGTTGGTAAGATGAGAAATGACCGAAATTTTGCCCTTTCTGGCATATTAGCACTGCATACCGTCTTACGAAAAACAACGTAAAAATTGTAATTTGACTTTATCTCCACAAGGTAATTACCTGGGCCATGCCTTTGATATCCCCCAACATCTCCTCAAACAACCAATGTTTGCTGCCGTTGTCCTCAAGGTGAGTTTCAAAAACCGCATTTTATAAAATCATAGAGGGAGGGTATGAAGCTTGTGTTTCTGTTGTAAAATTTTTGTGTGAGTGAAATGTTTATCTCTTACTTGGTTTGTATTAACTTATTACATCATGGTGACGTGTTTGTTTGATTTAGAATGCAGAAATGAAGTTCAACTTTGGAGCCACGGCATTCAAGTACAAACCAGAGGTAACACATTTTCAAACAGATTTTTATTTTGGTTTATTTTTGTTATTATTCTGATTTGCAGTATACAGAAATGGATATTAGCCTTAGATTATCCTTCAGGAAGCAATACTTACTTTGACATAGATTTTGACAATTTTTGAACATGAATGCAGCTGTCTGGTCAAGAAATTAGTTTTCATTTAACCCTAACGTCCTAGACATTCACTTGGGGTACAGTACACTGTACTACAAAATACTACTCAATTCTCATAGGCCAGTGTAGTAAAAGTACTGCATACTACAGTTTACTCAAGTAGTATTTTGTAGTATTCAGTGACGTTAGGGTTAAAGGGGCCATCTGACGAGTTTAAAATTTGCTCTGAAGTGACGTGGAATCTTATAAGAGAGCGCTTCATCAGAGTATTAAATAGCATTCTGTCTTTTCAGGGTGGTTACAAGCCTCTATGCAAAGCGCCGTCGGACTGCTCGATGAAGTCCCCCAGTTCAGGTAACTGGATTTTCACTTCAGCAAAGAGGATACGGAAGTGATATTGATAAATATGTGTAAGACGTCTGCTTTTGTAGGCAGGAGGTAGTGGGTTTTGGTCCCAGCCAAGTAAACCTGTGAATTTTTTCCACAGGCAGGGGTGAGATTTGTCGGGATTTTTCCTGATTTCAGGATTTGTTGTCGGGATTTCAGAATTTTTAAAGAATCTCTTTTGCAATCTGGAATTCCTAAAGGTGTTGTCCTAAAGGTTTTTTTTACCTGTAAAAGTGGATATAGACCAATAAAAACGGATATTTTAAGGGGGTGCCTTTAGGCAAATACAAACTATATGTTGATCTGGGGTCCTCATGGATTTTTTGTGGATTTTTTTGTGGATTTTTCGTGGATTTTTCATTTTTGGCCAAGCTTTACCCCTGCACAGGTTCTTGGAAAGCTCAGAGCATTACAGTAATTCACACCATTTTGGGATGGCCAATAGAGGAATTCCACATTAGCCCCTTCTGAGCACTTCCGGGTTGAAAGCGAGAATGTCAGTGGCAAACAAAACAACACTTTTATCAGCACATTCATTCATGCATGAATTAATCAGGCCATAAAAGGCAGCGCAGGCGTACGATTAGCATAAAGTTGTTTACTGTGACATTGAGATCCTCGTTTTCAAACGCGGAAGTGCGCAGATCGGCGCTAAACTCGTCGTTGTGGAATTCTTCTATATCTCTTCTGATTAGCATGTAATACAAGTCGGTATGCCCATTTTCCTCCAGGTTTCCTTCCGTTCAGAACACCCCTCCCCCTTCAGAACTTGGCAACCATTCTAACTTGGGAACCACTCTAATAACGCTGATTTATTACTTGCAGGGGCACAACAGGTCTTAGCTGGCAAACCGCAGCCCAACGCTCCCAAGGCAATTATTCTAGAGGTTGGTCAGCAAAATCCCTCCATTTTCAAAAAATTCAGCCAAGAAACTGGAAAATGTGTCTTGAATTGTCTGTTCAAAGGGATCTCAGATTTGTGTGATTTAAAAAAGTTTTGTTTTATTGCGATAATTTGATATTTAGAAAGTTAACAAAAGGTGTACCTGGGCTGTAAGAGAAGAGATTAAAAACCCTGGGTTGGCCTGGGGAGTAGGTTTACAAAGATTTTCTCTGTTCTTTTTGCCTTGTATCACACAACAACTTTCCCCAATACTGAGAAGGTATCTGCACTAGGCCCTTGCTAGCCCATCTCTGTATCGTTCAAAACTTCACTGTCATTCAAGCTTGTCTTTACTTACATTTGTTTTTGCCAGCCATCAAGAGAACTAGCTGAACAGGTAAGAATGCTATTCTTGTATTTTCTCAAGCAGCAGTTTTGATTCTTAAAAGGCGCTTTATAAGCCAATATGGCTTATTAGCCTGTCTCCCTTTTAAGTGTTGTTATCTGATGTGTACTCTTGGCAGAGTACTTAAATTTGGAAGGTACTCGCACTCATGCTCTACTGCAACACTGTCTCTTCTAAGTTGCATTAAAACAAATCAAAGTGAACATAGAAAACTGGCAGGAGCGGGATTCGAACCTGTGACCTCCGGAATACCGTACCGGCGCTCTACCAACTGAGCTATCTTGCCCTATGTTGGCAGTCTCCCAAATTGTCAGTATCTTTGTTTGGGGGCGCCAGTCAGAAGTCATAAACCCAGAATGCCATATAGCCAGGGATCTCGCCCTTTAAACTTTATGATATAACCTGGCTAGCGACATTATGGGTATCACTTAATGAGGATATGACTTTTAATATGAAACAAACCACAAGGGAAACTGACTGGATAATTGAAAATGTTGACAATGGTATAATTTTGAAAGTTGACGAAGTGACCTTACCCCAAATCTTTCTGAATATTTATTTAATCATCAGAAAGAAGAGAACTTAAATTTTCAAGATTGTCATGTAATGTTATCGTGAATATCCTGCTAGTGGTATAAATGCTTTGGAAAATTTGTTTAAAACTTTGTTGACAAAATTTGACGAGCCTTTCACCCAAGACAATTCCTGGGTGCATAACTTTATCCTCTGCATTTGATTTTTCGACCGGCTCATCTTTCTTTCATCCCACAGACTCTTAATCAAATCCGGCTCTTCAAGAAACACCTCAAAGAGAACTGCCCTAGGTATGCTTAACTGATTTACAGATAAACAACAGACATATCTAGAAACCGAGGTTTCCGGCTGTTATTGATGGGGGTTGGTATGCCAGTATCGGGGCTGTGCAGCCAAGTGTAAATGCAAACAATAGGCACTACACTGGATAGAGTGGTCCTATTCATCACAAACTCCATCTATTTTACACTCGCATTCAAGAACAATTAATGCAGTGAGTAAGTACAGGAATGTGCCTATAGACGTCAACTGGCCAGGTGGTCTTTTTCAAACTGCAGCTATGACCATCGTCCGGATTTAAGAGGTTAAACCCATTGAGATGAGATGATGGCTCATATTCAGTATTTTTAAGTCTTTATTTTCTTCTCTACGTGTCGGTATATATGGACCCAATTATGCTCATTGTAAGAACTGCTTTATTGATTATTGATAGTCTCCTTTCAACAAGTATTTTGTGGAGAAATAAATGAACTATGGAAAAGCTAATATTTTTGTATTTTTCTTTTTGGTTTTTACAGTGAACTGTTGATAATCGGCGGTATGCCAGCCAAGCAGCAAATTGATGCCCTACAGAGTGGAGTGAGTACAGTGATGTTACGTTATAATTTTTATAACTGGCAAGTCTGAGCAAGGAATATTGGTTAACCAGTGGTTTACACCTGATGCTATCCTTTACCTTTACAAGCCAACTATGTGCACTCTTATGGAGTACTGTTCCTACATCTGGGCTGGTGCTTCTGCTTGTCACTTATCTTTATTAGATAGAGTACAGAAACGCATTGTTACCCCAGACGGTAACCCCAGGATGTAAACCCTGACCCCTGTACTTTAATCAACTCTAGAATCCAAGGAGGAAGTTTCATAAGATAGTGGACAGAAGTGCAAGAGTTGGGTTCATCCTTACAATCACTCTCTCATTGGAGATCTGTTGCTACTCTTAGTCTGTTCTACAGATATTTTCATGGTAAATGTTCCACTGGCGTGTTCAGCTTGGTTCCTCCAGTTAGGGTGTTTGAGTGTGAAACTTGGCTTTCCGCCTATTCCCATCAACATACTCTAGCTGTAACTAGCTGTAGAACAAAAAAGGTAATATATTATTTGTCAAATGTTCTTCGCTGCTTTCTGTGCCCTTTTGCCCAGGTTGACCTTGTAGTGGCGACCCCTGGTAGAATTGAAGACCTCATCAGCACTGGTAAACTGTTACTGAACCAGGTGAGCTTATCATTGAAACCGAGCTTAATAGGCCATTGCTGTAACGATGCCATTTTGTGGGATACGGACAGGGATTTTACATGTATTGGAGAAATGTTTTTACAATGATTTTACTTCAATCACAAAATTGTAAATTGTTTTTTATAAAACAGTTTATGTAAATAACAGTGAATTCACTCTTATTTTGTACCTGTGCCGCCATTCTGTGCCGCCATTCTGTGCGCCGCCATTCTGTGCCCCGTCATTCTGTGCCCCGTCATTCTGTGCCCCGCCATTCTGTGCCGTCATTCTGTGCCAACACTCTTGTCTTAAAGTAATTATTAAGTGAATCCTTTTTCCTTTTTTGACTTTCAGGTTCAGTTTTTCATTCTGGATGAAGCAGTAAGTAGATACATCTCTATCTCTTCTTTAAATCATTGCAATACCAAACATTTGGCTATAACGAACATCCTCTTTGGCTCCCAAATTGATGCATTCAATACGCACCATTATTCATTATAATGAATGACCACTATAGTGAACACTACCCCATAATGTTTGTTATAGTAGCGATCATACTGTATAGCCGAGCCCTCAGCACTCCAGACTGTGTCTGTACTGGGGCCAATATCATGGATCTGCCAAAAGGAGAAAGTATTACTTAGTAAATTAACCCTATCACCAAAATCCTCTGGTAACCAGTCGCAAACTATATGTAATGACAAGCAAAATAAAATTAGAAAAACAAAGTTTTTAATACAAGCAGACAAATTTGACACTTGAATTATGTCAATGAATAAGGCTTTTTGGTTTTAAAACTATGCATATGCTGCCAATAAATGTATTGACGTGTCATTCTTTATAGACTTGGCTTTATGTAAAGCTTTCACTCATGTATGCAACTTGGTTGGTCAACTCATTAAAGAGTCACCATATGATGATTGTTTATGACAAATAATTGGAAGTAAGCTCTGCTAACATGTCAGTAAAATGTTAAGTGATGCGTTTTCATTGGCTGTCAGTAAATTTAAAAATGTCTGAACAGATTTTGAACGGCAATTTTTTTTTGGTTTGAACTCATTCCCTGCAGGATGGTTTGCTGTCAGCTGGTTATGGGCAACAAATCACACGTATGCACTCACAGATACCCAAAGTTACTAATGATGGAAAGCGACTACAGGTGAGATATATACATCCTTGCTCCTATAATGGAGTTATCTAATGTAGCGGGCTTGGGCTTGGGCTTGGGCTTGGGCTTGGGCTTGGGCTTGGGCTTGGGCTTGGGCTTGGGATTGGGCTTGGGCTTGGGCTTGGGCTTGGGCTTGGGCTTGGGCTTGGGCTTGGGCTTGGGCTTGGGCTTGGGCTTGGGCTTGGGCTTGGGCTTGGGCTTGGGCTTGGGCTTGGGCTTGGGCTTGGGCTTGGGCTTGGGCTTGGGCTTGGGCTTGGGCTTGGGCTTGGGCTTGGGCTTGGGCTTGGGCTTGGGCTTGGGCTTGGGCTTGGGCTTGGGCTTGGGCTTGGGCTTGGGCTTGGGCTTGGGCTTGGGCTTGGGCTTGGGCTTGGGCTTGGGCTTGGGCTTGGGCTTGGGCTTGGGCTTGGGCTTGGGCTTGGGCTTGGGCTTACCTGACGTTTGTCATGGATTTCCAAACTTCTTTGTTGATGAGCTTGAATCTCATTCAGTTGAATATCTGCACTTTAACCTAACAGTCCCAAAGCCTCCAATTTTAATATAATTTTTGCATGTGTACCGTAGGGGGTTAGTGTGAAATTTTTCAGTGGTTTGAAATTTAGCCCGGAAGTCAAAAAAGTTGTGTCCGGAAATTGGGCATAAAATCGGGCCGAGGGTCACCAGCATGGCACACATGAACAAATCTCAATAAAACCCCAACATGACTGGTCAGAATTATTTTCTAGTTTGAATACGATTAGCCATTATTATCTTTGTTCACATATCTGACTTCATGTTTGTCAGAAAAATAATTTTCTTATTTTTGGCACATTTTAACCCTAACCCTCCAGGGTATTTTGGCTAGAAACCCTGCCAGATGCATCAGATTGCATACTTTGTCACATTGACTTGTGTGCAGAGTGCAGCAAGGTCAGGCTGTCACCACAGATGCACTGTGCTGTGTCTGGCAGGGTTAGGGTTAAAGGGGCTCACTGCGCACTTCAAACTAAAATCGTGAAATTGCAACAAAATAACAGTTTGCTTGTAATTTTGAAATGAGCCAGAAATTAAAGATTTATGAGTAGGGATATTTGAAACTCACCAGAATTTGTTTTTCTGTGCAATTTGGGGTTAAATATTATTCAGGCAAGGTGCAGAAGAGAAAAACTTGAAGTGTGCCACGTTACCAGCCATCAATACTGCCTTAGTTTGATGCATGGTTCTGCTCCTTCATTTAAAATACCCATTAGCCCACGGTTGCCTCCTTAAAATTATTCACTCCCGGAATCACTGGTGTGATTAAAAATTGTGTCTTTAACAGATGGTAGTTTGCTCGGCAACGCTGCATTCATTTGACGTGAAGAAACTCGCTGTAAGTAAACTTTCCATTTAGCATTCATGAGATTTATCCCCAAAAATGGGATGTAACAGTTAAGACTTTCAGCTTTTAGAGTACTGGAATTCCTGTACAAAATGTTTTTGACTGAATTTTTTTGACTATTCAGTGTGGTCAGTTTACATGCACAGTTGAATTTAAAATCTCCACATACCTTCCAAAATAAAACCCTTCAAGTTGGTTTGTTACATGCGGATAATGACAGTCACAAAGGGGTATTTTTATGGGCGGGGTAACAAGGAAGTTTTTATTAAAAACACAATACATCAAAATAAATTTTTTGTATTTGTCATAGTTTCAAACTCATTTAAAGCATTTTTCTGTTTGTATTTCTGTGAGCCTTTAAGTTGAATCAAGGAAGGATGTGATACCTGGGATCGATTATGACTCTCCTGAATTCAGCTTTTAAGCAATAAGCTAATTCGGTATATCGATGAAGTAGTCCAGATCAAAGGTTATTCGGGATAAAATTGCTGACGTAATGTCGAGCGCTGTTATGCGAACGCCCATTCTGATTGAATTTAACGTGTGCGTGTTGTACGACCATGTTGCACGTTCATACGCACGTGTTAGTTATCCTGAATGACCCCGTAACCCACATCATTGTGCACATGCGCAGTTGAAATACCGAACTGGCTTATTCCAAGTTACTTGACGGATATATTTTGATTTGGTCGTGATGTATGTAAATTTCTGCAAACATTGACAACTTGACGTTTTCAGGAGAAGTTGATGCATTTCCCAACCTGGGTGGACCTGAAAGGTCAGGACAGTGTACCTGAAACGGTGCACCATGTGGTAAGTCAGTGCTTGGTCATTGCTGACAATCGGGGGTCACACCCCTCCTTTTAATTATAAAAGTTGGAGAGGTGAAATGGTCATTGAATCAGTTTGCAGCGAAACTTAACTGAAACAAAGTATTTGGCTGTAGAAAACATCTCTTTGGCCACCAAATTGTTATAACCAATAGACTGTGTGTCCTTTGTTTACATCTAAACCGCCTGATATTGAAATGTGCCCAGTGGTATGCGCAGGCATCCTGTTTTGCATAAATTTGCTTAAGGAGTGACATCAAAGGTCACATAATTCAAAGGCAATCTGACCTTGCGTATCCCGGGTATCTGTGTGTATACTGTTATTGACTATACCAAGCAACAACTACAATAATAAAATTCTGTAGACCCCATGGTGTTTGTTGTTGCGGTTTTTCTACTTTCCTAATGAAAATTTTAAAATGGAAGGATTATTCTGTAGAATCAGAGCTCTCCAGTGATATGTAAGACTTTCGAAAAATCAGCTGACAAACCAGAAGAAACTGGCAGAAAGAAGACAAGGAAATTATTATCGTTGAAATTATTTTTGAAAATATTTCAAGGAGTCCAATGGGAACCTTGGAGGGACTGACAACCCAATCCACTCTTCAGCCCAGCTTGGAATAGAACCTTTCCCCCAGATCAAAGACTGGCATAGCACCACTGCCCCAGCCAAGCCCCTCTGCCCCAGCCCACCCTCTTCAGCCCACCCCCCTCATGTTAATGTGTAGCTTAAACGCATTTTATTCTTGAATGCATTTATTCATTTTATCCATAGGTTGTAAAAGTGGATGCCATCGCCGATGCCTCCTGGCAGCGAAAAGGAAACAAAGTACAGGTATGCCTAAGAAACGTCAGTTGTTAGCAGACAAGAATTTTTTGAATTACTGCTCAATTGCATACTGTAGAAGACTCGGTTTCATACGGTGAACTTGTGTGACGTGATTGGCTCAACTGTTGGGAGTCAAGTGGTGCTCAAATTACATGACTGTGTATTATACATGTACACTGTCGGGTGTGGGGTGTACATGTACTGTATATACATTCTTGGACAAGAGGAGAAAGAAAATACAAAGGAATCTTTCTTGTCCTCGGGAGTCGGTCTTTTGTTAAAATCTTTCCATGGTATACCCACAACCTACTTTCCAGTATATTATTATTTCATTTGTACAGACTGACGGAGTACACAGCAATGACAGAATACAGTATGGAAGTCAGAACAGAGGTAAAGTTTGTGCCACAAATTTTGTGTTGTAATTTTTCTTAGTCTCAGATTTTGCATGAGTTGAATTGTTCTCGTGTTAACCGAGCTCTTATTAATGAGAGTCGACTGTACGTAGGTGTCATATTTGGCTGTTTCGAAAGTTTTTCGAAACAGCCCTTGTTTTTGTTCTGTTGCGGCGATTGTGTAGTTTAGTACACTTTCGCCCAGGCATGTACACAATCTACTTGAAAATTGTTCGTTTTGCCATATTCAGAAGAAAGGGCCACGTCGAAGAACATCTGCAGGGTATTTTTGAGTGAAATCTGTAGTTAAGAGGGCAAAAAATACGCGATTGCGCAATACCCCGTTGTACACAGGTATAATGCTGGTCGGAGAGTAGGGGCTGGGTCGGGGTTGACCTAGCCAAAACGTGACCCGCGTAAGAAAATCATATTTTTCGCCTTGAAAAACCTTTTCAAATCACAAAAGCACGTGTCATTGGAATTCAGAGAAGTCTACTTTAGTGACAAAAAATGCTTTTGGAAGAATCAAATGCTCCAGGCGCTAACATGAACACAATTAATACGCAAATCCTAAACTACACAATACCCGCTATTTTGGTTTCTTCATTAAGCTAAATTTTCTGACCGGCACTTTGGTCACTAAACAACATCAGATCTTAATCAAACTTAACACAAACATAGACCCTAAGCTCAAATAGTGTGCCGAAGTGTGACGTCACGATGACGTCATCACGTGTTACGTGACGTCATCATAAAGGTGCATTTTTCAAGGGCCCATATCTAGAGAACCGTAGGTCCGATTGCCTTTAAACCTGGTATGTTGGTGAGCCACCACGTGTTATAGATGACAATTGAGCTGACGTCATGATGACGTCATCATACGATTTTATTGTAATGTTTAAGTTTTTGAATCTTAAAGTTTCTTAAAGCCATATCTCATCGACAGAACATGCTAAATTCAAAATTCTTTTTGTAATAGATTTGTTAGCTCCTATACTCTTTCACATAAATAGGAAAAATGTGTGACGTAATCATGACGTCATCAAAAATGTGCTTTTTTGAAACACATATAAGGGTAAGTCCGAGTGTCATAAAAATTGGTGGGTAGGCAGATATTGTCAATAGCATGCAAAATCCGAAGTGACGTCATTGTGACGTCATCGGTTGATTTTCTATGAATTTTTCAATGTTTCAAATTTCAATGTACTCTCAAAATGTTACACTGTCATTGATGAGATTGACTCTAGACTCGACCCAGGCCAAGACCACGTTGCAAATGTTTGCTTTGACAAGTACCGTTGCGATGACGTCATCATGGGTCACGTGACGTCATCTTAAAGGTGCACACTTTAAGGTCCTATATCTAGAGAACCGTACTTCCGATTGGGTGCAGTTTTAATGCTGATAGGCCAAAATTTGTTACAGATACAAACAATTGATGTGACGTCATGATGACGTCATGATGACGTCATCTAGAGGTCATTAAATTCAAGTCAAAATTTGGTATATTTAGCAATCTCTAATGACAAAAACCTTCGGAAGTTTTATACACTCTATTTTTGTGTACCTAATTCCAAGTTCCCATGATCATAGCTCACTCCAGCGTCAAAATATACCCATTTCAATATTTAGCTCCAAAACAATATGATAACAAAGGAATTTTTGGAAGGCAGTGTAACCATGGGTGTTATGTAGCGCGTCCTCGGGGCGTTTCTCAACCGGTGGCTTGGGCTTGGGTTTGGGCTTGGGCTTCGTCTCCAGCTATTTCCCAGTCCCATATTGCCAATCTGAAGGCTTGGATACGTAAATAGATGAACACGCTCTGGCTCTGGGTTAAAGTATAAGACTTTGATGTACATGTAGCAAAAACAAATCTGGGAACATAAAATTACGCGAACCCGAAGCCCAAGCCATTTTTGAGAAATGTCCTTAATTCATCCTATAACTACACTCCAACGTAAACCTATGTGCATCATTGCGCTACGTACATCACTGCTCCGTATATATATATATACACGGAGCAGTGCTATACGTAGCGTATATATATATACACGGAGCAGTGCTATACGTAGCGCAATACTACACATAGGTTTACGTTGCATAATATACGAGCTTGTAGCATATCAATGGCGTACAGACTGCATGGATTTTCTTCGATGTGCCTCTCGGAATTGAACAGTAAATTTCACTTTTTATCCGGATGGTAAGTGAACCTTAGTACCTCTATCTTAATAATTGAACTCTACTTGTTCCTCAAGTGGCATATCTGGTATTTTGGTGGCCGTTTTAAGGGTGAAATCCGATGTTTTTGTTGGGTATTCTGACGTACCTAATTAATGAATAGGAAAATGCCGCACACGTACTTGGACCCTACTATTGCCAGATCATATCCAAATGTGCAAAAAAGCGAGGGTCCAAGTTACCCGGACTAGATGTGCATGTACTAGGTATACAAACCAATGCTAAGGGCAGCAGGCAACCTTGTCACCGCGGTTCAAAAACGTGCTTTACTCCATACACTTCGTGCCCTTCTATTTCTACACAGGACTTTTGGTGCAAGTGTCTAAATATGCGCTCGAGTGACCATAACGTGCTATAAGATTGCGGAAATAATGTACACATTTGTTAAAATTACACGTGGCTGTTCTTATCACTTCCTTCATCTAAATCTATGGCTGTTGCTGTGAACGCGAGATAAGAAACATTTTAGCACGGAGTTTCAGCGAAGTCAAGCTTAGAAAACCACATTTATCTCAGGTAAGCATGTAGAAAAAAGGAATATTTCAGTTATAAGACCACACAATCTCAAAAGGTTTTCACACTGTGCATATAACGTCGCGTAATTTAAACTCACACGTTGTCAGCAAATTGTATTTCTTTGTACGTGTAAAATACACATTGTACGTAAAGAGTTTGATGTTTAAAATAGAAACTTGGAAACAATTTACCACAATACCCTCATTAAAATCAGTCAGGAATAGCCACATCTTGGAAAATAACAAACCCCCCTTGATAAAGGTGTGACAGTCTAAACATACAACCTGTTATTTCAAGATTCATGTCAGCAAAATTAGTAAAAACTAATGAGGCAGAAATAAACACCTATGTTCCACTTTGAGTGACCATACTGTGCCAAGAGCATCTAATTTCACAGAAAAAACAAGCCTTCTTTCCTTGTATTGCACAAACAATTCCCAATTAGTCTCAAAATTAAAGGTTGTGCCAAGTTTTTACACAAATTTTGCAAGATTTTGCTGTTCCGGATTCGATATAACACAAAGGAATTCTGGGAAGGGCAGAAAACCATGGCTTTCATGTGGCATGCTGTCTATAAAAAGAGTTGATCTCTAGTCTTTTTTCAAGTCGTTAGACAAGTCGCAGGCAGACCCTTACACCAACTGCTCAGAATGTGCGCCAAACATTTACGTCATGATGACGTCATCATAATGTCACGTGACGTCATCTTAAAGGGGCATTTTTGGAAACCATATATCTACAGAAGTACAAATCCGATTAAGTTGAAAAGTAATATCCAGGGTAGCCAAGCAGGTTTATAGTTGAAAATTGACGTCACGTTATGACGTTATCACATGTCAAGTGACGTCATCTTAAAGGGGCATTTTTTGAAGCCATATATCTACAGAAGTACAAGTCCGATTAAGTTGAAAAGTAATATCCAGGGTAGCCAAGCAGGTTTATAGCTGAAAATTGACATGACGTTATGATGACGTCATCACATGTCATGTGACGTCATCTTAAAGGGGCATTTTTTGAAGCCATATATCTACAAAAGTACAAGTCAGATTAAGTTGAAACGTGGTATTTAGTTATGCCAGCTTGTGTTAGATTAAAATTGATGTGACGTCATGATGACGTCATCATACGATTTTATATTGTTTTCAAAACTTTTTGAACCTTAAAGTCTTATCTCATTAACAGTACATGCCAATTTCGAAATTACTTTTTAATAGGTCTGTTAGGTAATAGATACTTACGTATAAATGTGAAAAATGTGTGACGTCATAATGACGTCATCCAAAATGTGCTTTTTTGAGACACATATAAGGGTAGGTCCAATTGTCATGAAAATTGGTGGGCTGGTAGATACTGTCACTAGCATGCAAAATCCGAAGTGCATCATGATGACGTCATCGACTAATTTTCTATGATTTTTTTAATCACAAAAAAAACGAAACAGCCCTGTGTTTGTCCACAAACACTACACCATACATCTAGTTTGACAGTGTTTTACAAACTGCATTCAAGTGATTCTCTTGCGATATGTCAGTTCTGTCCAAGGTTGGGCCATATATATCTAAACCCCCCTCCGTCCCCCTCCCCCCTAAAAATGGACGAAACAAAAGGTGTTTTAGCTGTATTTCATCTGCTAACAGGAAAAAAGATTGACTTGGAATTGCACCGAGTGGTTTGTTATTGCTCGTAAACTAACACTGTGAACCCCAGAGCCCAGAATCACAATGAGGTTTAAGCTGTTAAACCATGGTTAAACCCAGAAGTCACAATGTACTCTTTGTCAAGGTGGGACAATATAGTTCACAGGCTTCAGAGGTAATTTTGGACGCCCATTGTCAAAATCACATTGTCCTAATCACCCTGTCCATTTTGAATAGAAGATTACATCCAAGGGTTCACAGCGTAATTTGAAATGAAGTAACCTGACTTTCTATTCCTGTACTCAGAGACGCTGTCGGAGGCGGTCAAAATCTTGAAGATTGATTATCTACTGAGGGCCATCGTTGAGCACAAGATGGACCGCGGGATCATCTTCTGCCGTACCAAGGTTGACTGTGACAATGCTGAAAAGTATATGACAAGTCTTGGTGGAGGTATGTAAAAAGTCTTCCCTTGTAGACGCTTTTCCTGTGAGGTCACAATGGACCGCATCCAAATGTGAAGTGTTACATAATAGACGGTCTTTTCAAAATGCGACGTTCATAGAATTGTTTATGCTCTGACTGAATAAGGCAGTTTGGTATTTCAACTGCGTATTTCAACAACCTTCTGGCACATGTATAAGGCTTGGCGTAAACAACTTTGACCCATTCATTCACAGGTTAGGGTCACACGCGGGTCACCCACGTGCGTGAACAAAAGATGTGCGTGCGGCCACAACAAAGGCTCCGCCCACACGTTGTGTACATCACGTGAAAGGAATACATAACACTGACACATGTACTTCGTTTACATAACCATGGGCGTTCGCGTAAAATGGCGTGACATTACGTCAGCAATTTTATACCGAATAACCTTTGACCTTTGAGATACCGAACTGGCTTATTATGAAACTTTAAATTTAATGGATTTCCCCATATGAATGAATTATGGAAGAAAACTCACTACACTCTGCACTGAATTTAGACTTCCGTTGCCGTATACAATCACTGTAAAAAATTAGGAGCGTCACACTCCAATTCTCCATTTATGGGGGGGGGGGGGGGGGCGGGCGGGCGCGAGCGCACTGATTTTTGCCTTGGAATGAGCTTAACTCTTTTTCAGGAGATTTGCATTTTCCAGTGCGGAAGCATCATGGTTTAGGGGGTGACAGGCTCTCCGCTGGGGGTTGGAGGTTGTTAGTGGTACGTTCCCTCCAGTGCCACCTCATATTTATGTCTCGTATAAAGAGCAGGTTGATCTTGGAACACACTGGGAACATGGCATAATCCTGTTAATGGATCCTGTTCTGAAAAGGAGCATTCCAAATAGCATGGAACATTTCTTTGAGGCTCTCTGGGGCACTGCATTCAGCATGTAAAAATAAATATACTTGTTTCGGCTCTCGTTTATATCTACGTGTCTAATTTATTGAATTGAAATAAAGAAATATATATAGTTGAAGATTTTAATGTTGTTTGTACAATGCTTTGTTCCGATTGTCTCATCAGGACCTTACGCTTCTGTCAATCATCAGTACTCCTGTGTCTGTCTCCATAGTGACCGTAAGCCCCCAGAGCGCCGTGACAACCTCCAAAAGTTCAAGGTAGGGCCAGTTTAATTATGAAATTGTTGACCCGAGTATACATTCTCCGCATTGGTTGAATACTGGAGCACCTGGTTGTGTAGAGATCCTTCGTTAACTTCCTGTAATATATCGTCAAACAAACCACAAGGGAAACTGACTATGTAAATTGACTGAAAAGTGAACAAAGAACACTGGCAGGAACGGGATTAGAACCTGCGACCTCCGGAATACCGTACCAGAGTGCTACCAGCTGAGCTATCTTGCCCTATAATGGGGCGGCACTTGCCCTGTCAATTTTTAATTGCATTTGTACTTTCACCCCATTGCAAGTTCCTAATTTTATCACCTCTGTCATGGTTTCTTTGACTGCAGGATGCTAAGGTGCGTTTCCTCGTCTGCACTGATGTAGCTGCCAGAGGCATCGATGTGAAGGGAATTCCATACGGTAAGACCCGTTTAGTATTTTATCAAGATTTAAAACAGAAACAAAATTGTGGGGTGTACGTGTCCCCAACCCTGAAAATTGCTCGTTGGCTGTAAAAGCGAGTTTGGAACTCTGGATACAAACTCCACAGTGAATGTTTGTGTAGGGCCCGGGACGTGGCATTAAGCCACGTCAGGTTTTCTTGGTTAGGTCGTAAATCCACTGACAAAAAATGATGGAAATTCAAGTGGAATTTCTGTGTGTGTTGTGCACTTGTTGTGAATTACCCTCACTGTTCACAGATCTGTCCATTTTTTGAGTTGTAAGAAAACAGAAAACAGAATTTAAACATTGCCACCAGTGATTTACGGGTCATCTGTTTTTTCTTACCCAAAGCACTCTTCCTTAAAGAGGAAGTTCAGTGGTGAGAGAAGTCTGCGTCATTTTTCATTTTTATGTAGATTGTGTATTATCAAACAGCAAATTATTTCTGCCATGGAATACAAAAAAAGTGACTGTTGAGAGCTATTTTTTAACAAGTCCCCTCTAGCCCGCTTGTGCCATTTGTCTAAAAGTCGTTGCTGCGGGCAGCAAACAATTTGACGTCATTGGACGAACTCCCCTTTTGTGTCTAGCACTAGGCACAAAAGAAGAGTTCATCCTATGATGTTGATTTCTTTGCTGCGCTAGAGGGGACTTGATAAAAATAGTTCTCAAAAGTCACTTTTTTAGTATTTCATGGCAGAAATAATCTACTGTTTGATTTTACAATACGCAATCTACATAAAAATAAAAAATGACGCAGACTTCTCTCAGCAATCAACATCTTTAAAGGTATGATGCAGCATCGGTAGAGCTGAAAACACAATTGTATGCAGTGTTCATACTTTGTGAAATAAACCTGTGAAAGTTTAAGCTCAATCCATCAACTGAGTCACAAGACAATTGAACTATCGCCGTTTACGAGTTAACCACGCCCCTTAGACAACCCTATGGGAATTTTGTGTGGTAATTTTTGTTTGTCTCAGATTTTGCGCGTTCCACGTGGAATTATAATTGATGTGATTGGACAATAATTCACAAGCTGCGTTGGCGCGATTCGACCGCGATAGGTCAATAGTGAAAAACATTCTGATTTTGGTATCATCTTTATAAACAGTAAGCATTCAGATTGAAACTACACGGAATCATTGTTTTGAACATAAGCAAAGCTATATTACACTTTTGAGCTCTAAGAGACCAAGTCTTTAATCCAATGTTTTTTTTCAATTATCTTTTCAGTGGTAAATGTAACTCTACCAGATGAGAAGGAGAATTATGTCCATCGGATTGGCCGTGTAGGAAGAGCTGAAAGGTGGAATAGATATTTTAAAAGATTACTGTCGGTACTGAGTTTACCTAAAAAAATTTTTTTGTAACATTGTTCATTTTTTTCTGTCATTTTTCTTTGAAATGATATCCCTTTCATTTTGTGAGGTAAAATTTTGTGTACACCCCCCCCCAAAAAAAAGATATATCAAAAGTTGGAAGAGGATTCTAGGGTTAACTGAAACGAAACTAATTTCCAGGTTTATCACACTCACTGTAAACACAATGTGCCAGCCTGTTTTCCCTTACAAAAACCTCCCATGGGATTCCCATGGTGTCCAAGTCACCATGCAATTCCCATGGGGTTTTGCAAGAGAGATTTTTGTAAGGGTTCTCTCCATATGATTTGTTGTCTTGAAAATACTTGCAACATTTTGATCAGTATCCCTAGTTATCTTCAGTCCCCTATGTGTAGTGTGACCCATAAGAACTTACCTATAGCCATAATACCATCTTTGCCTGTTGACTTCGGTGATTTGACATTTAATTTTCACTTTGATTTTTGTAGGATGGGACTTGCCATATCATTTGTGTCCACGGTACCTGAAAAGGTAAGAAGGTTTTTTGATGAATTCAGTTTCGGTTAATGGACGGAATATCATGCAATGTGAAGAAATATACAAAAACAAAAAGGGATTTTTTAAAGCAAATTAACTGTGATTTTGATAAGTTTGTGTGCACTCTTTGTTATATAGATTACAGCTGGCATATTGCAGGCTACTTGGTTATGTTTCTGTTCTTAGTTGTCCCATTCTTAATTTTACATGTATTTTTTCGTAATGAAACCAAGGATTCCTCAAAATTGCACACCGCACTGTAGCTTGAAAGCCTGAAGAAGACGAAGACATGTTCAGTTTTAGAGGTGGGAGGAAAACCCCAGAATGATATTCTGGAGAAAACCCACGGAATCAGACAGGGAATAAAAACCCAATCCACATGTTGGCCCTGGTGGGATTCGAACCCGGGTCACAGCGGTGAAAGGCGAGGAAAGTACCACAGGTCAATCCTTTGTCATTGTTCATCCCATGTAGCTTGTGATCTGCCTTTTGATTAACTCGATTGCAACTCTCCATTCTGCAATGTACATGTCAGGGGTTAAGCTTGGTTTATTTACCTAAGCACTTCATTGCCATCGCTACACTAAGCCATCCAAAGTGCACTTTTGATCCAACTTTAATGTTGTCATCCATTGTCAGATAGTTCTAATTACATGTAATTTAGATTGATTTTGAAATGAACCTGTTGCCCTTGGTTGTAATTAACTGGTCACAGGTATGGTACCACTCATGCCCTAGTCGTGGGCGCGGCTGCGGCAACACCAACTTGAAGGAACGTGGAGGATGTTGTATATGGTACAATGAAATGCAGGTAAGTATTCATAGGCGTAAATCTAGGAGGGGTGGGGGATATAGCCCTCACACCCCCATTACGTTTTGGAAGGGTGATAGTCCCTTTAATCATAACCGTCAGTATTCCCCCCCCCAAAAAAACAACCTCCCCCCAAAAAAAAATTAAAAACTTCACAACCCCAACAAAGACCAGACCCAGAAACAAGACCGAGATCAACTACCAACATCCACAGTTGCCACAGCTGTGCAATCAGCCTTACTTCTTGGTACTCTTTCTTCACAGTACTTGGGGGACATTGAGGAACATCTTGGAGTGGTGATTGACCAAGCCGAGCCTAACATCAAAGTGGCTGTTAATGAGTTTGATGGCAAAGTAGTGTATGGACAGAAGAAGATTAATACAGGTAAAAACTGCCCTACCCCTACCCCTAACCCTTCCCAAGCCAGAAGGCCGACCAGGGCAAACTTTGGTAGACTCATGCCTACAGGTTTTATCCAGCCTTTTCTGGCTTATCGTGATGGAATTCTTTTGCCGAGGGTGTATCTACTAGATACATTTCTTAAAGCCATTGCCAGGCAAACTGCCTATGTATGGCATTTTTTTGTTGTCCGAAAAATATATCCTGTTTTAAATGTATTTATGCCTCAGTTATGGTACATCTAAAACATTCTTTTGCCTCATAAGGAATGTTTCTTTTTTAGCAACAAAAGGTATTAACTCCAGACAATACCCTTTTGCCTTACCAATAATTTTACAGTAAGAGAGTTTTTACTAATAAAAAATTTCTACAAACCAAGAAAATGCATGTATTGTCCACAATGTAATTTTTTTGGGCAAAACATTTCTATGTCGATTTTTAAAATTAAGAGAGTAGAAAAAAGTGGATTATAGCACTATGAACATCTAACAAGAAAAACGGTGCACTAACAATGAACATCCATTGTTACTTGACCACAGTGTACGTGCACTGTATATATCTCCGAGGACAAGAGAAGAAAGGAAACACACAAAAAACTTTCAGTCCTCGAACGTAAGGATACGTGGTTATATTAAAGGAACAATAGGAAACACAAAGCATTGTCCTCGGACGTATTAGGGAAGTACGACTGTGTGTACGGTTCTGTAGGTGTGTGATATTGACTTGTGTGCTTCTACTCAAAGACAGCCCGCTCATTGATCACAACTAATTGTTGGTTCTTGATTGACAGGAAGTAACTACAAAGGTCATGTGGCCATCTTGGCTCCGTCCGTCAAGGAGTTGGCTCAGCTGGAGCAGCAGGCGCAGACGTCGTTCCTTGGTTTCACCGGGGTGCAAAACACGCTGTTTGCAGCATAAATAAATGTGTTGACAAATATCTACCATGTAGTTATAACTTTCTGAAGCATTGATAACAGGAGCAAGTGTCATGAACCTGCTTATTATAACCCCAAAATTTACTGAGCATGAAAAATCTTCCTTGATGAAAACAGGATTACCAACCAAACGTTCATGTCATGTATATTGCCTGTGACTGGTATTTAGCTGTTGTTTGCTTAATGCTTAGCATGGAAATCACATGGACTTTTAGCTGTAAACCTGTGCCAGAAATGTTTGTGCTTAAAAGACAATTTTGCTAAACGCATTAAAGTTTGGCCGAGCAAAAATAGATTACCAACCAACATCTGGATGTGTATTGCTCATGACAGGTTCTTAGCTTATTTCTGCTTAGCAGAAAACATACTCTAAGCAGTATTTTTTTTTCTTACTAAGCCATGAAATTGAACCAAGATTAAATAGGAAGTCCCTGTTCCAGAACAACCAAAATGACATCGTCATGTATTAATGAAAGTGCACTGGGCCTTACTGAATAGGCACAAGGCGCGATGATGTCATTTTGGTGGTTCTGGATAAATGCTTACCGATTGAATATCTGCAAGTCGTCATTTAATGTGCTATTGGGAACAAGGATACATGAATAAAAAACGAAAATAGCCACTAATGGTCTGGTTCCAGATTCAGGCAAATCGAAATACAAATGTACATTGCGCAACCAAAATGTTGCAGTGTATCGTGGGAAATGATTGACGGCAATTTAAAAGGCGTCATTTTGTACTGGGCAGAAAACAGCAGTTTTACAAATCATGGATGCCAAACTCTAAATTCTAACAAGTTGGTTTATATTTTCGAAGTGAACAAAGAAACTGTTGGTTTATAAGTACATTTGGTTATTCTTTGTATTTATAAGTACATTTATGTATTTGCAAAAAACGTAAAAACCAAATGATGCAAATGTATATTTATATTGCCATTTAAAGAACAGTCTCATACTTCTACATACATTTGTATGCATGAACTTGGCAACATGCAGTTCCTGTACTACGCATATATAGTATTCCACATGAGAATGTACACGTACACGTACACGTACCTGCACTTTTAAACCAGCCAAGCATAGCCACCCCAGCTAATATACAACACGAGTACAGAACATGTACATAATAAAAGACAGAGCTATAATCTCTACCCCCCCCCCCCCTCAAAAAAAAAAAAGCACTCGTATTTGACCCCTTTTAAAAAGTTATGCATTCACCTACCGGGTAGTTCCTTTGAACCCAGTGTGTTCAAGAAGACGTTTCTTTTAGAGAGATTTTAGTCGATAAACTTTTTGTTCTTTTCCCTCGGCAAAATTGTGCCGACAACCCCCCCTCCCCCTAACTTTTAGCCGCAGAAATTTCTCCTTAGAAAAGGTCATCAAAATGTCTGATAAAATGTAACTCTGTGCCAGTCTCTGAAATGCATGGCTGAACAACCTCAACCTTTGGTTATTCTTTGTGTATTTATTTCTTACAGCAGAAATTGTATTCAAAATGAATTCATGTAAATGTTTACTGAAAATTCTTCTGGTGAATTACTCTAGATGGTTCCCAGGATTCTGATGCAATGTTAGACCATCAAAAAAGAAAAATAAATCGTGAAAAAGTTTGTCGTTCATTTTGTTCCTTCAGTCTCTGGGCTTGATAAAACAATCCCAAGACTAACTTCATCCAGCTTCTTAGTAAATTCTACTCGTCACCAGCCACACACAACTTTCAAGTTCAGCCTCATTTTGTTCTATTTACGTAATTTGGCTTGCAAAAGGTGTGTACATGTAATTATAAATGGATTGAAGTTAAGTGAACAAATCTTCACGCAAGTGACTTTTTTTGGTTTGTTATATCTATTTTCGGAAAAATAAAGATGAAAAAATAAATGTTGATAAAAATTACTTCCATCATATTTCTTTGCACTTTGTGTTTTTAAAGGCCTGTATCTCTAAATGCACTTCCGTTAAAATCTCAAGAACACAAAATGCCACAGGGGTAAAATCTACACCAAAGCTTAGGATGTAACTAATTCAACTATGTATATTTCAAATTTTGCGACATTATAGACTTGTAAATTATCACACCGTCTGAAAATCAAATGTTTTATAAAAGGGAATCAAGCTATCACAACAGCAACTTTAGTTGAAATCTTTTATTGAATCATTCAAAAAAAAATTAAATTGTCTTATTGTAACTACAACTTGCAGGAATAGGATAAAATACATTCACATGGTTCTTGCACAGCAAATAACCCAATTCCCTCAGACAATCTTCGATTAATTACACATCTTTAAATAACACAAAACTAGCTTCCCACCCGTTTCACTTGGATATGAAATGTCCATTTACTCTCCACAGGATGCAAAACAAATTTGCTATATAACACTGAAAAAACTTTTCACATACGGCATTTGTTTTGCTGTTAACTATGAACCAGCAAAGGTTGGGTAACAGTTTATGCAAACTTGTCGGTGATTAATTGGTCAACAGGGCCTCGTTTCCCCACAGCGTATTACACAACCTTTACTAAACACCATTAAGTCAAAAGACATATCACACTTGTTACTGTTTCTTGCAAAACGTAATACTCTCGATTATCAAAACCTAAACATGATTGGAGAGGTAATAGAACGAAATACATTAATTTTATTTATTAAACAAGGTACATGTAGGCAGCAGGTTCGAATCCCGCTCCTGCCAGATTTCCTTGTTCACTTTGAAAATTTACATTATTTTAAAGAGACGGGTTGCATTTAGAGAGGGAAAACCTACTGATGTGTCCACTGAATTACATGTACAACCACACGCATACATAACAAGTTTTAACCCTGAAAAAAGCATAAGCATTAGAAATGTGTAATGACTGGGATTTGTTTTGATAACGGAACATGATTTAATGGCTCAACAGCAAAATGTTTAAGTCATAAAGATTCACTTTAACCCCCCCCCCGAGTACGTTTTTTTACGGGAGATGTCGTGGCAGCGAAACGGCCACAATTTGTTTTTGCAGTCAAGTGTAACCATGCACAAATAACGACTGTAGGCATCATCCGGCCTGGTGGCACTAGTTTTTTTTGCGCCCACAGACATTTTCCGTACGCAAAGGGCTAACATGTCAAATGTTTTAAGGACTATTGTGTTGCAAAAGAAAAACAAATACATGTAATAAATTTACTTGGGCCATGGTGCGCTTTTTTTTTTTACGACTGCAGTATTTGTACAATGTCATGTATGGACACAGATTTACAACTGTACACAATTCAAACGGTGACTATTCTCCATTTCTTTTCTATAAGTTAAGGGGGCGAAATTACAAACTGTTAAAAAACCCATTAAATCACTTCAGTCTATACATTCTAACCATGCTTCTCTACTTTCACTGTGGAACCCACAGAGCCAAAAGAGGAATCTGCAAAATTGAAACAATATGGTTTGCCGTTTAGTTGAAATTGTTAACTTTTTCCATGCCACAATTTATAGGAAACAACATAAATTCTGGCAAGTAGAAGTTACACAATTCCGAAAAAAAAGAGGATAATTTATCAGTGGCTTATTTAAGACCCCTACACTTATTGGTCGATATTGTTAGGATCACAAGAGTGCTTTGACTTCGTCATAGAGGACAAGCACCAATGCCCCTCCAGTACCACGCAGGACGTTAGAGAATGCACCCTTGAAGAATGCCCTGCCTCCCTCATTCTTGGCGATCTTTCTCCAGCAGTCGATGGTGTTCTTGTAGAGGATGTCTTTGCGACCTGACTGCATCATCATGCGTCGACGGACGGTGTCGAATGGATAGGATATGATACCAGAGCAGGTCGTGACGGTCTGAGCCACCATCCAGGAGATTAAGATATTTCTTTGGTACTTGCTCGGCAGCATACCCTTGGCCGTATCGTAGAACCCAAAATAGGCAGCTCTGTAGATGATGATGCCCTGTACCGAAACGGCGAAGCCACGGTACAACCCCAATATGCCATCAGACTTGAAGATAGATGACAAGCAGTTGCCCAGGCCTTTGAACTCACGGTCGGCCAGACCCTTGCCCACGTCAGCAGCCAGACGAGTACGGGCAAAATCTAATGGATAGACGAAGCATAGGGAGGTGGCACCGGCTGCACCACCGGACGCGAGATTGCCGGCGAAGTATCTCCAGAACTGCTTTCTCTTGTCAACTCCATCCAGGAAAACCTGCTTGTACTTGTCCTTGAAGGCAAAATTAAGTGCCTGTGTCGGAAAGTAACGAATAACATTGGCGAGATTTCCACGCCATAATGAGAAGAAGCCCTGCTCTTTGGTGACTCGAGAGAAGCAGTTGACGATGCCAGTGTACTGATCATTTGCAGCAATTTGCCTGGAAGCTGCTTGGACCTAGCCAACAAAGAATTCAAGAAAACAAAAAGCAAAATAAGAAATTGGCTATTTTGACCACATGGCTCACTGACTTGGACAATCACACAAACAATGGAATATAATCAACCGTCTGAACTGATACCAAAACACAGTCTGTGTCCGAATTTGCAGATATGGCTATAGCTGTTACTAAAGGGCAGCCTTTTCGACGCTTAGCAACCCCTTAGCAACAGCCAACGCTGTAAATTCGCCGTTCGGACATGGCCTTACAAAATGCAAGCACTGAAGTCCCAAGACTCCTGTTTCGTCATTGCAGTCCATTTGGAGGACGTTCCGCTATGACATTACTGTTTGGTTGGTCCCATGTGACATTGACACAATAAGAAGACTTTATAATGCCAAGTAAAAAAAATGTTTAAGGTCCTTTTAAAAAATATTATTTTTAACCTTAACCCCCCCCCAGGGTATTTTGGCTAGAAACCCTGCCAGACGCATCAGATTGCATACTTTGTCACATTGACTTGTGTGCAGAGTGCAGCAAAGTGAAGCTGTCAGCACAGATGCACTGTGCTGCGTCTGGCAGGGTTAGGGTTAAAGGAATGAGAGGCTTTTTTTTTTGTTTTCAAGATGGCCGCCATTGATTTTTATAAATTTCCAACAACCGTATGTTTTTCAACAGTTCTAAGACACAAAAATGAAAGACATGTTGGACTTGAGAGAGAATTGAACATGTTTACAGTGGTTTTACCCCCCTTGAATACAGCTTTTATAATGGCGGCGCCAGATGGGTTTGTGCAGCCAAGCATTAATGCACACAAAAGGCGATCAATGGAATGAATATGCAAAAGAATGCGGGTATAAGACGTCAACTGGCCAGGTTGTTTTTTCAAACCGCAGCTACAGCCGTCATCCGTATTCAATGGGTTAATGGTTTTAGTAAGATTGTATTTTATTTTCCGGTGGATTGGTTGACATTTTCAGGAGTTTTTTAACCTTATTTTCTATGGTAAAAATAGAAACACCAGGCAGCCACCACACAAAAGTGACGATTGTGTAGTGCAGGGCCCCTTGTTAGTTTTTATCAAATCAGAGTCAAGGGTAATTTCTCTCATTCCAAAATGACTTTTTCAACCTAAAGCAGACTTCTCTTAATTCTACCGACGTCTTTTTTTTGTAATTTTTAAAAGTTTAACAGCGAATGACACGACATGCACGATGCGACTGTTGCCGGCCGGCCGGGTCATGTGCGCGGGTCCGACCAGACAAGCTCATGATTATTCATGTCAAAAATCTGAAGTACGGCGCGCACGGCATGCACTAGCACTGCCGTCGTGTCCGTTACCGTCCGCATCGCTCGCATCAATCACTATGCGTGTACTGGAAACATGTACGTGTATGCGGGCGATGCGGACGGTAACAGACAAGACAGCAGTGCATGCCGTACTTCAGATTTTTGACATGAATAATCATGAGTTTGTCTGGTTTGACTCGCGCACATGACCCGGCCAGCCGGCAACAGTCGCATCATGCATGTCGTGTCATTCGCTGTCAGTACGTACATGTATCAGAGATTATTTTTCACTTTTTTTCGAAAATTGGAACCGCTTTAGGCGATCTTTTGCTTGGCGCACACAAGTGAGGATGTAAATGAGGCTGCGTGGGATTTTTGGGGAAAACCGTTCAGCGGTTTTCGTGCGCACATGTCAAACGTGAGTGCATGGGAATGACTTTCTTATTCTTGCTGTACTAGCCCTAGAAGGACGCTATGATATAGCGTCCTAGCGCCCAAGTATGCAAAACAGTCCTATGCTAGAAACCAAAGATCAAAAATCACACTTTACCTGCATAAATATTCTTGGCATCATTTTATTCAAACAGTTCAACAGCCCATCTCCCTGTTCGGATAGCAATATTCTTCCAAGAATGTCAAGAACAGGAGATATTTGCGGCGCAAAATCGTCTCCACGCGACGCTGACTTCACAAACACGAGGAGTAATACCCACATTTAGAACGTTTATCAACAGAGGGCGCAATTTCGGCCGTGCACGCCACAGACATAAATAACCCATGTCTGTCGCGTGCGTGGTGCACGCGGCGACTGTAAATTGCGCCCTCTGTTGATGAACGTTCTAAATGTGGGTATTATTACTCCTCGTGTTTGTGAAGTCAGCGTCGCGTGGAGACGATTTTGCGCCGCAAATATCTCCTGTTCTTGACATTCTTGGAGGAATATTGCCATCCGAACAGGGAGATGGGCTGTTGAACTGTTTGAATAAAATGATGCCAAGAATATTTATGCAGGTAAAGTGTGATTTTTGATCTTCGGTTTCTAGCATAGGACTGTTTTGCATACTTGGGCGCTATGACGCTATATCATAGCGTCATTCTAGGGCTATTGCTGTACTAGCCTATGCATGGGAAAAATCGGCGTCTTTCTATGCCCCATAGTTCTAATAATGTGTTTAGGGGTAGCCACCGGCATGCTGAACAAAAAGTTGTTAAGCAACACAATATCGTCAATCCTGACACAGTCAATGGCAGCACTCTCAACGACTTATGAACACCAGGGAAATGCCCAAAGACAACAGCAAGACTTGTTGTAAAATATCAAACCATTAAGCATCTCGGTCTAAAGTGAACACGAACACGAAATCGTTGACCCATTTCCTTCCTCCATGACCATGTGGTTGACCGTACCGCTGATTGCAGCCGGACATACAACGTGGGCACTTTACCGTACAGTAGAAACCATGTGATCGATTAACCGGCCTAATGTAATGAACCCCCAACTTCAACAGCCCCAAAACCCGACAACGACACCAAAAATTGGGAAAATCTCACCTGCAGTAGCAACTTTACCCTCTCGATCGGCGCTACGGCAGTCTTGGAGATGGCGGCGGAAATTCCACCGGCCAAAAGATCCTTAACGAAGGAGTCGACGGCTTCTTTCGAGATCGACATGTTGGATATCGTGCGCGTAGAGACTGAAATTTCGCCGGTAAAATGCTGGATGCTTGCAGGCCTTAGTGACGTCACACAACTGCCTTTTTGCAGTGATGGTTGAAAACATGGGCAGTAAAAAATAGTTCTCTATTATCTATCTTTGAATTGCGATCACTGTTGATTTCCGAAATCGATTTGTAGATATCATTTATAACTATGTCATTATATTAATTAAATCGGAATTGTCTATACTGGAAAAATTAACTGATAACAAATTTGGCTCCAGAATATGGTTTCTAATTGGTGAAAAGGCATTCAAGTCACGTGACGATGACGTTTTTCGGCCCGAAAGGAATTTCCCTCCGCAAAGATCGTTCTATTGTATACATAGGGGTGTTCTGTTGGACGCACATTAATTAAATTTGTAGTGAGGATTTTTACTCTGCTATTTTGTCAATGAAGATGATTTTAAAATAAACCTAATACAACATTTTACTTGCCGATGGACATTTAAACAGTGAAATTGATTAAATCGAGGGTTTCTTTTCCGGTAATATACAGCGTAAAAGCCGCGAATACCTCTTATAAAATGAACAAATCTGTTAATCAATTAACCCGCACCGCTTGGAACTTTTGAGGACCTGACGAAAACCGCTCGGAAATGTGACTCTCATTCATGGCACGGATATTACTCATTTTGGTGTTGTATTCTATTGTACAAAATTAGTATGTACCGGAACACACTTCGGCCAATGAACGCGGATCTACCGACCGGTGCACCTGCCCGACTGTTTCTTCCTGTATTCCGGCAATAGTTCCATAGTTTCTTAATTTTCCAGGCGGTGACAATTTATTTTCAGGTTTATTTAATAATTCCATTGCCATCATGCAGATATATATCACGCACCAACCGAAACCGTTTTATCACCCCACAACCAAAGTTAAAGATATGATATATAGCATTGGTAGAGCTGACTGTTTAACATGATAAACCTGTGCACGTTCATTATGTGCTTATTTCTCTAGTTAAGCCACTGGTGTTTTGGAGGTCTTTCTCTTTTACTCCAATACACGCATAGGGCCGACTCAACAAAATACTCGTCCAGTCTTACAATTTATCGGGTTATTCTGCTACTCTCTTGTCAACTTAATTTCCAGCCCTTTGGTTGATTAGAATTCGGTTAATCACTTGTGCGCCGGGTTTGGCAATTGTTAACTTCATGTAATAACTTCTAAGAAAGAAAAGTGGATTTTTAAATCTTGTCATCTAATAATTAAAATTTGGGCTATTCAAATTATTAAATTAAGGACCGGACCACCCTCAGAAATTTTGGATTACTTGTGCTAGCATTCAGGACAATTTCATGACGCTGCGGATCACACACATTGCTTACAGATAAGTTTTGCCTAACAAAACAGTTTATAAGCCAAAACAACATTTGACTTGTACTCATGACAGTCTCTCTCCGAGTTTCGTTTCAAGGCAGGATATATGCTTTGCAAAGCAGTTCCGTGAAATCGGGGCCCGGGGTAGCAATGGATCGAGGGCAGTAATGTTAATAGATTCAAATTATTGTTATCAGTAAATCATTTTCCCTTGGTTGAGTTTTTTTTAGACCCTCACCAGGGGCGGATCCAGGATTGTTTGCAGGGGGATTTCTTATTTTTTTTGTACTTTTTTTTCTGGTTTGCAACTTGTCTTTAGGCGTAGGCCCTTACAAAAAAACGAGCCCAAAAAAAATTGGCAACGAGCAGGGGGGGTTCGCCCCTGCTCACCTCCTCACAAAAAAACAACATAACACTCTCCAAAAAGTAAGCGAGCAGGGATGCTAAGCAGTTTTATTGTTTCTCTTGACTTAAAGGGCCCAATGAAACAATTGCAAAACAAATTTACTGAAATGTATATGTGGATACAATCTATTATTTTGGAAATGTGTTTCGGGACTTCACTGTGGAAGTTTGCGCTGAATGACTGGTCATCTTTTTTTTCATTCTTTTTTAGAGAAAACGGCAAACCTTTATAGGATGAAATTGAAGGTAACTGTAGTATTAACAACAGTTTTGTTTGTACATGTAAATTAAAATGTTTTCAAAACCAGACTTAGGTTATTTTGTCAACTTCTTAGCAGATTTTGTACATGCTGGAGTGGTCAGTTACAAGCAATACATGTATATCATATTTTGATCAAGTCGAGAAGTGTGTCACCAAAAAAGGTTGGAAATCAACATTTTTTTATATAGAAGAAATGTTTCCCGGAAAATGGATGTGTGTAACAAAAAAACTTAACATAATTTTTGGTAACCATGTTCTCTATACTGATTTGAAACTGATTACAGGGGTGAGATTGGCCAAACATGAAAAATCCACGAGGACCATGGGTCAACATATTTCGTTTGTATTTTCCTGAAGGCACCCCATTAAAATATCCGTTTTTATTGGTCTATATCCACTTTTACAGGTAAAAACACCTTTAGGCCAACACCTCAGGAACTCCAGACTGCAAAAGAGATTCTTAAAAAATTCTTAAATCCCGACAAAAAATCCTAAAATCAGGAAAAATCTTGACAAATCTCACCCCTGCTGTTAACTGGAAACCAACATAAAAATGGTAGCTGTAAACTGACTTGATCATTTGATCAGTTTTATTCCTGAACTGGTAATGCTCCAATAAACCTTTAAACAAAAACAAAATAGAGTTTACAAGAGGCACTTTTGTGAACTACAAAACATGAGCAATGCCATACTCAGAACAGGTGCCAATTATATGGAACTGTTTATCATAGAACTGATGAGCACAAAAATCTGGTCATCATGAAAAGTTCTCCTTGGTAAAAACAGGATTACCAACCAAATTTTCGTGTGATGTATGTTGCTTGTGACTGGTATTCATCTGCTTTTTTACTTAGCATAACAATCACAGAGTTTTGGCTGGTAAGCAAGGCTTCTTGTACTATGCAGACAGAATCTTTGCCCATTTTATAGACTTTAAGCGATAAGCAAATAAAGTAAAGGACGTGCTAACTTCAGAAGCAGACGTTGCTTAAAGGAGTGATGCAACAGCCGAAATTCCCACTAATGCACAAGTGTGCTTTACTGAGTCTATGTCATGAAATATGAACTAAGGGACATGTCACACAAGACCATCACTGGCAATCAGTTCAAGACAATCTTTAAGAAAGAAAACATAATCACATTTAAAATTTTACACAAGTCTAAAGAATATCAACACAATGTCAGAAAATGCCTATGGTGCTTTCCAAGCATTCTTTTAGCAGCTTTGTCATTTGGCACAAGATTTTAACAAACTCGTCGAGAAAGTCCAAAAAATCTTGTGAAATGTTCTCATAAGTTCTGCTTAGGACTTAGTTTTTGGTTCTGTTGTTTCTTAAGTACTTTCTCATGTTTTTCATCAGTTGTGTTTCTAACCGGCATTAAAACATTAAAGGTATAATACGGCTTTGGTAATGTGGACAAAAAACCAAATTGATTTGTATCAATCCGAAAGCTCACTGTTTATAAAGACGGTACCAGTACCAATCCTCCTGAGAAATATTTCCGTCTGAAATGCCGTCATCTTCAAGAAAATTGTATCTGAACACCTCCATGAATGCTGTGGTCTTTTTTCAATTTCAACAATCAAAATAAGCCCATATGAAAGCGTACAAAACAGAACACGCTTTTCTCGACTTGGATGATGGATTGAGCTGAGTGAGCTCAAACTTTCACAGGTTTGTTATTTCATGTATATGTTAAATCACACAAAGTATGAACACTGCCTGCAATTGTGTTGTCAGCTCTACCAATGCTATATCATACCTTTAACACTTAAATGTAGTATATTAAGCTTCTCTAAATCCCGAGCCCCCTCCCGTTCCCCCCCCCCACCCCCTGGGGTACACAACTGAGGAACAGGTGTAAAATGGACTAATAATACTAAAGTAAACATTTCTTTTCTCTCATCATCCCTGTCATCCTTCTGTCAGGGTTTGTCTGTGTATCTGTCACCGTCTCTATCTCTCTTTTAATCTGTCTATCACAGTGTTTGTCATATTGAGGGGAATCTATGCGGTTGCTGTTAAGCCCTCTCTGAGCGATTTACTCTCATCCTATGCACCACCCACTGCCCCACACTGTTTTGGAGCGTCTGTCTCACTATGTGTGTGTATTCTACTGCCACTACGTGGTTGGGCAATTTTCACTCTCTTTTTCCACTTGCCCCACTATGAGCATCACCGACTGTACCACTATTGACCTCAGCCGATGCGTTTTTCTCCCCATTGTCACCATTAGTGTCGCTGTGTTTGTCGCCATCCCCGCTGGGGGTATTTGCACTATCGGAGGGAATATCAATGTCGTGCATGCGTAGGATGTGCTGGCGTTCTCCCTTGGGGATGTAGGAACGCACGGAAGTCTTGCCACGCCAGCCGACAAGAATGAACGACATGTCATTAGAGTCCTGGTCACTGTGGGGGAAAAAAGAACAAAAAAATACACTAATTATCATGATACAACAAAGTCTAAAAGTATGGGTACCATGCACAAACCAAAGTATTCGCCTTTGTCATGGATCCAGAAAAATTAGAAAAGATTATTTTAATTATTTTATTTATTTATTTATTTATTTATTTCGATATCCAACAGCGGAGCCCCGCCACTTACCGGTATCATATAAAGAATTACATAAAAAATAAAATAAAATAATTACAAATAATTTTATCAGAGAAAACTATATGACAGATTAAAATTATACAGATAGCTAATTTTTATGTCAACCTGCATTTTTAAACATTTTTTTAATCAGAACATGTCCACATCTGAAGTTTTTTGGATCCATGAAAGAGGCTAATGAAGGTAAACAACGTCCAGCAGGCCTCGGAGGGGGGGGGGGCAGATTTACAAGTTAAACCTATTTTTGTAAACTTGAGAACTTTGAAACAGATATTTCGACCAAATGACGAGGGGAAGAGACTCTGATTTGACAATGGTTACTTAATTAACCCATACTCCCTAGGTGGTGTGAAAAATCGAATTGAAATTGGAGGATTTAGGACCGTTGGGGTTAAACACGTGAAACACATGTGGATGTCATTGTACCGAGATCCGTTTTCATTTATTTTCATTCACGTGGGAGTGAACTTTGATTTATCTAGCTTTTATCACCAAGTAAACACGGTCCAACGATCAAACGAAGGCCACCCATTGTATGCAATACCACTTGCGTGAACTTTTTTATCTCTCTAACATTTCTGTCATTGCCAAATGCCTGTTAATGTTGCTGTAATTTAAAGCTGTGTAAGCATATAAGTAAATAGATGCTTCCCTTTGTGTGGTTATCAGAGATCATTTAGGATGCGATCAAATCAACATTTGAAATTTCACAATTCCATCTGGGGTGTATTTATAGGCATCTTGTAGCATTATTCAGAATCCATTCACGCCAACTACCTGACACTTTTACTAGGAATCTTGGTGAATTTGTCCACAATAGGCAGTAACCCAATGACACATTCTAATAGTTTTTAAGTTAGAAATATACTTTCTGTATGTGCCCCGAGCAATGCGCTGAATTTGAAAATCTTTCTCCTTTGTATTAATTCTCTAAATCTTGAACACCTCTCACACTCCTTCGAGAGTCTAACAAAACTACAAAGCATCAAATAAAATCCTTTTAGGCTTAAGTCTCCTAATTATAAATTCAAATTCCAGTGATGTAATGGGCTTCTAAGGCTGATGTTCTCAAAACTTATCAAACGAAATCAACCACTGATCTTTTCCTGGAGAATCGGGGACGGTCAATAGTGTTGTCATTTTTAGTACAAGCACTCACCTCTGTTTGGGCTCGTAGACAAATATCAAACTACCCGGACCTGGGAGAGGAGTGGACAACAAAACAAACAATGAGTAAGTAGGCAACACAATATTGGCATTGACCAGCAACAGATCTCCGTTGAGAGAGTGATTGTAAGGATAAGCCCAAATCTTCTCCAATCAAATTAACAATGCGCTTCTTACCAATGGTAACATGGGTCAAGATTAAAACACAACTATCACTGCCCTGTAACAACATGAAAGACATTAAAAAACATAAAAACTGTTCAGGAGAGACCTGTGACAATAACTGAAGACATCTTACCGACGGCATTCACTGCCTCCCGGGCCTCTGGATCTAGCTTGGAGCAGAAGGGATTCTCTTGGGTCAGAAGAGTTTGGACGTCATCCTTAGTGATGTTGGTAATCTTACGCGCAGCGGCTAGATATGGAAACACGCTGTAGATACCCTGAGGATTCAATGAAAAGACACGGTTTAGAACTCACTGTTTGACAGGAATTAAACATCAAGCAAAAAACAAGAGAAACTGACCATGTAATTTTGAATGAATGTTCAAAGTGAACAAAGAGAACTGATAGGAGCGAGATTCGAACCTGCGACCTCCGGAATACCGTACCGGCGCTCTACCAACTGAGTTATCCTGCCCTATGTTGGCGGTCTCCCAAATTTGTTCAGGGGCGCTAGTCAGAAGTCATAAACCCAGAATGCCGTATAGCCGGGGATCACGCCCAACTTTACGATACAACCTGGGAGGCAACATTGTGGGGATCACTCAATGAGGATATGGCTTTTTAACTTTCATTATTTTTTTCAAATCTTGATTTCTGTGATCTTTCCAAACCAGTCATCAGCTCATAGTGTACACATATGTAATGGCAGTACATGGGATCTCACAGTACTCAGGCTGAATGCATTTTCACCTCAAGGAAGTAAAAATTCATAAACCTCAATACGTCTTTGAAGAAACAACTCGTATTGAGTTTCCACCTCTTTATTTATCCTACCAATCCATTTTCTTACTTCTTGAGCTAGTCTGAAGTCACATGGCACATCCTTGGCATCGCTCCGGCTCAATACTTTCACTCCAGAGTTGATCACCTATTAAAAAAAGCAAAACAATAGTACTATTATTATTATTATTATTATTATTATTATTATTATTAATTTTACTATTAATTCTTTCTGGTAATGAAACCAAGGATTCCTCAAAAGCGCCCTAGGCACTGTAGCTCGAAAGCCTGAAGAAACCTGTAGAGAGAAGACAATGAGAAGAAGTTACAGTTTTAGAAGTGGGAGGAAAACCCCAGAAGAATATTCTGGGGAAAACCCACGGAATCAGGTAGTGGACCAGGGCAGGAATCGAACCCGGGCCACAGCGGTGAAAGGCGGGGACAGAACCACTGCGCCAACCTGATTCCCCTACATACATACAGTGCCTGGTTAGGAAAAAACACTCTCTAGATGACAACAGTTTTTACACCACACTGATGCAAGTATCGTCTGTCCTCGGTTGAAGTAACTGCTACTTTCTTTGTAAGTAAATTAAAAAATTTGCTGGCCTAACGTTCTTTGTAAGTTGATTTTTTTATGAAAGTCGCCCTATTACAAGGTAAAGGGGCTACAACAGAGGTGGTGGGGCTGGCCGCATTTTAGGTTGCCGGCCCCACCACCCTTATGGTTTTCCTGGGTCCAGATCCAAATAGAGGATAAATCTTCAATAGATCAGGAAAAACTGTAAGGATGGTTGGGATAAGGGTTTGGAATTGAAAATACCGCCAACCCTACGACCAGAGTGGCTTTTAGCCTTGTATTTGGTGATTTCAATCTAAAAAAAAAATTACTTCTTGTGAATAGAAACCCACCTTCAGGTGGTTTTCATTGTTCTCAAGTATAGCCTTCATCCCTTTGTTGACGAGGTAGAGATTGCGTTTCTTTCCACCATGGCAACGTGTCAGCATCTGAGTGACTGGAAAACTATCTTCCACAGCAAAGAAACCTCTGTTTGCAGAATACAGGACAAAATACACGGCATATAAGCTGGATGATGGTTTATGGTGTAATACTGAGGATGGGAGTGGGGGGGGGGAGTTTGTTTTTGCATTCAATAGGGGACCTATAATAGAGGACAATAGGGTCCCCGACTGAGAAAGGTCCCCCGTTTGAAAATCATGTACCAATGGGGGGCGCTTGCCAAAAAGTTAAAGTATGAACAATCGGAGGCCCCCGATTGCAGGCGTTTACACACTTAGGTGCGTAAGTACCGGCAATCGTGGACTAGGGACAAAAGGGTTAGGGCGTAGACAAAGGGTCCACGATTGACTTGACGTCCACGATTGAAAATCGTGTACAAAACATATGGGAGGCCTTCCGAAAAAGTACAAACAAAAGAGGGACAATAGGAGGTCCGCGATTGCCGGTCTTTACACACTTGTGTGTGGGGGTGGAGATGGAGATGGGGAAGGGGGTGGGGGTGGGGGTGGGGGTGGGGGTGGGGGGGGGGGGGGAGTACGAGATGACATTGGCAAGGGGTCTTTTGATGGAAAACGTACAAAACCAATGAGCAGGGTTGCAAAAGTACCAACAAAAGAAGGTATCAGAAGTACAATAGGACGTTTTTCAAGTTTTTGAAATACACCAATAATATCCCGACTGATTTTGTGCCCATGCACCCCCCCATCTCCTCCCCCCTCCCAAACCAAACTTTTTAAATGATTTCCGGACCGACAAATTTTATGGAAGACAACAATTCATGGGCCCCCAACAATTTTGCAAACAAATTTTGCTGGACCCCACAAGACAAGCCAGAGTGCTCCTCTTAGGCATATACCCCCCCCCCCCCCCCCCCCCCCCCCCCCCCCCGCGCCCCGAGACACATGGCCCCCCCTCTTCAAACTAACAACCTACTTGATCTGTGGCCAGATCTCCTCATCACCCTTGAAGAAGACGAAGGGGTCCTCCTTGTGCCCTAGGAAAGTTTTCTTCTTCTTGCGAGGTGGTCCACTAGAAAAGAAATTAAGTTAACTTAGCAGTGTATCACACTAAAAATAATGAAATACATGAATTACAGTGCACTAATCTAAAGGATTACAAAGAAATTTGGCATATATGCAGTGTAAAGTAAAACTAACCGTACAAAATAACAACAAGTTTTTCTCTGCAAAGTCTCAAAATGTAATTTTGTGAAAATAGGATTTTATTAATGAAATGTTTTGAAACATGGAAACAAGTTTTCGGCAATACAATAAAAATATTGTGACAATAGACTGACAACAAATATTTTAGCAAAGGCAACTGTATTTTGACAATGAAAATAACATTCCAGCAACGAAAATTGTATTCCAGCATTGATTTACACCTTTTTTTCTTTCCGGCTGGTTGGATATTTTTTAAATACATTTTTAGTCCTTTCAAAATGTAAATTACAATTAATCCAAATTCTTACTCCTCACTACCCTCAGCTGCATCATTCTCTGCCAGTTTCTCAGAAGGTTCTGCATCCATTTGTTCTTCAGAAGGTTCCTCTTCAGTTGGTTCCTTGGCAGGTTCCAGACTCATGGGTTCCTGTTTTTTGGGTTCCTTGTGAAGTTCCTTGTCAGGTTCATCTTTAATTTCACTGCCCCCGGCAGCTGCACTAACATCCCCTTTGACTGCAATGGAACCATCTGGATTGGCCTCGGCACCCATGTTTACTGTATGCAAATGAAGTGTACCATTTCATGTTTAGGTGGAAACAGGATGTTGATAGTCTGGTGTTAATAGTCCGAGTATCATGCGTTCAACGGAGCCAACAAATATGAACCAATGTGCTCCAATATGAACGTCTGATATAGGCGTGCATGCAAATATGCAGCACACCAACCAATCACAGCTGTTGTAAAGTCATTTTGTAGAAAAAATCAACCTCTGTAAAGATTAGACTTTCCCCCCATCAGTCACATTAGCAGCATGCCTACTGGTGGCTCATATGAACCGTGGCACCAGGACACAAACATCAATTTCCAGCTTGAATCAAGACTAGCCGCCTTATAAAATTATTCCTCATACACATACTGAGTTCAAATACTCCAAACATAATTCTCACCAGGACCAGTTTGCTTCATCCACGGAAGGTTGGACACTTTTCTTAGAACGGCTACAAAGAAGCCCCCGGTGTTTTGTTGATGAGGGAAGACTCGTACGCTGTAAAAAAACAATCAAATGAATTACCTTACACAAGAACTAGTTTCACCAACATTAATGCCGCCACAATGCCGATAAAGGAATGCAGAGAATAAACTCAACAACAAGAGGCTTAAGATATTGCACTATTAAGCTCAAGGTTGCTTGTGCAAATCCCACCCATAAGATTCTAACCCCAACCATGTATCCAAAGGAACTCTGCACAGATGTTCCGTCACCAACACTATGAAGTAGCACTCGGGTTACACAGCCATAAATTAACATTTTGAGAAACATTTTTCAAAGCCACCCAAATATAACAACAAATGAACATTAACCTTGAGTACGGTATTTTACGGGAGACGTGGCGGTTATGGCAGCCAAGCGAACCGCTACAATGTGTTTGTGCAGTCAAGCGTAACCTATACAAAATAATCCAACAATGGATTGAAACTGCACAAACAGCGGCCAATTATCCGGCCTGGTGGCACTGTTTAATCCAACAATGGATTGAAACTGCACAAACGGCGGACAATTGCGTCATCCGGCCTGGTGGCACTGTTTTTTTTCCGCATATTTGCGGCATCCGTACGCAAGTGGTTAACAATCTGTTAAGGTTAAACATCAGAGCACGTCTGAACTTTTGTTTAGCATTTTTCCTCCAATTCTGGATACTAACATACACTGGGAGGGAAAATCTGACTAAACTGATTCAAAAAATCAATCAAATGGAACTACCATCGGGTGAGATGTAAGCTCACTGCTTCCTCCTGTGTCGGAGGCCAGAGAGTGGCTTTGTACTTCTGTCTCTTGTCTTCTGGAATATCTTCAAGGCTGGCAAACGTCTCCCCTGTATCGCTGATCACCTGGGACAGAAAAACACACCAACCTGAGCACTCGCAAAGTTCAAGTACCGTGGTCTTCAACAGGAATAATTTCCAAGTGCATGTAAACCTTCGACTGAGACTGTGTGGTTATTGACTTGCTTTTGGCTCATTTTGTCCAACAGGAGTACGACATCAAATACAAACACTCATTTTTATTAATAATAATAATAATAAGCATAACCCTAGATGGGACAGTTGGGAGACATTCCCATAGACTTGTGCACAACTTTTTTTCCGACTTTGATGTAACCTAACCCAAATATCCCCTATCCTACACCCACAAATTTTGGTATACTAATGTTTTGGACCATTCTTTATCGATATAACTCACTTCTGACAGTAAAATTCTCACTCCTTAAGGGGGCTGGGTACTTAGGGAGACATGAAAATGTCTCCCTAAGTACCCTTGTCTCCCTAAGTGATGATTATGAACTACTAAATGTCTCCCTAGTATCCCTAATAGACTAATAATAATAATAATAATAATAATAATAATGATTAATACAGGTTCATATATAGCGCTTTTAGCAAGATCAAAGTGCTTTACAGATATTATTACCCCTGGTCATCGGGCCCATTAATCATTCCTGAAACCTTCTCAGCTCCCTGGGGAGTATACAGCCCCGGCTGCTATTTTAAGTGCACACGGGCTAATCAAACACATAACCATCACTGCCCTCACAGGTAGTACCCATTTATTCCTGGGTGGAGAGAAGCAACTTGTGACAAAGTGCCTTGCTCAAGGACAAAAGCACTATGACCCCAAGCGGGTCTCGAACCCACAATCTGCAGTATCACCGAGATCTTGAGTTCAATACACTAAGCCACGAGGCCACAGCACTTTTAGGTTATATTATAAAAACAAATGAAATGAAACAAAATCTCAAGATGGAAAGCAACCGGAATCTCCAAGATTCTTTGTGGAAAGTTTTTATAAACAGATTAATTGGAAAAGATACTAATAGGGGTTTTGGAATTATCTACCTTCCATGTCGTCAGTCCCGATGATCTAACCAAGCCGGGTAGTTCATCAGAGACATCAATCAGCTCTAGGGCACCTAGGGAAGAAAAAAACAACAAAAATATAATGTGGCCAAATCCTACAAAAAATTCCCAAATCCCCTTTTTTCCACGTCATCGTACAACATTCTTGGTTCTTGTAAGGACAGGCTTACTCACCCAATGCGAACCCCACAAGTTGGACTTTGTGTGACAGTACCCCACAGGAGAAATTCTAAAGATTAGGGATAATGGGAGAATAATGCAAGTACCCTACAGACCCAAAGTATGAGTTTGGGTTGGTGGCATTGACTGTGTAGTGGGGGCATTTTTATTTGTTAGGAAAATTAGGACCGAGTTATGGGGACATTTCTCTGTTCACATAATGACTTTGGTCCCCACGACGTCTATCCGGTGACCAGTGTATGGATGGGTATGAGCATGGCAATCAATCTTTTTTAATTAAGTAAACCACGAAAATACTTCAAAATTTTAATCTCTTATTTATTCCTCATTGCTTTTATTTTGATTTCTATGAATTTTTTCTCATCTCTTTTACTGACCTTGGGACTTCAGTAAGACACTCGCGACTACAGCTTCATTTTCGATTGGGTTGAAGGAGCAGGTGGAATACACCATCCGACCTCCGACCTCCAGCAGCTCGGCCCCACGCTGTAAAATCCGGTACTGCAAACTAAATCACAGGATCAAGGGTCGAAGGTTATATGGGCGATCGTGACAAAGTACTTCAATCCCTGAACCTGTCCAAACCTGTATTTTCGTTTCAGTTGGCGGAGCGTGGCATTCAGAGTTGTAATGAAGTCAATCACAAGTCAATCACAAGTCATCACAAATCACTTTACAATTCTGGTCTCAAGCCATGTAACAAGCTATTCAAACACACTACATAACAAAATCATTCCTTTGTAAGTGTTCATGTAGCTTGTGAGCTGACTTGTGATCTGCCTTTTAATCTGACTTGTGATTGACTTGTGTTTGACTTGATTACAACTCTGGTGGCATTGGTTTTTTTTACCAAAAGAGCATGCTTGACATCTTAGGAAAGCACTGTCTTCAAAAATTCCTGTCCTTGTCTAGGCAAATTGAACTATTTGTGAGTTAACCCATGGAGGAATGATACAAAAGGAGTTAGAACGACCAACACTGTACACACAGTCCCTACTGGTCTCTGTGTACAGTGTTCGCTGCAGCCAATTCACTGGTAACCCACTGACTCATAAAAGTTGCTGCTCCTCACTGGAGTAACTAATTGCCAGCAGACTTCATTCACTGCTCCTTTTAGGGGATCTTGTGCAGCCAGAAAACTTGTTACGATGCATCATGAAGTTTCATTTTCATTGCTGTTTCTTGCGTCATTTTTGGCATTTGACCAGCTTGACATTTTAAAGTAAATTTAGTCATATTAACCTTAACCCTGCCAGACGCAGCACAGTGCATCTGTGCTGACAGCTCCACTTTGCTGGACTCTGCACACAAGTCAATGTGACAAAGTATGCAATCTGATGCGTCTGGCAGGGTTCTAGCAAACATGCCCTGCAGGGTTAGGGTTAATGAAAACAAACACATTTGTTTCATCTTGCCAAATTGAGTCTCATTTTCTTGCCATAAATCAGTTTCCTAGTCTTCCATGGCCATAAAAAGCTTAAATGTACCATCGCTATTCTGTGAAACATATCTCATGTTTAAACTCCTTTCGTATCATTCCTCCACGGTTAACCTCACCCATTAGACAACATTGCACACACGTAAGATATGGGTTTGATATGCAATACGCAGTCGTAATACACTACATGCTTTGCGAATGAGTCACATGACCAATAAATTTGACCGTATGTAGAAGTTTTTTCAGACTTCTGGAATGGCCAAAGGTTATATTTTATTTTTGTTATTTTATTGTAATCTTTACCGAGGGTAGTCCATTTCAGTTTAAATAAAACTGCTTTCCAAAGGAGCCCTCACATTGAAATTACATCAAAATAAAATTAGATTAAGAGATCACTAATACAAGTGGAAAAAAAAATAACACAAAATTAACACGAAACATACAACAAAATATATAAAGACAAATTAATGGACAAAACTGTACGACAAAATAGGAGAGCACAGTAAGAAATTTCTTTATTTGTCTAAACTAAGGTTCTAGTGGTCATGTGACTTGACTATGTGAATGGCGACAGGTCGACAGAATTAAAACAAAACTCATTTCAGTCTTTCTTGTTCAGGGCTGTGCTCAAACCCACACAAGAACTTTAAAGTATGTTTGTTGGAAAAAACGGACTCACATGTGAAGGTTCAAGGGACTATTTAGGGTCCATCTCTTCCAGATCATAAAATTCTTTCTCAAAGTTCCATCACCGCTGGAAACATAAGAATAAAGACAAGAATAAAGTCATTCCTTCAGATATTTTGATGTCGTGAAATATCAGAATTTGTTTGTTTATGCACTGGAGGCAGGATTTTGGAGGCAAACTTAAAATTGTTATAGTTAGTCTCACCGATGCATCGCGATGGTGGAAGTTACCCCACCTGGGTCTATAGGTCTGAAAATTGGGATAAGTTTTCTGGAATCTATCGAAGAATTATCCTCTATTTAGATCTGGGCCCAGGAAAACCATAAGGGTGGTAGGGTTGGCAATTCAAATGGCTCAAAAAGCCATAGCTTTCTGTTCTACATCTAGGTAGAACTACAATATATTGGTGGAGAGGCAGAAAGCAGAGTTTCACACTCAAACACCCTAACTGGAGAAACCAAGCTGGATAAGCCAGTGGAACATTTACCATGAAAATATCTGTAGAACAGACTAAGAGTAGCAACAGATCTCTGGTGAAAGTGATTTTAACACTTCTCCAACCAAATTGACAATGCACTTCTGTACTCTGTATAATAAAGATGAGTGACAAGCAGAAGCACCAGCCCAGATGTGGGAACAGTACTCCATAAGAGGATGTAGTTCTCTTGTAAAGGTAAAGGATAGCATCAGGAGGTAGATACTTCCGAGCTCAATAAAGGAGTAATTTTGACAATGCATTCATTCTGCTTACCTGCAAGGAACGTCACATAGAATGCGGTCGTACTTCAGAGCAGTGGTCCTAGTGCCTCCTTCCTGAGGTATTCTGATGGTAGGAAACACTGTCGCATCATGATTGACGATCATACAGCAGGGGCTGTTGAGGCGCTTGGCCTGATGTACCATGATGTAGCAGCGTTTGTTATCTGCGTCATTAGCTACGACATAACCCTCTGTGTAATCAAAGCCAAAACAGTAACTAATGCAATCATCTTTGGCTAAAAATTCTCAGGTTTTGTTGACAGAATATATAATTTTTATCAAAAGATGTTATTGAGAATTCCAAGCATTTCTGACTTCTGAGATGCTCGTTTACCTGGCCATCCGTAGACTTGCTCAGCGTGGACCAGTTCAATGAGCTGGGCTGTCTTGGAGCCCGGAGCAGCGCACATATCCAGCACCTTGTGATGCGGCTTGACGTCTAGAAGCAATGGTGGAATCATGCTGACTGCTTCCTGACGACTGATATTACCCTGTCACAGAATCGGTAAAAGCCACTAACTGATGAACCGACTCTTGCTGTTTTACTGTCAAGTAATTTTAACACTTGTCACTAACTACTGATTGGTTATACTCTACAGCAACAATAAGAGAGCATTTCATACTGTCCAGGTTCCCGCTGTTTTTCTTTGCGGTGCCACGTTCCATACCTCAAACCTAGCCAGGTGGCTTGCATAACTGAATATTCACGAGGTATTTAGAATGGGCGTAAACATCCAACACGTGGAATTCAACCCACGTGAAATTTTACCCAAGTGTATTTACAATGTCTAAAGAGCTATGAACTTACGCTCTCTGTTTCTGTGACCAGGAAATCATGGAGTTTCTTGTATTCGGGCGTCTTACGAATACTCTTTCTGGTCACACCAAACTGCCATGCTAGCTCATCCGGATACCTACGACATATTGAGAATTTAAATATCAACTGGATGGTACAAACTCACAAGGACATTCAGTTGTTTTTTGGCTGTTGTCATATCATCGCCACCACCACAGAATTATTATTATCAACGTTTCTATTTTCACCACATTCATCACCAACACTATCAAAACCATCACCACAACTGTCACTACAGTATTCTCCATTTATGCGAAGGGGGGGGGGGAATTTATCATCACCGTTATGCACATGTACAATCGCCCAAGTTGCCGCTTACACACCACTACCAATTCTGATATTACTTCTGATATTCCATCACTATCACCAACATCAACTACCATCACACCAAAACTCCCTCTCATTATAAACTTTTCATTGACCCACCATGGCATTGGCTTGGGGGGCTCCAGTCTTTCTCCATCTACCTTCTCATCAACCAGTGCACTGATGTAATGCCCCTTTAAGTAACTCAACATGTGCTGAGCATGGCTGAAAATAAGAACATTGATTAATGGTAATCCAACAAAGGAAAAGGCATAAACTGGTTTATTAACCCTAACCTACCTGAATCCATCAAAATCCATACCCGTTTTGGAGGATTTCGGCGGATTCAGGATACCTCCATATTAAAAACTGGGGGATTTTGATGGATTGAGGATTGTAAGCCTAGCGGTACTGCAGGATTTTGATGGATTCAGGATACTTTCTAGTAAAGTTACCCAAGATGTTAGGGTTAAAGAGGCCAGAGCAGTGAAAAAAAATTAAGTCCCGAGTTTGATGGGTTCTTAAAGACAACCAGGGATAGTTTGGAAGAATTTTATTGGACTAGGTACCCAGTTATGTCAAAGCTTTGACTTCCGAGTAAACAAGCAGATTTCTAAGACCAGGAAGAAGTATAAAACATGGATAAACAAACATTCGCTGTGTACAAAGTGATGATAGTAACCGGTCAACTTTATTTTTAAAACCCGTTTCTCAAACTCAAACTCGTTTACAGATCACATGCCTGGCTATTTTTGTTTTGTTTTGGGAAAATTGTGCGAAATTTGAAAATGTTTCCAATTTAGTTACCCATTGACAGTCGAGGCCATCACAAGGCCAGGCACAAGGCCAGCTTGCAACAGGCATAAACCATGACAAAGGAATGCTTTTATTACAGCTCATTTGAATAACTTGAGACTTGGATTATGACTGCTGGTCTTGTAGGGTCTTGTGTGGCCTTGTGATGGCCTCGACTACATCACTGAGAGATTTACAATGACATACCTTCTGTAGCCTGTAATGCGGAATGTCACAGGTAGTTCATCTCGCAGTGCAGTCATAAACTTGTCCCACTCTCCCTCCGGCACAATATTCTGCTCCTAAAATCAGTTCAGGAAGGTGCCAAGAATTGGCCAGATCCCAGATCATTATTAAAGGAAGGGAGTTGGGGGGGGGGGGGGGAGGGGGGACACAATGATATTTAGAGAACTAAATAATTGGGTTACAAAATTGTTTTCAGAAAGTTTGGACAATTCTTATCAAGACCATTTTCAAATCCCTAATGTTGAAATGGAATTTTTCAAGGAATGAGGGGTTTGGAAAATGATTTCATTTTTGTGTTTGTAATTGTGCAGGGGCTACACAACTTTTACTTGCGACTTTTCGAGTCGTGGTCCTCAAGGTTGCTGTTGTTATTGTTGTGTTTTAGGGGAACGCTTGAAACCACAATTTTTGTAAAGGGTTGGGCAGATGCTAAACAGAGCCCCTGATATGAACGGGCCCTACTTCCCCTATCATCTACCAGCCTTGACATGAAGGCATTGACGCAGATTGTCACAGACCGCCCTCCTTTGCCAAGAACAATCATGTGGCCGGCGGCATTCTATTGTACTCATTCTCGACAGCCTAGAGCCAATAAATATATGGGTCTCACTTGTAACTTTACTGTCCTCCTTTAACCCTGCCAGACGCAGCACAGTGCATCTGTGGTGACAGCTTGACCTTGCTGCATTCTGCACACAAGTCAATGTGACAAAGTATGCAATCTGATGCGTCTGGCAGGGTTTCTAGCCAAAATACCCTGGAGGGTTAGGGTTAACAATGCAGTTTCTCTAGATCTATTTTAGGAGGATGATGAATTCGGAAAATCTGATTACACCTTAATTAGTATCATACCTTGTAGTAATTCTCAAAGGCTTCATTCTTTTTCTCAACTGGAACAAATGGGTACCTGTGGTATTCCTGCAAATGAATATTAAAAACATCATGTCCGATACAAACAAATAAAGTCCAGCTGAAAGCAGAGTACTTTCACAAGTCCTTTCCCAAGCCCAGTCAGAAGTCCTTTCATAAAGCTGGTCACAAGTAACTGGATGAACAATGACAAAAGAATGCCTTTGTCAAAGCTCATTTGAATAGCTTGTGATTGGGATTAGGACTGGAGGGCTTGTGTTGGACTTGCAGGGACATGTGATGGACTCGACTACAGCCCTGGACTGAAGTGATAATGATTACTTAAACCCTAACACCCTGGTTGTTTTTTCTAGGAAACATTTTCAATCTGCCTAAATCCAACACTGTGCATTCGGTCATGTTATTTAGCATCAACAAAGCGTCAACAAACACAACCAACGTCAACAAAGCGTCAACAAATTATAGGTGTACTTTCCAGCGTCCAAATCTATGTCACACAATTTTTATGAATAATTCCCTCCCCCATGACGCGCGTGCAACCTCGAATCAATATACTACATGTATCTACACACGAACACGTACCGCGACCGGTATACCACTCACGAAACAGTCGCTGGCATAAACAGGTTGTCGCGCAGTGCATGCAGGCGCTGCGCATCAGGGTGACGTCATGCAAGGTCGAGGAGTCACTATTCGAACTCCAATAAAGCAAAAAGACATGTTCTGCGGGTGTCTCTGGGAATTAAACGGTAAAATTTCACTTTATATTTGGATGTTAAGTAAATCTTGGTACATTCATCTGATCATGGAACTCTACTTGTTAAGATGGAGGGGTATCTAGTATTTTGGTGGCCGTTGTAAGGTTGAATTATGATTTTTTTGATTGGATTTTTGACGCATTTAATTAATGAATAGAGCATCGTCTAATGTTGCCTTGGACCCTACTATCGCCAGATCATGTCCAAATGTTAAAAAAGGCGATAAAGGGTCCAAGTTACTCGGACTAAGGCCTATACTACTGTTTTAGAGGCGATTGTGTAGTGTAGGGCCCCTCAAAAATAGAGTCAAGGGTATTTTTCTCATTCCAAAATGACTTTTTTAACCTAAAGCAGACTTCTCTTAATTATTTTGACATCTTTTTTTGTAATTTTGAACAGTTTATTGCGGTAGAAAATGGAATTTTCTTACGCGCTTTTACGGCAGTTGCCATGCGAATCAACGCGGTTTTGCGTGTTTACTGTGCGTCGCGGTGATCGCCATCTTCTATTTACGAGTTGCGTTTTGTCATCTTCATTGCTGCTTTACCCCAAAATTTCCCTCAAAAACTAAAAGTAACCCTGCTCTTTATCAACGGCATACCTGTTGCAGTGTTGGTTTGTAATGTCGCTATTAAAATTTGGCAATTTCATACCCTAAAAAAGTGGATTTTTGTTTCCTTATACTATAAATGGGAACAGGGTCCTACACAATCGCCGTTTTGGAAATAAATGACATTGTGAAATAATTGTTTAAGACGAAACTTTCGTATTTAATTTGTTGACGCTAAAATGGCATGACCGCCCCTGTGTGCATTACACAAATTCTTACCCACAATGCATTAGAATGTAAAAAACTAGGGCTAGGTTTGCGTTTGTAAAGCCTAACCTCTTTTTTCGCTGCTCCCTGTTCACTGTCGCCGCCGCTGGGCTTATTTTGCTTTTTATTCTGCTTCCCCTTCTGTTTACCCTTTCTTGCTTGCCGAAAACGTCTAGCCATGACTCAGATTAACAGACAAAACAAAGAAAACTTTGATTTGATGTTCAGTTACAGTGTTTCACGTGCGTTTGCAAAGAGCTATCTTAACCAACCTGGAACCTGTAGTACACGAGAGGGCGCTATTGCAATTTATCGTGCGCAACGAATAATTATTATGGACTTCGAAGATTGATGGCGTGTCCGTGCTTTTTGGCCGAAGCACCCCGAAAAATAAGTTTTCTAAATGAAGTGCTAATAAGATAAGTTATGAGCCTTCCCTTGAGACATTCCGAAAAATAAAAATATATCCACCAATGATAAGGAACACATTTAAATTAATAGTCTGAATTTTTGAACTGGGAGCGGGTCTGACATAAGAAAGGAAGAATATGAAAGATGGCAGTTGTAGCCCGTGCCTTTCCTATTCTGCTTTTGTTATGCTTTTTATGTCCGTGGCAATACAACCACTATGACATTTGGCACCTGTTGGTTGGTTTATCCATTTCTCCATGGTTTATCCTCTCAGAGCAATACCAATGATCGAGTTCGGGATTACTAACAGGCGGTCATGACCTGCAACATGCTTATTTCCAATACCCTTCGGCAAGCCCAAAGGCCCTCTCTGGGCAGATATCAAGAACAAGTAAGATCTGGACTTACTGAAAGAACAAGAAAGAATAAAAAAAAAGGATAGGGAGAGAAAAAGAGAGGGCAACTGGCAGGTCTTTGCCTAATCCTGAAGTAGTCGAACTGCAAAGATGCAAAGATGGGGTAACGACGCCAGGCGGCAAAGAAAATGTTTCCCTCGTAACTCACGCCCCGCCACATTCGTAGCCTGAGGCTGTTTATCCGTCAAGGTGACTAGTGATGAGCACCGATTGTGCCGAACTATTGACCATACTAGGAAACGTCCCAACAACCGTTCACTAGAACTTTACAACTTTGTTATGAAGCTGGTTTTGGTTTTGGTTTTGGTTTACACACTCAGTTGTGCTATGCGTTAGAGGGAACAATAGGTGCACCGGACCATCAGACCAGCTAGGCAACGTGTGGGCAGTGTAGGCTATATTCACGTTTGGAGTTATTAGTGTAACATTTAACAACAGCTCCACAATCAACTCATACATGCTGATTTTTTCGTAAACAAACGAGAACAATCGTCATATTATGCGTGATAAGGGAACAACCTCTCTCAAGATGGCGTGTTTAAGATCCTCAACGATAATGGTTATCTTCGGGCTCCTTATTGCTCTGTCAGACGCAAAGGAGAAGGTCCTCCTATCCAACAAGTCCTTCTTCAACTTGGACCGTGGCGCGAGGCAGTCCGGGGGAGCGGGTGCAGAGCGGCAGAGAAGGCAGGCCACTTCTGCCGATTTGTCGGCGCCTGAGATCGCTGCGTACCTGGACAGGCACAATTTACTCCGTAGTCAGACGGTGCCACAAGCCGCTAACATGAAATACATGGTATGTCAATCAGTTGTAATCAATTTTGCCTATGTTAATTCATGCAGCTTTATGCAGCTTGTTTATTTCTTTGCTTAATTAATTTATATTAATTGACACAGAGTTAGGTTAATAAAGTGGTATACTTTCCCTGCCTTCCACGGTGCGCGGGTTCGAGTCTATCCTTGCCTAATTTCGTGGGTTTCCCCAAAATATAATTTGGGGGTTCCTCCCACTTCTAAAAACTGAACATTTTGTTTTCATCACCTACTCCCCACTATTTTCTTCAGGCTTTCGAGCTACAGTGCTGCATGCACTTTATTTTTTAGGAATCACTGGTTCATAACCAGGATGAACCCATGGAAGATACTGTAAGTTAATTAATATATGACGTTTTAAGAATGCAAACAACGCTGAAACTTATTATATCAATGCACTTGGAAAGAAGTTTTCAGAAGCATGCACTCTAAAAGGAGAAGCGTGGCTCTGGTAAGAACCAGCGATTACATTTTGTTTTCGTTTAAATTGCCGATAATTTGTGCGTTACTTCACAGAGTATTAAAAACAAACAAAATCCTAAAACTTTAATATCCTAAAACACTCTCATCCATAATTTGGAAGATAAAGTTAAATAGATACTGAAAAAAACAGATTGATTTGATTTGGAAATGATTTTATGAAAGAGAGAAAACAGACCAGGAAAGCCGAATTTTCTGACAACCAAGAAGTTGGGTATGAACGGAGATAAGAATAATTTGATTATAATTTGTGTTAAACTTGGGATTTACTGATATTTGTTCAAGTGCGCCACGTTTAAGACGACCGTTGGCAAAATTTTGTGCCCAGTTTCTAGACACCTGTGACTTCTGGACTAAATTTGAAGATGCTGGAAAACTTAACATGATTCTCAAAGCAAGTTCTATTAAGGTTATAGTACCAACATTCAACTAAATAACTTTGTAGCTCATCAAAAAAATAGTTTGTATAAACTGTACTACCCGCCGAAAGTCGGGAAAAACGTATGCGCCATCTTAGACGACTCAATTATTATGGCAGACCAACTTTTTGTTCAGCTATCTTTTAAGCTACTGTACACAAAAATGATACATTTGCGGGAAAATTCGATTAGTAACGAATCGAAAATACTGCGTTTGAAACGGGGAAAAAGCATGAAATGATAACTGAACACAACAAAACAAAACCCAAATGGGTCGACTCATACTTCCGTCACGTGTGAATGACGTCACATTTATGTCAACGTAATACAGAAAAATGTTTGATAACAGAGACATTTGCCTGGGGAGAGGGGGGGGGATCACAGTCCCCTGCGACATTTTGACCCCTTTAAAAAGAATTCACAGCACCACTACTTTAATTGGGACTTAACCCCCCCTCACCCCCGCTTATCTAAAATCCGGGTGATAAACATTTTTGGGTCACCTTTTCAGAAATGTTTGCAATCCTCCCCTTTGTCCTGCAACGTCACTGCACTGTAAATTTTTGTTTCGTAAAATAACGGGTTTCCCCCTATAAAAACAAACAGTCACTGTATTTTAGTTTTAAGGGATTTTAGTTGTAAAATTACGATACTTTGACCTAGAAAATATTATGCGTCCGTCGTTTCACGGCTGCCGTTTTTTTATGGCGTCCAAACTGCCAAGAAATTCTCGTAAAAAAACGATGATTTATTTTTACAGTGTGCCGTCACTTAAAATCATAGCACAATGATGATTCACAGAATGAGGATGTAAAGTAGAAGGTAAATACATTGCACAATGATTTGTTGGGTTTAAAATTTGTCACATTTCCTGCTTTTCAAACTCGGAATAATGATTGCCCAAATATGGCAGTGGTAAACAAAATCATCCTCTAAAGGTAAGTGAAACGGGTAAAACAAGGCTCATTGGGCACCTGCCTTTTGGGATGTCTCATGAGTCTGGAATGTTATTGATTCGGGAAAATTGACTAAAGCGCATTCTCTAAGCTGTCAATGAGACCAAAAAACTGGGAAAATAACAGAAAATTAACAAACAGTGAATGGCCTCCTATCTCTACAAAAATGGTACGGGTGCAAATGAGGAAAGTGTGGCAAACTGTTGCCCCCCCTATTGCCCCACCCCTATTGCCCCGCCCCTAAATGGGTAAGGAACTGGTCGAAAAATGGCAACTTCAACTTTTTTCGTATGTTTAAACATTTACGCAGACACACAGTCCTGGGGCCGATTTCACTAAAGAGTCAATTTGCGATCATCGCTATTCATCCAGCAAACTCATCGCCGTTGCGATTGCGTCGTTTTTTTCGTTTCACTAAATCCATCGCTGTTGCGATAACGAAATAAAAAAGAAATGTATTGTACGAGGCTGATTCACGCAGAGTACCCGCGGGAATGTGGTTCGAGCATGCGCAGTTCGCCAAAACCGGATTCCCGCAACATGTAACCCATTGATCTCCATTTATAATGGAGATCAATGATGGATGTAACCTGAAACCACATACGAGCTTGCGATTCGCCCGCGCGTACTTCACTAGTATGCAACACGTATGCAAAACACTCATTCATAATTTTTCCCGCGAAAGAAACGAACTAAAAAGAAACTTAGTTTTTATTGCATTTTGGAGTTGTTTATGTAAATGTGTTTCCCAGCACTTCACAGCCTCTATATAGTTCCGGTAATTTTCCCAATAGGCCCCTATGTCATTACAAAGCTGATTTTTGGCTGAGCAAATGTTTTCAGTCTCTCATGCCAACAAGGACTTGTACCCCCCTGTGAATGATCTGACAGGTACTTGCCTCAGAAATACCGTGATGTCCCGAGGTAGTTGTATATAGACACATCCAGTCGCGAAAAAAACGCAGAGCTACAAACAGTCAAACACTTGGTTGTTGCGTCAATCGCTTGACTTCTCAAAAGTATCTCGGAACACCCACGCAGTCCTTTGTTTGTACAAAGGACTCCGTGGGTTTTCTTTTGTTAGATGTTCATAGTGTCTAGAGCTCGCCATATTTACAAAACGTCGTCCAATGTATGTGAATACAAATGGCGAAAATGTTTTTTGCGATGAAAAATAGACTTTGTGGACACTAATAACGCAAAATATCAATCGCTAACTTGATTAATTGCGATGAACAAATTCATCGCAAGTATTAGTGAAATCGTTCTTCAAAATTCATCGCTAAGTTGCGATGGGTTTTGAGTTTTTACTATACTACTGAGGACTTGAACACCGTGCTCAACAAATCCCATGAGGAGTATATACATGAACGCTGCCGAGGACTTGGGCTCTGGTCCTCAGTTGTATTGTAATCACTAATCCCCTATTGTCCCAAGTCCTCAGACCTAATGGATAACCTGTGCATTTTAACATGTAAAAAAACACATTTGATGCCTATACGGGAATTAGGCATTGGCTTCCTTACTACCATGTTTTGAATGTAGCCTGCTGTTACATGCAGTCAGCAAGAGCGCCCTCTACGTGATGTCAACGGCACTGCAAATATGGGCAACTTTCGAGCAGTTGGTCCAAACCGTCGATATTCCATGGTAACCGATGCACAAAAGATATCCTGGTTATTGCTCGAACTTGATCTATATTGGTTGACGTAACGATGCGTTAAAAAAACATGTTGAGCGTCCCCGGCCGCTTCCTTTTTTGGGGCCGCCAGAATTAAAACAAAAAATTACGAGTGGAAAATGAGGTGAAAAAACTCCCGAAAATGTCAACCGATCCACCGGAAAATAAAATACAAGCTTAATAAAACTATTAAAACCACTGTAAACATGTTCAATTCTCAGTCCAACATGTCTCCTTTCATATTTGTGTCTTTGAACAGTTGAAAAACCTAACGGTTGTCGGAAATTTTAAAAAAGGAATGGCGGCCATCTTGAAAAATAAAATAAAACGCCCCTTCTCCTTCCTTTAAAACAACAACAACAACAACAACAACAACAACAACAACAACAACAACAACAACAACAACAACAACAACAACAACAACAACAACAACAACAACAACAACAACAACAACAACAACAACAACAACAACAACAACAACAACAACAACAACAACAACAACAACAACAACAACAACAACAAAACCGGACGCTAAACATATGTTTTGTTTACTTGCCTTTTTGTTTACTTGGCTTTAATTCTTGCCCAACTATATACCATGTAACCCGCGCGATTCCTGGGTTCTTTATTAGATTTAAGAACTGGATAAGTCCTCCGGCTTAACTTCTGTGTCGAAATTAACAATCACAACGCACGTTCAATCACTGATCTGAGATATATGTTGGTGGCGCCCTCTTTTGGAATATTAATTCACTCCATTAGAAAAAAAATAGCACGGCGGATAAATGGGTATGTGACTTGTAACGTGCTCAATTATCTGCCGAATCCGTCCGGAAAAGTTAGCACACGGGATAAGTGAGACCGTCACACCTGCCATGGAACAGGCGTCCTCGGGCCGCGGCGGACAAACCGAAAGTTCGTGTTGATTATCATATCCTGAATGAACTTCTACGATGCGCTTCATTTTGTGCATGCGCTATGCGTGCGCTTTTTACCCAGAGTCGGTTGATCCGCGGTGCCGGCCGTAGCTATAGCTGTGCCGAGCCCCGCCCGCGGCGGCTCCGTGATGCACACTGGGGTCGGGAAGGGGAAAGGGAGGGGAGAATACGACGGGGAGTAGTACACACCCCAGGCTCCCCTTTACGGATATTTCTCGCCCCCCGGTTCCGGCGACCATGTAAGACGCGTACGTACTACGTTACGTATCTTAGCACTTCGTGAAATCGGGACTTGGCGTCTTGGTCAGTTAGGCCTGCACTCAAAACAGATGCACTAATTTCGAGTATACATGACTCCAGAATGACACAACTTTACACACTAATATGGCATACATTTTTTGTATGTAATGGTTTATCAGTGAGGGATCACTTGATCAAGACGACACTGGCATATTTTTTGTCAATTTGCACATATGAAACAGGGGCGGATGTGGGGGGGGGGGGGGGGCGGGTTGCAACCCCCCCCCCCCCCCCCCCCCCCCTTGGGCTGCTGAGCAAAGTTGTGATAAGCAATGCTAAGCCACATCCTTGTTACCAGTGGGCACAACCCCTCCCTAAATGAAAGGCTAGATCCGCCCCTGTGAAATAAATTACACTACAGACAAGACATACATACAAATCTAAGATCCAAACCTTCTAAACACACATTGCACGGTTTCGTAAAGAATGGACCCGTTTGGAAATGACCACTATTCACAATGTCCTCCTCTGGTCAGATCTGGGATGATGACCTCGCAACCATGGCTCAACAGTGGTCTGATAGGTGCATCTGGGGCCATGGTCAACCCACCAATATCAGCCCATTCTCCAGCCTGGGACAGAATCTGTACATCACTTCTGGGGGTACACCCACCAAGCGTGTCAATGGGGAGAACACCGTTCAATCCTGGTACAGCGAAGATCAGTACTATAGGCACGAGAACAATATGTGTCAAACCAATAAAGTCTGCGGCCACTACACGCAGGTACGCTTTCGTTCAATTGTGTTTGTCATGATTCTTCAATGTAACGAATTATCTGAGCATACAACAAAGATATATAGCCAGTTGTCAGAGCTACAGTAACGAGCGAAACTGATGAAACACTTTAATTACACAATTAAATCTCCGTTTCCTTCGTTCAATGTTAAGCCATCCTAATTTTGGCAAGGTTTTGCAATGTCCAAAGCCCCAAACCTTTTGTCAACTCGCACGTCAACAGGTATAAATAAATGTATAAATTCGTCACTGACAATTTGGGAGTCCGCAAACAAAGGGCAAGATAGCTCAGTTGGTAGAGCGCCGGTACGGTATTCCGGAGGTCGCAGGTTCAAATCCCGCTCCTGTCAGATTTCTTTGTTCACGTTCAAAATACATGTATAAATTGACAGTTCTTGAGGAAATATTGAGCCGTCTGAATTTGGGCTCCTCGTTTTCACACACCATAGCATTGTTATTATTTTAGTAGGCCTATAGGCAAACGATTATTAATTTGTGGACTATTTTTGTTTAGGTTGTTTGGGCGTCCAGCTATGCGGTGGGCTGTGCTCAGGCTTACTGTGCAACTGCAACGGGAATCTCCTGGTCAGACGTTTTGATCGTAACCTGTAACTACGGTCCAGCGTAAGCAAACGAACGCTAGTCTGGTCCCTTTACCTGACGATTCCCTGACGACTAATGATAAATATCTTAGGACGGGGTGGGTAGTCGCCATGGTCAAAATACAAGATGATCACCGCACTGATCATATCAGTGATCATGACGCACAATGTCAGTCTGTCAGTGACATCATCAGTGGCAACATGAACAAAAATAGACCGTATCGAATAGGACGTCATCGCAGCGTACATGTTGTTGGACGCGCGTATCGGACCCAAGACGCAATGACGTCACGCTTTGCTTACATGTGCGCTTTCCTATCAGTGGCGTAGCTAAGGGGGGGGGGGGGGGGGGGGGGGGGGGCGCACGCCGAACAAAATTGGAAGCCATTTTTACGGTGGTGCCGCGCCCGCGTGCAGGCTGCCCGCGTTCTTTAATTTGATTCGCGTGCGCATTTTGGCAAATTGTAAACATCCTGTTGGTCGAAGCTGCGTCGAGCGCGTGCGTCTAACACGCACGCGAGCGCCTCGCCACCGCAGTAAATGCTCCTAATTTGGGTCGCCGGATTAGTCTATAGACGAGGCACTCGCGTGCGTGTTAGACGCACGCGCTCGACGCAGCTTCGACCAACAGGGTGTTTACAACTTGCCAAAATGAGCACGCGACTCGAATTAAAGAACGCGGGCAGCCTGCACGCGGGCGCGGCACCACCGTAAAAATGGCTTTTTATTTTGTTTGGCGAATTCCCGTATATATGGGAGCCAGGGCCGTTTTCCAAACCCCAGCTTAGGCTCCGTCTCCGGCTCCACCACCATTGCCAAACTGCATGAACGAAGCCAAAGACGGAGACGAAGCTGGGGTTTGGGAAACGGCCCTGGTCTTGGGTCTATTCTTGTCGATGTTATCATATGCATATGACTCGCACAATATGGCGTCTTACACAGACGCGGGACTGTTGCTATGACGACAATAGGTATTCGATACAGTCTATACCCCTACCAAATAATGGTCGGAAAATATTCCAAAAGCTATGGCAGTGAATTTTGATGGCAAGTTTCGATTCACTTAAAAAGTAAAACCAATCCAAACAAAACAAAACAAAACAAAACAAAACAAAACAGAATTCCTAAACTATAGTCAGTTTCACATGTTATTGTTTTGATGACGAAAATATGCATTCCTTTAAAGAAAGCTATCGAGTGGGGACTTCATTTAATTTTGTTCATTTCTTCTTTGAAATAATCTCTGAATTAACTGTAGACATTATAATGTGAAGTTGAATTTTTTCGTCAGGGATGGTGCAAATTAAAACACCTGATTACCAATACAGACGTCTCAACCCCTTTTTTGTTCTCTCACCTAAGGTGGACATTTTCTTATTTTTTTTTTCAGTGGAAATTACCCTACGCAGCCCTTCGTGTCTGGCACGCCGTGTACACAATGCGACTCCGGTATCGGACAGTGCTACGCGAACCAATGCCGTAAGATACGGGCACAGATCTCTGTATGATGAACTGCATAGCGCATTGGCTGTTTAAGCTGAGCAGCCGTCCGCCATGTTATCACTCCTAAATACAGTACGCCCCCGTGGTCTACTGTCATCTCGTTCTCCTTACGTAGAGATGAATGGCAAATGGGAGTGGTAATATGTCCACTACTGGCTTCAGTTTCTTATACAGCGTGCAATGGCCAATGAGCTATTTAGTTAAAAATAGAAATCATTTAATTATAAGAGATCACTGTATTAATCGAACGTATTAAATAATATTTTTGTGGTAGGGGCTAGATATCGGTACGCTTACAAAGAAACGATCAAGTGACTAACCGACCAAATGTGGATCAACCATCCATCTTATACCTGCATTATACTCCAAGCTAGTATTCCTTGAGTTAATGACTGTTACGTACCTTTAAACATTACTTTTATAGTCAACTCTTGCAATTTTTGCCTTCGAGCTCCCTTTAATTTTTTAGTCTTGCACAAACAACGTGGGAAAGTAATTATCATTGTGCCACGCCATGCATTTCCTATTTTGTGTGGCCGTCACGTTGAAGATTTTCAATATAGAGTACCGGAGTACGGAAGCTTAAAGTGACCATCCGAGTTTCCGCGTTTCTCTGATAGATTTTCATGGAAAGATGGAATACTGAGATATTTCAGACGTCTTTCTATGATAATCGTATCTCGGAAAGACGTCTTTCCACGATAATCGTATCTCGGAAAGGCGTCTTATTTCCATGATATCGTATCTTGGAAACTTCTTTCCACGATCAGGGGCGGATCTAGAGGGGGCGTTTTGGGGGTTGCAATTCCCCCCTCCCTCCCCCTCCGGGCTGCTGAGCAAAGTTGTGATAAGCAATGCTATACCACATCCTTGTTACCAGTATACCGCTGGTCCATACACTGTACACTGTACCGGTATAGGCGGGTACAACCCCTCCCTAAATGAAAGGCTATAGATCCGCCCCTGACGATAATCGTATCTCGGAAAGACGTCTTTCCGAGATATGATATCATGGAAAGAAGTCTCTCTGAGGTACGATTTTCTTGGAAAGACGATTTCCCAGATACAATATCATGGAAAGACGTCTTTCTGAGATACGATATCGTGGAAAGACGTCTGAAATATCTCAGTATTCCATCTTTCTGTAAAAATATATTAGAGAAACGCGGAAACGTGGATGGTCACTTTAAGCTTCCGTACTGGAGTGATGACGTCAATGCAATGTTTGGAACCAGAATACTTCTAGTTTGTGTCAATGTGTTTGCATAACTGGCTGTAATCACAAAGAAACAATCGAAATCTCCATTTGTTTGGAGCCAGTTGTTGTGCCAACCGACGTCAGACTTGGGTGCTCTATTAAGTCGTATTTTAAGCAAACACTAGCGCTTGTATGTTTTGATTCTTTGTTAACAGGATTATGTTCAACTCACAGCGAGGATTGTGGTAAGTCAATTATTTCGAAGTTCCTTCCGGGCTATTGATCATTGCAGAGGGGAATGAGCTGAAGATAAATACGTCATTATGCATCAATATTCAGGATTTCTGTAGGACTTGAATACGTTCACTTTCATTCTCGCTTTGTCATCTTGCGAGGTCAGTGACGATCTCGTCACCAGGGAGACCCACACTGGCAAGCACCGGACCATTCATAATTCAGGGCCAAAGTTGGGGCAAATTCTACTGAGAGAGCTGCTGAGCGCAAAAAATTGCTTAGCGCAAAAGAGTCTTGCTTTGTAAAAAAAATAAACCAGGTTACCAACAAGAACTCCATGTTATTTTCATGCTAAGCAAACAACATCTGAATACCAGTCACAAGCCGCATGCATCGCATGCAAATTTGGTTGGTAATCCGGTTTTTACCAACTTGAGGAAGACTTTTCATGCTAAGCAAATTTTGTGCTCAGAGCAGCTCCATGAAATTGGTTACAGAGCGAAATGTGGTGCAAGCATTTTTGGTAAGCCTCTGGAAGGCCCTATGCCGGTGTAGCGTGAATTGTCACTATGAAATACGGGCTCTCTGGTAGTAGTATTGCACATGCCTAAGTGAAGATAATTAGGAGAGTGGCCGGTCACCTGAGGGGGTTTAACCAATAATAGGAAAACAAAGAGTCCGATTGTCAAGGGAGTCGGATATTCATCTGATACCGGACCAGTGTGCCCATACGTTACGGTTAGACCACCACTCCGTTCACTTTCCTGCCTGTTAATTAAGAACTAATTGCAGGAAGTTTTGTAGATTCGGTACGGCACGTATTCCCAGAGGTCGCAGTTTCAAATCTCGCTCCTGTCCGGTTTGTTTTTTTCACTTTGAAAATTCATTCAAATTACCTAGTCTGTTTCCCTTAGTGGCTTGTTTTTAAAACCAAATTAAATTTTGATTACTTTTTTCCCTCGAATGACCCTTGTATGTATTAAGTTTTCTTGTTTTTCTTTGTACATGTAGTTTGTGCACAGGTGTGTGAAAACTGCGGGACTTTGGACAGTACAACATGCACCTGCTCTTGTCCCAATGGCTTCTATGGCGCTGACTGTAGTTGTAAGCATCGAGTCCATGCTTAAAAAAAAAAAAAAAAATATTAGGCCGTGTCAGAATTACTTGGCTATGGCTGGATGTTATAGACACATGTCCATGGTAGCGGCTGCAGTCATTTCCCATATAGACTCGTGTGTAATTTCAAGCCGTAGCCAAGTAATTCGGACACAGCCCTTATACTTGGGCAATTTGCGTGGCACGCAAAAACGGCCGGGAACCATATGTCCCAGCTACATTTTTGTGCCTAGAACGGTTGCATGAATTGGCCCAAGCTTCCAAAATAACCCAGCTGGTCAAATGAATAGTATTTTATTAGAGGGTATTGGTTTCATTTGAAGCAAGATATGGGACAGAGGGTTAGTGGTCATTGTGTTCCCGGAATCTCAGGAATTCCTTTGAGATATCCAGGGGGTTGTGTTAGGTAACAATAGTCTGGAGTGTGTATATTATATAGGGACAAGAGGGAGGTACACCTTGGTCCCATATCTTGCTGGGTATTGGTTTCTTGTCTCAAAATTTCAACTTACTCATTTAATTTTAACTCTTTTTGGTAATGAAATCAAGGATTCTTCAAAAGTGCATATCGCACTGTAGCTTGAAAGCCTGAAGAAACCTGATGAAAGACGACTAAGAGATGTTCAGTTTTAGAGGTGGGAGGAAAATCCCAGAATGATATTCTGGGGAAAAACCACGAAATCAGGCAGGAACTGAAAACCCAATTCACAACTTGAGGGAAATCGAACCGGGGTCACCAGAGGTGGAAGGCGAGGAAAAAACTCCTTACGCTTTTCTGCAATAAAATGCATTATAAAAAGTACTATAGGCAATTAAAATCATAAAGAGAATTTATACAGAGTGTCGTAGTAGAATAACTTGATAATTACCCGATATTTGTTTAAATGATTCCGATAGTTGTTTGTGAGGACACGCACACGAACTGTGGTGCCAACCCTGGCTGGCCAACATCCTGGTGTGATGATGACCATAGCTATGTCTTGACCAACTGCCCTGCACTCTGCCAGCTTTGTGTTGGTAAGCCATTACAGTTTTTATGTTAGAGACGGTCTTAAATGGGTCACAGACCTCCACAATCTGAGGTCCTTTATCTGCACCTGTAGTTGGTGTATATAAAATTGCCCTCCAGAGCAGCCGAATCTTTGGTTCTATCTCTATTTATAATTGTGTTGTATTTTTTTCTTTTTCTACAGCAGACCAAGACCCGGGCTACACATGCGGTATGTTCGACTGTTTCTCACTCCACTCCGATACAAGGAAATCCAGTTTGTGACTTATAAACTTGATAATATCTTACTAAAATGTTTGCTTCTACGTTTGAACCGATGGTGTTTAAGTACAGCTTTTCGAAATGCTTCAGCGACTTTACGATTTTTTATTTAGACCTTGGTCGGTGAAGACAACCGTTGCAAAGTCTGTTAATCCAGTAGCTAATCGTTGTTGTTCATCTTCTTCTTTTTCTTATTTTGTTTTGAAATACTTGTTGACAACCGAACTACAGATCCATCTTCAGTTGATTCAACAACCGCGGTAATACAGCAAGCGACCAATCCAGTCGGTAACGTGTAGTCTTGTTCTTTTCTCAAACATTTGCTTTTGCTGTAATTTTTAGAAATTAATGGATTTGGGGGTCAGTATTTTATAGCAAATACTGTTGAACACTGACCTGTTAAAAATGTTGTGTGCATGCTGGGAAAACAGAAAAAACAGAGAAAAATACTGTTCTTGTAGTCTGGTTCCATGACCCTACTTCAGACAAAAACTAAGCAATTTCTGGATGTCGGGGAATTATCAGGTCGGGGAACTAGACTATTTCCAACGATTGTCGGCCGACAATCGCTGGAAATTGATACACAAATTCCACTTTTCTTGAAAATGACAGCACACCAGGTGCCATGATTTCACAGGATGTTTGAGACTATTATTTACTTTATACAGTCAGATGTGACTTGTGACGTGACGTGTGATGTGACTCGTGATGTGACGTGATTGATTTGTGATTGACATGTAATGACTTGATTACACTTCTAGCACTTTGTATTTCCACTCCGTCCTCGCAGCTACCACAGTGGGTGTACAAACGACGACATGTCCCACAGTTTCCTGTTCCAATGGCGGTACCTTTGACTCGTCTGCGTGCGAGTGCATGTGCACGTCGGAATATCAAGGAGACACCTGTCAACGTAAGAGAAATCTCACTTTTACCGGCCCACAATTTTCATGTATCCCGTAATTTGATATTTAAATGAAATGAAATGAAATGAATGTACATAGACAGATAACAACTGATGGAATAAACTTGCAGATAACCGGGTTCCGCATGATCGAATGTCTGTTGGTACTGTTTGACTGTTGGTACTTTTCAACGTCTCTGTTTGTCTGCGACTAGACTCTTCAAAAATGAGAAACGACTATATTGCATCCAGAATTATAAGAATTCTTTTCATTCTACGGGTAAACCCCATTATTTGCATTATTTTCCCTTTTCAAAGTTAAAATGAAACATTTCTTCAGAATCATGACTAACTTTCCAATAGAGAGTGATTGGTGCAAAACGACAGTTAAAAATGAATGTGTTCTACGTCTCGTAGCTGACCAAGTCCTAATCGCTTTTAATGTTAAGTGTTAAATGCGCATGTAAAATTCAAGTTTTTTGAAGCTTTCGTCTAAATAGTTATTGGTTTTGGTTTTGTCAGATGAGCGTGAACAGGCCCGATACGGTGTGTTGGTTATTCTGCTTGCCGATATAGTATATGTAAGTATTACAAGACAGTGATCATAAACCATCAATAACTTTTTATCAGTTGCAGAAGCAGCGTTAATGCAAATTGAAAGTTTGTTAATTAAAAGGGCATATTATCCCAACAAAAGTACTTTTTTACAAAACAAATTCCCGGGTGATCGATTTGGTAAGCAGTGTGTTTAACCTCCGGTGTCATATGAAAATCATACTCCTATGAAAATCGGACTTCTTTTACCTATTACAATATATTGTTAAACCCTGTCACATGACCGGCCACTCTCCTAATTATCTTCACTTAGGCAATACTACCAATGAGCCCGTATTTCATATAGTGACTGAAATTCACGCTACACCTGCCCGCTTCATAAAACCTATATAGGGCCAATTTAATGAAGCAGCTCAGCACATAATTTTTTCAGCACAAACCAGTTTTGTTTAACAGGAAAATGGGAGACTTTTGAGATGCTAGTGGCAGCAGACATACCGGTCCTTTTTGCTAGTTCTGAGCATGCGCGCGTAGTTCTGAGCATGCCCGCGTAGTTCTGAGCATGCCCGCGTAGTTCTGAGCATGCCCACGACAGGTGAGAACAATGGAAAAGGATCTGTTTGTTTGCTGCCACCACGCGTCTAAAAAATCTCCAATTAGCTTGGCAATAATTGTGCTAACCATTAATGAAATTGAGCCCAGGCTTTAATAAGAACATTTTGTTGTTTGCATCCAGTGGGACTACATCGAGCCATACCTGATAAACATCATCGCTGACATCCTAACCTCGTTCTGTAACGATAGATTCCAGCTCTGCTGCCCCAATAGTGGCGCCAAAACTACGTAAGTAACCAAGCAACACAGCTAGGAGCAAGTTCGATCAAGGACAAAATGGTTAACTAGTGGTTAGTTCGTGACGTACGTAGCGCATGAGCACTGAAGTTGAAGTGCGAACGACTCTAGTCGAACTATTGTCATGACAACGCGACCATGAGAAAATGGCGGTGGCTAGTTTTTTAACGTTTTTTGACGAGTTCATAGATGAAAGCGACACGGACGATATTTGCTCAGTATATCAACAATGTCACAAGTGGTAACGTGTGCATTATTTCAACATGTTAAAAGAAAGACAAAGTAACAAAACACGACCGTTCACTGCTGCTGAATATTTACGTTTTGTCGCCATTTTTCTGATAACTGGTCCTCTGCACTGTGCTATTAAAACGGCTATTGGTAACCAGCGATGCGACCAACCTCGGTGGGCTGGTCGCGAATCGTTGACTAGACTAGTCCAACCATCGTCGACTAGCGTGCGTTCGGTCAGGGTTAGTCAAACTATGGTTAACTATAGTCCTTGATCGAACTTGCTCTAGGACAACGTTTGTATACGTGTGCCAAACTTCGAACATTATCGAACGTGTACGGAAATAGCCGATCATTTGCCGATCCGTGCTCACAGAAGGAACTACCAAAAAATAAAAATAGAATGTGTTCTACATCTGCTACAGTAGCCTTATTTAGGCTTTGTTGCAGGTAATTACTTTTTTAACCGGAAAGTAACCCTATTAGTCTTGTATAAGGCAGAAATTTAAAAAGGACCGTTAGGAATGAACGTGTCGAACAAAACAACGTCATTGCTCTCGCACTCAACATAAATAAAATAAATATATACAGGCGCGAAACTCAAGTATTTTCCTTAACAGTCCACAATAAACAACCCCTTTAAGTTTTGCTACTTTTAGGCATATATTTTGTGTTTGATCTGTAGGGGTGTTTGTGTTCTGGAGGGACACGCCCTTTTGGGCGACAATGTTTTGCTTCACGTTTGTCATTTCTCCTATAGGCGGCTTTACATTGTCCTTGTTTTGTCCTCCGTGATCTTAGTGCAGTTTTCAATATTTTATTTTTTCATGAATGTTTATATTTTTATATGTAAAACATGCCTGGATAAAGAATTATCATTATATAAAACCTTGGTAGGCTTAATGACTCTCGTTTCGCGGCCTCGTGTTGTATTTAGGACCTCAAAACTCTCCTACGTGAACGAGTCGCACGTGTTGACAGCAACTGGCTATCCAGTGCTCCACCCTATAATCGACGGCGCGTTTGTTGTGATGTTTCTGGTCACACCACCAGCCTACACGAAGCTTTGCTATCAGGGCGGGACCCTGGTTCCGTCAGCTCGCAGACGGCGTGCCATAGAGGACAGGAACCACTGGTTGTTACCGCTCAGAGTTCACAAAAGGGCAGTCGGGGATGGTGAGCACTTTTGGCATTCATTATTCAGTCGGATTGGCATCCAATCGATTTAAAACTAATCAAGCTATGGAATTCAGTTCAACTTGTTTTCGCTCATGTAATCATGTCTTGTAAAAAAAATGAGTATGGCCTAACTGTTTTTTCTCTTTTTAAAGCAATAGACCTTTATCATGGTACAGCCATTTTGTTTTTCCTTCTATTAAAATCAATGTAACCAAACCGAGACTGGAAGGAAAAATAGTCTGGCACCTTCATTCAATATTTGGAATCACTATTCATAATTGCTAATGCATACAGGGAACAAGACAAAGATGGTGACAGCATGATAAAGGTCTATAGGTGGCGATTTCAATTCTTTTAAAATTTTCCAGTTTACTGACGCAAGAGGGCGCTATTTTTGTTTGGTAATAGAAGGAACTCCTTGTCAAAAGAACATCGTGACTGTACTGAAAACATTCCTCCAAAATAACCAATCAACAATGTTGCGAAGAAACGTTGGTTCGAAATGGATTCCAAATAAATGTACAGGCTTTAGGCTTATACCGGAAAGCAACTAAAACGTGGAACCTTTGTCCAAGAAAACGTAGAAGATGTTTCCCATTTTATACACGACGCCACTGATGTCTGATGACTATATTTCTGCCTATAGAATGTCAACAAAGCACCCATGGAAATATCGCATGTCATACACATGCTAGTTTAAGGATGGTCGTGTACATTATATATTCTAATTTTTAATGATATTTCCAACCATTGTAATTTTAGGACGAATGCTTTATGTAGCCCAATTGGGCGCCTTCAAGCCACTGTGTCCTTTTAACAATTTTTGATTCCCTGAAATCGTCAGGCCCCTACCTGGACCAGGATGTTCTACTTGAAGCCTTGGAGGAGAACATGGGGAACCTGACCATGGCTCTGTCTGGATTGAATATCAGCGTGACTGTGCAGGGTGTAGAAGCAGGCCAGGAGGATCCCATTGTTACCCAAGCCCCCTCCACTGCAGCCCCGCCCACCCCCACCGGCCTCTCCGTCGCCGTCATAGTCGCTATCGTCGTTGTCGTAGTGCTGATCGTCGCCATTGTCATCGCGGCAGTTGTCATCTTCATCAAGTAAGTTTATATCATTATAACAAATTATTGAATTTTCAGAAAGGTCGAGTTTTACCTCTGGTTCGTCTAAGTGAATTCACATGGTGTATCTGCAAATATTTAATTGTACTCTCCACCATACAAATCCTCATATCACATATATTTTTTCAGCACACTATTTTGCACTAAGGTATTAAGATTTCAGCCAAATCTATTTTGTTTTCGGGCCTATTCCGTTGTTGTTCGGGACATTTGAAAGTGTTCACGCGTACAAGCCCAGCTGTGGATCAATTGTATTCGTTAGCCTTAGAAATGTCGCATCGATTATTGAATTTTCAGCTTCATGTTTTTTTTCTCTAAAACATTAGGAAGCATTCCTGCAACTTGTCCCTTTTCAGAGAAATCTATATTTTGACTAATTATGATTAAAAGTATTTATATTGACGTCTTTCAATTTTCCTTTTCTAATTTTTCATAGAGCGTCCAAAAAACCAGGAAAGATCGATCCAGCGAAGAATAACCAGAAAGCAGGTAAAGTAATGAATATTCCTGCTTAAATCCACTATCTTACTTCGTTTTGAGTACGAAAAGTTTTATCATAAACGGATTTGAACAATCTGTTCTTTTCAGATGGTGAGAGAGGTCATGACAACTACGCCATGCGGTAACAGATCCGAAGGCTTAACTGTCAGGTGATCTGGATACAAGAAATGTTACAAGAAACTACTTACAACTATCACCTTTCCCCTCCCCCTTAACTTGAACAACCCTTGTATGCGAGTTGTATCTTCATAACCCCACTGCAAATAAAATTTCACGACAAAGAATCTGGAAAAGGGCATTCAACTGTTTTGAAGAACTCCTCGACTCATATTCACCTCAGTAATTATACTCTTATAATATAAAGGTTGTTAGTTTTTACGACCGGCCAATGATTTGCGCAATTTTATATTTGTCATGTCACCATTATAAGGATTTTCGTTTTAAATTCTGATTCCTGTCAAAATTTGTTTGCTTTTTTTTTAATCAAGAGATGGATTTTAGAATATATTTTTGTAGAAGTGTTACTGTACATTCCAAAGCTCAGTGTGTTTATTCCATATAATAACCAAAATGGTAGTTTGACTTAAATTTCTATTGTAAATTATATGTTTGCTGTAAATTCAAGAAATTTTATGTCTAATTTGTCGGTTTTTTTTTAGAGGTATAGGGCCTACATACATTTGCGTTTCTAGCATCCTTTACTCAAGTTTACCGACAATCATAGGAATTAGGAATCTTGGTGTGGAGATGGACCTCAGAATAAAATGTCAGACTTGGGAAGTACACGTGGAAGGGATGTAATGCGGGTAGTTGACACATTTCTGCAAATTAAATTTTGTCAAATTGTGATTCACTTGTGATTCGCTTGTGATTGACTTGATTACCACTCTGGTGCATAACAGACCTAAACGTCGGGTTATAGGTCTACCCCATTGCCGCAATCAGTGTCGTGAATTTAACAATTATATTTTGCACATACAGAAAAGCAGATAATTTTGGTGTTAGACATGATAGATACTTTTTATTAAAAAGGAGTTTTTATAGAATGATTTTCTATTTTTCATAAGCCATTCTTTCTATATTCAATCTAAAAATTACTGATTTCCAGTATCTGGCGTCAAGTGTACGCATCATTATTGGCAAGTTATTTCGTCAATTAAATAAGTGTCTTCATACACGTTAAAAGCTGCACAGTTGATTGATATCTACCAGCGGCGGCGATTTCTCGTCAAGGTTGGGGGGGGGGGGGGGGGGGGGCGGAGGAAAAAGGGCAGAACCAACAGTAATGGTTAATCATTTTGTACTCTGTGTCTCTTGTGTATAGGCCCCCTACTGATCTTTGTGTATTCTGGTGCATTCTGGTGCGTGTAAAAGCCAATGACCAATAAAATGTATATGACTATGGGAAAATTATTGGGGGGGGGGGGGGGGGGGGGGGGGGGGGGGGGAGACATACGTCCCATCCCCAAAACATATGGGGACATGTCCCCCCCCCGTGTCCCCTCCCCCCCCCCCCCCGGGATCTCCGCCCATGATATCTACACTATATTGAAATAGTAAACAAATATCCAGCTCGGGTTTGGTATTTTTTTGGAAAGGAAATAGATAGAGAGAAGAAGAATATAGCATCCTGTCTCCATCATTGTTTCTCAACATTTACCTATACATGTACTTTTCTGTTGACCAGTCACTGCAAATAATTTCTTTTTAATGAAAGTTTAATGACTGGCCATAGATTTGTTTACACAGCCAACATAGGGGAAATTCTCAACACAGCGCGCCACACCGGACGCTCTTTTTAAACTGCGCATCACACCTCGTTGATTCGATGGTATTTCCTTAGAATATTTCAGGCTAGTAATATTGACAGGTATGTTGAAGCCTGGTAAATATAAGCAGCGGTCGTGTCGATCTTTTCAAATGCACAGGGCAGAAAAAACTTGGCCTCTACGTCACAAACGTTTGGTGGCACACTGTATATTGCGAATCGGCCGGGATGGGATTTGCTTTGACTTGTTCCGTAAACGGTTTATGTATATTAATTCTTATGTTTTGTTGGCGGATTATAATACTGCCCGGAATTAAATTAAACCTAATACCGTATGGTTTCCCAAAGTTGAATATCTATATAGATACATCCGCCGCGCTTTGAATTACACGTCCGATGCAAGATAGCACTATACGTTCATGTGGGGGATGGCTCAGTCATTTCGATTGGTCAGTAATTACCAACCTCACGGATATTAATCAAAAATATGATTTATTTATTCAGACTCTGCAAAAAGCTATTGATGAGTTTTCCCAATTCGTAAAACTAAACTTCATCCAACTGACAAACCGTGGATGTCTACTCGAGTCAAAAGCTTGATTCGGTCTCGACAAGTAGCATTTCATCGTAATTATGACAGCGTGGAGACGATTGAAAAACATAGTCATAGTTGCAATAGCCACAGTTAAGAAGCAATTCTATGCTTTACGTGTCCAAAGACCTAAACAAAGTAATCCATCGGCATGGTTTCGCCAAATACGAAGCATTACTGGTGATCGAAAACAATGTCATCCGATTAATATTCCTGGAATCAGTCCTTGTGACGAGTTCGCAATTGCATCAAATATTAATAATCGTTTTTTGTCGGTAGCTGAGGATTTGGAACCAATCGACATGAATAAGCTACCTGCATACTTACCAACGGAAATACCTTGTCCAATTTTAGCACCGTGGACTGTTCATAAGGCTTTGACGGGAATCCGTTTAACAAGCTGGTGGACCTGATAACATAACTGCCCGTTTCATTCGGGAATATTCCATCGAACTGGCAACGCCACTCACTGATATATTTAATTTATCATTTCAACAAGGAAGAGTTCCGAATGACTGGAAAAAAGCTATTGTGATCCCTGTCCCGAAGACTAATCCCCCTTCAGTTGAGAAATTGAGACCAATTTCTCTTACCAATCATTTTGCAAAGATTGCGGAAGGTTTTATTGCACAATGGGTGTTACAAGATATCGCACCAAAATTGGATCCATGTCAATTTGGTAACAGAAAATTCCTATCTACAAATCACTATTTATTAAATATGTTACATTTGCTGTATGAACATAGGGATAAACCGAAATCCACTTCTACTGTAATTGTTACTGACTTTGCCAAAGCATTTGATAGAATTGATCATACCCTGGCTATCACAAAACTCATTGACTTGGATGTTCGCCCCTCTATTATCCCTTGGATTACTGATTTTTTGAGTGCTCGCCAACAATATGTTCGATACCATTCAACATGTTCTGATTGGTCGACTTTATATTCAGGTGTTCCACAAGGAACTAAATTAGGCCCAATTATATTTTTAGCGATGATTAATGATGTTAAGCTTGATGGTAATAATATTTCTACTTATAAATACGTTGATGATCTGTCCATAGTAGAATGCAGAAACTTCTCACAACCGTCAAATATTCAAAATTCAATAGACAGTCTTGTTGGATGGTACGACCAAAATCTGATGAAACTTAATCCATCCAAATGCCTCCACATGAATGTTAATTTTATGCGAAATCCACCCATTTGTCAAACATTTTCTATTGGTGCTCATAACCTTGTAACTGTGACTCAAATGAAAGTGTTAGGAGTAATTATTCAAAATGATTTGAAATGGGATAGAAATGTTGATAACATAGTTAAACGGGCTAATAGTAAGATTCACATGTTACGTGTGCTTAAATGTCACGGTCTTCCATCTCATGACCTTATGACGATTTATACATGTTTTATTAGACCAATTACTGAATACGCTGCTCCAGTGTGGAATGGGGCACTGACTAAACAACAGATAACTCATATTGAACGAGTACAGAAGAGAGCCCTTAAAATAATATTGGGATCAAATTATACAACTTACGATGATGTTTTAACTAATTGTAACTTACAATCTTTAACTGATCGAAGAAAATCGTTGTGTGTGGCTTTTTATAAAAAAAAACATCGGGAGGGAAGGGCTTTTTGTTGATGAAAAAATTTGCCCGGTCTGGGTTTTTGCCTTCCACAAAAACACCCCCCAAAAACAAACAAACAAACAAACACCCCAACAAACAAACAAACAAACAAACAAACAAACAAAAAACAAATCCAAAAAATCACATAGATTATTTATAAAACAAAAATAATAAATACAAGTTCAAGACAAGTTCAAGAAACATTTAAAAGCTTGGATATATTTGTTGCACACTGTTTTTATTCCGAATATGTCTCAAAAGAAATACCTACAACAGTAGAAAAATAGGTTTGGTATCACCAGGAACGAAATGGACTTGGCGGTGGCAACCCTTTCGTTTTGAAAAAAAAAAAAAAAAATCGGAGAAATTAATACATCCAATCAATCTTCAAACTGGTCGACAACCCATAAAATCGATTGTCCAGTCAATGAATAGTCGAACTAATGGTCAAAAGCACATTTTTTAGGACTATCTGACGTGGAGGGATTTCCCCCGATAATTTTGACGATATCCTTTAAACGTTTTCCGCTGGCAAACATTACAGAAGTCGCGTGTTTTTTTAGAAGTTAGATCTTAAGCACGCAATCGCTTCAGTTCACTTAATGTTATAATATAGATCCAGACGCGTTTAATTTTTCTTAATTAAAAGATACAGAGATGTACAGTAGTACCAGCACTATATATCCATCTCGGTCAGTTGCAGGAAGTGCTATAATTGGACACTATAGAGGGCGACCAAACGCAAGGCCTGTTTAAACATCTCATCTCTGGTGAAACCATACCCGACCATTCTTTGAACTTTAATTTTAAAACTTGAATAAATGCACCACGCTACTTACTTGATTCATGGATAAAACAAAATACGCCCTGCCAAAAAAGACCCACAAACTTCACCCAATTAAAATGGTGACATGAATGAAATGTGTAAAATATAATGGAATGAGCCTATGCCATGCGCACACCAGTTTAACCGGAGAGTCCTGGGTCCCTTTACTTTTCGGGCTCTATAGCTGCAGGAGCCGGGGTGCAGTACAACACCTGCTGACCATGGATTTTGTCATCGGAGTGGTGATAGTCAAAAGTGACCAAAGCGACGGGCCTGTCACAGCCTTCGGGCAATGGCATGTCCTTAAAGTTGTTGTCCATGCAGATGTCCACTTTGTTGTCATCCTGACCTTTCGGTGTCCAGTTGTGCTCGAAACACATACGGAAGATTTTCTCGGTGTTGTCTACGTTGACGGACAAAAGACAGAAATGGAAAGAGAGACTTTTGTTTTAGTTTAACTCCAATAAAAGCCGTAGTATGACGTCATTGTACAGTGTGACACCAAAAAGAAATAAGATGCAATTTCGGTTTGGTTTGGTTTGGTTTGGTTTGGTTTGGTTTGGTTTGGTTTGGTTTTCGATCATCATATGCGATTTTAACATTTTGGCATGTGCTGCATATAAAGAGTTAATAAGTGCATTGTGAAATCTTTTTAATCTGATTAAATCATATCACACGGTGAACAAGTAACAATTGATTTAGTGCCAAGTAACAATGGATGTTCATTGTTAGTGCACCGTTTTTCTTGTTAGATGTTCATATAGTGTCAAAATCAAAGTCACATCAAAGTTGTGTCAGCATCCTACACAGCAGCTTCTTGATTCACACCCTATAATAATTCCTTGGATAGTTTCACATTTTTTGACATCTGACTTTGTATCAATGTCTCATAGCGACTTACTTCGCATCAGATACAGTTTCCGGTCCAGTTTACCCATGAACATGTTAATCTGGTACTTGACCGGATCCGTTGTGAATTCAAAGGTATCTGTAGAGATGGAAAAAAAACAATTAAATAGTAATTAATTATTAATGAGTTCCCCTTCCTATATATACGGTGTCTTGTATCTTATCTTTTATATAATGTGGACAGTTAAAACTCAAGTGGGACAACGGATGCCATTTACACCCTTGACGCTATTAAGCCGACAAAACAGAGGGAAAATATGGAAATCGCAAAAGCTCATTTTTTTAAATACAAAATTATGATTACTGTTGTTTTCTATATACGTACGCATGTAAACTTCTCCATTTGCTTTCTCTTGAAAACAGTGAACGCACCGCTCAATGTTGTTATCACACTCCATTATTTCGGTATAGAAACCCTGAGGGTTGGAGAGAAAACATAGTACATGTAATTCACCAGACGGGATAATAACGTTTGATTCGAACCGAATCAAACTTAATAAGTTCCTCATGTGAGCCAAGCTGATTGGCTTTTATTGCATGTACACTGTACAAACGTTGGGTAAAACATAATTGGTCAACTGTTAGTATTTACCCAACATTGGTATTAATTTACCACATTGTTGGTTAATTCAGGTCAAAATGAACCAATTATTGGGAAGAATTTGCCCAAGATTGTGGGCAGTTGATATGTTGCCCATCATTGGGCAAAATATTAACCCATTTTGACCAACTTTTGTTTACAGTGTAGGCATGATTAAGAAATCTAAATCATACAATGACCAGTGATTACAAGTTACTGACTCCAAGTTCACAAGAGTCTAGGTTTAAAGAAGACGTTGACTGCTGAGAGGAAATCTGCGCCAGTCTGTGGCTTTTTGCTATAAAATAATAACAAAGTTACTTTCGAAACGTGGACCTAATTTCACAGTGTTGTTTAACGGTTAGCCGAAAACTCGTGCTAACAGCAGAACAAATGCTATAGTAAGCGTTATTTCATGGCTAAACCGGGCTTAACGTCTGCTGCGCTTGCGTGGAGATGTTTATTGTTGCAAGCACTGTTTTAAGCAAATTCTGCCCCCAACGTTAACGAGATCTTCCCTGTGCTTCAAGCTTAATGCCCAGGCCTACCGTCTCTTTGAAATTGACTGAGGCTCCGTTATCAGAAATTGTGCGTTCAGTAACCCTTTGAAATTGGGCCCAGATATCATCGGGCCTGCCGACTAGTGGCTGTAGATCATTTTGAGAAGTAATCAAGAAGAATAGAAAAGCCAACCCTCTATTGCAACTTTGCCTCTTGGGAAATGGTGCGGGAAGTTGTATCTCTCTCATCTGTAGGCTAACTGGCCTAGCTCTCGAGAAGAATCCGGTAGAAACATTTCGTTCACCGATCTCCAAATAACAATAATAAACGCATAAATGAGAAATTGGACAGCGAAAGCCTTCTTACCAAATTGCTCATGGATTTCCCAGTTCCTTCCTTCCATAACCCGGAAACTTTGCCGGCGAACGCCAAGCACAGGATGCCTGCTACAACGGACCACATCTTGGCGGTGAGTTTTTGATCGACGGGTGCGAAAACTTCCGGTGATAAACGGTTCGCACTTGCAACGATAATGGCAGTGCCGCGGCCCGCTGTTGGCTTATAATACCAACGGAACGCCATAAAACTGTCAATCACAACGGACTCGCGTAAAAATCAGACTTCATGAAGAACGGACCCATTGCGTCAGTGCGCAGACTCGGTAGATCCCCGGTCACCAAAACAACAAGAAACATGTGGTAAGTGTATCCGGGTGAGGATTGGGTGAGAAATGGGGTTAGGGTAAAAGTTAGGGTTTAGGATAGACTTGAGGTAAGAGTTAGAATGAGGTTCGGTGCTATTCCATTGCAAGATATTGCTTGCGTCAATTACAACATCACAATTTTGTTGCATTGTATTATGGGTAAAGAGTCGGATATTAATGGAATCGGATATTCATATTAAAACGGTAAATTATGAAACGACCCTCTAGACTGGTTCCCAGTCCCTCATCATTTCTTGATCTAAACCCATTTGTAAAAATGAAAACAGCATTCAACTCTTTAAAAGAATGGACATTTTTGGAGCGAGAACCATTGAGTCTAACTACCCACAAGCCCACACAGAGCGAGAATATTAGAATAATTTAGACAATTAGCATATAGCAAGCCACGCCTCCATGACATCATAATAGTCGTTTGTTTTAGCCTCGTTGTTGGCCTCTACCTTTCATTTTATTTCATTACAAAAAAACGAACCAAATTGCAACAAAGTAAACAGCAAACTTGTCACACTTCTGGCCAAATTTACTTCCAAAATCACACAAAAAGGGTGTAAACGAAAGGCAAGAATTAAACAAGCTACCGATTAAAGAAAGACACGGAGAAAGGACTATGAATAGAAAGCTTGCTGTGTGAAAAAAACACGCACTTTAAACCCCAATGGTTCCACAATGTCGACAGTACCTACCTCTTGTTTCTAGTAAAACATTTCTTCGGAAACATCTTGACGTGATTGCCAACACATCTCCATAAAACATAAACTCGACATTCTTTGTAGGCCTATAGACTTTTTCAGAGTAAAAATAAATTGGAAATATTCTAAGGCCACAACTTTATAAGAAAATGAGATGAAGGATACCGGTATATAACAAACAACAGTCTAGTGATGCAAACCACATTTGACGAACCTGGCTGTCCTGTTGCTCTGATCTGTTGTGTACAATAAATAAGTAATTTTATGTGGACTTTCTTCAAACACTTTTACGAGAAAGTAGCATTTTCGAAATAATTTTGACGACAACGTTGCTGTTTGAAGTAGCCTTCAAAATATTATTCCGCCTGGGATTTATAATTTGGGAGAAACCAATTCAGAAATCCAGTTTGTTTCCAAAAATTATTGCCATCTTGTATAAGTTTTATGTGATTTTCTTCATGGAGCTAGAGGGGCCTGATGATTCGATCCTGTATAGCACAATTTCCTCACATGGGACCTCACATTATTTTTCTATTTTAATTTTGTTGTTATCGAATGATTATATTTCTTCCAACTTGCGTAACAGCCAACTAGGTCTCAGTTTTACTTATTCTAATAATACGCTTTCTGTCTTCATAATTATAATTTTATGGTCATGGTTTACCCGACTCTACTCCGTATAAATTTAGCTGATGGTAGACCTTGAACATTAATATCACGAGGATTAATTCTTATGCCTTCACTAAATTCCCTTCAAGAATGATACTGCCAAAAAGGTTAAAAGTGATTATGTCAAGAAAAAAGTTTCCAAGAAGGTATAGTTCTGGGTTAGGCCCTTAAATTATTAGAATAATCTTAGATAGCAAGGTAATTTTAGAGACAGGAAAGGAAATTAGGGGTAATCTCTTTTTAATTTCAAACTTTAAGTTATTTTGAAATAAATAAGGACGTCATACCAAAGTGTTAGTGGATACCTTTTTTCACGAGAGGGCACTGCCTTTTTAAATATCACAACCAGAAATGCGGTCGTGTACATAATGTTGGAAATAACGACTTGAGTGTCGAACATTTTCGTTTTCCTGAAACCCAAACTATAATTCAGTTTAAAAAATTAGAGATCAAAAAGCTAGCCAGCCAGCCAATTCACCTTTTACATTTTGACTCGGGAAAAACTGCTTTAATGTTATAGTTCGCTTCAGGAATAATATAATCCCGAACAAGTTTTAAAATCCCCATTTTGACCCCTATACTGCCTCAGAATTTTATTTCTGCACAGAGAGGCCTATACTCATACAAATACAAACATCACCACCCACATAAAAAAATATATCCAAAGCAGACGTCCTCACGTATCCTAATTTGCAATTTAGAATATTTTGCTCGGAGGCCATATAAGGGTCAATCAAAGAAATATGCAACTGGATAGGCCAAATGCTTATAATTTTACTTATTGGGGGAACACGTGTTACATTGACCAACGCGATCCAAGTTAATAATGTTTTATTGTTTGCATTTTTAAAAATTCTTGAGAAAAACCACCCCCAAACTTTGTCCATATGTCAAACAATTAAAGGTAATATACAACATTTTGCAAAAACTACTGAATTATTATAAAATACCTTACTTGACTGTAAGTAAATAATATCAAGCACCTGGTGTGCTGTTATTTTTCAAGAAAAGTGTAATTTCCAGCGACGGTCGACCGACCATCGTTGGAAATAATCTAGTTCCCCGACCTGATAATTCACTGACATCTATTGTTCCGTTTTGTCTGAAGTAGGGTCAGGGAACCAGACTACAAGAACCACATTTTCTTCTCTTTGTTTTCCCAGCATCTATGCACATGAAACTTTACACAGGTCAGTGTTCCGGTATTTGATATAAAATAGTAACACCAACCCCCAAATCCATTCCTTTCTGAAAATTACAGCCAAAGCAAATGTTGCATATATAATACATTTAAATTAAGTGGGATTTCTGTTGGAAGTAGGGGCGGGGATTATCCAAATATCTGACCACTCCCCGACAGGATCGCATAATCGCCTCAATCAATGGGATGGCTCCTTGTTCGTTATTTAATGTACAATAAAGTCCTTTACAGGAGCGAAAGTTCACTCTAGTCTCCTGAAGCTAACGGACAAAACCTATAGCCTATGGATAAGAGGGAATTTTACTTTTAAAAACTAGGAGAATATAGGTCCCGGTTTATGTTCAATGTGCTCATTAAAACTCACAGGAGTGTCAATTCATGACCAGTCTAGCCGATTGAAACTAGGGACAAACCATCTAGGGTCAGTCCTTTCACAAGTCCTTTCGCAAGTCCAGTCAGAAGTCCTTTCATAAAGCCGGTCACAAGTAACTGGATTAACAATGGCAAAGGAATGCCTCTGTCAAAGCTCATTTGAATAGCTTGTGATTGGGATTATGACTGGAGGGCTTGTGATGGACTTGCAGGGACTTGCAGGGACTTGTGATGGACTCGACTACATCCCTGTCTATAGGGCTAATCTTGTCCTTACAGTTCCAAGCGACAAGAGGGAATTTTACTCCCCAAAATGAAGAGAATATAGATTCTTGATCATTATATTCAATGGATTCTAGTGAAAATTCACGCTAATCGATCGAAACTGCCAAATTCTGCTCTATACAGTTCAAACGATAAGAGGGAATCTAAAGATTTAATAATGCTTGGGCCCTACATATCCTCTGTTAGTATTCAGGGTATGCGGTACATGCACAGTAAGTACACGTCAGCTTATAGGAAGATAGGTAGGCCAACCATATGTCGCGCATAATAAAAAAGAACTAAAATATTGGGTCATTAATTCTGTTCCAATGCTGAACGAATTTAAATACAAGAATAACGCCAGCCTGGAACAAGGTACCACGATTTTTAATAACCTTATTATGCATTCTGCATATTATTTTTCCATGAATAAATTAGAGGTAGGCCTAATTAATTGTGTATAAACTCCACATTACCACTGTACTGTACAATATAGATCACCTAATACATCCTTTAAAAACGTATTTTTTGCTGGGAAATGAAGTTACTAATCCAATTTGTATCACAATAAGAATATTAATAAATGAACAACTTGCTGTGTATGCATCCATGTTGATAATACTTTTAGGAAATGGGAATCAGCATTGATAAGCAAAATAAATGTGAAGTATCAAATTTAGGTATTTTATTTTTATCTTTTATCACGTTCGGAAATAGAAATAACAAAATAGAAAACTTACTCGACAGACAGGATTCCTTTAAATTCATTTATCATTACACAATAATCGATTCTTTACATTCTATTTAGAAATAAAAATAAAAACCAACTCAAAATCCCTCATCCCCAAGTCGAGTTAGTTTTTCCTGTCCTCTTTGCCATCTTGTATCGGGATTTTACATTTTGAAATTGTTTCTACTAATAAACCAGCCATCAGGACGGATGTCGTAATATTTGATGGCCGTCACGAGACGCTAATCATACCACGCTGTGGACGTCAGTCGAGTATAGGCAGACTCATCCTCGACTCCATGGGCGCGTGTGCGTTCCTTCACTAACCCCTGGCCGTGAGGAAAACGTAAACGACGCTGACTGGCTATTCGAAATGAATATTTATGTACTTAAAGTGAACCGCGCGCGTAATCCGAATGTTGAACGCCCTGTGTGCGCTCGCGCCCGCGTTAACATCCTGTTCGTCACGTCACATCAGCAAAACGACTCCGAGCACTTTTTTCTATTATCAAGACAAGGCCACTAGTCTTGGTGGCTACGATAAATGATATGGATTTTTTCTGGTCAGGAAATACATGTATTTTATGTTTAAACAGAGATAGAAAAGGCACACATATTATAAATTCGAGTCGAGGCCGGAAATCAAAATTGTTCCAATCGATAGTAAATTTACTCATTTATCCAGTTCAAGAAAGCAGCTCATTCTCAATGACAGTGTTTGCCGCCGCTGCAGAAGATGCGTCGAAAGGTTTGACAAATTTGCGAAAACAGCTGAGAAAAACATTTGGAAAATTACACAACTGACATCCGGCGATAATGGGCGGAAACGGTCATGACGGTCGTCATACTTTTCCTTCCTCCCGATCCCGGCTGCGCTGTTACTACTACTCAGTGCAGTATGCTAGATTTAACGCCAGGCGGGAAAAACATTAGGCATCATTATTAGGAGCTAATCTCATCCTTCCAAAAGATTGATTCTACAAATAAAACCTTCCTACTAAAAACACTGCGTCGCGCGTTAAACACATCGACTGCAGTCCTAATTACCATATCCCACTATGTGGGATATGGTAATTACACAATTCCAGGGGTTAAGATCGCGCAAGGCATGGTGGGAAAACATGGCGCCGCAAGATCGTACCCATGGTAACGAGGTTGAGGCAGACTAGAGTTGGCTAAAGAAACCATACCTCTATACAGGAATTCGCCGACGCCATTTTTACAGTGGTGCCGCGCTCGCGTGCAGGTTGCGCGCGTTCTTTAATTTCAGTCGCGCGCGCATTTGGGCAAGTTGTAAACACCCTGTTGGTCGAAGCTGCATCGAGCGCGTGCGTAAAATACGCACGCGAGCGTGATGCCACCGCAGTAAATGCTTCTAATTTTGGTCGCCGGATTCGTCTATAACCAACGAGCAAAATTAGAAGCCATCTTTGGGTACCCAAATCGGGCGGTACTGCGCTCGCGCGCGCGTCATACGCGTTCTTACTTTTGAGGCGCGTGTTTACTTTGGCAATCCTATTGGTCAAAGGCGCAATGAGTGCGCGCGTATGACGAGCGCGCGTGTATGGTACCGCTCGATTGGGTACCCAAAGATGGCTTCTAATTTTGCTCGTCGGATTAGTCTATGGGGGTTTTCGAAACGCTGGCTTCGGCTTGGCTTCGGCTTCGTCTCCGACTTCTGAATAACTGAGAAGCAAACCAAATGGAAATATTCTACATTTTGGTACATATTCTGCTTCAGGAACATTCATTCGGTTGATTATGAAAGTAAAAATTAGAATACTTACATTTTGTTTGCTTCTCGGATATTCAGAAATCGGAGACGAAGCCGAAGCCAAGCCGAAGCCAGCGTTTCGAAAACCCCCTATGGGCGCTGTGCGCCAACAAAAGAGGGCGCTGTCCACATAACAACCGCATTCCGTGGGGAGAACGTCGCTGGTATTACGCACTGCGCTCCTCGTTCATTTGATATCGTATACCAGTGGGATTGCTTTGTCTGTTGCCGACTCTCGATAATTGCTTTTCCGATAAGAATATCATAGCGGGAACCAGGTAAGATGGCGTCGATATTGACCCCCAACTCGCCTTTTCTTTCCGCTGAGGGGTAGTTGTGCACGGAGCCCATAGGATTTGTATGACTTGAATACAATAGGACAACTTTTTGCCACATTACTACGAATTTCTACCCCTTTGTGGCAATTCTCGTGAGACAGTTTTACATTCTGGCTTTTGTGCTGATGAAACGTTGCATATTCATGATGCAAAGCGTGACGTCATCCAAGACACAACAGCACAGAGCAAGTTCGGTTGGGCGACAAGAGTGACTAGACTTAACCATAGTCGATCTAGATGTCACCCGAACGCTGCGCGGTTTGACTAGCTAGTGCAACTGGATCAACCTAGCTCCGGACCATGGTTTCTCTAGTCACTCGCGAGTTTACGTCACGGTTTCAAGATGGAGGATCAGAAAACTGGGCAAGTTTTGCAAACGTTTACGATAATTTGTTGGTTTTGTCAAATGATAATAACTCTTTGCAATAAGATAATTAATTATTTATTGCACCAAAGTTAAGTACAGAAAATAATAGAAATAAATAATAGAAAATAAAAATGACGTACCAACATTTGCTTCGTTAACAATTAGCAGACGACATTCTTTACAGTTTGTTGTTGCTACACAAACTAGATTTGACGTAGTTGATCGACTAGATGCGTTCGAGTGAAAACAGACCACGCATGCGTGATTTGAATCGCAAAATTGACAAAAGGGACTAGATCAGCAGCACCCGAACTTGCTCATGTATTGTCTCCATGCATGGTTCTGTGTACTTCAAACCTTTCTACATTTTTCATTGGACGTAGGTTCCGTATGTTTGACTTGACTTTTATGATAAGCGGCTTGTGTTTGGATATTTTGTGGCCAATAGTTCTTCAAAACTTTGTTGGGTGGGTAATATTTTCAAGATTTGTTTGTCCTGTTCTTGTGCTATTCTGACAAGGGGTAACTTGTATAAGATCGTAGAAGGGAAAGATCGGACACTCCGCTGAAAAAGTGAAACGGGAAGTAGTTGCTCATGGGAAAGGGCGCCCTCATATCTTTGATAGGTAAAACTTGCGACCAACCTGTGTGTTCCCTGTAGTTCACAATGGAGAAAAAAATGAAGACTTAGTGCTCCGCACTGAAATAATTGTACTGAATGACACCTCCAACAAAATTTGGCAAGGATTGGTATTAACATCACATATTCATTTGTGGAGAGCCACCTTTTGCAAATATCATTATAAAATATAACTGTACATAAGCACAAAACTAAATTATTTCTCAGAGAAATTGATCATTAAAAAGTATTTCAAAATAGAAAATAAAAACAAATTTGTTATTTACTATACTATTTATTCATTGCAATTTTATTCATCTTCAATGATACAATAAAAACAATTTGTTTCTTCAAAATCATATTACTGGGTGTTTTACTGACTGTCTGAAGTAGCAGTTATAAGTATTACTATAGTGAAAGCATAGACAGAAATTAACACTTCTCGAGTGGAGCAAAGGTTGAATCGATTTCAGTTATTTTTCACACGCTTCATTTAGCTTCATTAAATCGTTCAAGTACAACATGACTGTTACTTTATAATTAAAAAACAACTTAACTATGGACACTTCCCGTTACAACAAAAAAGTGTTTTTCTTTTTGCACATTAAAAAAATTGCACCCATAAGGAATGAATAAAATCTGATACCTGCCAACGTAAAACCAAACATTTCAATCTGGTTTTCACATGTGAAAAAAACTTAATGTGAAAAAGTCCATTGACTGCATATTGGCCCATCTCATCGCCTCAATAACTAAATGACATTGTACAAATGTATTTCCTGATTTATAAGTATCACTAAATCATGTCACTAAAACACGTAACTACACTGTAAAAACATTTGCCCGTAATTTTACGGCAAGTTCCCAATAAAACGGATTGCCAACGAAAAACCGTAAAATTACGGTCAGTTACGGGAATTTCCCGTAAAATGTCTTTATAGGGTTGAAGCAAAAACGGTACAAAACCTTAAAAATTACAAAAAGTGCAAAGTAAATGTAGGGGAATTTTTTTAAAGTGTGGGTTGACATTAAATAATTTGAATTAACAGACTAAACTGAAGTAACTTATGGTAAGGTGTACAAATGCTACGATAATCTACTAAAAACTACAAACTAAATGATATTGTGCTTTTATTAGCTTTATATTTAGCGTATCCGCCATAATAAAGTCATGGCTTCCCATGAACATTTTCAATATTTGAATACGAAATTAAATGAGATGTAATAAGATTATTCACCTATGTTTGTAAACAATCAAAATTATATTGTGGAATTGTTTGAATAAAACATATTATGGTCAAGAAAGTGTATTTTTGGACTAAACACGGCAATTTAACATGAATTTTGTGAACACAAATTTCCTCATTTCTGATTGGTCGTGCAATTGCTACGTAATGAGCGGCCCTTTACTGGTTTCCCCGTAAAATTCCATCGGTCTATGCTCGGCAGATATCGAGAATACATAATGCGTACGTATATTAAAAGTATTATAGAGGGCGCTCAACAATGCATCCAATTCGGATGACGTTTGAGGAAAAAATAATTCGCATTCGGGGCACGTCACGCGTAAACAGCTATTTTCAAGAAAAAAGTTTTACAATTCTCAATAAAACTAATTCTTTTCTACTCTCGTTCGAGTACAATTTGTCATAAAAGCCTCACAAGCTGATTTCTGTAACAAAAATTAATTTAAACATACGGGGAAACTGTACAGATATAAGACATTCACACAGATGTCAGCTATTCACTTTGAAAAGCTGCATGTTGAAATAGGACAGATAAGCGGACGGACAGACAAACGGAGAGCGCTTAAAATGGGTGACGTGACATAATTGTTCCATCTCGAGAGTTAATATCAACGATGCTCTCAAACTTTGCCTATATTTATTTGGCCAATGCTTTGGCTACTCTTTTTCTGTAGACTTTATTTCAGCCCAACTCCGCCAACCATCGCTTCGTATGGGTGGTATCAGTCTATGCATAGACAGTACAGCAACATTATAGTCCATGAATTTAGCGCCGCCAACGTCAGAAAGGCTCCTCCTCACTTTTCAAAATACATGTATTTTGCTGCTGGAAATTGTTTCAGTAGTAATATTCTGGACAACGTTATGACAAAAAGAGGTAGACCAACCACTTATATGTAATCATATAAATCCAAAGTTTCTTTTGTCATCCCAAAGGGGCATGTTGATAGCATGGTTTGATTGTGGTCTTGGCTTCGTCCTACGATGGACGCGGTCCGAGTCCGGTCCGTTCACGTGCCCTAACCCCTGATCTCTATGTAAACAAGATAGCTCATTGGTCATTGCTCGCTGATGTACATGCAACTGAAGCCAGTCCTATTACCACCGATCTCTGTGTAAGAAGAACGAGGATGAATGTGGCCCTGAAGACAAGGTTGATGGCAAACCTTTTGTTTTGAGAGAGGTAATATGGCGGAAGGCGGCTTCAAATTGAACGGCCAATGCGCTATCCAGTTATATGGATTTCATAGATTTTGTGCCTTGTCCTGGTAATCTTGTGCTCTGGACCGTGGGCGAATGGACAATGAGAAGCATGAAGTGAAACATGTTCCTTCTATGGTTTGAAATTTTTTGACCGGGATGGAACAGACTTGCCCTGCCATGTGGTCCAGAACCAGACCTTAAAAAGGAACACCACGACTGTGTAGATCCTGCGCTCTAATCTGGCATATGGTATTTACGGCTCCGCATTTGCGAATTAAAAAAAATAATAGTCATGTAAATACATTTACCGGTCTTTATAAAATTGTTTTGGTGTAAGAAAGATTCGGGATCAATTTCCTCTTCTTGTCGGTTCTTCAAGCGAAAGATTCCAGTAAACCTCGTCGGGCCTCATAAGGATAACCAGTGTTTCCTCTGTAAAGATAAAACAACAATTGAAATTGGAACTGATGAGGTGACTACTTGGGTGGGGATTAATGAGATTGTTTGTCAGCCTCAAAGAGGCATAGCAGCGTAAACAGACGAGTTTCCAAGGCAGGCCATTTTCGCTTCCTGGTTTTTTTTTTGGCGGGGGGGGGGGGGGGGGGTGATGTTGACGCAGTTATATTTTCCACGCCTTACACCCAATGAATGGATTTGTTCGTCGACACCGTGGGTGTTCCCCAGAATATCATTCCGGGGTTTTCTAACCCTTAAACTAAATATACTGACAACACCGAAACGACCGCCAGATTCGTTGGGAACGCACGGTGGCGCTATTTATTTTATTATAGGCAGTATTATTATGCATAGATGTCAGCAATTACGTTACGTTCACGCAGTAACTAGATTCAAATCTCACCTGAAACCGTACCACATTGCCTTTCCGTACATCGTCGTGTTCACTCTTTGGTGTAATCAGAAATGCCAATTTCTGCGTGACAAAACAACCCCCAAAAATATGAATGTTTTGTTTTTTCTTCAATGTTTCTTCTACACCATAAAGTTGTGGTGCCTGTATGTAATGGCATGTTAATGCACTATAGGCACGCCGATGACGAATAACTCCAGTCATGCATCTTTGGCCCAAAATGAAAAACTCTATGTACCTTGTAGTTCTTGAACTTTCCTCAATATGACTCTCACGGTGTTTTGGGAATATTCGCTGGGTAAAATTTCACAGATTGAAGGCCACTTTACACACACGCGACTTTGTCGTACGACAAATGTCGCGCCTCGTCGCACGACTTGTCGCGTAAAGGGTCGGTCACACTAGCCATGATAACGATAACGAAAACGGTGAGAATGAACGTCATTGATTAGTGGAATTGTCGCGCGTGTAATACGCGCGCGTTCCATCCACCAATAGAGAGCATTTATTCGCATCGTTTTCGTTATCGTGGCCAGTGTGACCGACCCTTTAATGGAAGCATACACATTGATTTGTGTGTATTTGGGAAAAAAACGTGCGACACTCGTACATACGATAAAGTTGCGTATTCGTAAATTGACCTTTAGGCAGCAGAAAATAATAAGGAAACACTTTTTGCGGGTCAGAAGGGCAGCCTTCGTTGGCAAAAAACGGAGCAAAAATTTATAAAAGGATTTTACAAATATCACAAAATACTCAGCTAAATCTTCTAAATTTTATTTCGGCCGTAATTAAACCACTTTTTGATGACCAAAATTGAAGAAAAAAAGAACAGGCGGACGTATTTTTAATGCAGAAATGACCAACTTTTACCGAATACCGCGCGAAATCCTGCTGTCTACGAATTGAAGAACTATAATATTATTTTACCTGTTATAGAAAGGTATAAATTAAAACAGAAAATTGATATTAAGAAACTCCACCAATGAAAAACGGGTGACGGGTGCCGCGCAAAGTGCAGTCTCTAGTCTCTTACCATTTTGAAAGTGTCGCCCTCCGTTCGGTAAGCATTGATCACGGCGAATATAGGAACGATGATCATAGAGGAGATGGCCATCAACCAGCCAAGTGTCTGACCCCACGATGGATAGAGGTAGTCATCATACGTTAGGGGCTCACTGAGAGCCAGACTAACAACGAAGATCAACTGCACAAAAAGTGAAAAGCAATGGAATGGAAACATTACATTAAGAGTTTCGCTTGCACAATAACATGACAGATCGATGAATCGTTTCACTTGTTCGAAAACTGGGCCCCGCCTCACCATCTATTCCCACTGTATAGTATCATGTCTGAAGCCGCCCACCATTCCTCACTGGATATACCCACTGGTTGACATAGTTATCATTTTGTGAAATTTTTTAATTGGAAATAGGAAATCTACGAAAAACGTACGACTAAAAATATGGGAGCGAAGATCTTCCAGCACAGTCGCCACCAGATTCCAGGCTTGAATCCTAACATCTCCTGGATGTTATCTGTAAAATGATCTATGCCTGCAAATGATACAAAACAAAATGAACAATTTGGTAAGAAAAACTTGTATAATAATATAAAAGACCAAACAAAATGTTGGATCATGATGAGACATGACGAAAACGGTACACGTTAGGAATACTTTGTACACTATTTCTCTGACGTCGACGTTAAATTTTGTTTTTGAGGTCAACTGGCAAACTGTAGGTGGCGCTATTCGTTGCGTTAGTGTACTCACCATAAAACCACGATATGATTATAGCTTCCAGCATGACGACGAAGAGTAGAGACGCGCCTGCTGCAAACCTCTCTTGTAATACGAACATGTAAATGCCACCGTACGTCACGTTTATCAATGCGCCGACGAACACACTGACTACCACGGCTAGGGTTAGGAGCTTACGGCGGTTCTTTAAGTACCTCGGGAACCGATCGGTCAGGCCTGATATCACGGCTTCCAATCCGCCAAACTGTGGGAAACGAAGGAGAGAAAAAACATGGGAGGTTATTAAAAGTCTATAGAAATCAAAATTTGAATTTTTTTTATAATTGTTTTTAAAACAATAATGAATGCAGACGAAATGAAGAATTTCATGTGTCATTGTGCTTTAGTACTTTATATTCAAACCGAACAAAGAAAACTGACAGGAGCGGGATTTGAACTTGCGACCTCTGGAATACCGTAGCGGCGCTCTACCAACTGAGCTATCTTGCCCTATGTTGGCGGTCTCCCAAATTGTCAGTGTCTTTGTACGGCGGGGGTGGGTGGGGGGGGGGGGGGGGGGGGGCGTTAGTCAGAAGTCACAAACCCATAATGCCGTATAGCCAGGGATAAAGACAGGTTTGTTAAAAATAAGCAAAGTATTGGTAACCACTTCGATTGCACTAATTAGTTATTTTAACGAATTAGTTACTTCATCCAACCCATTTGTAGAGTATTTGTGGAGCCAAATTTGCTTGCCCTGTTTCGGACATTAGGGCAACTGTCGATGCATCCACTACACAATGTGCGGCTACTGACAAGGTAATTACAAATTAAAGAAACTGACAGCTACTTGGGGAAGGCTGAAGGGTCATTCTATAAATAGGGATCCAATTTTGGTGTCCCTGTTACATCTGACATGTGTACGATTTTGCGATTAGGACACATTCTTTAATGCCTTCTATCTCCAGGGGTAATTATGTGAAGCAAAGTGCCTGCCAATTGCAAACAAGTAAACAAAATAGTGTGAAGTCAATTTTAATGATACTTGATGGGAAATTACACATGTCACGTGTAACAGGGACATCAAAAATGTCACACTTTTGGACCCGTAATTAATAGAATGACCCTGAAGACCACCAAACCTTCTTTCGGTGTGCCACTGTCATGTCAACATGTTTAGGCAGGCGTGCTTACCGCGCTATCAAGACCTAATGTAATGAGCATCAGGTAGAAGATAATTGACCAGAATACAGAGCCACCCATGGTTGCGATGGCTTCAGGATACACCACAAAGACGAGCCCTGGACCTGATATAGAAGGGGGAATGAACACGAAATAAAACAGGGCTAGCAATATGCTGATTCGTTTAGAGCCCTTCCATGTTAGAAACAGCTGACTTCATTACACCATGGAGGAAGGAATATCTTCCATGATTACACCTGCTAGTCACATGTCCATTATTTTAAAGATACTGTCCGTGCTTTTCAATTTGTTTTTTTTGTCAGTACTATCTTCTTACATAAACGGGAACACGTGAGTTTGTTTAAGCGGATGTGATGTTCATGAAGTAAGTATAGGCCTACATGTATGTACCTTCCGTGGCTACGTCCTCGATATCTTTGCCCGTTGTTTCTGACATGTAGCCCAGTACGGCGAACACAGCAAAGCCAGCAAAGAAACTCGTGACGCTGTTGACTGCGCTGGTGAAAAGTACATCCCTGGTCGGGGGGGGGGGGGGGGGGGGGAGAAAAAACGTAGAATGATTTTTAACATAGAATTCGGAATGATTTTAACATCGAAAACCGTACATCTGTAAACCCCAAGTAGTGAATGAATTAGACACGGCAGTTCGGGTCAATTGGTTGGGATGTATTTGAATGAAATGCCGCAGATCTTATAAGTCCTAACAATTTTTACAATCTTTGTTATTTCTGTTTGTAGTTTCATTTTTAACAATCAACAAACAAAAATGGAAATCTTAAAATCATCGCTGAATTATTAGTATATAGGCCAAGAACAAAAACTCTATCAACATGCAAGAAGATAATTTCTTCCGGTCGATCTGTTGCGTGTTTAGAATCGATTCAAGACTCCAATGTCGGCGGAGGCCATAGAGAAAAGGGGGCGTAGCCGGATCTAAAAATAGACTGAAGGAAAAGGGGCCCTTTCCTTCTTTCTTGAAAAAACGCATGACGCAAACAAGGCTTTGTTATAACCTGTAGATATTATTGTGGAATTGATTGTAGCTCGCGTAGGCCAAGTGAACGCCGAAACCTGCCCCTATGGAGTAGAATATCTGCACCGCAGCATCAATCCAAACCTGGGCTGATAGGAGCCGGTTAAAGTCCGGCGTTAAGTAGTAGATAATTCCCTTCCCGGAGCCCGGTAGCGTGCATCCGTGGATAAGAAGAACTAGCAGGACTATGTACGGTAGGGTTGCCGTCACCCACACCACCTGGTAAACAACAGGATCATTCTTTTTCACAGAATTTTGGATGACATCTTTTTTTAAACGGCTAGTACATGTATTATCAGCGGTACCGCTGTTTTTTGAGGTAATGCATTGGCTCTGAGAATGAACCTCATTCTTGTTTTGTGACTACACACAAACGGTTTTGTGGCAGAATATTTCACTCCTGACGAAGGTTTAATGAGTCAGCAGGTTAAATTTTGACCTCATGTTTATTCTATTGTTCAAAAAGTTAGGATCTTCATTTCAAAGCACTGAATGTGGTACCGGTACCTCAGTAAAAACCTGGAATTTGACCCCGTTCCGTGGCAAGCACCGTGGGGAATAATGGTCACCCTCCCTGGGAATTTGACCCTTTCCCAAAGCAATTACCATGGGGGAACTCGCCTTTCCAGGGAAATTTTCATTTTCCATTATATTCATCTCAAGGGGAAACTTATCTTGACCGGCAATGTGAATCCTTTCTTTAAGGAGCAATTAACACGGGGAGAATTTGATTCTCTTTCCTTTAACGCAGAGAGAGGAAAAACTCACCTTCCCTGATGATTTGACCCCTTTCCATAAGGAAAAAAACAAGATGACCATGACAGCCAGCAAGCACAAAACAAGCTGCCACTTCAGTCCAACCAAGTCGTCTAAGCCGGTACTCAGATGCATTTCAAGCACCTTACGTCTGAAACAAGGGACATAAAAAACAGGCCAAACGGAACTCAGTCTCAAAAAGAGTTAACCTCTCAGTCGCAAAAAGAGGTTAATAGCTTTTCGAAATATATACATAGACCCTTTTCACCCATGTGACCAGATAGCACTAGATATAAACAACTGAACCGAACCGAACCGAACCGAACCGAACCGAACCGAACCGAACCGAACCGAACCGAACCGAACCGAACCGAACCGAACCGAACCGAACCGAACCGAACCGAACCGAACCGAACCGAACCGAACCGAACCGAACCGAACCGAACCGAACCGAACCGAACCGAACCATATTTTATAGTGTTGTGCGTCTGTCAAAGACCTACAGCACCCAGCTATGCATGTAATTGATAGACTCTACGTTCTATTTCACCAGGCAAGCGAAACTCTTAATGTAATGTTTCCATTCCATTGCTTTTCACTTTTTGTGCAGTTGATCTTCGTTGTTAGTCTGGCTCTCAGTGAGCCCCTAACGTATGATGACTACCTCTATCCATCGTGGGGTCAGACACTTGGCTGGTTGATGGACATCTCCTCTATGATCATCGTTCCTATATTCGCCGTGATCAATGCTTACCGAACGGAGGGCGACACTTTCAATATAGCCATTTGTATATAGCAGGGTGTGGGTAGTACCGTGCTCGTCGAAAAGAGTCCAAAATCAGATACGGTAATGTTCAGTGGTAATTCGTTCGGAAGAACGAACATGATGTCCAGTTGCATCAGCAACACCAGATTGCTGATACAAACACGTCACAAAAAGGGGGTCACCTTGTCGACAAAAGGTGCAATTTTGCCCACCCAATCCCCGACCCAAAACCAGGATACTCGACTGTCGAAGACCTCTCCGAGATGAACCTGCAGGAATTCTATAGAATGCTAGGTCAGGACAAAGATCCTTTTTGTTCTGGCAGCCGACAACAAAAACAATCAAGTATTCAAGCTTTTTGGCTGTTAACTTCGCATTATGTGATGGAATTCCAATGGCGGATCCGGGGGGGGGGGGGGGGGGGGAGGGGGCCATGCAAAAAAGCAGCCACTGCGTGTGTACAAAATAAAACAAAGTAAAAGAAAGGGAAGCAAAAGACCCTCCGTTTTGTCTGTGATTTGTGCACATTTTTTGTTTGGACCCCCTTTTTCGGACAAAAATGTTTTGGCCCCCCCCCCAAAAAAAAGAAATTGTGTTCTGGATCCGGCCTTGTGGAACTCCGTCTAACAACAAGTCGCTAGGCGACTAAATATGGAGGCACTGGTTTTAGCAAAGACTGGTGACGTCACATGAAAAGGGTGTTCCTGTGGAGGAAGTTCTATGGGGAATAGAAATAGCACAAGACTGTCCTTACTCGTAATACTCTTTGGCTGGTGAGTTGCCCGTGCTGGAGTTGACAAAGTAAGCCTCGTCCCCAATCCTGACCCATGACTCGTTGAACGACCCGTCATAGCAGATGGGTGTATTCCAGTCGTTACTACAGTCCGACCACGGTAATACGGATGTAAACGAAGAGAAAAGGTAGTACAAAGACCAGGCTATGATGACGTTGTAATATAAACCGACATACCAGGAGATCAGAACCACGCCCCAACCAAGACCTAAAATGTGGGAGGATTGGAAAAAGATAAAGATAAAAAGAAAAACATAACAAACAAACTACCCAATAACAAGAAAACCCAACGGACCGACCGACCGACAAGCCGGCGGACCGACCGACCAACAAGCCGGCGGACCGACCGGCCAATCGACTTCAAGCGCCGCTTCCTTTTTTAGACCTTAACGTAAAATACACTTTCGTAAAAATTTGAAGTTGATTGTATCCCATATCCCATACTATAATCAAACTGATGTTACAAAATGTTTGTAGATTGTTATACTTATAGGTTTTGATTTCCAGAATAGAAAAGTTCTTTGTTCCGGAACGCCTTTACACACGGCACTTATTTTGACTCTTAGAATCAAGCCAAAATCTGAGAGATGGCATGATCATCATGCTCGTCATTCGTTTATTCTTGTCATATTCATAATCTCGAGTTTCTATTTTTGTGTCAGTTTGTTTCTATGTGAAGTTGTTAAATAAAGATAAAAAAGTTCCCGGATGTGCCTCATTTACCTTGAAACAATGGACATATGCTCCACACGTTGATGGCTCCTTTTCGGAAGTATTGGCCCAATGCCAACTCCATGTACAGCATCGGAAGGCCACCGAAGATTAGAAAGATCACGTAGGGGATTAAGAACGCCCCTGGAATGGAAGATTATATCCACATTAATGTTTTTGAAAAAAGAGAAAGTTGGGGGATTATCTTAAAATGTTTACAACTTAGTCCTGCAAGAGGGCGCTAGTTTTGTCTGGTAATAGAACTCCTTGTCTGCTGTCATAACAACAGCAGCATAACATGGGGGTGGGGGTGGGCGTGGGGGGTGGGGGTGGGGGTGGGGGGTGGGGGTGAGGGTGAGGGGGGGGGGTGAGTGGAGGTGAGCCTCGCATATAACAATTGTCTGGGTGGGAAACTATAGTGGTGTAAACTATAGATTTGCGGTCTTCGGTGAGTTTAACGTGTTGAGTTTGTTGCCGTGATGACTTTGTGTACTCTTACAAGTGAGGAAGAACTATAAATACATACTGGTCACGGACACAACTGAGCATATGGTGCGATGGCGAGTGCTTGATTAACAACAGCGGCGTAAACTGGGGGCCCCTTTTTTTTGGGGGGGGGGGGGGGGGTATAGCGGCCTCGGCTGGGCGGCATTCTCCCTCCTGGCATTCCTCCTCCCCTTTGAACAGTGATCGACAATGACAGTATTTCCTAGGCATGGAGGCTGACGTTGGAACTGAACCACTATCACATTTTGTATCACATGACAACAATCGATTGCTCATTTTCATCTGATACACAGCTGTTGCATTTACTGTAATGATTTCATTGTGGCTGATATTATGTCCTCGAATTGCGGTTGTATCTAGTATCTCATGCATTACTGGTAAAAAATGTTTGGTAATTTGAATCATAAAGAAGTAATAATGACGATTTGTTTGAATGCTACGTGTAGCCTGTCATTCCACTCACATCGAAGGATTGAAGAAATTGAATTAAACAAGGTGAACAAAATCAAAGCAGTACACTGATACATATATTCACCGTGTGCATGAACTTCGCGCCGATATACATCTACCAGACCTTCGGACTTGTGTACTCAAACAAAATGAGAAAATATTTACTTTTACCATTGGTGAGTAACTTTGGATTTTTGTATACAAAGCCGTCCTTAACTTGACCTACCTCCACCGTTCCGATAGCACAGGTAGGGAAACCTCCATACGTTAGCCAAGTCCACAGCAAAGCCTATGACGGAGAGTAGGAAGTCGATCTTACCGCCCCACGTCTCACGACCGTCGTCGACCACGGCAAGCCCATGGTCTAACTCAAGTACGATGTCGTGCTGTCGAGCCTTCACCTTCATTTCCATTGGCGCGCGCTGGCCGTCTGCCGAGGACGAACCCCGGCGGAGTGTTCAGGGTGAGTTCGCTCCTATTAGCGTTGTCAACCTCGGCTCCCAGATTGACAAATCCCCCGCCAACCTCATCACCAGTATGACCGTCACCGCATAAACTTTGTCCGTGGGTGTTGTGCGCATGCCTACTCGGCACAGCACCAGTCCCATCCTGGTACACATCGTGCCAACGGTACTACTCTTATCAACATTTGCATTCACGTACGATCCAAAGTTTGGCTGTTTGGCTCGCAGGAACCATTGGCGCTCATTTTCGTCCAAAAAGGTTGACACAATTAAATGTTCACTGTGGAGCGAATAGTCTTGGTTTCAAGACGTCCTTAGCGGTGCGACCACTGAGCTCTATAGGCCTATAAACTGAATAGCCCATTGGCCATTGCGCGCTGTACAAGTAACTGAAGCCACCACCCGCCATATTACCACTCCCAATTTACCACTGATCGATATGTAAGGAGAACGAGGACGAAAGGAGACCCTGGGGACAAGCTTGGAAAACCTGTTGTATTGGGAGTGATAACATGGCGGACGGTGGCCTCAACTCGAACAGCCGATGCGCTATCCAGTTTACATAGAGATCAGTGGGTGCGACGTATAGCGCGGGCGCACGACCGGCCGACAGCGCCCTCCAGCTACACACACACGCCAAGGCAAAATCGCAAAGAACAACTTGCTGTGTATGCATCTATATGAGCAAGTTTGAGCGGCGACTATTTGTCAACCACTAGTCGATTTTCCATGGCAACCTGTATACGAAATACATGTTGGGTACCAGGCAAAATCGACCAGTGGTCGACAAATGGTCGCCGCTCGAACTTGCTCCATGTTGATAATACTTTTAGGAAATGGGAATCAGCATTGATAAGCAAACATGAAGTATCCAATTTTATTTTTATCTTTTATCACGTTCGGAAATAGAAATAACAAAATAAAAAACTCACTCGACAGACAGGATTCCTTTAAATTAATTTATCATTACTCAATAGTCAAGTACAATTAAATTCAGTATATACAGTTATGCCCCAAATTATTCATACCCATGCCAAATTCGGGGTATTGTGAATCATTTTCTTAATTATTTCTACTTTTATGCTAATAATGTGAAACCACAATATATGTCGATTTGTACAAAAAGTCATTAAGTAAAGCCTAAGTTCCGCCAATCCAGCCTAACATACAATTAAGGAAAATAATAATAATAATAATAATTATAAATAATCATAATAATAATAATAATAATTTGTGCTTATATAGCGCTTTACACAAATGTTTTAAAGTGCTTTACAATTATTACCCCTGGTCATCAGGCCATGAGATTAATTCTATGCTATATGTTCTCTACCCTCACAGGTACCAATTTATACTCCTGGGTGGAGAAAGGCAATTGTAGTAAAGTGTCTTTCCCAAGCACCATAATCCTTCGGCGGGGTTCGAACCCACATACCGTAACGTAAAACTAATATCTCATTTCAATCTGGTTTTCACATGTGAAAAAAAATCAATGTGAAAAAGTCCTTATTTGACTGCATATTGGCCCCTCTCATTGCCTCAATAACTTTATGACATTGTACAAATGTATTCCCTGATTTATAGATATCACTAAATCATGTCACTAAACACGATGTATTATAATGGAGGTACCTCCGTGACATTATTTATCCATTCACTTATTCCTTTATTTGTCAATTCATTTCTTTATTTTGTCTTCTTTGTGAAGTTTTTCTTCATGAATGAAAATCCCGCTCGCATTTTACACCCGATGCTGTACTTCTCGTATATGGATTCACTGCAGCCACAAGCACGCGTTTACCTATCAAACGCTAGGGGCGCCCTTCCCCATAGTCGAAAATAATGACGTCATAGCGTTTCATCGGGCGCTGTACAAAAAGATACCCAGTGTCCGATCTTTCTCTTCTACAATCTCTGGTATAAGCCACTGATCTCTATGTAAACTGGATAGCCCATAGACTGTTCAAGTTGAAGTCGCCATCCACAAAACAACAACACTCCCAAAACAACATGTTTGACAACCTTGTCCCCCAGGGTCTACTTTCATCCTCATTCTCCTCATACAGAGATCAGTGGTGAAATGGGAGTGGTAATATTGCAGTTACTGGCTTCACCTACTTAAACAGTGCACAATGGCTAATGAGCTATCCAGTTTATATAGAGATCAGTGGTGGTATAAGCCAGTTCGGTATTTCAACTGCGCATGTGCACAATGTCATAGTTATCCCGAATGACCCGTGACCTAACGCGCGCGTATGAACGCGTAATGTGGTCGCACAACGCGCACGTGTTAAATTCAATCAGAATGGGCGTAGCTCTACCAATGCTATTTCACAGCCTCAATAAAACACGCAGACTCTGCACTGAGTCGATTACGTTACATCAAACTGCCATGGCAGTTTCTGATCCTAAATCTCGACAAAAATCAACTTAAAAAATAAAACTTACTTCGATTCATTAAGTTAAGCCTTTTACAGTTGCTATGTTCGTGCTAATTTTCTAGCATTACCAAAATTTATTAGCTTTCCACTGAAACACAGCAAACAAATCTATTGACGTTTAGATATCTAATAATATTTTGTTGGGGGTAATCGACACGTGACACTGCTATAGCGCAATGTAGACGGCCACCTGTTGGCTCTGTCAGGGCCTGCAGAGATGCAAACAAAGCGCGTTTTTTTTTTGGAAAAAGGACAATGAATTCTTTGCAAATTCGTACGTAAATAAAATCCAATTTTTAAAAGAGCATAGATTATAGCAGCTTTCACTAAGCTAAACCAAACGTGGTTAAATAAATCCACTAACGGATAGGCAGTGGCGGCGATTTCTCGTCAAGTGTCGAGGACGCGTCGAAGGACAAAACACACAACCAACAATTATTGTTAATTGTTTTGTACTTGGTGTCTCTTGTGTATCCTGGGACATTTTTGAAAATGTGTGCTGATCTTTGTGTATGACAATGGGGAAATTATTAGGGGGGGGGGGGGCACTGTCACAGCCGTCCCCCTCCCAACAAAAATATTAGGGGGGGGGGGGGCGGGGACGTGCATCCGGGATCGCCGCCAATGCCTGTAGGTTCAAACAGTAAGCTGGAGTAAACAACTATTTTCAAGAAAAAAGGTTATACAATTCTCCGAGTACAATTTGTCCTAAAAGCCTCACATGATGTCAAATGGGCTAATGTGCTGATTTCTGTAAAAGAAAATCAATATAAACATACGGGGAAAACTGTACAGATGTAAGATATTCACACAGATGTAGGCATATAAAGCTATTCACTTTAAAAAGTTGCATGTTGAAATGGCTAGGACAGATAAGCGGACGGACAGACAAACGGAGAGCGCTTAAATGGGTGACGTGACATAATTTTTCCATCTCGAGAGTTAATATCAACGATGCTCTCAAACTTTGCCTATATTTATTTGGCCAATGCTTTGGCTACTCTTTTTCTGTATACTTTATTTCAGCCCAACTCCGCCAATCATCGCTTCGTATGGGTAATCAGTCTATGCACAGACAGTACAGCAAAATTATAGTCCATGAATTTGGCGCCGCCAACGTCAGAAAGGCTCCTCCTCACTTTTCAAAATACATGTATTTTGCTGCTGGAAATTGTTTCAGTAGTAATTTTCTTAGTAGTAATTTTGTTATGACAAAAAGAGGTAGACTTACACCTGGCCAACCACTTATATGTAATCCCATAGATCCAAAGTTTCTTTTGTCATCCCAAAGGGGCATGTTGATAACATGGTTTGATTTTGGACTTGGCTTCATCCTACGATGGACGCGGTTCGAATCCGGTCCGTTCACGTCCCCTAACCCCGGATCTCTATGTAAACAAGATAGCTCATTGGTCATTTCTCGCTGTACATGCAACTGAAGCCAGTCCCATTGTACCACCGATCTCTGTGTATTAGAACGAGGATGACAGGGTTGATGGCAAAGCCTGTTTTGAGAGAGGTAATATGACGGAAGGCGGCTTCAGCTTGAACAGCCAATGCGCTATCCAGTTTCATGGATTTCAAAGATCTTGTGCCCTGTCCTGGTAATCTTGTGCTCCGGACCGTGGCGAATGGACAATGAGAAGCATGCAGTGAAACATGTACAGGTTCTGTATGTACGTCAGAGGACAAGAGGAGAAAGAAAATACAAAGGAACCTTTCAGTCCTCGCAAGTCAGTCTTTTGTTGAAATCGGTCCTCGGACGTAAAAATACGTGCTTAGTCTATGGGGTTGGGTTATATTAAAGGAACAATAGGAGACACAAAGCATTGTCCTCGGAAGTATTGGAAAAGTACGACTGTATGTTCCTTCTATGGTTTGGATTTGTTTGACCGGGATAATACAGATTTGCCCTGCCATGTGGTCCAGAACCAGGCCTTAAAAAGGAACACCACTACAGTGTAGACCCCAAGATCTTATCTAGCATATGGTATTTACGGCTCCGCATTTGCGAATTAAAAAAAAATCGTCATGTAAATCCATTTACCGGTCTTTATATCAATTGTTTTGGTGTTAGAAAGATTCGTGATCAATTCCTCTTCTTATCGGTTCTTCAACCTCGCTGGGCCTCACAGGGATAACCAGTGTTTCCTCTGTAAAGATAAAACAACAATTGAAATTGGAAATGATGTGGTGACTACTTGGGTGGGGATTAATGAGTATGTTTACCAGTTTGTTTGTTTTTGGCGGGGGGGGGGGGGGGGGTAATGTTGATGCAGTGATATTTTCCACGCCTTACACCCAATGACCGGATTTTTTCGAAAACACCTGGGTGTTCCTCAAAATATCATTCCGGGGTTTCCGCCATGTATACTGAAAACAACAAAACGACCACCAGATTCGTTGAGAACGCACGGTGGCGCTATTTATTATGGGCATGTACAGTGAAATGCAAATCATCAGCGCTCTTACAAGCAGTGTAATAAAATGTCAGCAATTACTTACGTTCACGCAGTAACTAGATTCAAATCTCACCTGAAACCGTATCACCTTGCCATTCCGTACATCGTCGTGTTCACTCTTTGGTGTAATCAGAAATGCCAATTTCTGCGTGACAAAACAACCCCCCCAAAATATCAATGTTTTTTTTTCTTCGATGTTTCTGCTGCCATAAAGTTGTGGTGCCGGGGATAATGGCATGTTAATGCACTATAGACCTTTATCATGCCGTCACCATCTTTGTCTTGTCCCCTGCATGCCTTCGCAATTATGAATAGTGATTCCCATTATTGGATGAAGGTGCCAGACTATTTTTCCTTCCAGCCTCGGTTTGGTTACATTGATTTTAATAGGAGAAAAACAAGATGGCTGTACCATGATAAAGGTCTATAGGGCACGCTAATCACGAATAACTCCGGTCATGCATCTTTGGCCCAAAATGAAAAAAGCTCTATCTAGGCCTAGGCCTACATTGTAGTTCTTGAACTTTCCTCAATATGACTCTAATTTTATATCCAGGGATAGATCGTTAACTGACGGTCTATCATAAACGGTGTTTTGGGAATATTCGCTGGGTAAAATTTCACTGACCGAGGGCCAATTTACACACACGTGACTTTGTCGTACGACAATGTCGTGCGTTTTTCTATATAAACGCACACACGTCAATGCGATTCTCGTCGCACGACTTGCACGTAAATGGAAGCATACACATTGATTTGTGTGTATTTGGAGAAAAAAAGTGCGACACTCGTATATGATAAAGTCGCGTATGCGTGAACTGACCTTTAGGCAACAGAAAATAATAAGAAAACACTTTTTGCGGTCGAAAGGGCAGCCTAAGCTTCGTTGACAAAAAAGTGCAAAATTTACAAAAGGATTTTACAAATTTCACAAAATACTCAGCTAAATCTTCTAAATTAAATTTCGGCCGTAATTAAACCACTTTTTGAGATCCGGAATTAAAAAAAGAACAGGCGGACGTATTTTTAATGCAGAAATGACAAACTTTTACCGAATACCGCGCGAAATCCTGCTGTCTACGAATTGAAGAACTATTATATTATTTTACCTGTTATAGAAAGGTATAAACTAAAACAGAAAATTGATATTAAAAAACTCCACCAATGAAAAACGGGTGACGGGTGCCGCGCAAAGTGCAGTCTCTAGTCTCTTACCATTTTGAAAGTGTCGCCCTCCGTTCGGTAAGCATTGATCACGGCGAATATAGGAACGATGATCATAGAGGAGATGGCCATCAACCAGCCGAGTGTCTGACCCCAAGATGGATAGAGGTATTTATCATACGTTAGGGGCTCACTGAGAGCCAGACTAACAACGAAGATCAACTGCACAAAAAGTGAAAAGCAATGGAATGGAAACATTACATTAAGAGTTTCGCTTGCACAATAACATGACACACCAATGAATTGTTTCACTGGACCTTACCACCTGTTTCCACTGTATAGTGTCATGTCTGAAGCCGCCACCTCTTTCCTCACTGGATATACCCACTGGTTGACATAGTTATCATTTTGTGAAATTGTTGAATTTGAAATAGGAAATCTACGAAAAACGTACGACTAAGAATATGGGAGCGAAGATCTTCCAGCACAGTCGCCACCAGATTCCAGGCTTGAATCCTAACATCTCCTGGATGTTATCTGTAAAATGATCTATGCCTGCAAATGATACAAACAAAATGAACAATTTGGTAAGAAAAACTTGTATAATATAAAGACCAAACAAAATGTTGGATCATGATGAGACATGACGAAAACGGTACACGTTAGGAATACTTTGTACACTATTTCTCTGACGTCGACGTTAAATTTTGTTTTTGAGGTCAACTGGCAAACTGTAGGTGGCGCTATTCGTTGTGTTACTGTACTCACCATAAATCCACGATATGATTATAGCTTCCAGCATGACGACGAAGAGCAGAGACGCGCCTGCTGCAAACCTCTCTTGTAATACGAACATATAAATGCCACCGTACGTCACGTTTATCAATGCGCAGACGAACACACTGACTACCACGGCTAGGGTTAGGAGCTCACGGTGGTTCTTAAAGTACCTCGGGAACCGATCGGTCAGGCCTGATATCACGGCTTCCAATCCGCCAAACTGTGGGGAACGAAGGAGAGAGAAAAACATGGGAGGTTATTAAAAGTCTATAGAAATCAACATTTGAAAAAATGTTATAATTGTTTTTATAACAATAATGAATGCAGACGAAATGAAGAATTTCATGTGTTATTGTGCTTTAATAATGTATATTCAAAGTGAACCAAAAAAGAACTGGCAGGAGCGGGAATTGAACTTGCGACCTCTGGAATACCGTACCGGCGCTCTACCAACTGGGCTATCTTGCCCTATGTTGGCGGTCTCCCAAATTGTGAGTGTCTTTGTTCGGCGGGGGTACAAGTATTTGTAGGGTTATCTAACCACTTCCATTGGTTTTACCCTTATCTACCACTAATTGCGAATTGGTTACCACTTCATCCAACCCATTTGTAGAGTATTTGTGGAGCCAAATTTGCTTGCCCTGTTTCGGACATTAGGGCAACTGTCGATGCATCCACTTATACAATACATACCGTGCGGCTACTGACAAGGTAATTACAAAAGAAACTGACAGCTACTTGGGGAAGGCTGAAGGGTCATTCTATAAATTAGGGATCCAATTTTGGTGTCCCTGTTACATCTGAAATGTGTAGGGTTTTTCAATTCAGGACACAATCTTTAATGCTTTATGTGAAGCAAAGTGCCTGCCAAACAAGTAAAAAAAATAATGATACTTGATGGGAAATTACACAGGTCAGGTTTACCAGGGACACCAAAAATGTCACACTTTTGGACCCCTAATTTATATAATGACCCTGAAGTCCCCCAAACCATCCTTAGGTGTACCACTGTCATGTCAACATGTTTAGGCAGGCGTGCTTACCGAGCTATCAAGACCTAATGTAATGAGCATCAGGTAGAAGATAATTGACCAGAATACAGAGCCACCCATGGTTGCGATGGCTTCAGGATACACCACAAAGACGAGCCCGGGACCTGATATAGAAGGGGGAATGAACACGAAATATAACGGGGCTAGCAATATGCTGATTCGTTTAGAGGCCTTCCATGTTTATAGAAACAGCTGACTTCATTACACCTGCTAGTCACATGTCCATTATTTTAAAGATACTGTCCGTGCTTTTCAATTTGTTTTTCTTGTCAGTACTTTCTTCTTACATAAACGGGAACACGTGATTTTTTTAACCGGATGAAGTGATGTTCATTAGGTAAGTAGACTGTACCTTCCGTGGCTACGTCCTCGATTTTTTTGCCCGTTGTTTCTGACATGTAGCCCAGTACGGTGAACACAGCAAAGCCAGCAAAGAAACTCGTGACGCTGTTGACTGCGCTGGTGAAAAGTACATCCCTAGTCGGGGGGGGGGGGGAGAAAAAACGTAGAATGATTTTTAACATCGAATTCGGAATGATTTTAACATCGAATACCGTACATCTGTAAACCCCAAGTAGTTGAGCTAAACACAGCAGAAATTCGATGTTTGAAATAATTACCGGCTTTGTGACCAACGTTCGTCAGGCTTTCAACCGATATTCCGGCCGAAGACACCGGCACGGCTTCAAACGTGATATATGAAACTTTTGCTGTAGATTACATTCACTATGGCCTGAGGCAGAATTGTACTTGTTGGAGAAGAATTTACCTCTTTCTTGCTACCTGAATGCCTCTGAGCATCATAAAACGTGTTTTTTTTCTTGGTTGTCCATCTCGAATAAGTGAATTTCGTTTGATAAAAATGCTACGTTAGAAGCAACTGCCGCATTTCTGTCGAAGAGTGGCAGACACGCGGCAGTTGCGTCTTTTTTTAGGATGGCCGACCATGTTTTATGGTATACTCGACTCAAAAGCGCTCAGTTGGCAAGGACGGGTTAATTGTGTCTGGCCAAAGTGAATGAATTAGACACGGGAGAAGTTCGGGTCTAATTTAATTGGTTGGGATTTATTTGAATGAAATACGGCAGATCTTATAAGTCCTAACAATTTTTACAATCTTTGTTATTTCTGTTTGTAGTTTCATTTTTAACAATCAACAGACAAAAAGGGAAATCTTAAAATCATCGCTGAATTAATTATTAGTATATAGGTCAAGAAAAAATACGACCCCGCACAAAAACCTCCATAAACATGCAAAAGGGAGAATTCCTTCCAGTCGATCTGTTGCGTGTTTAGAATCGATTCAAGACTCTACTGTCAGCGGAGGCCATGGAGAAAAGGGGGCGTAGCCGGATCTAAAATAGACTCAAGGAAAAGGGGCCTTTTCCTTCCTTTTTGAAAAAACGCATGAAGCAAAAAGTCTTTCTTCTAACCTGTAAATATTATTGTGGAATTGATTGTAGCTCGCGTAGGCCAAGTGAACGCCGAAACCTGCCCCTATGGAGTAGAATATCTGCACCGCAGCATCAATCCAAACCTGGGCTGATAGGAGCCGGTTAAAGTCCGGCGTGAGGTAGTAGAGAATTCCCTTCCCGGAGCCCGGTAGCGTGCATCCGTAGATAAGAAAAATTAGCAGGACTATGTACGGTAGGGTTGCCGTCACCCACACCACCTGGTAAACAACAGGATAAAAACAATCACAGAATTGTTGATGACATCATTTTTAAACGGCTGGTACTATTAGCGGTACCGCAGTTTTTTGAGGTACTGGCATTAGCTCTGACAATGAACCTCGTTCTTGATTTGTGTCTACAAACAAGCGGTTTCGTCGCAGAATAATTCACTTCTGACGAAGGTTTAATGAGTTAGCCGCTTAAATTTTGACCTTATGTTTATTCTACTGTTCAAAAAGTTAGGATCTTTATTCCAACGCACTGAATGCGGTACCTCAGTAAAAGCCTGGAATTTGACCCCGTTTCGTGGCAAGCATCGTGGGGAATAACGGTCACCCTCCCTGGGAATTTGGCCCTTTCCCAAAGCAATGGGGGACTCGCCTTTCCAGGGAAATTTTCATTTTCCATTATAATCACCAAGGGGAAACTTTTATCTTGACCGGAAATGTGGATCCTTTCTTTATGGAGCAATTAACACGGGGAGAATTTGATTCTCTTTCCTTTAACGCAGAAAGAGGAAAAACTCACCTTCCCTGATGATTTGACCCCTTTCCATAAGGAAAAAAACAAGATGACCATGACAGCCAACAAGCACAAAACAAGCTGCCACTTCAGTCCAACCAAGTCGTCTAAGCCGGTACTACGATGCATTTCAAGCACCTTACGTCTGAAACAAGGGACATAAAAAACAGGCCAATTGGAATTCAGTCTTGAAAGGAGGTTAATATAGCTTTTCGAAACATATACATAGACCCTTTTCACCCATGTGACCAGATAGCACTAGATGTAAACAAAGGCGCATTGGAGCCATTTTGTTCAAAACCTGCAATGTGACGAAAAGGACAGACACTTGTCGAAATTGTATGCACCGAACCGAACCGAACCGAACCGAACCGAACCGAACCGAACCGAACCGAACCGAACCGAACCGAACCGAACCGTACCGAACAAACCATATTTAATAGTGTTGTGCGTCTGTCAAAGACCTACAGCACCCAGGTATATAGCGGTATGTATCTAGACTATACGTTCTATTTCACCAGGAAAGTCTGTGGACTCCATTAATATTTTGTATAGCAGGGTGAGGGAAAAGAGTCCAAAATCAAATACGGTATGCAATGTTTAGTTGTAATTCGTTCGGAAGAACGAACATCAGATTGCTGATACGGACACGTCACAAAAAGGGGTCACATATATAGGCGGTCGCTGGGCGGTTAAATATGGAGGCACTGGTTTTAGTAAAGATGGTGACGTCACATGAAAAGGGTGTTCCTATGGAGGAAGTTCTATGGGGAATAGAAATAGCACAAGACTGTCCTTACTCGTAATACTCTTTGGCTGGTGAGTTGCCCGTGCTGGAGTTGACAAAGTAAGCCTCGTCCCCAATGTTGACCCATGACTCGTTGAACGACCCGTCATAGCAGATGGGTGTATTCCAGTCATTACTACAGTCCGACCAGGGTAATACGGATGTAAACGAAGAGAAAAGGTAGTACAAGGACCAGGCTATGATGACGTTGTAATATAAAGCGACATACCAGGCGATCATAACCACGCCCCAACCAAGACCTAAAATGTGGGAGGATTGGAAAAGGATAAAGATAAAAAGAAAAACATAACAAACAAACAACCCAATAACCAGAAAACCCGATCGACCGACCGACCGACAAGCTGGCGGACCAACCGACCGAAAAGCCGGCCAAAATTTGAGAGATGGCATGATCATCATGCTCGCCATTCGTTTATTCTTGTCATATTCATAATCTCGAGTTTCTATTTTTGTGTCAGTTTATTTCTATGTGAAGTTGTTAAATAAGGTAAAAAAAAGTTCCCGGACGTGCCTAATTTACCTTGAAACAATGGACATATGCTCCACACGTTGATGGCTCCTTTTCGGAAGTATTGGCCCAATGCCAACTCCATGTACAGCATCGGAAGACCACCGAAGATTAGAAAGATTACGTAGGGGATTAAGAACGCCCCTGAATGGAAGATTATATCCACATCAATGTTTTTGAAAAAGAGAAAGTTGGGGGATTATCTTGAAATGTTTACAACGTAGTCCTGCAAGAGGGCGCTAGTTCTGTCTGGTAATAGAACTCCTTGTCTGCTCTCATAACAACAGCAGCATAACAACACATAACAACAGTACAAACATACAAATAAAATCTTCAAAAATAACTTCATAATCAATAAAGTTTGAAAGTAATCTTGGTTAGAAATATTCAAAAGAATCTGTTAACAGGGAAATCAACGACTTGAACACGAAACCTTCTCAAAGAAAATGCAAAACAATGCTTTATTTTTGTTCTTATTTTGTTGTTGTTGCACATTGCTATGAAGACACTACCATTGTGTCTCGGATGACATCATTCTTGGGTCATGAATATGGAAATTTGCATTAACATAAGTAAAATGTTGCAATCTGGAAAATCTCTTACGTAGGTATTATGTGTATGACTTGTATAAAACCATATAGTTCCATGTATAATTGTTTTTCTTGGCCTTGGCAGTATGTGATAGTGCATTGTCACGTAGCGATTTTAATGACCGTGGAAAAACCTTCACCCGTTGCCATTATATGATTAGGATGGCCGCGGGAAACATTTTGTGTTCAAGGACAATAATTACAACGGTTTTCGTCAGATTGTCTGCCAAATGGTTATCGGAGCTTCAATAGATTTTTCATGTTATATTATTGTGTTATTGTGTTATTGTTATGGTGATAATGGTTTTTTTTGGGGGGGGGGGGGTGGGGGTGGGGGGTGAGTGGAGGTGGGCCTCGCATATAACAATTGTCTGGGTGGGAAACTATAGTGGTGTAAACTATAGATTCGCGGTCTATTCAGTGAGTTGAACGTGTTGAGTTTGTTGCCGTGATGAAAGCGGTCAGGAAGAACTACATACTAGTCACGGGCACAACTGAGCATATCCTGCGATGGCAAGTGCTTGACTAACAAAAGCGGCGTAAACTGGTGGGTCCCTTTTGGGGGGGGGGGGGGGGGGGTATAGCGGCCTCGGCTGGGCGGCATTCTCCCTCCCGGCATTCCCCCTCCCCTTTGAACAGTGATCGACAATGACAGTATTTCCTAGGCATGGAGGCTGACGTTGGAACTGAACCACTATCACATTTTGTATCACATGACAACAATCGATTGCTCATTTTCATCTAATACACAGCTGTTGCATTTACTGTAATGATTTCATTGTGGCTGATATTGTGTCCTCGAATTGCGGTTGTATCTCATGCATGCTGGTAAAAAGTTTAGTAATTTAAATCATAAAGAAGTAATAATTGCGATTTGTTTGAATGCTACGTGTAGCCTGTCATTCCACATAGGATTGAAGAAATTGAATTAAGGAAGGTGAAAAAAAATCAAAGCAGTACATACATATTCACCGTGTGCATAAACTTCGCGCCGATATACATCTACCAGACCTTCGGACTTGTGTACTCAAACAAAATGTGAACATATTTACTTTTACCCATGGTGAGTAACTTTGGATTGTTGTATAACAAAGCCGTCCTTAACTTGACCTACCTCCACCGTTCCGATAGCACAGGTAGGGAAACCTCCATACGTTAGCCAAGTCCACAGCAAAGCCTATGACGGAGAGTAGAAAGTCAATCTTACCGCCCCACTTCTCACGACCGTCCTCGGTGTTCCCGTCGTCGACCACGGCAAGCCCATGGTCTAACTCAAGTACGATGTCGTGCTGTCGAGCCTTTACCTTCATTTCAATTGGCGCGCGCTGACCGTCTGCCGAGGACGAACCCCGGCGGTAAGTGTTCAGGGCGAGTTCGCTCCTATTAGCGTTGTCAACCTCGGCTCCCAGATTGACAAATCCCATGCCATCCTCACCATCAGTATGAATGTCTCCGCGTAAACTTTGTCCGTGGGTGTTGTGCGCATGCCTACTCGGCACAGCAGCAGTCCCATCCTGTTGCAACGTGCCAACGGTACTTTTAGCATCATTTGCATCGTCACGATCCAAAGTTTGGCTGTTCAGCTCGCAGGAACCATTGGCGCTCATTTTCGTTAAAAAAGTTGACACAATTAAATGTTCACTGTGGAGCGAACAGACAGAAAAAAAGAGTCATCAGATGCAGATGCCGGTTGTCGTGGTGACATTGTGTTCATTGACCAATAAAGTGAATACTTTTTAGTTACACCTGGGTGTAAACATTATTACAAACAAAGAGAAATACTGGCCGGAATGCATCCCAAGTCCCCAACATTATTGTATCATCCAATGACGAGTAGATAACAATACTTCAAAGTCAACATTTGACAGTAGTTTTGCATACAACTTTAATAGTCTTGATGAAAGTTTTCCCAGTGGATAACACATCATCATCAGATGGTATTCCGCTTTCCTTCAACGGTTCTTGAAGTTCCTTTTTACCCTATCCAACAACATATTTTTCATGGATTAATGGTTGTTTGCACCAGCAAGCGAAATCAGACATGAAAATGGTGAAACAATTACTGTTATACGATATTTTGGTTTTCGAATAGAACCGTAAATTCAGCATTGAGAATGGAAAATAAAACGTAGTTTACACGATTTTTCGAAAGTACGCCAGACTAAAATGTCAAATTGTACACATTTAATGGTCTCAATACAAAAGCAAATCAGGTATTTTGAATTCAATATGCTTTAAACTATAACAGTATTTTGACAAAAACAGGAATCGTGATTTTTTGAAAATTTTCATATAAATTGCAATTACTCAAAAATAGGTCATGCGACTTACGTCCGATTTCCTTCGCGGATGCCGCATTTGCATTGAACCTTGCAAAGCATGAGACAACGCCCTCACTGGTGGTACGAATTCTTTAAAGGTCACACGAAAAGAAAATCGTTCTCAAACTTTCGCAAATATTACCTGGGATGCATCTCCAAACAAACTTCCAATGGTACCCCAACTTAACAAAAGGGAACATACTAACAACTCTCTAAAGAGACTATAAACAATGCACCACATTACAGCTTGGCATAATATTCCACTTTTTGTTCAAATTTTAGGGGGTTCCCGTTAACTTTTGGGTGATATTTTGCGTGACATATGCTCAGAATTAGGCTCACATCTCCTGACTGATGGGGTATCGTGATCTTTAAAATCCCTCAACTGTTCATTTAATCATTAATTACATGTATTCTGAATCGCCAGAGTTAATGTCATATATCCGGCCTACTTCGTCACTTTAGCGTTGCTATTGGCAACATTTCACTGAGTGTGGACCATCTAAAACGCACTTCTTGTCCAGCTGTAAATCACCATGGCAACAGTCATATTTTAGTAAAAACTCCCACAAGCCCTTTCCATTCAGTAATGTCGACAGGCAATCCCGAAGTTTTGTTATTACAATAAATACCGTGTACTTTTCACGATGTATTGTGAAGACCGCGTGGAACAACAATGGCCCCATAATGTGAATCGAGTTTTATATTCAACCTGCTTAAAAACCTGTTTGCCGTCCATCATTGTCAAAATACATCGGCGATTTTTCCCACACGAGACGACCTTAAGAAAATGCCCGTCCTTGTAAAATCGACCAAGACACGGACATAAGAGTAGTATATAGTGAGCTGATGCGACCCTCGTTGGCGGTGCCGCCTCGAGGATCGGTGCCGGTGGGGTCCACCACACTAAAAAGGCCAAAATGACGGCGCAAAACTGATTACCTTAAATTGTAAACCCACAACCTTTTTTGAATAAAACATTTTGGGAGGTCATGCAATCGATAGATTGTGTAATTATGATCAGCTATCATAAGCTGGGGTTCTGTGCTTCCAGTTTTGTGAAGACTTGATAAATTTTAGCTTTAAAATTGGTCCAATTTGGCTTGGCAAGTGGAGGGATGCTTCATGAAAAATGGCAGCTAGCCGGTTTGGGAAACCACATTTTCGGGGGTGCATATCTCTAGGGATAATAGCAAAAATTCTCAACGGCTGATCTGCCAAAAGTTGAAAAGAATTTGACAGATTAAGATTCAAACTATAATTTTCAGTAGTGTCACAAAAACTGCGAGACTCCTGGATAAGGATTTTTGTACTGTGAAGTTAATGAATTTTACACTCAGGTCAATGGGAGTTTATTTAGTGTGGTGCACCCCGGTGGTGCTGGTGGTGCTGTGTGTGTGAAAACGTGATGGAATAGAAGGGCAGAAATAAAATGCCGATTGGTTAAATTGAAAGAAGGCATGATTCTGATTAGTTGATTTAAATATGACGCTCGATGCTGATTGGTTGATTTAAATATGACGCTCGATGCTGGTTGGTTGATTTAAATATGACGCATGATACTGATTGGTTAATTTAAATATGACGTTCGATGCTGATTGGTTGATTTAAATGTGACGCTTGATGCTGATTGGTGACATGGCTTGTGACCAGGGGCCAATTTCACGGAGCTGCTAAGCACAAACATTTGCAAAGCACAAACATGTCTTCCTTCGTCAAAACAGGTTACCAGCCAAAAGGCCATGTGCTTTTCATGCTAAGCAAACAACAACATAATACTAGTCACAAGCAATATAAAACACATGGAAATTTAGTTGGTAATCTCGGTTTTATCAAGGAAGAGTTTTCATGCTAAGCAAATTTGTGTGCTTAGCACCTCCGTGAAATTGGCCCCTGGATGGCTTGTGATTGATTTGTGACTACCTGATAACAACTCTGATTAAACCGACTGGAGACATCGGAAAAATTTTGAAATCCAGGGCCTTCTCCTGCAATCTAAGGCATCTCGGGCACCGTTTACTAGTAAAGCTGCATTTGTGGTTTTTAAAGAAGAATTTGCTCATATTGGGCTAAAAACAACTTTGCTCAGCAGCCCGGGGAGGGGGGGGGGGGGGTTGCAACCCCCCCCCCCCCCCCCCCCCTAGATCCGCCACTGCGCCCTTCGCCTTTTCCGGAGTATTAATTCAGTAAAATCTTGGGAAGATAATTTTCATTTCATACTAAAAGATAAAAATATGAAATATAAAAAAGAACAAATTAGTCTCGACCACTCTTTCCCTTAGTGTACCATCATTTCTCGACAAAAACGCTTCCCGTAACTAAAAACTCTTGGATAGAGCCACCCGAATATTATAAACGTTTAAACCGAATACACCTGCTACACGTAGTGAGGCATACGCCATTGACTGTCACAATGATGTGTACGAGGCCCTAAATACAGTCTTCTGTGTTAAAACGCATGAGTCTCCCTCTTTCCCTATATCATCATTTTGTGGACAAAAACTCTTCCCGCAGCTAATTTAAAACTCTTGGAACCACCCCTTCCAAACAGTATCTGCAACTGAATGTGCCAATGTAGCACTATTGCCAGTGTGCACGCCATTGACGGCCACGAGGCTGTGTACGAGACCTTGTAATACAATACGCTGTGGACGTTTTACAACATGGACAAAAGCATTCAAAGGCGGGCTCTCAAGTTGTGCACTTTCTATAGAAAACGTTGCATGAATTTTGTTTCGAGGGTCGGCTGAAGCCGGTCAGCCGATATTATGTCGATTGTTGTGCCAGTATAGGTACCTTCGTTTCCTCACTGTGGGGGGTACATTTAGACTATAGTTTGTTCGAGACGAAGGCAAAGATAGCTGATTGTGTCCGGAAGGTAGTCACGAAGAATAAGCAAAATACATTGATAAGTGTTTTGTGTCTTCCTTCGATATTAATTCACAACCGCCTTAAGTTGTCCCTCTGAACATTGCCAATGCCTGTGTTGGGACGGAAACATGAGTCCCCCAAGTCAGGCCCGTTTCCTGCCCCACGACTGGGGGTTCGTCAAACCCCAAAGTGGAACTTTTGGCATTGTGCGCAACATTTAGTCCATTGGCCCAGACCCAAAACGGTACCATTTTGGTGGGCAAATTCTAGTTGCCAATTTTGAATAGTTCAACATCCCTAGACTAGGCCCATGTTTTGATAGGATAAATCCCTTCCAGAGTGGCAGCTTATTAGTGGTTATCATGCGTTTAATGGACAGACCCTCTGGGCAAACCCTAAAAAGGCGCTTTGTCCAGGCATCGTTCTATTACAGCATTTAGGGAGTCTGATTTTCCCCCTGATGAACATGTGCCCTTATAGAATAAACCTAGACTGAATGAAAAAAATGCATCACAACATGTTTATTTGCTGGCCTTTAAACTCATACAAAATATAATGATAATTGAAACAAATTATACAATTTCAGTCAATTGTACAAAGGTGCCTATATGGGCGAAAATACTAACATCAAACCACCGAAATACGGGCCTGAAAGTTGTGCAACTCGACTTTTTGTTCGGGTTTCCTCAAGTGGAGTTGCCAAACCTCTTTGTAGATGAGCTTCAAACTCCAACTCATTTAGCGGAATACTGGTATCTTTGCATTAATACAATTGCATTGCAAATCAAGAAAAAATACATTGATCTTGAGTCCGGAAGCGAAAGGGGGGGGGGGGGGGGCTGTATCCGGAAATTGAGCATAATATCAGGCCGAGGGTCACCTACTGTGGCGCACTTGAACAAATCTCAAGCAATCACCAAGTTAACCCGCAAGAATTGTTTGAAAGTTAAACAAAACTATGATTAACCATAAGGAAACGTTTGTCTTTTTTCACTGGTCAATTATTTGGTTCACCGCGCACTTAAAAAATGGTCTCGAAACAACCGTAACTTTGAAACTGGACAATAAACTCAACACTTAAGAACTGGGATATTTTGAAATCATCAGAATTTTACTTTCTGTTATGTGCAATTAAGGGTGAACTTGCTCAGGCAATGTACCAGAATAATGCACCTTCCCCCTCCGGGGGGGGGGGGGGGGGGGGGGCAGCCCGAGGGTGGAGCAGCCCGGGGAATTAATACCGCAGGTTCAAACGAGACGAGAAAACAAGGTGCCCTCGTTGTGTATATGGTGCGCGCCGCGTTTGATATTAACAAATTCGAGAAAAGATTCGACACTTACTGCTCGATAAGCGTCCGCGGTTCATCTCGTACAGGTCTGAAATAAGATACTTCAAACCGACCATAACAATTGCCACTTTCAAACCTCATGCCGACTGTTGAATGCCTTCCATGCAAATGTATTTTAAATGTATGGAGCCAAGGAAGAAAATCTGGATAAAGTATGTATGTCTTACCTGACAAAACCTGCTCCTCTATCTGTCCCAAGTCCGTCTCCCTGAGGGAACAATCTTTCAATCTTTCGAGGAGGACACCCGGCCCTTACTGCGGGATTGTGTAAGTTTAATTCAAGTAGGAAAACTTTTGGTGCTTTGAATGGATTACGATGCTCAGTACATGTACATGAGGGCTGAACCTGGCGTCGGGTGAGTGACTACGCAAATAACATTGTACCGACTTGATTAATGCCTGCTTTTGTGCCACATCTGTTGACTTGAACATGGTACCATTTTCAGAGGGGACCGGGAGCGGGTTGAAGTTCAAGTAACAGTAGCCTTAGATAAGGCTAAATGGAGAAAAAAGACAAGGCTGAACTATCTAGGGCCTAAATAATAAGACAAACGTTCACTGAAATGTTTGTTCAACAAAGGCTCCCGATCCCACGGCATCGCCTCCCGCGCCGCCAAACATGTGCTGGAAAATCCGGGTAAATGTGGAATCGGTCGTGGGCAGGTTGAGGACTTTCGTATCGTAGCCAGTTTCGCCCGCGAAGCGAAAATGCCGAGTGGCTGATATTTCTTCGCGTGCATTTTCTGCTTCCAGTGGCCGTCGTGTGGCTGTTATTAAGATACACAACATGAACCAGGGGCGGATCTAGCCTTTCATTTAGGGAGGGGTTGCACCATACCCTACCGGTACACTGTACAGTGTATGGACCAGCAGTATACCCACTGGTAACAAGGATGTGCTTTAGCATTGCTTATCACAACTTTGCTCAGCAGCCCAAGGAAGGGGGGGGGGGGGGGGGGGTCCTCCCCTAGATCCGCATCTGTGGCTGCAAGCTATGGAAATACCAAACGCTAATCTTCATTCCAATGAAGCTTTATGATTTTACATGATAAAGATCATGTAAGGTTGTGAACAACATCGCACAAACTTAGTTGTTGTGGGCACAGCCGCAGATTAAGAAAGTTTACAATTACAGATTTTGGAACGAATTGGCCTATAGATGTTCGTGTGTTCAGTGCAATGGCGTAAATCCGTGTCCGGGTGAGTGAGAGGGGGAGGGGGGGGGGGGGGGGGGGGGGGGGGGGGGGGGTGGGGTGGGAGTGGAGACATATGACACTAGGGGGCGCTGTTCATAATACAAAGGTCTGCTGTGAACATCCCCATGAACATCCCCATACAACATGGACAAAAACATTCAAAGGCGGGCTCTCAAGTTGTGCACTTTCTATAGAAAACGTTGCATGAATTTTGTTTTGAGGGTCGGCTGAAGCCTGTCAGCCGATATTATGTCGATTGTTGTGCCAGTAGGTACCTTCGTTTCCTCACTGTTGGGGGTAGATTTAGACTAGTTTGTTCGAGACGAAGGCAAAGATGGCTGATTGTGTCCGGAAGGCAGTCACGAAGAATAAGCAAAATACATTGATAGGGCCTAAGTGTTTTGTGTCTTCCTTCGATATTTATTCACAACCGCCTTGAGTTGTCCCTCTGAACATTGCCATGTGCCTGTGTTGGGACGGAAACGTGAGTCCCCCAAAGTCAGGCCCGTTTCCTGCTCCAAGACTAGGGGTTCGTCAAACCCCAAAGTGGAACTTTTGGCATTGTGCGCAACATTTAGTCCATTAGCCTTTTAGAGGTATGGCGGACACAATAGGAAGGCGCTATTTGATTTGGGTAAAACCTGTGTATTTATACCCAAATAAAATAGCGCCCTCCTATTGTGTCCGCCATGCCTCTAAAAGGCTAATTGGCCCAGACCCAAAACGGTACCATTTTGGTGGGCAAATTCTAGTTGCCAATTGTAAATAGTTCAACATCCCTAGATTATGCCTATGTTTTGATAGGATAAATCCCTTCCAGAGTGGCAGCTTATTAGTGGTTATCATGCGTTTAATGGACAGACCCTCTGTTGGGCAAACCCTAAAAAGGCGCTTTGTCCAGGCATCGTTCTATTACAGCATTTAGGGAGTCTGATTTTCCCCCTGATGAACATGTGCCCTTATAGAATAAACCTAGACTGAATGAAAAAAATGCATCACAACATGTTTATTTGCTGGCCTTTAAACTCATACAACATATACTGATAATTGAAACCGAAATTATACAATTTCAGTCAATTGTACATGGGTGCCTATGGGCGAAAATACTAACATCGAACCACCGAAATACGGGCCTGAAAGTTGTGCAACTCGACTTTTTGTTCGGGTTTCTTCAAGTGGAGTTGCCAAACCTCTTTGTTGATGAGCTTCAAACTCCAACTCATTTAGCGGAATACTGGTATCTTTGCATTAATACAATTGAAAAAATCATGAAAAAATCATGAACAAATACATTGATCTTGAGTCCGGAAGCGAAGGGGGGGGGGGGGCTATGTCCAAAATTGAGCATAATATCAGGCCGAGGGTCACCTACTGTGGCGCACTTGAACAAATCTCAAGCAATCACCAAGTTAACCCGCAAGAATTGTTTGAAAGTAAAACAAAAATATGATTAACCATGTAAGGAAAGGATTGTCCTTTTTCACTGGTCAATTATTAGTTTCACCGCGCACTTCAAAAATGGTCTCGAAACTGGACAATAAACTCGAGACTTAAGAACTGGGATATTTTGAAATCATCAGAATTTTACTTTCTGTTATGTGCAATTAAGGGCGAACTTGCTCAGGCAATGTACCAGAATAATGCACCTTCCCCTTCCGGGGGGGGGGGGGGGGGGGGGGCAGCCCGAGGGTGGAGCAGCCCGGGGAATTAATACCGTAGGTTCAAAAGAGACGAGAAAACAAGGTGCCCTCGTTGTGTATAATGGTGCGCGCCGCGTTTGATAACAAATTCGAGAAAAGATTCGACACTTACTGCTCGATAAGCGTCCGCAGTTCATCTCGTACAGGTCTAAAATATTAAAAAATACTTCAAACCGACCATAACAATATTGCCACTTTCAAACCTCATGCCGACTGTTGAATGCCTTCCATGCAAATGTATTATGTATAGAGCCAAGGAAGAAAATCTGGATAAAGTATGTATGTCTTACCTGACAAAACCCGCTCCTCTATCTGTCCCAAGTCCGTCTCCCTGAGGGAACAATCTTTCAATCTTTCGAGTATGACACCCCTTACTGCGGGATTGTGTAAGTTTAATTCAAGTAGGAAAAACTTTTGGTGCTTTGAATGGATTACGATGCTCAGTACATGTACATGAGGGCTGAACCTGGCGTCGGGTGAGTGACAACGCAAATTGTATACCGACTTGATTAATGCCTGCTTTTGTGCCACATCTGTTGACTTGAACATACGGGTACCATTTTCAGAGGGGACCGGGAGCGGGTTGAAGTTCAAGTAACAGTTGCCCTAGATAAGGCTAAATGGAGAAAACAGACAAGGCTGAACTATCTAAATAATAAGACGTCACACAATCCACAAGGGAAACTGACTAGGTAAATTTGAATACATTTTCAAAGTGAACAAAGAAACTGGCACGAGCGGGATTCGAACCTGCGACCTCCGGGTTACCGTACCGGCGCTCTACCAACTGAGCTATCTTGCCCTATGTTGGCGGTCTCCCAAATTGTCAGTATCTTTGTTCGAGTGGGCGCTAGTCAGAAGTCATAAACCCAGAATGCCGTGTAGCCAGGGATCACACCCAATTTTACGATACAACCTGGGAAGCGACATTGTGGAGATCACTCAATGAGGATACGACTTTTTAACTTATAATTCGTCACACAATCCACAAGGGAAACTGACTAGGTAAATTTGAATACATTTTCAAAGTGAACAAAGAAACTGGCACGAGCGGGATTCGAACCTGCGACCTCCGGGTTACCGTACCGGCGCTCTACCAACTGAGCTATCTTGCCCTATGTTGGCGGTCTCCCAAATTGTCAGTATCTTTGTTCGAGTGGGCGCTAGTCAGAAGTCATAAACCCAGAATGCCGTGTAGCCAGGGATCACACCCAATTTTACGATACAACCTGGGAAGCGACATTGTGGAGATCACTCAATGAGGATACGACTTTTTAACTTATAATTCGTCACACAATCCACAAGGGAAACTGACTAGGTAAATTTGAATACATTTTCAAAGTGAACAAAGAAACTGGCACGAGCGGGATTCGAACCTGCGACCTCCGGGTTACCGTACCGGCGCTCTACCAACTGAGCTATCTTGCCCTATGTTGGCGGTCTCCCAAATTGTCAGTATCTTTGTTCGAGTGGGCGCTAGTCAGAAGTCATAAACCCAGAATGCCGTGTAGCCAGGGATCACACCCAATTTTACGATACAACCTGGGAAGCGACATTGTGGAGATCACTCAATGAGGATACGACTTTTTAACTTATAATTCGTCACACAATCCACAAGGGAAACTGACTAGGTAAATTTGAATACATTTTCAAAGTGAACAAAGAAACTGGCACGAGCGGGATTCGAACCTGCGACCTCCGGGTTACCGTACCGGCGCTCTACCAACTGAGCTATCTTGCCCTATGTTGGCGGTCTCCCAAATTGTCAGTATCTTTGTTCGAGTGGGCGCTAGTCAGAAGTCATAAACCCAGAATGCCGTGTAGCCAGGGATCACACCCAATTTTACGATACAACCTGGGAAGCGACATTGTGGAGATCACTCAATGAGGATACGACTTTTTAACTTATAATTCGTCACACAATCCACAAGGGAAACTGACTAGGTAAATTTGAATACATTTTCAAAGTGAACAAAGAAACTGGCACGAGCGGGATTCGAACCTGCGACCTCCGGGTTACCGTACCGGCGCTCTACCAACTGAGCTATCTTGCCCTATGTTGGCGGTCTCCCAAATTGTCAGTATCTTTGTTCGAGTGGGCGCTAGTCAGAAGTCATAAACCCAGAATGCCGTGTAGCCAGGGATCACACCCAATTTTACGATACAACCTGGGAAGCGACATTGTGGAGATCACTCAATGAGGATACGACTTTTTAACTTATAATTCGTCACACAATCCACAAGGGAAACTGACTAGGTAAATTTGAATACATTTTCAAAGTGAACAAAGAAACTGGCACGAGCGGGATTCGAACCTGCGACCTCCGGGTTACCGTACCGGCGCTCTACCAACTGAGCTATCTTGCCCTATGTTGGCGGTCTCCCAAATTGTCAGTATCTTTGTTCGAGTGGGCGCTAGTCAGAAGTCATAAACCCAGAATGCCGTGTAGCCAGGGATCACACCCAATTTTACGATACAACCTGGGAAGCGACATTGTGGAGATCACTCAATGAGGATACGACTTTTTAACTTATAATTCGTCACACAATCCACAAGGGAAACTGACTAGGTAAATTTGAATACATTTTCAAAGTGAACAAAGAAACTGGCACAAGCGGGATTCGAACCTGCGACCTCCGGGTTACCGTACCGGCGCTCTACCAACTGAGCTATCTTGCCCTATGTTGGCGGTCTCCCAAATTGTCAGTATCTTTGTTCGAGTGGGCGCTAGTCAGAAGTCATTGAGTGATCTCCACAATGTCGCTTCCCAGGTTGTATCGTAAAATTGGGTGTGATCCCTGGCTACACGGCATTCTGGGTTTATGACTTCTGACTAGCGCCCACTCGAACAAAGATACTGACAATTTGGGAGACCGCCAACATAGGGCAAGATAGCTCAGTTGGTAGAGCGCCGGTACGGTAACCCGGAGGTCGCAGGTTCGAATCCCGCTCGTGCCAGTTTCTTTGTTCACTTTGAAAATAAATAATAAGACAAACGTTCACTGAAATGTTTGTTCAACAAAGGCTCCCGATCCCACGGCATCGCCTCCCGCGCCGCCAAACATGTGCTGGAAAATCCGGGTAAATGTGGAATCGGTCGTGGGCAGGTTGAGGACTTTCGTATCGTCGCCAGTTTCGCCCGCGAAGCGAAAATGCAAGTGGTTGATTTTTCTTCGCCGGTGCATTTTTTGCTTCCAGTGGCCGTCGTGTGGCTGTTATTAAGATACACAACATGAACCAGGGGCGGATCTAGCCTTTCATTTAGGGAGGGGTTGCACCATACCCTACCGGTACACTGTACAGTGTATGGACCAGCAGTATACCAACTGGTAACAAGGATGTGCTTTAGCATTGCTTATCACAACTTTGCTCAGCAGCCCAAGGAAGGGGGGGGGGGGGGGGGGGAGGGGGGGAGGGGGGGGGGGGGGTCCCCCCTAGATCCGCATCTGTGGCTGCAAGCTATGGAAATACCAAACGCTAATCTTCATTCCAATGAAGCTTTATGATTTTACATAATAAAGATCATGTAAGGTTGTGAACAACATCGCACAAACTTAGTTGTTGCGGGCACAGCCGCAGATTAAGAAAGTTTACAATTACAGATTCCGTGTGTTCAGTGCAATGGCGTAAATCCGTGTCCGGGTGAGTGAGAGGGGGGGGGGGGGGGGGGGGAGACATGTGACACTAGGGGACGCTGTTCATAATACAAAGGTCTGCTGTGAACATCCCCATGCCTGACAATACAACGCGGTACATTTAAAGTTTTTGTACTATTTGCTTTCCGTTTTTTCTTTTACTTTTTGACTGTTGGAAAGTTACAAGATTACCTCGAAATCAGCATTTTTGATATACCCCCCCCCCCCGTGATTTAGGCCAATGGTTCAGTGGACTACTGTTTACCGGTCCTCATTGTATCATACATAATAAACACTAACATTTTCGTTCAATTTATGATGCAGACGCAATGTTTAACGCCCTCTGTTGGCAGTTCTTCTTTAGGTTGGGTCACCGGCCGGGGGGGAATAGATACAACTTCCAAGAACCCTAATTTTTTGAAATGTCCAATAGACGAATTCCAAATTGACAAAAATTGCACCGATCTGCGCACTTCCGGGTTTGTAAAAGAGGCTCTCGGTACTAAGTAAACATTCATGCATGAATGAATTTGTTTAATAGCGCTGTTTCTGTTTACCATTGTCCTCGTTTCAACCCGGAGTGCGCGGAGCTAATGTGAAATTCCTCTGTAGACTGTAGAAATAGGGTGGAAACCCTTGTGTGCGCAAGCGCTGTAAAAAATTAAAATGTTGATGAGTTTTATAATTCTAGTTCATCATCGTAAGTAAACCGGAATGCACACATGTTTTGACAAGTGTTTAGGGGTAACTTGAAAGCTGGCGCTACATTTAAATAGCGCTAGCTGCTTCCCGTACTTTAGAAATAGATAGCTGATTTTTAAATTTCCGGTTATACCAATTTCCCAAAGGAGAATTGAAACAAATAATAAAATACACTTGTCATAGTTTTACCTTTATTATTCAATAAATTAGAGAGATACATTATTTAAATTACAAATTGGTTGATAGTTTGGAGCATAAATATGTATAATTTGATATGTAATCGTCAACTAGTTTTGCTTCCTGATACGCTTTGTAAGAACACCCCTATTGTATAAATAGACGAGTCCGGCCACATGTGACCGTACACGCGCGGTATTTTTACAGGACGTAACCTATACCGGCCGGTGTCATGTTGTTTTCAGTCAGCTGTCCAGTTGCCAGCAGTTGCTAGCATTTGCCCGAACATTTTTGTGGAAATACTTGTTTCAAAGTTACCCTTACGATTCTCGGAGACTGATTTAGAATGGCTCAAGTGAAGGTGACAAGTTACTACACTCGTCGAAAACGAATTGACGATGCGCAGCCGACCAAAAGACGAAAACTTCTCAGCTCAACTGGCGATGATGTGACGGACTCGCCAATTAATACCGAGCAGTCTGATCTCAAAGCGGGCCTGAGGTCTTTCACGAAACAGCTGCTGCCACAAGTAGACCGGGCAGTTTTGTTGGAAGACACGATTTCTCAGTGCACGAAATCCATTAACTCCACAAAGCGGCCAAAACAAGCCAGGAAGACGCGAGCAAGTGCGACTAGATGCTCCAAGAAGACAAAGAAACATGAAAAAGGCCCGCTGGATAGGCATTTAGAAAAGATCAACCAGAGTCCGAAAAATTCACCAGATTTGCAAACTTTTGATTCAGTTCAAATTCCAGAATTTGTGGTTCATCGTTCTCCTCCTTCAACACCAACAAAGCGCCCTCAGCACTCTGATGAAGCACCGAGTAGAAAGAAGAGATGCAGGGTTGAAAGCGTCGCCACGGATACAGATGAATCTTGTTTCCAAAAATTCCAGATGGCTAGACTGCCAGAATTATCCAGAATATCTCGGAGAAAGGTTACGTCGGGGAGGCAAGCGTCAAAAGTAGCCTCTGGTGGAAGATCTGCAAAGAAAAGCTTGGAGGCGTCATTGCAAGAGTTTGCCAAATGCAGTGAATTGGACACCAAGGACAATGTGAGATTTTTGTCCCAATGCTAGTTTGGGTTGAACACGTTGAAACTCAAAAAAGTTTGGCAGACATTGTGAAAATTCATGATCGTAAACGATATTGTACGTGTAGGCCTATGTACAATGTAAATTATGTTAATATACTAAGTAAGGCTGCTTACTTGAATTACAATGTATCAAAGTGTGAGGATTTGAAGTTAGAGGAAAATGAACCCTACATTGCCTTTTTTTTTTTAGAGAAAATGAAACTTTGGAAATATATAATGTAGGCCTTCCTTTAACGCCACATTTACCGATGCAGGATTGATCTTGAACTAACATGACTAGCAAAAATGCAGAACACATGAAAACAGTGAATGGCATTTGTGTTCATTTAGTCCCATGTATAAAAGTTCCAGCCAGACTATGTATACGTTTCTCTATGGAGTGCAATGGGTGTGGCATTCACTGTTTTTTCATGCATTCTGTATCCCATTGTTAAACTTACGTATAATGATGAAGATTATCCTATCTATGACATAACACTCGGTGAGATTTGCTGGTAAATTCTCAGTAGAAATTATTAGATTGAAACGATTGAGGTCTATGATCTAATCGTACCAGGAATGGTTAAAGGGACACATTTCTGTGAAGGTGTTGGGCGCGATCGGTCGATGTGCGCTATCGGTCGATCGTGCCGCGCTATCGGTCGATTCTGACGGATATCTTGGACTTGACTTAACTTTAAAACAAAATCCTCCAGAGCCGTGAATTAGAAAGAAAATGTGTTTGACTGGTGGCAGTGCGATCGGCCCATAGCGTCGCGATCGACCGACTGCGCAGCACGATCGACCGATCGCGTACATCGACCGATTGCGCCCAACAAATATATGCAGTAACAATGTGGTTATGTGGAAAAATCACTTGTAAGACAAACGTTGATGTTGTAATATCAAGGATTAAATTTATTGCAACTGCATGATTCTGTGAAATTTTGCATGTTACTAATTAGAATTGCATAATTTTAAGTGCTTTATCAACAATGTTTTTTTAATTTAGGTGTTGACTATAATTTGATTTTTTTCTTGTTCTGGTTAGGTTTTAACCAACGGTGCAACTCCACCTAATCAGTGCATCATTGAGGATTCAAAAGGAATCGCTGGTCATCAGCAGAAATCATCGCAATCAATCGCTGCAGTTGAATCATCCAAAACAGCAGAATCATCCAAATCAACTGTTACACCAAGCTCCAAATCCACTGGGGCGATCCAGACAATACAAGCTGCGGACTCGGTCTTGCAAGACAGTGGGAGTTTACAGGCCTTTATCGAGAGAACCAGTCTGTCTGTAGCATCTGCCAGTGCCAAAGGGTCAGAGGTCAGGACTGCACTTAGTGACCGAATACGGGAAGTGGTCACCGATGTCCAGAGTAGCCAATCAAAGCCAAAGGCAGTGGAGGGCTGTGGCAATGCTATCAAGGAAAAACAAAAGGTAAATTTAACCATTGCGTTGAGGATCGTTATATTGTTTCTCAGGCACTGTAAATTCAATGGCCTAAAATGGTCAAATGTCAAGTTAAAAAAAAACTGATTGACATCGTTCGCATTACTAAAAGGCCATCTCGCACATCATTTGCATTACTTTTTCATTTTGCAAATCAAATATCTCACAATGACCTGAAGGTGAATGGAATGTAATTGAAGGTGTAATTAGCCTGTCAGATGTGTAGGGCAATTGGTGCGATACAGCCAGAGATGTATTCGAGTTCATCACAAGTCCCTGTAAGTCCATCACAAGCCCTCCAGTCCTAATCCCAATCACAAGCTATTCAAATGAGCTTTGACAAAGGCATTCCTTTGTCATTGTTCATCCAGTTACTTGTGATTGGCTTTATGAAAGGACTTTTGGCTGGACTTGTGAAAGGACTTGCGAAAGGACTTGCAGGGACTCGACTACAACTCTGGATACAGCAATGCCTGCACACAACATTGTTTCTTAACTCGGGTAGCAACCTCTCAATCTGGCGGTCAGGGTGGAAAATGTTTGGCAGGCACTAAAAATGGGAAGCGAGAGGGGCACCTGTTTCCTTTTTGAAAAAGCATGACAATAAACATTTTAAAAATCTTATTGTGCCATACGTGTGTTTAATCTACCAGACCAAGTTGACCCCTTCTGAGATGAAGGAGCGATTGTCTAAATCTTGCAAGTTGAGTGATCTGCAAGCCCGGCTGGCCAAAGTCAAGGAATGTGCGGATCAGGCAAAGAACCAGCAGAAACAGTCAACTGTGGTCAGCACTGACAGCCAGGTTGACGCCAAAATCTCTGCAGACATCAAACCCAAGATGTAAGGGTGAAATCTGATTTAATTTCTTGACGAGTGTCATATGGTGAGACTGCATTATTTCAATTTAATATTGTGCCTAAGTCATTCTTAACCCTTTGAAGCCGGATGACGGCAATAGCCGCAAAACAAAATTGCCACCAGGCCGGATGACGTCTATACACGGCATTTTCTGCAGTTTTTTGTGTCCCTTTCGCTTAGCTGCAAAAGCCGGCTCGACACCCCGGCGCCTCACTGTAATAACCGTACTCGAGGGGTTAAGCATATATTCTTTCAGTACAAAAATATTCATATTAAAAAAAATGATATGCACAGGATTTTTTATTCTTAACCTGTATGCTCAATGCTTACCAAGAACCGGTGTAAACAATTCATTGGTTTGCTTGGGTGTGATTCAAATTCACAATCTCCTGCTCAGTGCGGACGTCTCAACAATTTGTCCAGCATGTGTGATTGGAATAGGACTGCAGTCAGTGAAACAAAGATGGACTGAAATCAGTCAGATTCTGACAGCTTGTCTTCTATAAAAACAACCATCAAAGCAATTACCCTAAGACGCATTTAACAGTATCCCCATTTAGACAAACATGTACTAAGCCACAAACTCTTTGAGCACCTGAATCTACGACACCTGCTGTTCCACTTGAATGGCCCAGTGTTTCCATGTTGGAGTGTTGATCTTTGTGCATGCATGCTCACTTGATATGACCTGTGCCATTTTGTAACTTCCAAGAGGAACATTTCAAGTGGAGAGAGGAAAGTGTCAGTTTTTACACATTCTTGATTACTCAAATTTTGGTAGTTATGTAGAAAATTAGAAATACATTTGTATTTACTGAAATAACATGTGTGTTGCTCCACACAGGGAGGAGCTAGCAATGCCCGCCTACCAGAAGTACCATGCCCTCGTGAGCTCTGCCCCCTCCACCCTCGGTCTGCCCTTCAAGTATAAACTCTTGGAGGAGATGTTTCGGAGCACTGATACGGTGGTCAGCATGCTGCACAACCGCTTGGAGACTTGCTCCTTCCCCAAGCTGAAGCAAGCAGTCCAAGAAATGTGTCGCAGGTAGATTGTGACAGTTCCTCTATGTTAATGACCTCTTTGTTAAGTTGCCATTCTATGATTGACTTATGTTGTTTTAACCAGTTCACGCCGGGGTTATTTTTCACGAGCCTGGGTGCAAGACGGGTTCAGGCCGTCATCTGCGGGTAGCACACCCTGATATTTCCGGCCTCGCTCACTGCGAGCCGGTCGCTGACAGATATTTCCGCTGGGTCCCGTTCTTGCTCAAGTGCGTGTATACACGTCATAAGTGCGTGTATACACGTCATCCGACGCGAACTGCTTAACCTGTGCATGTAGTACCCCAACTGCAAACCTAACCTAGATCCACCCCCGGATACACATTGGAGGTATAAAATGTGAGCACTATAACATTATTAACCAATTCCACGGTTGCAGCAAGGCAGGTATGGGCTCCGTGCGCCAACAAAAGAGGGCGCTGTCCACATAGCAACCACACTTCCGTGGGGAGTACGTCGCTGGTATTACGCACTGCGCTCCTCGTTCATTTGATACTCGTATACTAGTGGGATTGCTTTGTCTGTTTGCCGACTCTCGATAATTGCTTTTTCAATAAGAATATCACAGCGGGAACCAGACACTTAAATTGAAGTCAGGTAAGATGGCGTCGATATTGACCCCCCAACTCGCCTTTTCTTTCCGCTGAGGGGGTAGTTGTGCACGGAGCTCATACTGTGTGACAGGGTTATTGTTGGTTTTCTTATGATGGTAGAGGGCGCTGTTCACTGTCAAATTGCAGAGCTATAACTTTACAAGTTGCTGCACCTGCAGATTTTGGACCAAAGATAGAATACAGCCATAATAGACTGAGCCATTAACCCTCCTACTATTATATCTATCACAACCTATTGCAAAACCAAATCCTCTCTCCAACAGCTTGTGTGTCTCAACCTGTCACTCAGATATATTATGATGTTGATAAATTTGATATCACTGTCTTTGATACAGGACATTTGAGCCTCATAATCTCGGCCAAATCAAGACGGTCTACCCAACTGCATATTTCCTGAGACAACAAAAGACTGGAAGGTCAGGGGTCAATGACAAGACCAGCTATGAGTTGGTCCTTGAAGCAAACACTGGATCTGGGGTTGGAACCTCTGCAGGTAGAAGACAAAATTGATTGTTAGCATGGTATTGAACTGTGGAATCCAATTGGTTGAAAACCTGTGTCAAGTCTCTTCCGAGCCAATTTAATTCATTTTTATATCCGGTTTCATGAGAATATTTCTATCCCCCTGGACAGGATACCAGCCATCGTAAGTTACTCCCCAACATTTGCCGGTATCCAATCATGTCGTTCCTAAACTGAATGATTTAATGTATACTACTCAAAAAAATTGAAGGATCAAACTTAATTATACATTGTTTTTAACCCCTCCAGTCAATTTGACTTTGAAACACCTTGCATCATCTCACATTCTGTGGTGCTCAACCAAGCATGGACATGCGCTGCAGTGTACAAATCAACTTCAGTACACACCTGACTGAAATTTTCAAAGGCAAATGTCTGATCCTTTAATTTTTTTGAGTAGTATATATCAATGTTGTTGTTTTACCTTTTAGGTCAAGAGAGCAGTGAGCCAGTGAAACGGCCTGCCAAGACCAGTAGCAAGAATGATGCCGTCTCCAAACTCATCAGCAAGTTTACTCCCTCCATGTTGATTGCAAGACGCAGCATCTTCCATAATAACTTGGTTGATATTGTCAAGGAACATCACAATGTGAGTTGATATAAAAGCCGAGTTGAGAATTTGGGAGAGGAATTGCAGTTTTGGCACAAACCCCAAACATTTTGGGGAAGTGCAGTTATTTTCTTGGTAGATAAATAATTTTTTAAATGTTTTTTTTTGATTTATTTTACATTTTTAAAAAACATTAAAGGTAACATTTGCAAACATATTAAACCAAACTACTGAATTATTGCCAGATATTCTTTAAAAAATTTCTTTTTCAAAAAAGTTTGTTTTTTGGGGGAGCCAATGCATTTTTTGTGTTGGTAGAGGGGATGGGGTGGTTTGGTATACCCCAAGGTGTTCATTGAACCGTACCTGGCATATTGCAATAGAATACCGAAGTGATGACGTCAATGCAATGTTTGGAGCCAGAATACTTTTATTTTGTGTCAATGTGTTTGCGTGACTGGCTGTTAACAAAGGAACAGTCAAAATCTCCATTTGTTTGGAGCCAGTTGTTGTGCCAACTGACATCAGACTTGGCGGCCATCTTTGAGGTATATTTTTATCATTCATATTCTGTAACAATGTAAGCGCAAAGGGTTTACCCATGGCTGTCCAAGGGGAACATAGACATTAGCCTCAAAGATGGCAGCTACGCATAAGGTGTACAGCTAACAATCTAAGAAGCCCAGATTGAACATTACCATGATTTTTAAAAACAAATTTCAACCAGGAATTCTTGTCCAAGTTAGACCGCCCTCTCTCTGTCCCAAGCGATAAGTTGGTTCGCTGGCATCCCAAGTTCCCGTTAGACCGAATCCTCGACATTGAGCCAGCCAGCCTCCCCCAGCCACCGACTGTGACCACGTACAACACGGCCAAGGATGTGTTGGACAAAGCTCGCTTCTTGATAAACCCCAGGGTCAGTATGACATGGTTCTGTCCATTGCTGCTTGATTGTTTGCTTTCTATGATTCATTTCTTTAAATTTTTTCCAACACATTCATATGCAAATACAATTATCTATTATTTTAAATTGTGTGTGGAAGGAGGTCTCCAAGAAGCATAAGCTTGTTCTACAATTAACGCTCCGGTTGGCGCACCCGGAGTTTTGAAATATGAGGTTTCGGCAAGAAATACTGTACAAATACTGTTGAAATGAATCTTGCAAATCAGTATTTGTGGCGTTTGTCTGTATATCAGAAGTTGGCTGCTATATTTTGCCTTTTTTGAAAATCGAAATTTTTGGTGGTACTTTTTGTTATTGTTTTTCCATGTTAACAGTTGGAGAGAATGCAAATGTTGCACAATGCCTGTGACTGGTTTCCATTGTATGTGCACGTGCACAAAAGTATTGTTCACTTGAGCCGAATGTACCCCAGGAGTTGGATTGTGACAGATTTGGGGGTTAAAGGCCGGTTCATACTTAACGCAAATGCGAAAGCAAAGCGTATTTCATTATGTTCTCAATTGTTTCATTTATGACGTTTCCCCTTATCCTGACAAATTCATTAATTTTCTATCTTTCATCATTTGTATCTTATCATAAACGTTTCTGCTGATTTTTAGGTCTCCAAGGCTCTTGAGATTGTCGCCAAAAATTCAGCATTGTTGAAAGCAGAGAAAGATAAAGTGAACGGTGTGCAGCAGACCATCGTCAAGCTGGAAACCAAGACTGTCCAGAATGTGAAATCAGTCAGTGGTGTCAACCAGTCCTTGCTAGATAGGGTACGTATCTTGCAGTCGGTCATTTTCTTGATTCAGTGGTCCCAAGATATAATGATGTCACACTTTGTGTATATGCCTGGTTTAGATGACATCCCGCCATGCTCCTAACCAATAAATGAAAGTTTTGCAGAAACACCGTGTGAAAATATATATCTAAATTGAGAGAATGGCTCTGAAAAAAAGCAGAGGTATAAACTGAGAAATATTTCCACACGGTGTTTGCGCAAACCTTTCATTCATTAGTATCTCCGACATGCAAAGCCTCAAATCTTACTTATGCTCCTATCCAAAATACACATGTACACAAAATGTGATGCCAGTACGTTTTAGGTCCATTGCTTGAAGGGCTGTAGTCGAGTCCATCACAAGTCCCTGCAAGTCCATCACAAACCCTCCATTCCGAATTAAAATCACAAGCTATTCAAATGAGCTTTGACAAAGGCATTCCTTTGTCATTGTTCATCCAGTTACTTGTGACTGGCTTTATGAAAAGACTTGTGAAAGGACTTGCAGGGACTCGACTACAGCCCTGATTGCTTGACTTCATACTGATTGTGTACACTTGTTAACCTGCTTACAAGATTGAAACTTGTATCCAGCTTTGTAAGTGCCTTCTGGTTTAACCCCTTGAGTACGGATGACGGCTGTAGCCGCTGTTTGAAAAAAAAAAAAAAACCACCTGGCTGGTTAACATCTATATGTCATTATTCATTCCATTGTTTGCCTATTGTGTGCATTACGCTTGGCTGCACAAAGCCGTCTGGCATACCAGCGTCCCATTATAAAAGTCGTATTCGAGAGGTTAAAGGTCGACAGACAGGAAAAATATGAAAAATGCCATCCTTAACCCTAAATCCCTAGGGTGTGCAGAAAATCATATTAAAATTGGAGGATTCAGGACTGTTGGGATTAAACAATAATGAATTTAAAAGAAATAAAGATTTTCAGGTATTTTTGTGGTTTACAAATTTAAAGAGACTTTGCACTGAACAATTAGGTTTTGCCCTGCCCACAAAAATACCCCTTTCTGGTGTGAAGTCATAGTGGTAAAACATTGCTAGCCACGTCCCTCCACCTGCACATACATCATGTTTTTTGTACACGTCTCTGGACATCAGGGCGGGGCAAGCAATGTTTTTTCCTTCTGATAATGTAACAACTAGAGGTTTTTTTGGTGGATTTTGCACCCAAACGGCAACGCTTTACTATTTCGTGAACCAATCGAATAGCTGGTGAGTCTTGAAAAACACTGAGTGTGTGCTCAGATTTAATCTTTTTTTCTCATTTGTTTTACTCTTGATGTAAATTTGTGTTTTAGATTCGGGCTAAAGAGGCTCAGAACCTGACGTCCATGATGACCCGCAACCCAGCTGATCAGGAGAGAATCACCATGCTGGAACGCCTTCCGGAACTCTGTCGCATTCTCAGAGTGTATCCTTTTACTGTCCGGAAAGCCTTGGTATTCAAATAAGTTGTCCCAAGAATCGATAGCTTTGTAGATAAGTCTTTGATACAGTTGTCTGACTCTGAGCTTGATATCATTTGGTTAAAGTGGCCTACTAATTGAGAGCAGTCCCAAAATCCCACATCACGCGATAAAGATCATGGTTTATGTCTTCTTAATACATAAGAAAACCTAAGCATGCAATGCTAGGGAAGGGAAAAAAGTCTTGTCTGAACTCTGGCTTGATGTAAATGCCAAATCTGAGTCTTTGACTCAAATTGAGTTAGTCAAGAAAAATTCCAGCCTCAAGTCAAAGTTGCAGACTCAGATCCTTCAACACTGGCATCTACTAGCAATGTGAAAAGCTCGCATTCCATGCCAAGCAAGAGTGAAGTTCTCATTCATTGAATTGTTTAAGCGACAAAGATTGAACTAAGCATATTTAATTTAACATTCTTTGGCCATCCTTGACTCTTTCCTGTCAGATTTTTTCTCTCCGAGAAGAAAGCGGCCATACCCATTGAAGCCGTCATTCAGAAACTAGCCGACAGCTACCCCTCGGCTCTCTCTAAAGGTAATGCAGTAGGAACAAATTTAACTACAGTAGAACACCGCTATAACGAGCACCGCTATATCAAACATGTTGCTATAATGAACATCCTCCTTGGCTCCCAAATTGATGTATTCAATACATACCATTATTCACTATAATGAACGTCCACTACAGTGAGCAGTTTTTATGGACCCATGATTTCCATTATCCCTAACCCTCCAGGGCATGTTTCATGTTTGCTAGAACCCTGCCAGACGCATCAGATTGCATACTTTGTCACATTGACTTGTGTGCAAAGTGCAGCAAGGTCAAGCTGTCACCACAGATGCACTGTGCTGCGTCTGGCAGGGTTAGGATTAAAGTGATGTTTTACTATATCTACCTCTGGTTTTTCTTGTGCTTTACTACAATTTTATTACAATTTACAATTTAAATCTGAAAGGGGCAGTTAGTAAAACAAATTACAAATTTTCCTGGAATGTTGGCCTTAAGAACAAAAAATGCACTAACTATTTTGCCGATTCCACAAATATTCGTAGCCGGTAAATCCATGTTTTCCCGGAACCCAATGTTGTATTGGATCCCACCATTTGTCTGCATTCTTCTCTTCATATTTTAGAACGGAAAAAACACAACTGGCAGACCTCCCTTGCTGTGTAAACGACCAGGGAGATTTCACTTTGTTTATTCTCGTCTCAATGAAACTTGTTTTCCCGGTTTCTGTAGGTCAAGTTGAGAAGCATGTTAGTCTCATGGTGGAGGTTCTACCGCAATGGCTTAGCAAGGTTGTCGTACGCAAGGATCACTACTTGAAGATGAACAAAACCCAGGATATGAGCCAGGTCACAGACAGGGTCAACAAGCTCCTCAAGGAAAGCAAGCAGGTCAAAGGTCAGAGTTGAGGAGGTCAGAGTTCTTGGTCAGCGGCAGTTTGGCTGAAAGTGGCCTCCTGTACAGTTGGGCTTTATTTAACTTTCTAAATCCATGTCAAATTATGTCATTTATTTTTAGGCTGGTCCAATTTTAAAAAAATATTTGAAAGTCGCAATGATTTAACACATTGCTGCATGTAAAGGAGTACGAACCGTAAATTTCAAGTTAATTGTGGCATTCTACAAAACAATGATTTCACAACATTTTTTGAGCTTTGATTCTTGTCTTTAGATAACACTTGTTTTACTGGAAAATAAACTGCAAGGATGATTTTTGTTTTCAAATCATGATTTGATTTGGCAAATTCCATATTCAGCTATTAAATTAATTGGGGCATTTTTAGGGCCAATTTTTTAATTGGCTTTATATTCAAAGGCAAGTCTCTTTATTCTTTAAAATGTTTCGATGTAAAACAGGACTGTTTTAGTGTGTCTAAGAATTAACATGGTCTGTTACTGTTTTTAAATTCAGTTCAGGATCAAGTGATTTAGGTGATGGCAAAGTTGTTAAGGTTTGCTTATTGGCATAGTCAGGTTGGAAATGTTCATGTTTTACAGACGTTTTCAGCATCAATGTCGTTAATCTCCAACTGTGTTAGCATAGGTCCAGACCATAGTTTAGACCAGGCAAACAGATACAAAGCTCTGTGGGACTAGCTTTATTATACGCTTGCTGTTGGGACTATGTTGGGATAAAGTTGGTGAGAAACAGTAACAAATAGTTGTTATCATGTGCTGTGATTTCAGTTTGGTTGGACAGACTTTTACAAAATTTGTTCTTTTGTAAGGAGTGATTGCTCTGATCAAATTTATTGATGGAAGTTGTTTCCCGTTCCTTGCTCGATAAAGTGCAGATCACGAAAAGGTATGAGTGGATCCTTACCCAAAAGAAATTCAAATCTTTTTTTCATGTTAAAGTTGTGGTTGTGGTTTGACAAAGTTAAACTTGGGCTAACAAGTTGGTGACTTTTTCAAAGTGAACAAAGAAACTGGCAGGAGCGGGATTCGAACCTGCGACCTCCGGAATACTGTTGGTGACTTGTTATTAAACCCATTACGAGTTACTTTCCGATGTGTATGATTTGACTGAATTTCTTTTTTAATTTAAAAAGTTAGTGAACAAAACCCTTTCAACACAACTTCATGGTTTTAGTTGAAATCTTTCTCACTTATTTCTACCAGGGATGGGGGTGTTTTGTGTCTTTACATTTTTTATAAGCTTTTTAATTCTGGTAACTTATAGAATTCATATCTTTACTTAGCCACATGCAATTTATTTTCTGAAAATCTGAAATTTTGTCGGTGTACTGATCTTGTACTTTTTGTTATTTTAAGTGTACATTGTATACAAGTGTAATAAAGTTAATAATCGTTTTAAAATCCAGTATCATTTTCATCAAGCATTTTCGTAGAAAAGTAAATTTTGAATGTTTATACATGTATATAATGACTTGCTAACAGTATTTTGAAATTGATGGTGATTTAAATGACAAAATCATTGACATAGAGGGCCCACTTCTAACTTTTACTGTTACCGTATGTGTCATGTCATATCCGTGTACATGTGTATAGAATAAACTTTAATTGTGCAAGTTCAGATAACCTGACATTATTAAGAGTTGTTACAAGAAAGCTTTTTGCCATTTTTTTTATCTGTGAAATATGTAAATATGTTAGTTGTTTGAATAAAACTGTGTTCCCCAAAATTACTAATTATTTTTTCTGAGAAAAGTCACTCCAGTCTTTCGACATTTAGCTTAAGAGTACTGAATGGGTGCCAATTTTAGATGGGGCAATACAAGAAAAGAAAAAAAAATTGTGTTGCCCGCCGCGTTCGAGTGAAAAAACAGATCATATATACGTGATTTTAAATCGCAAATTGACAAAAGCGGCACAGGTCAGCAGCACCCGAAATCTTTTCTTCCTCCATGCTCGGAGCATATTAGAGCATGGAGGAAGGTATCCTTCCTCCATGATTAGAGCAAGGAAAGCATGCATGGTAAGTTTCTTGTTTCTGTGCTGTCCAAATTCAAACAGTAGAGGGCGCATTATCATTAAAAAAAATCACCTGTGCTGTGCTGGCTCCATAGAGTTATATATAAAGACTTGTATAACTCTATGGCTGGCTCCCAGACCCAAATATTTTGACTATTATTTCTAGTGAATTTAGACGTCGGGGAATCTAAAGGTCGGGGAACCAGACTAATTAGCTGTAACGGGTGCACGGTGAAGCATGGAGGTAGGGCTGCGTCCGAATCGCTTGTCGATGCGATGGCTATATTGTCTAGTTCGTCCATTACAACTACGCGTGGCGTAGCCGTAGCTGTAGCTATAGCTATAGACACCCATTTCGGACACTGCCTAGGAATGCACATGACCGTGCAATGCGTTGTAAAAAAATGTAGCTAGCGCGGGTATGACATGTCAAACGTTGCAATATTCGATAATCTACGTATTTTTGTGCGATGTTCAAATATGTATGTGCGATGTTCAAATTTATATGTGCGATGTTTGTCATATCAATCATGTTCCTATATACCTCCACGGTCGTATATATGCGATGTTCAAATTTATATGTGCGATGTTTGTCATATATGTGCGATGTTCAAATAATATGTGCGATGTTTTTAAATTTATATTCGAAAACGGAATTGTGGGATTTAGTATGGTTTCCAGACAGACCGAAATAGTATGAATATTCCTATCAAAAAATTAGCTGGCCTGACGTTTCGAACTTAAGCAAGTTCTTTCTCAAAGGTGAATGACAGAGTACTTTGAGAAAGAACTTGCTTAAGTTCGAAACGTCAGGCCAGCTAATTTTTTGATTTGTATATTTCAGGTCCATTCAGTCAGTCAGCAGCAGTTTTATTCATTTTCATGAATATTCCTAATAAGTTACAACAGGGAACAGCTGCAGTGGCCAATTTCACGGAGCTGCTAAGCACAAAAATTTGCTTAGCACCAAAAATTCTTGCTTAGTTAAAACAGGTTACCAGCCAAAAGGCACGGTGATTTTCATGCTAAGCAAACAGCTGAATTACCAGTCACAAGCAATAAGCATACAACACATGGCAATCTGGTTGGTAATCCCGTTTTTATCAAGGGCCCAGATAGCCACGCGCGCCTTGACTAGTCTGAGTAACTTAGACCCTTGTTATCGCCTTTTTTAACATTTGGACATGATCTGGCAATAGTAGGGTCCAAGGCGATTGTGCGATAGAGAATGGCTTCTAATTCAATCCAAACACAAACTTAAAAATTCAACCTTACAACGTCCACCAAAATACTAGATACGCCACCACCTGAACAAGTGGAGTTCCATGATCAGATGAATGTACCAAGGTCTACTTAACATCCAAATAAAAAGTGAAATTTTACCGTTTAATTCCCAGAGACCCCCGCAGAACATGTCTTTTCGCTTTTTTGGAGTTCAAATAGTGACTCCTCGACCTTGCATGACGTACGTCACCCTGATGCCTCTCGCGCGGCGGCCGGTTATCGCGTATTATACGTAACAACGTCGCGTCTTGAACCAAGACTACACCCGAACTTGCTCCAGGTTGCCCGTCGCCGTCGATGCGCGTGGCGGGTCATTAGTCGAATGTGTGGCATTTGTGCGCGTCGGTCAGGTGTACGTGCACGCACGGCATGCAGCGTCGTTATATGCACGGCTAATAACACGTGCCCAGCGCGCGGTGCATGTATGCAAGGGCCCGCGGGGGCGGCGCGGCATGTACGGTCACTGGCTGGCAGCCGCACCGGTATTTATCGCCGTACCGATGCGGTGTAGCCGGTATTTTTTAAACATCTCAGTTGATGATGGTCAGTGTAGCGGCAAGATGTTAAATTTGTGGATTGCAAATTTAGTATGGTTTAATTCTAGTTTGTTATTCAAATTTAAAGTGTTTTATTATAATTTGTAATCACTCATACCGCGCCCTTGGTTGAAACATGGAGGTATGGAGAAATAAGTTAGGACCTACTCGAAAAACTTGGCCGTTCGTACTTTTTTTTCATCATATAGCCCCTCAGTTGAGATAGCATATTATTTATGAGGTCAAAGGTAAAACTCCTCAGGATTCTGATACACTTGACCCAGTCACCCCACCAAAAGTACCCCTTCCCCGCATAATGAATGCCTTTGAATGGTTCGCCAGATACTGTGCGCCTTTTAAAATCTCTGTAATTATTATTATTATTGTAATTTATATCCCAGCCCCATGCCGCCACAAAACATAGACCGACGCCCAGACGGCCGTCCCTTCCACAGCCAAAAAGGATCTCCAGCGACCCCCCTCCCCCTCCCCCTCCCCCCCCGAGCTATAGCTCATATCTAGACACCCCCACCTCCTAAAAAAAAAAAAAAAAAAAAAAACCAAACTCCCCCACACAACCCCCTCTCAAAAAAACCCAAACAAACAAACAGTCAAACAAACAAACAAACAAACAAAACAAACCCCCCCCCCCCAAAAAAAAAAAAAAACATGTTGTGCACCTCAAAGAATTCCTCCTGTAACTTATCCAACATTAGTTCAAGAATGCTATGCTGATCCGGAGATATAACATAATTATTTGTACAGTGGATTTAATTGTTTGCTTGTATTAGATAAAGGTAACTTGATTGAACCAGCACTCACACAGGATGAACCTTGCATCACTGAACTTTACCATACATGTACTTCATTGTTCCAGCTTTTAAAGGGAATATTACATGCGCTCTTCAAGTTGAAAAACAACTGATATCACTTTTAAGTGGTAACCCCACCACACGTCATTAGTTTTGGTTTAAAGTCTGCTGAATAACTGGTGTGCTGCTATATACTATAGGAGCTATTGGCAGTGGAGTTTGGGGGGGGGACTTTGCTTATTAGCTGAAGATTATTGATACCAACATTTTGCATGCAGTATCCCGCATTTCCTGCTTAAAGATATAAATTGAGAGCACCACCACATTGAAAATTTTATATCCCCAACAGCCCCCATCCACCCTAACTACTGACATCCCTGTTTAAAAAAAAACAACGCTAGGTTCATTATTTTTTATTTGTTTGGATGACTTCACACAGGTCTGCAAATAGTTGTCTTCAAATGTTGGAACAATTCATCAGCTTGCAAGATAGATTTTGCAAATTCATGGAGTAAAGCTAGTAAAGAACACAACTGAGAGATTGTCAAGGTTGTAAAGTTAAGTGAAAGCATGCTTCTAACAGTTCAGTTGTGATAAGTAAATGTGTAACTTGAGAATGGAAAGTAAATTGTGTGCAATTGAAGCATGTAATTTAATTTAAATTTTATAGCACGAAAGCCTGTTAGTGCCATCGCTATTTTATTTTCGAGAGAAGTTATTTTTTATTTTCGAGAGCAGTTATTTTTTAATTTCGAGAGCAGTTATTTTACATTTTCGAGAGCAGCTATTTGTATTTTCCACAGCAGTTATTTTAATTTTTGAGAGCAATAAAAATAACTGCTCTCAAAAATAAAAATAACTGCTGTCGAAAATAAAATAGCGATGGCACTAACGCCCACGGGCTTTCGTACAATCACCTATTTCTGTATAGAAAACTTCTGACAAGTACAAATACATGTATATGGGATTGTTCTAAATTGAGAATATGCACAAAAGAATATACTTCTGTATACTCCTCAGGGAGTTGAGAAGGCTTCAGGAATGATTAATAGGTCCGATGAGCAGGGGTAATAATATTGTAAGGCTGTGGTATAGTTTTATATACTATGTTGAGCGTTCTTAAATGCCGGTTATTATTATATTATTATTAAAAGGATAACAAGATACCCCCTTTAAATTCAAATGACTTCACGACCTGCACAAACTTTGCCTCCAATCGCCAGCACAATCGCATATATTAGTATCTGTAGACTTTGATCAGCTTTCGACATCGCCTTTATAAATAGCTAATAAAATAAAAGACATGTATTTGCACTTTGGAGAGAACCATTCGTAAAGTGAGTCAAGGTAAGAGCAAGCATTTATACAGACAGTTCATAATTACATGTTGTAACTTGAGAGTATATAGAGAGTAATTTGAGCATTACTAAACGTGTAATTTTATTTAAATTGGCTAGAAATCACATTTCTCTATCCTTTTTTACTTGCACCAGTAAAAAATAACAATAAATTTGCCATAAGATCTACAGTGTACAATGTATTAATTAGTTTAATTCAAAGTTTCTGTGATCCTGTTGAATTTTTATTGTAATTTGAAATTGGATGTTTTTGTTCGCTCTTGAGATTGTGAAAAAACCACAGGCCAACTCTCTCATCAGAGATCTGTTGTTGTCCTTAGTCTGTTCTACTGATATTTTCACAGTAAGGTTTTACCCATTTTGTCCAGCTTGATTGCTCCAGTTAGGGTGTTTGAGTGTGGAACTCTGCTTTCTGTATGTTCTCACCAGTATACTCCATCATAGGCCTATATGTTTTGTGGATAACGAAAAGCCATACTGAAATATAATTTTACAGTTTTGCATAAAAAGGGAACTAAATTTGTAAATTTTTGATTGATAAATTTTGTCAAGTACACTGATGTACACACTGAGACTCCCTCAAAAATTTGTTTAACCACGTTTCTGAAAATTCTACCTTTCCCCGGCCCTAATTTGTATGTAATAATTTTCAAAAATTGATTCATTTTTAGTGTCTTTTCTGGTGCACTTTCAGAAAGTTGCTACGTTTTTGCAACGTGAGAAATCAAAATGAGCAAGAGAGTGGCTATCATCGGCGCCGGTGCAAGTGGCATCCCGGCCATAAAATGCTGCTTGGATGAGGGTCTCCAAGTCACATGCTTCGAGAGGTCAGACCGAATCGGTGGGCTCTGGGCCTACCGTGAGGAGCGCGACGGACAGGCTTCCGTCTTCAAATCCACCATCATCAACACCAGCAAGGAGATGATGTGTTACAGCGACTACCCCATCCCCAAAGAGTATCCAAACTTTATGCACAACTCCTACATTGAGAAGTACTTCCTGGCCTACATGGATCACTTTGACCTTAACCAGCACGTCAAGTTTCGCACCGAAGTAGAGAATGTTGTACAGGCTGCTGACTACGACACGACAGGCCGGTGGAAAGTTACCTCTAGGAAACGAGACAGCGGTGATGAGAGGACCACAGAGAACTTTGACGCAGTCATGATCTGTACCGGGCATCACACAACCCCATACATTCCAGACTTCCCTGGCCTGAGTGAGTTCCAAGGGAAGGTATTCCACACCCATGAATACAAGACGCCGTACAATTTGATTGACAAGCGAGTCGTCGTCATTGGCATCGGTAACTCTGGAGGTGATGCCGCAGTTGAATTAAGTCGTATCTCTGAACAGGTAAATAAACAGGATTTAATCTTGTCAAGGAATCGTGAACCTTGTTCAGAAGTTTGTGAGCCTTTTGTGAGTCGTTTTTAGTGGTTCTGCATATAGTGCAGATTTTTTAAAGATTTGTACAATTTTTATTATATCCAAAAACGAAAGTTTGCACACATTTATCTGGACATCACTTTGGTCATCAAACAATGTCAGATCTAAATCAAAATCAACACAAACACAGACCCTATAGTGAACTTGTGTCCCAAAACATGATGTTACGATGACATCATTGGGTGTCAAATTACAGACATTTTGAGATTCTTCGTCTGAGCAATTGCTGATTATTATTGAGCTGGTTGAATTTCTGCAAGACAAAAACAATCTCATTTCTACTTAAAAAATAGGTTTATTTATCCTCACTGTTTGCAGTTATAATTCATTCCAGTTGTTAACAATTTTTCTTTTTTGTTGCACTGTTGCAGGTGTTTTTGAGTACAAGAAGTGGGACGTGGATCTTAAATCGTGTAGCTGATCGTGGTAATCCGCTAGACATTGTGGGCATAAGGCGTGTCACAAATATTTTCCCACTGAGTTGGAAAAATAAATTGATCAAGAAGAGGCTCCAAGATAAGTTTGACCATGCTAAGTATGGACTGCAACCCAAGGGCGACCCTTTTCAATCCCACCCGTTCGTCAATGACGACATCCCAAACCGCATCCTCAGCGGTGCGGTAATCGTCAAGCCGAATGTGGCCCACTTCACCAAAACTGGTGTGGAGTTTGTTGACGGGACGTTTGAGGACAACATCGACTGTGTCATTCTTGGCACCGGGTATACATTCAGTTTCCCGTTTATGGACTGTCCCTCACTCAAAGTCGTCAAGAATGAGGTGTCGCTGTACAAGTACGTCTTCCCCCCAGATCTCAAACACCCGACCATCTGCACGATTGGTTTAATCCAGCCTCTTGGAGCGATTCACCCCATCTCGGAGCTCCAAAGCCGCTGGGCTGCTCGGGTGTTCAACGGCCTGGCCTGCCTCCCGCCTCGGGCAGAAATGGAAGCCAACATTGCAGAGACGAAAGAGGCTATGAGGAAGCGCTACGTCGAGTCTCAACGTCACACCATCCAGGTGGATTGGATCCCATACATGGATGGTGTTGCCAGTGAAATTGGAGTCAAGCCTGATTTGTTGAAGCTATTCTTCTCCGATCCCTCGCTGGCTCTCCGCTGCTACTTTGGTCCCTGTCTGCCCTACCAATATCGCCTGATGGGTCCGGGCAAGTGGAGTGGTGCTAAGGAGGCCATCAACACCATGTGGGAGAGGATTGATGCACCTCTCAAGACACGGCTCCCAGCCATCCCTGAGAAGTCTTCAGGAGGAACTGGCATGCTGCTGCGTCTCTGCCTGCTCTTTGTTCTGATATATATTGTGGTATTCGTAATCTTGTAAAATTCTGCATTAAATCTAGATGTCCCAGATTCTTTTAAATAAGGCACTGGGGCACAAACTGAATTATTTATGGTAGGCCTATGCCTCCTGAAACAGGTGAACTTTCAGGAGTGTCCAGCAGCGTAGCCAGAGCTATCTCCATAGGGTGGGGGGCACTCACATTGTTTTTTCTTTATAATACTATTAATTTCTGCATTTGTAAACATTTTCAGTGGGGGGAAAGGGGGGCTACGCCCCCTTAGCTACGCTACTGGGAGTGTCTTGAATGTATGCAGTGACCTGGTGGCACTGATGTATTCTGGGAGCCCGTTCCAGAGTTTTTAACAAAGTCATTTTTTTTTCAAGTCAAGTCCCAAGTCAATTATAGTGTCTTCAAAATCAGATAAAAGAATTAGTAAAGGTTTTAATTTAGCTGTTAGGATTAATGTTGCAATCTACTACATGTAATAATAAGCTTGACCATTCCGAGTACAATTTACAATTTTTTTTCATAGAATCGGTGAAGGCCTACCGTCTTGGATATTGATGTGCCCTGTGTGTTAGTATGTGTAAAGGGTATTGAAAGTGCTGTAAGTAAAAAATGGTACCCTACCCCCATTGTAGTGCCATATGTGACCCGCTCTGCAAAAAGGGCACTTATGTTGCAAAATTTTTAATAGTGTTTTATATATAACTGGAAAGGACATTTTATAAGCTTTCATATGGTATATGTCTGAGGTCTCTAGCAATTTGGAAATTTGCATGTTTGTTTTCAGGAATTTCTTAAAATGACTTAAGGAAAAACAAGCCATTTAAAGAAACAAAAAAGCAAAGCAATAGATGGAAGCACTCGACAAAAACACATTCTTTTTCCAACTTTATTCACTGAAATAAAATATTTTGGTCATGAAATAATATAGGTATCAAAGATGCCAAAAATCACTTGTTTGAAGAATTTGTCACCCTCTTCACATTGAACGGCCCATAACTCGTAAAAGCATACAGCGACTTATGTGCCCTTTTTGCAGAGCGGGTCACATATGGTCAGAATCTTTCACAGCATAGTCCTGCGTGCACATGAAGGAATGCACATGTTGGGTGACTTTTGAAAATAATGCCGATTATAACACGCTCTCAGTTTGAAATGTTCATCAGCGCGTCTTTTAGCCAGTATTTTTCTTGAATAGAACGCAGTAGGATCAGCTGACAGCTATCAACCAATCAACAGCTTTCGTCACAATCTTGCCAATGGCTGATTGGCTGCATGCATGTATCAGACATTCGTATTGGAGCAGCTGACTCCGTTGAATGGATGATATACTCGGACTAGTATGCAGGGGCATGACAATCGATGTTTTATTCTGTGGAGAACATCACAGCCAGAAAGGGGGCGGCCATCATGTGGCATGATTTTTCCCCTACCAAAGTTATGATATACTGAACACAAAAATTATCAAAATCTTGTTTTCTTACGTAGTCATTATTTGTCAGCTTAGAGTAGAAAGGACTTTACATAGCTTAACCCTAACCCTGCAAACTCCAACACAATCCAACAATGGTAAAAAGCTGCTGTAATTTCTTGGATTGAAGTCAACACAAACTACATGGTGTGTAAGATATTGTATTCATCTCAGCAGGGTAGCAGCTAAATATACCGGTACCTGTTGGATTTTGTCGTATTAAGGAGAGTGGAAGCAGACTTTTAGTAAAATTTTAGTTGGATTTGCAGGGCTCATACAAATACATGTATTTTGATGGATTTAGTGGGTAGCTGGTGTGTAGGTGGTACACTGCAGAATCCAACAAAATTTGCTGTTGGATTCAGCAGGGCCATATGAAAAACATTGAAGTGGGTTAGGGTTAAGTTGAATATGGCTTACAAGCCAGCCCTTTTCTTTTCTGAGCCAGTTACATGTATATCACACATATTTTTCATTACATGCATTTTAAGCCATTTATAGCACTTTCTATGTTTTAATTTCTGTAAACATTTAAGCAACTCATGAAATTACATACATGTACATTACTTGAAAAAAATGGTTCTTACTGTGGTTAGGACATCACAAGTAATGCCATGAGTTTAATTGCTAAAATCAGTCGAGGGTGTCATTCATCTGTTTATGTAAAAATTTGTGAGAGATCGGGGGCTTAATTTCATGGCGGCTTTGCAAGTTTGCTTACTGCTAATTAAATGTATTTAGCAGAAAATGGTTAGCGGGGAATAATGGCTTGTGTACATTCTTTGCTTACCGGTAGTTTAAATACAGCATTATGGAATCGTAGTCCTGCCACAGGCTCTTGAAAAATGTAATGAAATACACTTGTAAAGTTTTCTTGTTGATTATATGACTCAAGGTCTGAATACTCCAATGCAAGTCTCCCTTCAAGTTCAGGTACAGAATGACAGAGTTGTACTCGAGTCCCCGCAAGTCCAGTCATAAGCTCTTATATAAAGCCGGTCACAAGTAACTGGATGAACAATGAATAGCTTGTGATTGGGATGTGGATTTGCAGGGACTTGTGATGGACTCGAATACATCTCTGCAAAACCAGGGAATTATCATTGAGAGCAAAATTTATGGTTCTGACACATGAGGCCATCTACATGTAGCTGGCCAACAGTTACCAAGTGTGCCTTTAACACAGTTTTGTCGCAAACCACAGCCTGTTAAAATTCCTCAGCTTTCCTCAGCCTCGTCCTCGTATGCGATACTGGAATCGCTAAAATTGAATAAGTCTTCATCGAACAAGTCCTCTGCGAGTTCCTCGTCCTCAACGTATGTTGGAAATGGCGGCGGGATCCTGGGTTCCTCCGAGTCCTTGAGGATTTTGTGTTTGGGCAGAATGCTGTCCATGACCTTGATGTAGCCGTACTTGTGGCCGGCCACACAGCCACCCACGTACAGAATGTTGTGCTTTGTGTTCACCCGCCAAACCTGCAAGAAGGAAGGGGGCGCCGGAATCTTTGCTGTTAAAGTTGCTATGTCCGTGCTCTCTGGACTTGGCACCTACCAATATTAACTGCAAATTTTCTAGCATTACCAAAGTTATTAGCTTTCCAATGCGACAATGAATGAACAAAAATTGGCCCATGATTAGTAATAAATATATTAACTGCAACTTTCAAATTAAAAAGTGGCTTTAGGGCCATGTCAGTTACAGGCAATCTCTAACATTCACATTACAATTTTTACATAATTTTCTGAGGAGTGAGGAATGAAGCATTTCTTTAGCCTACAGTGCCATTCGTTGCCTCCAAGTTGCCTGTAAAAATTGCCTCGTGTGACAAGGCCCGTCAAGGTCTAAAGTATTCCACTTTCTTTGTTCATATCTGCTTCCCATGGCCAGCACCCTCTCATCTGTACCAGTGTTGTAGTCAAGACCATCACAAGACCAGCAGTCCTAATCCAAGTCTTAAGCTATCCAAATGAACTGTATCAAAAGCATTCCTTTGTCATGGTTTAAGCTGGTCTTGTGCCTGGTCTTGAAATGGTCTCGACTACAACACTGATCTGTACTAGTATTTCCTAAATTATTTCTTTCTGATCTTGTGTCATTTAACATTTGAGAAAGATTCTACTAGGATTGAAATGTCAGGCTCTCAAACATTTTTCAACAATATTTGGGAATTTGTTTTTCATGCAAAGAAGGAAACACTTACCTGAAGTCCTACAGTCCACCGCATTTTGTTACCCATATGCCCGGGCATTTTCTTGCCTGGCCAGATCCTTCCTGGACTCTGAATTTTAATAGAAACAGAGACATTAAAATCAAAATTATCATTTCAGAAAGCATTCAGACTGCACAATCACACTTAATAAGACGTATTTTACGCCTTAACCTTTGCAAAAAAATTGTAATATTTAAATGAAACAAATATTGAAGATGTCGTTGGGAATGTGACAGTGAATAGACCAATTGGATTTCAGTTTTCATGCGTGAATATGTATAAGGCACTGCATCTGGGTTATACCACACAACTTCAGATCCTGTACCCAGGATCTAATGGGCTGTGTGTGAAGGTGTACTCAAAAGTATATGGGGTCAGAGGTTAACTGCTGTACTGGCAAACCCGGATTCCCAAAGTACAGAACGGCAATATTTGTGATTCTGAACATGAAACGAAACGTCTACTCAGTATTGCGTCTATGTTTCGGTTAAATATCAGGGGTTTCCCTATACCTCTAAATCTCAACATTCCTCCGAGTCCGAATCAGTGCATGTTTCTTCAGGTAGATGGACTAAACCCACGATGCTATACATCAAGGCTATTTGAATCATGATTCAGCCATTCTTTTACTCACCCCTCCTCCCCCTGATCCACCCATCTTTCGATGCGTCTTGGTAGCTCCGTGGCTAGCCGGTTGACCCTTCATTCCCCATCGCTTCATCACGCCCTGGAACCCTTTATCGATCCTGGCAAAGGAGATGAGAAGATGAGAAGTGATCAACATACCAGGGGTCAATTTCAGGAGGTGCTAAGCACAAACAAAACTTTGCTTAGCATGAAAATTCTTCCTTGATAAAAACGAGATTACCAACTAAATTTTCATGTGTTGTATATTGCTTGTGACTGGCATTATTTTGTTGTTTGCTTAGCATGAAAATCACACAGAGTTGTCACTGGTATAAACCTATTTTTAGTAAGCAAGACATTTTTGTGCTTAGCAGCTCCGTGAAATTGGCCCCATGGCATTTTGTATGTGATGGCAGATGACCAGGCCTATTGCTAGATATTGTAAAATGGGTCGGGTGGGGCCTGTATTGTATGTTCTGTATTAAACTGGGACTTGTGTAAAGTCCGAGTATTGATCAGCTTCATGATTCATGGTTTATTTCTGCACAGAATAATAATAATGTATCATACAATAATGGAAAAATTGAATAAAAGGCAAAGAGAGAAGTAATGAGCTAACCTCCCTGAAACCTTGTGACAATGAGAGGGACAGGTCGGAACTAATATGAATGATATTTGAGTTTTCGTCTCGAAATACATTGGGTATTAGTGCGGCATATCCGGCCTCAATCATTTGAATACTGCGTCTAATTTCATCATTGTTTTTAACTTAAAATATCAAAAGCTTTGCAATATAATTCCTGTTGGGTTGTCATCACATGAAATGCCACACACTGCCACTATCCTGCCAGATGCATGTTTCAAAGTTACTTTCATTAGCAGGAAGTCGTGGGTTCGAATCCCACCCGAGTAAGCCTGTGAATTTTTTCACACAGGCTCTCGGAAAGCACTGAGTATACAGTGCTTCATATATAACGTCGGGACAGGGCAAAAGAGAAAACATCTCTGTTCTAATTTACATCATCCCCCGACGTAAACATTCCATCTTCTGACTTACTTTCATTAATCAGAAAGTCTTCCTGTACTTACGTTCTCCCACAGCAGTCCACATACATTCCTGGTCTGAAATGAGCAGCAAACAGTGGTGTGCCTGCAGTGAAACAAAGCTCATTGGAAATAAACTTGGAATTGTCAGAATGAAATTAGATGACATCTACAGCCATTTACTGCAATGGTTTTCAAGTAAGAAATTCGGATAAAGTTGAGATGTTCATGTATAACAAAGCTACTGAAAAACTGACACATGCATGGTTTAGAGTACATACTGCTATTACTAGACTCCATATAAATGTAGAAAAGGTGGCACCAGCCGCAATGAGCAGAGCTTGGCTAGGGGTGGGGGTGGGGGTAATGTGGAGTACGTACGTCCCCTCCAAATTCATAGGCCCTGGCTACGGAATCTAAAGGCCTACCCTGCATAATGGAAGAAGTGTGGTAGAAGGGAAGGGGTCATTCCTTTTTAAAATAAAGACTGTTTTTGTTCCTAAGACAACAAAGATTGATGTCACAATTCAGGTGTTTATTCTATTTTTCAAACATTCAGTACTCTGTTGCTGTCACACTGTCCTGTTTTTCAAATGTTGGTGCCCGTTACCAAAAATTCAGAGAGAGAAAGCCGACATTAGCTGGTTCCTAGGTTGTGTTCAAACTGACCTGGTTGGATCTTTGCATTGGCCGACACATTGAATGAAGTCACTCTATCCTTAACTGGTACCCCGGCCTCCTTGAACTGCTCCGAGTACAGCAGCGATTTCTGTTGATACAATAAGCAAATTGAAATGTGCATTAACCCTAACCCTGCCAGACGCAGCACAGTGCATCTGTGGTGACAGCTTCACTTTGCTTCACTCTGCACACAAGTCAATGTGACAAAGTATGCAATCTGATGCATCTGGCAGGGTTCTAGCAAACATGCCCTGGAGGGTTAGGGTTAATGGCTCTGACCATGGAGAATGGCCAGATTTCATGTAGCTGCTGAGCAGACAAAAACAAAACTGCTGAGCATAGATAAGCAGCATAGATAAGGGATGGGTAACAGGCGGAATTATTTGCGGTACAACTGTTTTTTGAGGTACTGGTAACAGTGATGTACCGGTAGTCGAGACCATCACAAGACCATGCACAAGACCAGGTTGTTACAGGCACAAGTAACACTAACAGGCATAAACCATGACAAAGGAATGCTTTTATTACAGTTAATTTGAACAGCTTGAATTGAGACTTAAATTCAGACTGAAGGTCTTGTGATGGTCTTGTGTTGGTCTTGTAGGAGGGTCTTGTATGTGATCACTGGATCTAAACTAATAGTTACCTTTAGTGGGTCTGCATTTCTCGCACCGACGACAAGCATCCCATACTTTTTACTGAGAGGGTACTCTTCAGGAGGTACATATCTGATGACATTATTTTCCAAAACCTGAAAGCGTGGAAGATAAAAAATGCACACCAGCAACGGTTTAAAAAGTAATGTACCTATTCATTGCTGTCCCAAGCATCCTCTCCCAGACGCATGACGTAGGGATCTTCATTTCTACAATGCTAATTTCCACAAAACATAAAATGCATGTATTAAGGCACTTGTCAAAGTATTATGACCCCGTTCATCGGGCCCAACAATCCTTCCTGAAACCTTCTCAGTTCCCTGGGGAGTATACAGCCACGGCTGCAAGTTAAGGCACATGGGCTAATTAAACACATTTATACCATCACTGCCCTCACAGGTACCCTTGTTCTCTGCTCACGTCAGGTCAGTAAGATCCAACAAAACCTGCCTGCTGTTAATCAAATTTTATTTTAACGTACATAAATCCATCAAAATCCTCCCCCTGTTTTGGAAGATTTCGGCAAATTCAGGATACCTCCATATTGAAACCTGGGGGATTTTGATGGATTGAGGATACCTCCATATTGAGCAGTCACCAAAACCAACTTTTTGTGCATGACAAATTAGGTGGATTTTGGCGGATTCAGGATACTTTCTAGTAAAGTTACCCAAGGAGTTAGGGTTAATACACCGCATCATTTTGTACCTGGAGCACTGTCGCTGTAAGGCGTTTGCCTGATTTGGTCCACATTGGCACCATGCCAAGCTTGACGGTCAGCAGGCCACACCTCTTGGACTGCCCAGGTAGCCACTCCTCCCTCGTCCAGGGTGCATCTTTCAGGGGGCTAGGGCCTATAGTGTTCTTCACTCTGCTCCACTTCTGGACAAACTGTTCAAGGTCCTTGGGGACATCGCTGTCATACTCGTAGTCATAATATGTGCGTCTCTGGACTGTGTAGCTAGTACATATTCTGTTGATAAAATATCAAATATCAAATTCAAATAAATAGATAAATAAATCTTCAGTGCATTTGTATTGGGGGTTTGCAGTGCACTAAGCTACCACAATTTACAAAGTCAGGCATAAGCCGTTTCGCACATGCATGCAGTTGCATGCGCATATATATGCGTGTACTTTGTGCATGCGCATGCCAATAATCTCCATGGAGATCATGCATTGTCTTTTGCGCTTCCCTCTAAAGATGGCAATACCTGCGGAATGGCTTATGGCTGTTATTAATTCATTCATGTCAATAGTGAACAGCACTATAGTTAGGCAGATTCATGAACATTTTAAGTTTCTTCAATTTTTTAAAATATTATATCACCGGAAAGAGTAAAACATAAGAAATAAAATGAGGTATCAATGGTCATGATAGGTTAAACCTATGCAAAGTTATAGATTTTTGTTGATTTAAATTTCTGGTCATTTTGGAGGACAATTTCAGTTTAAAAGTTAAGAGCATTGGTAAAAAATTGCTAATTTCTTTAATTGAAAATTTGAGCCTTATTTATTTCTCATCAATTTGTTATAGGCCCTATAAATATAATAATTAATATAAATATAAAAATAATTGTTTAAGTCATTTGAAATAGTAGGCCCCCTAACAATTACCAAGCACCAATTATATGCCAATAAATGATCAAAAACTAAATAAAAACAAATTTAAGCCGGTCACACTAGCGCTGACAGAAAATTGGGTATCGCAAAATAGCGCCACCAACGCTAAGTACATTGAAGTAACGTGTTATTTTGGGTCTAAATTAAATACAATAAATAACAAGCCTTAACCCCCAGTAACAATTCCACTATGGGTTCATCTCGCTGGAGCACTATCTGAAGTCTAAATTCTAATGATATACAAACCTTGTTATTCTTTTACTTCTGTTCAAAACTGAGTTTTTCGAACAAAGTTGTATTACTCGCGTGATAATCGTGGGCGCCGCCATCTTTGGAATACCGAAGCCCTTGTTTATCGCTCAATCCTATTGGGCAATTGTATTGCCAGTTCCACAGTTTGTCCAATCGTAGCGTCTGTGTTTTAACGCTCCTGTTTGACGACTGTTGTATGCAAAATATATGGGACTCATGGAATGAATTGAACGGGGTGGCATGTTGCGCGCGTGTTGATCTTATTATTTTATTTTACAGCTCAGCAGGGAAATTTAGACGGTTTCGTCGTTTTTAATGACCAACTCATGGATCCAGCTCATGTTTCTCGGTTGAAGGAAGAACAAGAGCGTTCACTCGACGAAACATTGGCGAAAATCAAGAAATGGTGCGTGAGTTCTGCTCTGTTGCTTGTTGCTAGCTGCCGGCGTAACTGTTACTGGTGGTACATGATCGGGGCCGGCCGGGAAGGGGGGAGGGGGAGGAGGGGGAGGGAAGAGGAGGGGGAGGGAAGAGGAGGGGGAGGGAAGGGGAGGGGGGGGGGAGGGGGGAGGTGGGCTAGCCTGTAACTGTGTATAAGCACAATCAGACTTGGGGGGAGGGGGATTAAGCAAGCCAGGCTTTATTAACAAAATTAAAATACAAAAAATAAACAACCAAAAAAACAACAAAAAAACAAAAACAACCCCCCTCCCAAAAATAAAATAACAACAACAGCATGAACAGTGAATGTCTGTCATCAGTGTTTGGATTTTTTGACCGATTCAAATTTAGTCTTGTACTTGAAGAGGCTTGAAGTTTGAGCAGTGATGTTATTTAGAATTCTACCACTTTGGCATTGAATTGTACTTTTCCATTTTCACACTGCCGTCAACAGGGAAAAGTTTAATGATGACTACACATCTCTGCAGGAAAGATTACGAACACTTCCGGACAAAATCACTCATAACATTATGGTAAGTTTTATTGACAGTGTCAGTGTATTACTAGCATGCTTGGCTAGGCTTAGCAAGGGGGACCTCCTGTTATCTCCAATTTAACTACTGTGAAATTGAATTTCTCCACAATCGACCCAAAGTACATGTATAAACACTGTCCTCTGTCTGTGTCCATAACATTTCTATTTGAGATACATGTGCATTGTACAGTACATGTAAGACTACTCATGATAGTCAAACAATCCGATAAAAAAACGGTACTCATACGGTACACTCGGTTAGAATTGTTTGTGCCTTGTCTTAGACTAGAGCAAAAACACTTTATCCCATGGCAACATTTTTGAAGTTTCCCCAACTGCTAAGCTTAAGTTAAACACACCATGATGGCACCAGTAATATATTGAGAGACACTTCAAATTCTAATCACCAGTTGAGGCTAATCACATTTCATAAACCTGAATTTTCAACTTTTTTGGGAGTGTTTCCTCTTAATCTTCACCCCTCCCCGGCCTTTAAACCTTCAAGGATCATTGATGTAATCAGTTGAACAATTTGTAGCTCTGGCCGAATAGCTAGCCATTGCTTCAGGAGGGTGGATACAGATTACAACGAGGTGTCTTGCTCAAGGACACTATAGTTCCTCCCACCCTAGATCTCCAGACTGGGTTGGAACTGTTCAGCACAATCTTGAGTCTTGCGCAAGTTTATTGTACTCCCTCCTCATATCCCTATGAATGGATTTCATTTAAAGGGAAATGAGCTCAGGATGGAGAACAATAAACTTGTGCAAGACTCCAGATTGCGCTCGACAGAACCAACATTTATGATCAGTCCGGGCACCATGGAAATGTTTCTATTTATTCAGCTGGTCAAGCATGATCAAGTAAATCACATTCTTTCCAAATACAGGTGCCGTTTGGACCAGTAGCCTTCATGCCCGGCCAGATTGTACATACCAATGAAATCATGGTTCTGCTGGGTGACAACTGGTTTGCAGAACGATCCGCCAAGCAGGCTTGTGAAATAATCGTCAGAAGGAACAAACGTAAGAAAAACAAATCCACCAGCTAGGCCTGTGAAATAAAAAAAAGTAAGACAAGGAACTGTCGGTCAAATAAACAGGCCTGTGAAAAAAATGACCGATGGAAAGAAATGTTAGACGAAGGGTGACTGACTAGATTTGGCACAGTTTTCAAAGAGATCAAAGTTTCCTAGTCTTGTGCTTAAATTGCTACTTTGCAGAAAATGTACCTAAATTTGGATTCATAGAAGAAGAAACGTCAAGCGGAAGATACTGAGGAAACGAAACCGTTTCACCAAGTAATGCTTCAGCTTACAATTTTAACAAACATTTGTCTAAAAGTACACTTGATCATAGTTATTTCTAGAAATCAAGTTTTAGCTCATTCAGCGGACCAATGCAAATAATGCATTTAATTTATAATTTTGGTGGTTTTATTTCTTCAAAAAAATGAACTGCAGAATCTCGTACTCGTTCATTAATGTATATTCTGTTGACATTCTTTCAAAGATACAAATATTGCATTGTCCTAGATGTGAAGAGCATGCTGTCAGACCTGGCCAAACAGCGACATCTCCTGGAGTCCAGGCTAGGCTTCACTGCCGAACTGAAGGACATGAGTGAGAACAAGGGGGATTTGGTGGACATCAGAGAAGAGTACGACCCTGAAAAGGAAGCTCAGTGGAGAGGTCAGATTGTCCTTTTATAGTTGTTCTATTAACCAGTTCAAGTCGGGATTATTTTGACATTAACGGACCCAGCCGCGGGAATATTTTTCCCGAGCCTAGATGCAGATGGTTCAGGCAGAATCAGGCCGTAATCTGCAGGCAGAACACCCTGATATTTCAGGCCTTGCTTGCTGCCAGCGGGTCGCTGACAGATAGATACCGGTCTCCATCGAGTGCGTGTTTATCAGTCATCCGTTCCGAGTACGGCAAAACTTTTGCCTGTTAAACTCATCATCCGACTCGAACTGGTTAAAAGGTCATTGCGGGTGTGACCCATTCCATTTTACCCAGAGGGATGCAGCCTCGCCATGGCAACCACATCTTCTGCTGTCCACTTCTAACAAAATCCAACAATCCAACAATGGTAAAAAGCTGTTGTTGGATTTAACAGTCTTTTCAAAAACTGCATGGTGTGTTGCATTCTGTCCTATTTAGCAGGGTGGAAGCAACTTCTAATAAAATTTCACTTGGATTAATTATGTTGGATTTGGCAGGGCTCGTACAAACAAATACCTTTTGTATTTTGTTGGATTCAGCAGGGTAGCTGCAAAATGCCAAGGCTGGTGTGTAGGTGGTACACTGCAGAATCCAACCAAATTTGCTGTTGGATTTTGTTGTATTTAGTAGGCTTCTCATTGCAGTATTGCTGGAAATTGTTGGATTTAGCAGGGCCATATGAAAAACATTGAAGCGGGTTAGGGTTAAATGTATTTGATACCTCTCTATAAGAATATTAATATTCTCATTAAACAGAAGAACGTAAGAGGAAAAAGAGAGAAACTTCTGCTGCCAGCAAGCAAAGTAACCCTCCGGTAATCAACCAGCCATCTCCCCAAAAGGCTTCCTTTGAGACAGCATCCGATCATAGAGGAGATCCATCAGAACATTCCGGCATCTTGTATAGTCAGTTGCAAAGTACAGGAGCCAAGCCTACAGAATTAGGGTCAGGAGTTGGTGGGACTGAAGGAGCAAGGAGAAATAAGGATAAAGAGACGGGTAGGATAAAGGAGGATGATGAGGGCGTGGCCAAGGGAAAGATGACGGAGAAAGAATTGTGGGCGAGACTGGATGAGCTTGAACGACAAGAGGAGCAGCTTGATGAGTTGGCATTGTGAGTTTAGTACTTGGGTTGATGACCTGCACTTGGCTATCTTAACCCAGACAAATCAGTTCAACCTCGCATGTGCACAATGGCTTATCTCATGGGTCATTCGGGATAACTAATGTGCACGTATGAACGCGCAAGGTGGTCGCACAATGCGCACATGTTAAATTCAATCGAATGGGCTTTCACATAACATCGTCAGTAATTTTATCCCGGATAACCTTTGACCTGGACTACTTCATTGAGATACCGAAGTGGCTTAAATCTGACTATATAGTGCGTGTTCAGCAGGCCACTTTTGGATAAGAATGGCTTCAAGATGCCACCTCTTCTAGATCTTCACCTGTATATGCAAGTGGTGATAAGTTAAGAGCCCCTTAACCTGTCTCTGTATGGTAGGTCCTGAAGATCAACTTAGAGAAGGCTTAAAGTGGTACTTGTTTGTGATTTTCAGTGAGTCTGATGGGGAAATGGAAGACACTGATGAACAGCAGCCGAACGACGAAGTAAGCCTGCATGTCCATTGGCGTGATGAACAGCAATCGGACAACAAAGAGGACCGTGGTTCCCAAACAATACCAGCAACAATCCTATTCAAGCATACTGAGTCGGCAGAAGCCAACGCCAAGGTATGATGTGACTTTTCACACTTCAGTCATTGTCTAAAAACCAACATCTGAACTGAATCTGATCTGATTCCTCACTGCTCTCCTACTCTCATTGTGCTAATAGTTTTTCATTAAATGCTTTCACCTCTTAAAGGACGATGGCTGTAGCCGCGGTTTGAAAAAGACCGCCTGGCCGGTTGTCGTCTATATGCGCATTCCTGCGCATGCTTAATCCATTGTTTCCATATTGTTTGCATTACGCTTGGCTTACAATGACCTATTTACCCCTTGCATACAGATGACGCCATATGGTGTAAACAAAAAGTGGCACCAGGCCGGATGACGCCATTTGCCGCTGTTTGTGCAGTTTCAATCCATTGTTGGATTATTGTTTATGTTACGCTTGACTGCACAAACACATTGTAGCGGTTCGCTTGGCTGCCAGAGCCAATGCGACACCCCGACGTCTCCCGTAAAATACCGTGCCCAAGGGGTTAATAACAGCCGGGCACTGATGAGATGGGGTTTGACTTTGAGATGTTACAGCAGCGATCTTAAGAACTGTTGAAGCCTTCCACATGTGACTGTTTTCAAGTTTGATATTACAGTTTTAAGTTGGTCAAGCATACAAAGCCCATTGTGAACAAATGCAAAATATCTATCCTTAAGAAGGTTCGTTTCTATGTAGGAAGAATCTCTGAGATAGCCAATTCATGTTGGAGCAAGTTTGAGCAAAACATTGTGAACCAGTGGGTTATTTGTTAGGTACCTTGCACCTGTGGAATAATGTCCGAGGACAAATATGGTTAGAAAACCGCTGTGTTACTGGTCCCCGCTTCACCTCAGTTTTGCGTGACAAATGTTGCTATTAAACCGGTGTGAGCGTGCCCTGTAGGCTGGTTCCGGACGATCACCTAGACATTGTTAATGACCAGACAAGGTTCTGGCAAGGTAACAAGTCTATCGTAGTTCGCACTAAACTTGCTCTTTAAAGATGTTGTTGATTGCTGAGAGAAGTCTGCGTCATTTTTACATTTTTATGTAGATTGCGTATTGTAAAATCAAACATGAAATACAAAAAAAGTGACTTTTGAGAACTATTTTTATGAAGTCGCTCCAGCACAGCACAACCAGCTGGTGCCATTTGTCTAAAAGACGTGCTAGACAGTAGTGCTAGACACAAAAGGGGAGTTTTATGACGTCAAATTGTTTGCTGCCCGCAGCGACAACTTTGAGACAAATGGCACAAGCAGGCTACGTTATACAGGCCTAGGGACTTGATAAAAATAGCTCTCAAAAGTCACTTTTTTTGTATTTCATGGCAGAAATAATTTGCCGTTTGATTTTGCAATAGGCAATCTACATAAAAATAGAAAATGACGCAGACTTCTCTCACCACTGAACTTCCTCTTTAATGTCTATATACAGGTCTCAATTGAATCCACGACCACTCCCACTGAAAGTCCAACGGCAGTGAGGAACCCTGCTGACATCTACAACCAGTACCTGTCATTATCAGCCCAGAGTCCAGAGGGAGGAGCTCCAATTGATAAAACTGCTCCTCAGACGAGCCAGCTGTTGAAGTCCATTCTAAAGAACGGCTCCAGTTCCCATGCAGTAAGAGGAGCAGAGGGCGTAGATGGGATGCAACAAAAGGAGGCTTCACATCATGTCATTCTTCCAGCACCAGTCTCGGTGAGTCTAAGCCGTGTTCACGTACATTGGCCTTTTTAAGTAAAACCGTGGTCCAATGGTTAGTGTGTCTGACTCACGTGCGATGGTATGTGGGTTCGAACCCCGCCAGGGGATTATGGTGCTTGTGTGCTTGGGCAAGATACTTTACCAAAATTGCCTCTCTCCACCCAGGAGTATAAATGGGTACCTGTGAGGGTAGAGAACAGATTGCGCTGATCTCGAACTGCTGCATAGAACTGATCTCAAGGCCTGATGACCAGGGGTAAAAATTGTAAAGCGCTTTGAGACATTTGTATAAAGCGCTATATAAGCACCGCATTATTATTATTAAAACTTACCGAGACAACGGTAACATTTCCCATCAAGTCCAGTGTGAACAGCCTGATGAGAGGTTTCCCTTTCAGTTACTTTTTCCCAAGTCCAGTGGTACCCTGGTACCCTGGTACCCTGCACAGGGTAACCACACATACACTGTTTGTGATTTCTTTGACGTGGTGTCACCGTGTGGCCATTTCTTCATATAGTGCGCTCGTTTTAGTTTTCCTATTTTGATGGCAGTCTCGGTAGATATTATGGATAGCATCAGACGTTTTTATAACCCTGTGAATGATCAGAGCATGGGCCATACAAAGGTAAATGAATTAGGCATTTAAAAGTTGGAACAAACCCTTGGGACTGACTTTTCAAATGTCATTTCAATCCAGGCATTTTCAGGTCAGGTGACGGAACGACCCGACACAGCAGTGAACCAAGATGCAGGAGCGATAACTCTTCCAAGCAGTATGGACACGAAGACTGCCCCGCCCAAGAAAATATCTCGATTTAAGGCAGCTAGGCAACAGCAGAGGTGACAATTCAATGATAGCAAGAAGGAATGACTGGAAACATTCCTCATTTTTATCTTGATAACAGTGATGTAGTCGGTTCAGTCTAATTCAAGTCTTACCCTCGGTCAAACCAAGGCACTGCAGCGGAAGTAGTTTTTTCGTAATTTTTTAATTACTAAAACATCTTTGGGCCAATATTGCTCAATTTTTTTTTGAACTTCAGTCGGAACCCATAGTTTGAGACTGTGCAATCACCTTTAACACAGAGGTCACACACCAGACATACCCTCTGGCATGTGTTTCGCTAAGCCCCATTCAAGTGTGTGTTATCTGATCCCTTTATACACAAAGGGGTTGCCACCTGGGCAGACCGCCAGAGCAATCAATAATTCTGTCATTGCCCACTTTTTGAATGGCAATGAGATGGTGTCTGACCCAGAAATAGCATCAGGGTACTCCTGGCTGGCCTTACGCGTAATACAATAATACTTCCGCTGCAGTGGCCTGGTGCCTGCCTGTGTATTTTTTTTACAAGGAGGCTCCGAGAGTTTTAAGCTATTAATAATGAACTGTAACAAAAGCATTCCTTTGTCATGGTTTATGCCTGTTACTTGTGCCTGTCAGCAGGGCCAAAAAATGCTTAAGCACAATAAAATTTGCTTAGTAAAATCAGGTTACCAGCCAAAGCTCGATGTGATTGTCAAGCTAAGCAAGTACCAGTCACAAGCAATATACCGGTACATCACGAGGAGTTTTGCTGGTAACCTGTTTTTATTAAGCAAGTTTTTTTGTGCTTAAGCAAATTTTCTGCTTAAGCGGCTCTATGAAATTGGCCCGAAACAGCCATGCTTCTGGGATTGAACAAAGGCTACAGTAGTGGACCAGCCAATATGACATTTTAGACTTTTGGATGGCATTGTTCGTTAGCAGGAATCTATTGTAGATATATCAGTCATAGGGTGGTTGGATGCCACCCTCGGTTTTGACCTTAATGGTCGAGGTCAAAAGGTCAAATGAGATCAAAAATTTGCATTTACATTATTTCACACAGCATTTGGTACATCTGTCTGTGGAAACCATTTTTACTAACATTTGCATGTAATCCGGCCGTTTAGTCAACCAGCAAACTTTCATCTTTACACAAGTATATTGCAGTACGAAACACAAAAATGTGTTTTTGTGCCTATCAAAATTGTTTGCGCACCCTCTTGTTCTATATAAGCATTTTTGAAAGAAAAAAACACGACCTTAAAATTACCTTTAAGCTCAAAATCAAGCGTGGCATCTACCCATATTTTCTTCCCCACCTATATTGATCTAGCATGGCTGCCTTAATGCACTGGACAGATTTTCTAGACATGTTTAGCCGATGTATAATAGGACTGGTGTTCATCTTGAGGAGTTGTCTTGGTTTTAGAAGTTGTGAAGAGATTGATAAAAGAAATATGTAGTTCAGTTTGTTTTCACACAACAATCCTGGTCAGAGTTGTAATTGAGTCAGTCACAAATCAATCACAAGCTACATGGGATGAACAATGACAAAGGAATGCTTTTGTTATATAAAGTGTTTGAATAGCTTGTTACATGGCTTGAGACCAGACCTGTGATGACTCGATTACCAATGCTGCTGAGTGTAATCTAGATGTTCCTTTCGAGTGCCTATGTGACATCATGCCTTAGCTATAGTTTGAATGTAATTAAATGTGCATAGATGTAAAAACCCAATTTATGCAATTGCTATGGAAGAAATTTATAGTAACACAGAAATAATGCTGTCCTATATGTATTCGTGATCACATGGAACGATTCCGTTAATATTTCTGGAATGAGCTTATTTAGTAAAAAGTGGATACGGTGTGATGGATTAGGTTCAGGAATAAATTATACTATTTTGTACCAAAATGAATGATGGAGATAAATGAGGAAAAGTGAACACTGTATTGTGGGTTATACATGTATTTGGAACATTCTGTATATATGTACCCGTTACATGGTTAACTTAGTATACCATGAATTCTGTCCAAACTGCAAACAAGTCATCTTTTAACTTCTTTGTTCGCCCCGAACAAGCATGAAAAGAAAATGAATTAGGGATGAGATTGGCCAAAAATGAAAAATCCACCCAAAAACCAAGAAAAATCCACGAGGACTCCAGGTCAACACAGTTTGTATTTGCCTGAAGGCACCCCCTTAAAATATCAATTTTTATTGGTCTATATCCACTTTTACAGGTAAAAACACCTTAAGGACAACACCTCAGGAATTCCAGATTGCAAAAGAGATTCTTGAAAAATCCTGACAATATCTCACCCCCGCAATGCTATTTTTTCAGTCGGGTTTGTATTTGTGTTACAAACCAATATTTTGAACGGGCCCTTGTTTCATCTAACGGCCAGGTCATACTTCATGCAAATGCGATACGAATTTGTGAAAGTTCAACACATTTCAACTTATAAAAATCTAAAAATATATTTTAAATAAATCAAACTCTCACGGCCAAAAGGTCCAACTGCTGTTAAATGTACAGCAAATTAAAAGTTATCACAAACATCAAAATATTTGCTATTAAATGAAAAAAATTACACTTGTAGTTAAAATGTCTGTGAATCTTCGCCGTGAATGTTTCATAACTTCAATTCACATTTGCGTGAAGTATGACCCAGTGATAACTCATGTCTCATGAATAACATCCAACCTAATTTTGGTCTTCACATTTTATTGCTGACAATGTTTAATATTTCAACATTTAAAATAAGCAACCGAGTAATAAAATAGCGCAGGTTCTCACATTGCAGACACTTAAGCAATTCGGTACGTATACTGGATAAACATGGAAGATTACAGCCTTGGGCAGTCAAACTCATAAAGGTACTAAGATTATATTTCATTTTGGTAATTATAAAAAAAATGCTTAAGAAGACTGTTAGCTAAGCAGACTACTTTTTTTGTTTTAAAGTTTTTTTAATGTATTAGTACCAATATATTGTCTTCAGAATTTACAAGAAAAAACAATGTCCGCAAATCCACTGTTGCCATGGTAATGGCAGCCATATTGGATTTCAGTACAATTACTTAATCATTAAGTTTTATGGGAAAAGTTTAAAACATTATCTAAGTTAGTACAGAGCCCCTTTTCACAAAACCTATACTTTAAAGGAGCACCCTATGACGTAACCTCAAAAAAAAAAATCTTAGCAATTTGCTTAGCAAACAGTCCCCTTAAATGTAGTGTACACGGTTGGTAATTATTACGAAATACCTTACTAGACTAAGTTAATAGTGGTCTCAATCATCCTGTGAAATGATGGCACCAGATGTGCTGTCGTTGTCAAGAAAAGTGGAAATATATATCGTTTTCCAACAATTTCCAGCTGGAAAACTGCCCTGTAGCCGTTAGTCAAGGCGCACGTCGGAAAACATCATAAATTTGCACTTTTCTTGACAATGACAGCACACCGGGTGCCATGATTTCACAGGATGCTTGAGACTGCTATTTACTTACAGTCTAGTATGGTATTTCGTAATAATTCAGTAGTTTTTTATGTTTGCAAATGATGTATACTACAAAATAAATTACAAATTAAAAAAATCAACAGATGAAATGTTTAACAAATTGTTTCAACTTTACATCTACGAAAATCTTTCTTGTTGAAAGCCAGTTTTTTTGCCTGTTTTTGAACAAATGGACAGATGAAAACCTGTCTACAATGATATAGATCTTTACCATCATTGGTAAAGGACTACGATAAAAGTATTTGAAAGCGATTGTGAAGGCTAGTCCCTGGGATAGTCTATGTAAGTAACACATGCTGATACTGAGCTAGCTAGTTGCTGACTGCTAGCTGCAATGACACATCTTGACATCAAATCAAGAGGTCCACCTGGAGCAAAAATGAAAATAAAAGAAATTAATTCAACATTCTGGGGGACGTGCAAATGCATGGAGATCATAAACTTATTCAACATTTTATTACACATTTTATTACACAGTTGAACAAAGAAAATTGGCCATTACTGAAAGTACACCTACACCCTCTGGATTACCACCCTGGTGCTCGATCAATTTAACTTATCTACTGTTTGTGAGACTCTCCCCCCCCCCCCCCAGCTGTGAGTGGTCAATTAGTGCATATGTACTTTGACATCTTTTAAAAAGTGTGTATACACAAACATCTTTGTTTATGCGTATATGCAAACAACTTTGTTTATGCACCACACACTGTTAAATGGGGCCAAGCAAGCTCCGTGCACAGTGCTAACGCAGTGAGTAAGTTTGAGCAGACGTTTAGCCCTCATACTGACCCTTACCTTTAGGATCGATCATGACCCCACCTGCCTCCCTGAGTATGATGTCACCTGCGGCCATGTCCCAGCAGTGAATACCGTGTTCAACATATACATCCCCACTACCTCGAGCTACCTGGCATATATTCAAGGCAGCTGAGCCTAGTGAGCGTACCCTGCAGGTGCAGTACAAACATTTGATTATATTTAAATGCCAAAAGAGCATCAGTACTTTAAGTTGCTATATACAACACCTGAATAAATTCCAGCCATCCGATTGGTGGATCGTCGCTCACGTGCATTGAATTATTCGTCCCATCGCACGACGCGAACCCGCACCGCCCAAAAAAGTTCTATCACATGGTTCTATCAAACGGTAACGCGTTTGATAGAACTTCCCCGCCGCTACACCACGGCTGTCATTGGACTGGTTCCCGGTCCCTCCGTTGTCCTTCGGACTTCAAATGTATATTATATACATACGAGGACAAGGAACCAGTCTAGGCTGTCATTCACACAAAATGGCGGGCGGTGTTTCCGAACCGCGGTTTGTTTTCCTAATATTGGAACTCGTAGGCGGTGCTGATGCTGCTAACACAAAGAGACAAATGAAATATGCAGTCAAACGATTAGAGGAATTTGCAAGACACGCAGGAACAACAATTAAAGCTTTAACTGATTCGGAACTGGACCACTTTTTGTCGCAGTTTTATGCGGGACTGAGAAGGTAAACGGCATGTTGTACACCAAGAAATCCATGCATCCAATCTGTCGGATTTATTCAGGCGTTGTATAAAACAAATAATGAATGTTTCACATTTGTGCAATGGTAAGAATAATTTCATACCATCGCACTCATAAACATTAATTATTTGTATAATATCAGACTATAACAACTCCCCCCCCCCCCTGCGACGGCATTTGAGGAATCATAGAAAACAAAATGAAAATTTTAAGACGGTTTTAAGACAGTTCAGACATTCTTCGCCCAACCTGGCACAAAAAGCTGGATACGCTACTGTTTAGTCTGTATTAACACCATAGTAATATGAATGACACATTGATAGGAAATTCAGGTCAAATTTCTCATTTTAATTTTGGTCATCAGTCTGAAATATTTTCAAAATATTTTCAAACAAAAGTTTAAATACCTTTTTTCCCCTTCACAAGATCACATTTTAAAATGTTCCCAGCTCAGCCCAATCAGCAAACAAAATAATTTCACAGAGGTAGCTTCTCTATGGTGTGCTCGAAAGTACCGCATTCTTGCCAAGTCAACGTGTGTGCTCTATTGACCAATGACAGCTATGTACGCCACATGTATGCACACACATCAGACTTTTGTCGGATCATAGTTGCAGCAGTGATCGGTCAGTATCAAAGTGCTGGCTTAATTGATCTGGTGTACTAAGAATCTACTCCAGCAATTTGGTGGATCGAGTCGAAAACGGCCTTATGCTACGTTGCTCTGCAACATATCTTGGAATAATTTGGTAAAGAATATTTACAAGTGGGTAAAAGCAGTGCAGACGGACAGGATTTATGACAAAGGTCATTTTGACATTGACATCTGTAAGTACGGTGTACCTACCCATGGACCCCATGGTGCAGCAGTGACCTTATGTTCTGAAGTTTAGCATCCAGGTGGGCACTAACTCGACTAGAACCCATCTCAAACAGGGCTAGGCACTGGCTTATATCTGCAAACAAAACGAGAGCAAACAGCCAGACTTTTAAGCAAAGATGAACAATGATACATCATAAACGATTCTTCAGATGTTGCTACAGATAATTGCAAAGTTTTAATTTGTGTCCTAGGGGGAATCAGGTTGGTGTAGTGGTACTTTCCTCGCCTTCCACCACTGTGACCCTGGTTCGAATCCCGGCTGGGGCCAACATGTGGATTGAATTTTCAGTCCCTACCTGATTCCGTGGGTTTTCTCCAGAATTATTCTTTGGGGTTTTCCTCCCACCTCTAAAACTGTAACTTCCTTCCTCATCTTCTATCATATGGGACCCCGCTGGAAATAGGTCGAAAGACTTTCGTGGGCTATCCTGGCTGAATGCCGAAAAATAATAAATAAATAAAAAATAAAATAAAATAGGTAAACAGTAGAAAGTAAAAACCAAAACTACAAATTACAAGTCATTACAATAACTTAGTATAATAATCAATAACCCAGAAAATAGTTAGGGGCCATTCAAAATGTTAAATCTTTTTTAATTTTGATTTTCTTTTTTCGAAAATGTGACTGGGTGGGTCAAGGAAAAGTATTGAAAATCAGAATTCACTTTTCAATACAAAAAGAAAAGGAAAAACATAAAATAAAAGAAATTGACTGCAACCAATCATTCCCTACATTCTATGAACTAATGAAACAAGAAGTCATCAGGGCACACGTTCAAGCGGGGAGACCGACAGCTGCATCACGGCGTCACTGAACTGGACATTTAATTAAAACAATTTTCATTGAATGGCAAATCAATATTTTAATATCGAAAATTGGGGTGGGTGGGTGGGAGGGTAAAAAAATTATTGAAATTTAAAACACTGAAAGGCCCTTACAGATAAAATTTGTTAGGGGTAGTTGGGTAGGGGGTGGAGTCATTAATGAGAGGGGGGGTGTTACAGAATCACTTACCCTGTTGTTTGGAGCAGGTGATTGGCTTGCCATTGCAGTATGACCCCTGACCTTTTATCGCTGTAAACATCTCATCTACTATTGGATTATAAATAACGCCTACAACAATATTCTTGTTGACGGCAAGTCCAATTGAAACAGCTACAAATTGGAAACTGGAAACAAAAACAAGAAAAAGAAATTTGTTGGTTGATTTTTTTTAGCCCTTGCTTTTTATTCGGAAAACTTTCTTCGGAAAAGCAAAAAAGAAAATTTTAAAAGGTTTAACCCTAACCCTCCAGGGTATTTTGGCTAGAAAACCCTGCCAGACGCATCAGATTGCATACTTCGTCACATTGACTTGTGTCCAGAGTGCAGCAAAGTGAAGCTGTCAGCACAGATGCACTGTGCTGTGTCTGGCAGGGTTAGGGTTAATGCACTGCCATCTCAATTCATTTCAATCTCATTATCTAATTTAAGGCAAAACATACAATCTTGTTTATTTTAGCATCCTACTTCTAGAAAGAGAAGAGGAGACCTTTTTAAACATTTTTTAACCCTCCCTCTCCAGGTGCCAAATTGGAACCAACTACCCTATCTATCAAAACCTATCAAGTGACAGGTTAAGACACACAAGCTGTGGGAGAGGAGAGGATTTGGTTTTTCGATAGTTTGGTTGTGATAGTTATAATAGTAGGAGGGTTAATGTTAAAAATATTTTGGGGCTTACTTAGTTTTCGTAGACTGCTACTTTGAAAGTTTAGACAGTGATGGTAGAGTCCATTTAAGTATACACTGCCTGTGTTCTTTTTAGTTTCACCCCTCCCAAAAAATGTATTTCTTTAAATTGGTATTTTACTTTTTAATGAGACACTGAACGAACCCCCCCCCCCCCATTTAGTTATGTGGGGGTAACAGACCTTACCTATGAACAAAGTTTGTGGTCCCATCTACAGGATCTATAATCCAAGTCGGATTATCTGTCAGTTCACAGTGACCACCGGCTGCAGTTGTCTCTTCACCTATAAAACTGATGTCGAAGAGAAGAATTGGACTACATACATATTTGGCAGGTTTCAGGACAATTTGAGTGTTACTATCAAAAGTTCAAGATAAATTTAAAGTCCGAATTTCACTGTTTTATTAACAAAATGAAGCCTGTTTTGACAGACAAAAAGCAGCGCTAGTAACATTTTGATTCAGAGTCTGAAAATAAGGCAAATTACGGCTGATTATACTTGTGGAGGTCTAAAATTAGCCAATGAAAAGCCTAAAGGTTAGTTCATACTGCTAACGAATGTGAAGTGAATTTATGACATCAATGCTGAATACTTGTGCAGTGAACTCGCAAAAGCTGAACACAATTATACTTCTGCAAATCTTTGCCGCAAAAGTTTCATGACGTCAAATTCATTTCACGTTCACATTCGCGTGTAGTATGAACTGGCCTTAACCCTAACCCACCTCAATCCTCCAAAATCCTCCTTGCAGTTTTGGAGGATTTTGGAGGATTGAGGATGAATAGTATTTTTTTTAAAAGAGGATTTTGGAGGATTGAGGATGAATGGTGTTTCAAGCAAGAAGGATTTTGGAGGATTGAGGATGAATGGTATTTTTTTAAAAGGAGGATTTTGGAGGATTGAGGATGAATGGTGTTTAAAGCACATGAGGATTTTGGAGGATTGAGGATGAATGCATTTTTTGGGGCAGGGTAATCGGAGGATTTTGGAGGATTGGGGATGGTTCCTAGCACAAAGGGTCTAGGGGGTTAGGGTTAAGTCACGCTTTTGCCTGAAATCTAACGTCACTGTGTTTAACTCACAAGAAGAGAACTTGATATAAGTCAGAAGAGATATCTGCCCTTCCCGGCGTGTTGTTAAGCATTATATGCTCAATGCTTACTGTGAGAAAAATTCACAGGCCATACAACATGGAACTGCATGGAATTGGAACTGCAGCATGGGAGGGGGGGGGGGGGGAAGAACAATTGATTCTTTGGCCCATGAATTACCTGTGGTCAGGAAATTTGCTTCTGAGGAAGGATATGATAAGTTGTTCCACCTTTTGATCGGTCTCTGTTACTAGGTCTGCTGGGGAACTTTTTAACTCGACGGCCTTCTTGCTCCGAAAGGTAGATCGAATCTCCTGTTAATATAATCACGGGCCATACCATGTTACAATGCACCTAATCAATATCCAGGCAGTCAAACTAAAAAATACAAAATGACAATATAAACTTTACTTGTATATTACAATGTACAGTGTATGTATATTACAAACAAATACATACAAATCTCAAAGTCCTGAAAGATGCTGTTGCCCGTGCTTTTTAGCATTAGTTAGGTAATAAGCTTTCTAATGTGACATTCTACATCCCCTTCCCTCCCCCTCCCCTCCCCTTCCCCCTCCCCTTCCCTCCCCCCTCCCCCCCCCCCCCCCCCCCAAAATACAAAAAACAAATTGGCCCTAGAACAGTAACTAATCAAGTACACACGGAAAATAAACACCATTGGGGTGGGAGATCGGGCTAGGGAGATGGAAGGGAAGGATCTGATAAAGGTAAGCATGGAAAAAGGAAAAAAGCACCAAAAACAAGGAATAATTAAAAACCTAAAATCCCTTAACATTAAAAATGATTCAGGAATATTACAACAGAAAAAAATCCTGCTGCTGATAATTTAAAAAAAGTTTACTAGGCCTATATCTTGTCTTGTCTTGTAGCCTACAGTACACTTCCGGAATTCTTCCTCTTGGGAATATAAGTATCTGGAAGCCTTGACGAGAAATGGGCGCAATTAAGTGTTTATATCTAGTCTGTGAGGGCTGTCGTAGGATGTTTTGAGGGATTCCTTAAACTGTTTTGTGGAAGTAGCGTTGACTATTTGCCAGGTTGGGCAAGACATTCCATTGACGGTTTCAACAACAAAAGACTGTATATATATATATATGAGGAGTTGATGTGTGATGAACAATTTCGAACTGCTTGTTATGCGAGCGTCTTGTCTTATTTACTTCCGTCTTAATGTATAGGTTGGGGTTGACGTCGATTTCACCGTTGATCATTTTGTAGAGGGCACTAAGTCTTTGGTTCAGGCGTCTTTGTTCCATCGAGTCCCAGTTCAGTTTATGTAGCATGTCAGTCACAGAAGATTTTGGTTTATAGTCGTCGTATAATTATGTAATAACAATAGTGTTTTATCTTTTTACCAATCCCTAGGCTGTGTAACAAACAGTTATCCACTAACGTTATTGTTGAAATATAAAATAAATAAAAATAAATAGCCTAGTTCACATAAATAATAAATGAAAAGTAAATCTTCCATCACGTCATCACCAGACCAGGCATGATGACTGTACCACCAACCGGGCCACCAAACACTGTTAGTGTTACCCATCCCACACACTACTTCCAAAAATGTAAGGCAGCCTTACATTTTTGGAAGTACCCACACACGTAGTATTTATTTTTTCATAATACTGTAATTGTAAAAGTAGATAAAACCTTTTTATAGCTCCATGATAAAACACAAGTAATTTCCTGTACAAATTTAATCTCTTTTTCCAGAGGGAAAACAGCCTCATTACTATATAGCGCTGGCCAACCATGGAGGACCTTCCTCCATGGGCCAACCATAGAGTTATATAACTCTATGGGGCCAACCAACTACTGGCCCGCCCTAGCCTGGCATGCAGAGCTAGCTAGAGTAGAGATAAAATTAATGAACCGTGTCACTGTCGCTGTGTCAGATTTCGTTGATTCGGCCGAATTCAGCCCTTCAGTGACTCTCCAAGATTCCAACTTACCTCCCCAGCCATCTTGGCGATCTCAACTGCAGCACAAAGATACTCCTGATGGACCTCCATATCTCCTTGCAGTTCCTCCATAATTTGCTTTATCCCCTACACGCTTTTCGCCAACAACTAAAAACAAGGGTGTCTTGGTGATCACGCGTAATTAGATGCATGCAGTTTTCTACATTGATTCATGTACATGTGTACAAATCTGGATAGATCACATGGTGTTCAAGTTGACACACCGTCCGCCATCTTTCCACTCCATGCTATGCGTGAACGTAACGTACGTAAAGCTAGGACAATCATGTTGGATAGGCAGCACAATGCAATGATGGATGTTTAACGAGTGGTAATATGGAGGCTGCTGGCGACAGTTTTGTTCGTACTGCGCGCAACGACCACGCCGCGCGCGCCGCGAATGAGCTATCCACGGATTTCGCCTCTCGTGCATCAAATGGTCAATAGAGGGCGCCATTTATTACCGTACGTGAACCTTGCAGTTGCAGTTTGCAGATGCACACTTGCATTTTTTTTGCAGTTGGTTTAATAAAAAAAACATGGCCAACGACCACCGCCGAGGGGATCCGGACAGGCGTGCAAAGGCGAAGTTGTCAAAAAATTTGATGCAGATGAAGGTACATTATTTAAATTGACATTTCCATAATCCATGCGATGATCATGCGTACAACATCATACAAGTTACAATACAACTCAGAGTCAGACTCATCGTTTTTGTCTGTTCCTCCATGGTCCGAGTAAGGGCCCTTTTCCGAGTTTTCGCCTTTTTAATCATGTCCAAATGTTAAAAATGCAAAGGGTCCAAGTTACATATCTATGTCCTTTGTTTGTTTATTTTATAGACTTACATTCTAAATATTCAAATATACCCGGCAGCATGCATCGTGTTTTACATAAATTTGGTTTCGGTTGGAATGACATCAAAGGTCACCATGGCGGGGCTCGGACAACTCGACCGTTGAGACAACTCGACCAGTGTGACTACTCGACTTGTAATTGTCTCAACGGACGACTTGGTAAACGGTCAAGATGTCTCGACGGTGGAGTTGTCTCGACGGTGGAGTTGTCTCGACGGTGGAGTTGTCTCGACGGTGGAGTTGTCTCGACGGTGGAGTTGTCTCGACGGTCGAGTTGTCTCGACGGTCGAGTTGTCTCGACGGTCGAGTTGTCTCGACGGTCGAGTTGTCTCGACGGTCGAGTTGTCTCGACGGTCGAGTTGTCTCGACGGTCGAGTTGTCTCGACGGTCGAGTTGTCTCGACGGTCGAGTTGTCTCGACGGTCGAGTTGTCTCGACGGTCGAGTTGTCTCGACGGTCGAGTTGTCTCGACGGTCGAGTTGTCTCGACGGTCGAGTTGTCTCGACGGTCGAGTTGTCTCGACGGTCGAGTTGTCTCGACGGTCGAGTTGTCTCGACGGTCGAGTTGTCTCGACGGTCGAGTTGTCTCGACGGTCGAGTTGTCTCGACGGTCGAGTTGTCTCGACGGTCGAGTTGTCTCGACGGTCGAGTTGTCTCGACGGTCGAGTTGTCTCGACGGTCGAGTTGTCCGACATCCACCATGGTCACATAATTCAAAGGCGATCTGACCTGTGACGTCACTCCTAAACCAAATTTTATGCAAAACATGATCCGTGCACATACTGCCGGGAAGATTTTAATGTACAGATGTAAAAATGTGACGTCAGAGGGTCCATCGTCTATACTCAATAAGTATTTGTGTATCGAGTACAGACGAAATGTATTTCTGTTACACCCCAACTATGGCAAAAAAGTAGGCCTATATTGCAAATACCACCTGAGTGATTTTGCACAATGGTCAAAAGGCAATGTGGGAAGGAAAAAGGCACAAACATTGCTCCCTTTTCCTTCCCACAGTTCCTTTTGATCATTATGCAAAAGCACCCGGGCGGCAATATTCCCAACCACTATCTTGGGCCAGTCCCAACTATAGTTGGGTCCCAGCTAGCTATACTCCGACTGATCAAGCATTGTATAGTTAGATTATAACATTTCCCAGTTCCAACATCTTTCAAATGTATGAAAATCAAATCACAAAATTGGCCCGATTTGGCCCAACATTGGGGGTGGGGCAGCCCGGGGGGGGGGGGGGGGGGGGGGGGGGGGAGAATTGATAGGTGCATAACAGTTACTTCGTGCTTTGTCTTACAGTTTATGCAACGCACCCAAGAGAGCAATATTCAGAAAGAGTTTGAAGAAGAACAAAGACGTCGTGTGGATGAGACCCACTGGGTTCTTGATCTACCGGAGATAACGGTCAAAGAGTGAGGAATCTAGCTGCGCCCTTCTCTATTCTCAATAGATGATTAAACTCCGCCCCTTTATCTGTTGACTAACTGCAGCCGCAAGTATGGTCCGATAACAATCTGACATGCAGAGTTGTATTCGAGTCCCTGCAAGTCCTTTCGCAAGTCCAGTCACAAGTCCTTTCATAAAGCCAGTCACAAGTAACTGGATGAACAATGACAAAGGAATGCCTTTGTCAAAGCTCATTTGAATAGCTTGTGATTGGAATTAGGACTGCAGGGCTTGTGATGGACTTGCAGGGACTTGTGATGGACTCAAATCCATCCCTGCTGACATGTGCGTAATTCTGGCATGCACAGTTGTGATTGGTCAATGTGACCAGCAAAGGGGTGGCTAATAATAGATTGGTCTGATGACTAAATTCACAAAAGTGAAAGTGAGGCTGCTCAATTAACTAGTCTCTATAAAGTACATGCCGAGTGCAATTAAGAAAATATAGTAATCGTCAATCGTAGATGAGCTTTGGAATTCTTCAGTGAAAGGGCGTGTCTCATGGATAAAATTATATAGGCTTTCAAGTATTCCTGCCCTTCCTACTCTTTCCTAATTGTTTAAAACTTTGCTCCTACTTTTTTCTTAAAATTAAAATTTTTCCCTACTTTTTTCCTATTTTTTCTCAACAGGAGTAAATTTGTTGTGGAGCCAAGCTTTACGGTATGCGAGGATCTCCAATTTGGGCGAATGTCCTTCAAGGGAATGAACCCGTCCATTGAAGTAAGACCATCCAGTTGATCTGACAAACCACACAAGTGAAGATCTGACCAAAAGACTGTTTGTTGACTGTTCTGATTGTAGTAATCTTGTTTGTCTTTTTTTATTCAGTTGTCAACATTGATACTCCATTATTCAGTGGATACAACCAAACATTTACTGTTCTGGCTAGTGACTGATATTTGTGACCCACTCTGCAAAAATGAGTCGGATGTCGCAAATTACACTTTCACGTACAGGGCGGTTTAATGTCTCAGATTTTTAAATATAACTACATGTATAAGAAATCGCACACTTAAAAGAATCGTTAAAAAAAACCCAATGCATTACACTACAGAGTTGTGCCATATATCAAATAAAAGCTTATTTCATGCTCTTTCACAGAGTTGGAGTCGAGTCTCTGCAAGTCCTTTCACAAGTACTTTCGCAAGCCCAGTCAGAAGTGCTTTCATAAAGCCGGTCGCAAGTAACTGGATGAACAATGACAAAGGAATGCCTTTGTCAAAGCTCATTTGAATAGCTTGTGATTGGGATTAGGACTGGAGGGCTTGTGATGGACTTGACTACATCTCTGCTCTTTCAGACCAACTGTAAAGCTTTAAAATGTATTTTAACACATCGGACTCATTTGTATAGAGTGGGTTACATTTTATTTTAACTGATTACTAAATGCGTCTGTTGTGTGTTGCAAGGCTAGTAAGATTTTGGCTGGTTATTTTTCTAAAATTATGGTCAGTTGTGTAGATTTCTTGTGCAGATGAGCGGGGACTTACTTCTGTTTTTTACATACATAAACTTGAAGTTTAGAGAAAATAGATGGAGTAGACATGTTCTCACATCCTTCCGCCCTCCCCCCGGACTGCCATTTATGGTTATTGTTAATATCATAACATTTATTGTTTGTGTGTCTTTCAGAAAATCATGCGCAATATTGACACCCAGGAAATGGAGGCAAAGTCAGAGGAGAAAGAACGAGAAATGACGGTTTCTGATGAAGAAATGGCAAGAAGGTAATATGCCATCTTGTCTCAACTAATATTTCGCAAGATTTATGTCTTCAAAATCTGTGAAAAATGAGGCAGAAATAAGTGAAAATTTTGAGTGACCGATATTGCACGAATATTTCCCGACAATCGTCTCAAAATAAAGGTTATGTCATGTGTTTATACAATTGTAAACATTGATAGTTATTTTGTCAAATTTTTCTGTTCCTGGCCAATTTTGGTGGGGGGGGGGGGGTATCAAAGTAACATCTTTCCTAAATGTTAAGTCTTGTAGAGCCTCGGCTTGTGTACAGTGTATTACTGGCCCAATTTTAATTTATTTTTGCATTTTGTGATTTACAGATACAGCACTCTGGTTGGCACAGTTGCAAATAAATTCACCAAAAAGCGTCATCGAACGCAAGCTGTGGAGGAACCGAAGGAAAAGAGAGTTAAGAAAGAGTTTAGGAAGCCACCAGATGAATGAAACCAGTGGTCACATTCCAAAGCGTCTCGAATATTAAGTAGATACCCAGGACCCTGAGCAGGGAAGGAGTGAACAAACTTGGATGTTTGTTTACTAGTTGCAGGTTGGAGCTATGCCGTTTGGTGACGGTCGATTACAGCTGCCACTTGGTCCCACCGACGATGGACCCAACAACATATGATTTCAATTGTTTTTGCCAAAAATGTATCTGAAGTAACCAAGAGAAGCTCAGAATGAACCACAAACTATAGAACCAAAGCAGCTTCCCTAGAACCCAAAAGTGTCCGGGGCTTTTGAGTAGGACGTGGGCCCCAAGCTGTTTAATATTGCTTCCTACCTCGTGTTCACAGGAATCCCTCGCTGTTTTCAACCAGCACTCAAATTTCTCCAGCTACAACTTGGACTGATGATCAGTCAGGACAGATCATCTCGTCGTCCTGTAAATGAACAAAATCTCTTCACAACTCTTGCAATAACTGTGTCGAGTATTTCAAGACGAAGCCAAGGCTTGATATAGTGCCAGTGGTCCCCCATACATCCAAGTGCTAGAGTTTGACGAGTTATTGTTAAGGGCAGGGGCTGATCCACGAACTCGTACAAGGGTACTGGCTGGAGATATTGAACAGATCTTTATGACTTTGCAGCAGCACCAAGCAGTGGTGAGATTTGACGAAAATATAAAATACACTAAACATTCAGAGGCATTTCTGAAAAATGCATAGGAAAACTGCATTTTCTACCAAAATACACGGTTCAGAATTGTCAAAAATAGTGTTGTTAGAATTAACTTAAAAGTAGACTGTTTTAGAGGTCATTGGAGTGATAACAATTTAAGGATAAAACAATCTGGAAAAAAATCTCGCCCCTGCTAAAGTTACTGCTTTCCTTTACCGTTTACCAGACCTAACCCCAAACCCCTTCAAGTTCTCTACGCACTCTGCTGAATCCGACACAATTCAACAGCTAAAATAAAAAATCTTTTGTTTACTGAACGGTTTAAAGAAGTCTAACAAAAACAACCCACTGTTGGATATTATTGGATTCAGCATGACTCAAAATGCAGGTAGTTTGTGTGGTTGTAATTTGAAAATCAAAAATTGTAAATTCCATTTAATTAAATCAATTTCAAATATCAATTCTGTTTCTCCATACAATAATGATTGAATTATTTATTTAAATTCTTACAGTAATTCCACAACACTTCAATGAACTGTATCTGGAATGATTGTGAAAACAAACTGGCTTTTAATCTCGAATACTGTTTGGTTTAAAAAAAAATAAAAAATGTTCGGCCATCCTAACCTTTTCAAAAATGCACTGAACAAAATTACTGTTTATGAGACGAGCACTCATTCACAACATACTAAATTTTGGAGAATATATTGACAAAGTAAGCATAATGCTAAAAGATTACCATTTTAAAGTGTTTTTATTTACCCAGACTAGCTTTAAGAGTACTGCTGTAAAAGAAGTTGAAGTCTGAGCAAACAATGAGTCCAGGATGTAAATAAATGAAGCGCACACTCTTATTTAATAGGAATTTGCTTTAATATCTGCTGAGAAAATAAATATGAAATTGAACTATTGCATCATCAATAATACTATTTTCGAGTGGGTTAATTCTAAAATAAAACTTACATTAATGGTATTCTACAGGAGGATGCTCAACTGAAAGTTAAATTCTAATACTGGCGATACAGTATGTTAGAGTGGAACCTTCTGTATCTGTGACCTGGCACCATGAAACGGGTGGAAAATAGCAAAAGTAGATGACAGTATTTCCTGACAATACATGCAACAAGCTTTAATTTGATGTATTGCTGTAGCTCATTCCTGGGCCCTGCTATAACGTTTGGAAGTTTTTGAAGTCTCGACTCCTTGTTTCGAAGCTCATGGTTTGTGACCTGTGTGCACACTCACCCCCAAAAATATTTAAAGATTGAATTCAGTTTTAAAACTTTGGGATATTTTCAAATATTGACTTTTCAATGAAAAAATTTATGTAACTCGCAAAGCCATAGTGTGACTTTCTGCTCATTTCCTACTGCCAGGTCACATATTCACAATTCCAACAACAGAAAATCTTTAAGGAGATTTCAATGTTGAATCTTGGCAATGCTTTCTAATGTCGTAAATTAATCATATTTTGCATTGTGCTCATTACAGCTAACATTTTCATTTGATCTTCGTTGTGATTGGATCCTCAACAATAAATGTTTTTGGATTGTGTCTAAGCATTATAAAGAACATTTTATCTCTTCAGTTTCATACGGTTATTCATACCCTTTGAAAAATCTGGTAGTTTGCTTTTCTCTCATACATAAAAGCTGGATTGGCGGAACTTAGGCTTTACTTAATGACTTTTAGTTGGCATGTACAAATCTACATATATTTTGGTTTCACATCATTAGCATAAAAGTAGAAATAATAAGTAAAATGATTCACAATACCCCGAATTTGGCATGGTATGAATAATTTGGGGCATAACTGTATATCACTTAGTCCAGCAACATAACAAAGACAGACATCATGTCGACAAAAAATTCCCTCGATTTCCCTTTAACATTAAAGCTGGCGTGTCTGTGCTCTAACTAAAAATAATTTTAATTTAATGGATATTCCGCGGCAATGAATTATGGAATACATTTTTTTGGAATGAAAACCATGCACTCTGTTTTGCTCTTCCTAAAAAGTAGATTGTTTTATAACATGCTAATTAGCGTGAAGATTATACATGTATACGTTATTTGCTGTAAGAATTAGGAGCATCCCGCTAATTGAAAACTTGACAGTGATTAAATCTGATACTTATTGTCGGCCATTTTTTGTGTGGAATGTCTTGTGGTAAGCTCATATCTTACATGTACCTAATACCGATAAATTAGCAATTCAATTTGAAAATATATTTTTCGGGGCGATACATCCCAAAAGCAGGAACATTACAGCTTTAAATTCTGAAGGGCCTGTGACTGAGCCCAATCTCTAGGGTTGCTTAATGGTTAACAGAAGAATTTTACAGCTAGCTTATAAGTGCTGTTTCATGAACAAGTGGTGATAATGGCTGCGAGCGCATGGGGATTTTTATTGCATCACTATTTTAAGCAAATTCTGCTTCAGAAGTTAACAAGCTTTTCTCTGTGCTTAAAGCTAACAGTCTAAATGGATGGAGGGTCACGTTAGCAGGAAACTGTGTGCTTAGCAACATTTAGCAACCCTATGTCATTGGACCATGGTGGTGACTTGTTTTGGGAAAAGGTCACATTTTTCTTCCCAACCAGAGACAGCATAATAAGCAGCATTAATTATCTTCCATGATAATTGCTGCCCGACGACTTACAGAAGAAAAGTTAATTAGTAAAGAACTCACACGCTTAACAATGAGAAACCAAAATAAGTCGGCTCTCGCTCAGAATTCATAAAAGTCAATGAAAATAGAACCATATTTGTTACCTCACTGGCATCAACATGAGTGATACAACTGAAGTAATGGCAGAATAATATTTACCATTACATGAACAATTCACATAATGAATACAATAAACAATGTGAAAGCAGTGCTTCATATATTACGTCGGGAAAGGGACAAAAGAGAAAATCTCTTTTCTAATTTACATACAATAAACAAGTTGTTTAAGTACTGCATTATTCTTTTTCTTCTTGTCTTCGGCGCACAACTAACTCCATGATTCAGCCTTGTGCAGCTCAAATTGTGTCAGTATGCAACTATACAAAATAATACAAAACACCTTTGGTTTAAGATGTTGGTTAACGAACATATCTGTAACTGGCTCCGCCAAATAAGGCAAGCCCTTGTAAAAAAAAACAGCGCTTGTGTCCAATACATGATTTAAAGGGTACGACTGCATCTCCCATGCTTGTTAAGGACCTCGGAAGGATCTTAGATTGCAAAGACATTTTTCACATTTTTCTTGACAACATCAGAAATTTGGGGGGGGGGGGGGGAACAAACTTGCAAAATAGTACACCAAAGCCGATCAAGCAAATTACACGAGAAATTTTGTCAGTTTTCTTCGAAATCAAGTTGAAAGATTGATTCAAAAACTCCTTTCTCTGCATAGGAAGCTGATACATTGTAAGTGTGAGATGTAAACATGCAATAAAAATATTGCAATTTGGATGATCTAAATTTGTTATCCTTCCATAATTGCCACTAATGGTCATCAATAATAACATTGGCACACAGACACTACTTTCATGGGAATATAAATCCTGCTGAACCCTACAAAATCCATCACTGTGCAGTAATTATAACCCAAAGGCACATTCTCTGTACTTAAATTTTCAAGGAACACCAAGCCCCGTGACAAGTAAGTGACTGGATTCTACTCTCGTCAGTTCCAGAAATTCCTCCCAAACCACCTGGTGGATTTTGAAGGAAAGACAATCAGAGCATACTGACCGGAACGTCGAGTTTATACCTCTGGTTCTTTCCAGAACCATTCTCTCATTTGAGAAATATTTCCACGTTGTGTTTGCGCAAACCTGATGCATTTTACACCATGCAAAGTAAACAGTTACATTTAAACTGGATGACAGTCGTAGGAGGTCCAAACTGTTCAGCCACGGTGGTACAATAAAGGACGGATAATTTGATGAATCATATTACAGTACAGCCGTTATGTAATAATATTAAATTGTTCAGTTCTCATAAAAACATCTAAATTGGTATAGAGTTGAATCCAGATGCCAAAATTAGTTCCAGAAGTGGAGTAAACCAAATTTCTAAACATTTCCCTCATTTCAACAATATGCATATTTTCGCTCTGTTTAAGTCAGCCATTGATAACGATGAAACATAATTATTTGTGTTAAGTTTCATTGTTTTACATATCCGCTGCACTATCATGAAAGTACTGTGAATACATTATAACTCATTTTAAATTCAAACATGAGTTAATTAATTAATCGACATTGAAATAAATAAAGTTTGGGAGTTCAATTCATTGTTCAAAACACCAACAAGACAAATTATACACAATGGGGGAAAAATGTGAAAAAAAAATTTGAAATTGAGTTGTAGATTTCTGCTTTTAGCTGGGTATTCCATTCCATAATTAGAACTGATAATACCCTGTGGTTCCCAGACACTGATCGCCATGTAAATATCTGAATGGCTCATTAGTCACTGGTGCTGGGGTAACAATGCGCTTCTGGGGTAACAATGCACTTCTGGGTTACCAGTGCGTTTCTGTCCTCTATCTTATGAAACCTCCTCCTTGGATTCTAGAGTTGATTAAAGTACAGGGGTCAGGGATTACATCCTGGGGTTATACCGTCTGGGGTAACAATGCGTTTCTGTCCTCTGCCTTATGAAACTTTCTACTTGGGACTCTGGGGTTACAGGGGTCAAGGGTTACATCCTGGGGGTTACCGTCTTGGGGTACCTCGTTGGGATCTCGTCGGGGTACCCTTGTTACTCCTTGTTGGTGAGGAATGATAGCCAGAGGACGGGCCATCCTGGAGACAAATTAAGAAAATGGAGCAGAAATTTAAGTACAAAAATGATCATATCAATTTTCATTTTTGAATAAAAATTTAAACCTTAACCTCAAAAACGAGAAGCATGAGAGAATCCAAGCTGAAGTAGGTGCAGGTTGGAGGTTAAAACAAACGCTGGTGCTTCGCCTGGCATGAGGTACTTGGCGCTGAATCAAGGGGGATATCTGTTAGTTCTCGCGCTGGTATTAGTGGATAGTTCAACCTTTTACAGAATACCTATCTACGCAAAATGTAACTGACAGATGTTTTCACAAATAAGGACTAGAAAAGTGGGTCGGTCTTCAAATCACTGGCCAATTTCATTAACACTGCCCAACACTTAAAGGTTGTGCTATAGTAGATTCAACCTGACAAGCTTGTCCCTCTATATTTTGGACTGCCTAGATTGTATAAAATAGGGGGATACTACAATAACAATCACTAGCATTGGATAAGACCATCACAATAGGATTTGTTTGCACTTGTTTCATCCCACACAGGCCATTGTACTAATCAGCAATAGGCTTCTACTGGAGAGTTGAAAAGTTAACCGAAAATAGATTTATTTGTGTAAACATTATTGTATTTGTTTAAATATTTTGTATGTATGTGTAAATATTCAGTTTTAACTAATAATATATGCAGGGCCCCAATGGAAACCAGTTTTAAACTGTTTGGGCACACCCTGGGTAAAGAAATGTAATAAATAAATAATAAATAAATCTCAGCCATTTTCCGACTCATGATTAACAGAAAATCAACAGCCCAACAGCAGCTTAAAATTGGGGCCTGATCACAACTTGTGGAAGAAAATATCCAAATCAGACATGACCAAGGTCAACGATTAACGGCAAACCAGAGATATAAAGTCTGATCTGAGATTTGTTCCCTACCTCATACTGTGCCAACTTTTCTTTCAGTACAGCCACCTCGGCAGTTTCTAGTCTTTTCGAGGCGGCACCAAGCTCAACCGCCCTCACTCTCTGGGCAAATGACAGGCTGCACTGGGACTCGCTGACGTTCTTCACCACCGGGGCGATCTGAACGACCATCAGGGTCTTGCTGTCCCCACCTGCAAGGGTTGAATGAAAACAAATTAATGGTTGAAAGCCTGTCTATTGCTGTTTGCGAGTTTATGTTATTTTTATTTGAATTTTGTTCTGGTAATGAAAACAAGGATTTCTCAAAAGTGCATATTCCACTGTAGTTCAAAAGCTTGAAGAAACCTGTAGGAAGACGGAGAAATGATCAGTTTTAGAAGTGGGAGGAAAACCCCAGAATGATATTCTGGGGAAAAACCCACGGAATCAGGCAGGGACTGAAGTTATGTTAGGTTGCATATCCAGCCTAATGGCTACATAAACAAGATTGCAATAAACCAATAATACTAATTAATGTCAGGACAACTGATGATGCAAAAGGCAACTGGTTAGAAGAAAAACTGAATGCTGAGACCCACCAAGCGATTCTTGTAGAAGGTACGTTAACTTGGAGTTACGGTAGGGAATGTGACCCTGCTTGGTGCGAAGAGCGAAGATGACGTCACCCAAAGAGGAGAGTGATTTGTTGATGCTCTGGGCCTCCTTGAGACGAGTGGCGTCCGTGCCAGACCCGGATTTGTTGACTCTCTCCGAGCCCGCCAAGTCAACAAGGTTAAGCTTGCCTGGAAACAAACAAAATATACCAGTGTTGGTTAATTGTTCCTACCACATACAGACAAGCGCAGTGCCACAGGTCGTCAGTTCCGGACCTTCAGGTCTCGGTCTTAGGAGTCTTGTATAAGGCCTTCTTTACACTTCTGTTTGCAAAGTGAAGAAATTTAATTACAATTCGCTACTCACCATTGTATCTCTTTCCAGATACCTTGTTGATACCAAGGATCTTAACGCACAGGAGAGCATGAGATCTGGAGCTGTGTTCATTCATGTCGGTCGTGGCCGTCGCACGATTCCGTTTACCCATGCTGAAAACCTACAATGAACACAAATATTGTCAAATAGGGCACATTTTTTTTTATTCTTGGATTATATTCGTTGGTTAATTAAAAAAACTCTGGCTTGTATACATTATCACACTGTGGATTCCCATAGTTGTAGGCTTCTTTCTTCAAAACTTTACAACTGTGGTTCACTGCAAAGTGAAGCATTTGTGGCATTATTCAAAACAATTTCACAAAAAATAAGCAGCACTATAGGCCACTGACTTATGCAACAGTTTATGGCAGAGCTCACTCACTCGTTTTAGGTGGTGTAAATTGATTCATAAGGCTGACTTAACTAGCCGAGTGTGAGCATCATAGAGCCATTTATTTGGTTAAATAAAAGAAATTCTCAGGATTCTTTCGGAGGGTTCTGAAATGAGTCTTCCATTCAGGTTTACCTGTGAGGAAACTTTGAAAGTTGTCACTCATTTTCAGAGCAAAAAATCATGAGTGGCTTCACCGTAGGTTTTCAGAACTAGTCTATGCCTTTGAGAAAGAACTTGCTTAAGTTTGAAACGTTAGGCCAGCAAATTGTTTTGATTTGTATATTCCAGGTCAGTTCAGTCATTTTCATGAATTTTTTAACGAAATTACAAAAAACACTTGTCCTAATGACTGTGATCATCCTTGCCCACAATGTCAAAAAAAAATGCAAAACACTGCGCGGCTAAGCACTGTCTTGTGAAATTGATTGTAAGAAAGCTGCGGCACTTTTACGTAAGGTAAATCCTACATCATGGCATAAGACATGAAATCGGCTGCTGACTTCACCTGATTGACGTCTTCCACACTGCAAACCTGCACCTCACACAGTCCTGGGACATACAGACCGCTACCATCAGGGTTCATCTTAATCTCCAGTTTGAAGTGACGATCATCACTCAGAAGATCTCTGCAAAAGAAAGGGAAAAAAATTAAGAAAAACGATGGATCAAAAACAAAGAAAACTGTCAAGAGTGGGATTTGAACCTGTGACCTCCACAACGCCATATGATATGGTGTTCTAGAGGTTGCATGTTCAAATCTTGCTTGTGCCAATATTCTTTGTTCACTCAAAGTTCTGGTTCACTTAATAGTAAATTGCATGCTCGTTGATGGATTCCCAGGTTTGTCGTTTTTGTGCATATTCAGATGGAAAATGATCATGCACACTTTGAAACACTGTCAATTTAAAGTTGAGTTTGTTGCGCAACGACTGGTTTATTCAAATGCTTGATGCCCACACTAGATTGTCATTGACAGGCCAGACAGTGTACTCAAAATTTGGCACACGGGGCAGACACTTCATACACAGTTGATTTTCACATCCCAGGATATTTGTATCCGCGTACTGTATTGCAATTGGCCCCTGTTTCGACAAGACATTTCGACACCTGTTACTGACCTGAGCTGCTCATTATAAATCTCCATGACAGAGACGGTAATGGTGTAGTCCCATTCCTCACTCCTCTGCTCTGTCTCTTTGAACAGGTGCTGTAAGGCTCGCTGGTTGATGCCAGGGTTGCTGGAGAGACCCTGGATCAGACGAAAAAAGATGAGTAGACATGGGGTGTAGAAGAAAATGGTAAATGATAATTGTTCCACCGGCTTGTGCAACTTGGTTCCTCCAGTTAGGGTGTTTGAGTGTGAAACTCTGCTTTCTGCCTGTTCCCACCAATACATTCTACTTGAATAAGTACTTGATTAGCATCAGTACACTACGCGGTCCGTGACACGCTGACAAAAGGTCCAAGTACTTACTTCCATAGTGTACGTCTTGCCTGAGCCTGTCTGTCCATAGGCAAAGATACAAACGTTGTATCCATCGATGCTAGACACAACCAGAGGCTCAACTTCATTGAACACCTGTGGACAGAAAAAACAAAGACATATGCACTGATAGTTTGCAATCTGTCAGGGACTGGGGGGGGACAGGCTTGGCGAAGACTTACCCCTGTATTTTGCACTGATTTTTTTGTCAATGTTTTTGTCTCGTATTTCTAATTTTGTGTATTTATGTTGAGGTCAAGTAAATAATAAAAGTAATAATAGCGTAAGACTTTTTGACAATAAAGACAATGAAAGGTCATTACCTGCTCTTGAGTCGATTCCGATGAGAAAACCCTATCCACCTCGAAGGTCGTCGAGCGCCCTTTGTTCTGGAGGTATATAAGGGCGTCGTCGTCGACGTCCAAGGTGACGGCATTTTTGGCAAACATCCCCGCCCCGTCCTCCTTGATGATTGGTCTAACCCTGCAGAAGACACGGATGCTACCTTTGAGATCGATGATCTCGTTGTGATATTTCTTCCGCAGGGCCATCTCCTTCTGATATTTGTGCACCAGTTCTTTGTTGTGATCTGTGATGTCGGCCAGAGCTTTGCCGATCTGGATGTCACAAAAATAACCAAACATAAAAAGACCATATTTTGGAGTGATTGATGAGGGCACTGTAGCAATGCCATTTTGGGGTTAGAAATTAAAGCGAATTCACGGTTACTGAAGTAAATTTACATACTGCTTTATTTTAAAATTATAGTTATAAAAATCTGTATTTTGTTAAATTCAAGCAAGGTTACTAAATGTGATCTGGCCAAAAAGCAAAAGCTGAAAAGCACAGAAAATAAGTTTTAAAAAGAGGTTATGGCACACGTATTTCCTGAAAATACAGCTGATAAGTTTAAATTTGATGTAATGCGCATTAATGTAAGCTCATCCCTAGGACCCACTGTAACCTTTACGAGGCTGAGAAGAGTACTAAACCCTTATTTTGAGAATATTATCAACGTTAGTAAACCATGCATAAGAAAGCATGTGGGATCTGCAGTAGGGCTGGAATTTCACAAATATTTACTAGCCCATCGGACAAGTCGTACAAGTCAACTAGAATAGTCACTTTTCCAAGATCAATGTCAATCAAATGTCCCCAATTAATGTTAAAAACTAAAAATTTGTCGAGCAGACTTCATTCATTCGAAACGTGAAATTTGAAATTATTTTCAGGGAAAATGAAAGACTGTTTGACAGAAAAATCTCCAGCTCACTAGTCTAGTTTGCACTTGGGAGTCACACGAACTATTGTGGTTGAATGGGATTATCAGAAAGATAACTTTCAACTCACTTCTTCCTTTGCCTGAGCAATGGCAGCCTTGATCATGGAAGGAAATTGGGAACAGAGCGACCGTAGCTGTTGATATTCCTGAGCTACGGTCAGGAGACCAGGGCGGATGTGGGCAAACTTTGACTTCAGGGTGGTGAATCGTTGTTGGAGGGCTGCGTTTGTCTTCTCTTCCTGCTTGCGGGCTGCAGCGACCTCGGCAGCAGAGCGCTCCAAGACGGACTGAAGTTCCTGGTCTAAGATGGCCATCTGAGACTCTTGTTCTTTCAGCTACATGTACATCCAAGTAAATATTAAAAAAAAAGAGTCTTTCTCATTAAAGGTCCACAGAAACAAAATAGGGAAAATGCTTATTTCCAAAACAAAAGATATTCATGTATTTTTGTGACTTATAGAAACTTGGGATAAAAAAATCCTGGGGTGTGTTCCTGCCCCCAAAAAATAATATACCTCTTCTGGGTTTGGTGTGGCAGTAAAATAATTGCTTGTCACGCCCTTGATGTCGCAAGCTCCGGACAAAAACTTGCAGTGTATGTGATTGGGCATGGTAAGCAATGTTTCTGTTTTTGTTTTACTGCTAATGACATCACAGTCAAGATGGGATATTTTGTATTGCTGGGGGAACTATGAAGCCTGCTGATGAATTCAACAAAAAACAACAACTAGAACAAACGATCTCGTTCACTGCTTAGGTCAATAAAATCCACCACTGAGAAACTGCCTACTGTTTGATATTGTTAAATTTACAATGGTAAAGGTTAAGATAGGAACTCTAGGCACAGTGGACAAGCAATTGACCTATCGCCGTTTACGAGTCAACCACTCCCCTTAGACAACCCTATGGGAATTTTGTGTGGTCATTTTTATTTGTCTCAGATTTTGCGCATTCCACGTGGAATTATAATTGATGTGATTGGACAATAATTCACAGGCTGCGTGGACGTGATTCGACCGTGATAGGTCAATTACCAGTGAGAATTACAAATAAACATGAGTATTATAAAGGAAACACTGCAACATTCAAATCTTACCCTTTCTTGAAGTGCTAGTACGTGCGTCTTGGAGTGCTTGAGTTGTCTCTCTGTTGCCTCACAGGATTCTCTGAGAGATGAGACCTGCCTCCTGAGATGTGCATTGTGTTCTTGAGCGGCAACCAGTCCCTCTTTTGCCTCCTCCGACTCCACAGTAACAGTTTTGACAACTTCCACCAGCTTGGGATGAGAACATTAATTATATTCAAACTCTTTTCCTCTATTCTCATCAAGTATTTTTAACCATTTCTTACTTGTATAATTCCTTGTTTGTCCTTGATAGCCTGATCGGTGTTTCAATTGACATATATAGTAGAATGACCAAAACTTGGCCCACATTTTCCATGCACTTAAACCACAAGTTGACACGGAATATTCTACCTCCTACCAATAATCCTCTAGCATAGGTCCGCTGTCCTTCGAGACAGCGGGAGCCCAACAAGATAATGCAGTCAATATACAGTGTAACTAAAGTTGTCTTTCCATTGGACTTGGGGTCAAACCTACCAAGATGCTGGTTACTCGTCCCAAGTCCTGTGCCAATATTTCACTCCTGATTACTTTTCCTGAGCCCAATGGTTTCTACCGGACAACCTCTGGCCAGTAAAACTCACCAGGTCAATTGTACTGAGACGATGAGTCCAGTGCCAACAGTGCAAGTCCATAAAGTAAAAGTTGTATATCTAACCACAGTTTGATTTCTTCAGCATGGACAGTCATAATTTTTTCAGTTGTTTTTGTCTTCATTTTTTTACCATTACAGCAGATGATATATGGACACCATTAAACATTTTGTTATTTTTGCAACAGTGGATTATTAAGAGATATCTTAAAAAACCTCTAAGCTCATCTTTTATGACAAACGAGGACTGGACAACAGAAGCATGTTAATGCAAAAGTCCAAGTGCGAACAACAGTAAGATTTAACCACGGAAATGTTACCCCCGCCCCAGCAAATTTTTACAAAAATAAGTCCAGTGCAAATGAAGCTAAATAAACCTTAGAGGGTAAATCCTTGATGCTGAATGGGAATAATCTTAATACCTGTGGGTTAGCCTTGAGATTGGCAAACTCTAGCTCCACTGACTTGAGACGGGATGCCTGCTCCTTGATAGCTCGCTCCAGTCGATGCTGCTGTTTCTTGTGACTAGCCTCTGTCTCGGCCGTGATCTTAGACTTGGTTGCCATGTCGGCTTCAAGCTCCAAGATCCGGTCTTTCAGACGGCCATTCTCAAGTTCAAATTTCTGAGGGAGAATTTGAGTCACAAATAAAAAAAAATTTACAATAAGGATTTTGATTTATTTTGATTAATGTTAACATAAAAACCTCACAAGAAATGTTGGTACAAGTGGCTACGCCTTTATATGAAATGTGGTCTGGTTACTAGACCTAACTACTGATGATTTATGACCAACTCATGATGTCACCAGGAGAAATTCCACATAATTCTGAATATGTATGAAATTTTCCAAACTCGATATCGTTAACATTCGGATGTCTTAGTTGATGTTTCCAATGGTATTCAACAACAAAATGCTTGTCATGACTTTTGTTGATCCTTAAATTTTTCAGGTTTTAATTAAACTGAAGCTCGCCCAGCAAAAACCAATGTCATACCATTGGAGTATTTTGACAACCAAGTTTGGAAAGAGTTTTATTTTTAAATATTGTCACTGACTCTCGAACTGACAGTGTGTTAAATTGTGGTGGCTATCGAATGCATGATTTACCAAGAATCGTCATGGAATTGTCGGGTCACGACCAGACTAAATAACATGAAGATAAAACGGGTTACTCAGAAATGATGACGGTTGATACCTTGATAATAGCAGCATCTTGTTGAGATGTCTCCGCCCGTTCTTGAGCCGCCTCCTCCTGCATGGCTTTAGCTTTCCGCAGCTCATCTCGGTATCTCCGCAGCTCCTCCTTCAAAGTCTCAATCTTTTCCTCATCTCTCGTTGCTTGTTCTTGAGTCCTCCTCTCCTGCATACCCTTGACTCTCAGCAACTCCTCCTCATACCTCTCCAATTTCTCTTTGAGAGACTGAATCTCTTGTTCGTCCCTCATGGCTTGTTCCAAGGCTGCCTCATGCTGCATGGTCTTTGCTCTCTGAAGCTCATCTTCATATTTGTGGAGTTCCTCCTTGAGCAGTTCAATCTCTTTTTCATTGTCTGTGCCGGGCTGAACATGTATGGCCTTGTCATAAGTGAAGCAAGAAATTTTTTGAATTTATTTACACATGCATTCACATTAGCCCCTCTGTGCACTTCCGGGTTAAAAACGAGGCTCTCATGCTGAAAGAATACTGTGATATTCAATCAATTCATTCATGCATGAATGAATCACAGAATAAATGACAATGCAGTGCATGGTCAGCATGGTCAAGCGGTACCAGTTCATCACAAAACAATCGTCAAAATTCAATCTTAATCGACATGATATTTGACTATTTCACATCACAATGATTTTCAAATAAACTTATGTGCATTAGATTGTGTTTCTTTGGACGAATCGATCAGCCGACTGCAAAATTCAAAAGATTTCCTGTGTATAAATTGTACACAAAGAAATGCGACACAAGTTGTACTTAGCACGGTCAGCCTTGCTTTCAAACAAGGAATCAATTCAGGATTCGTCCATTACAAACCACAAAGGAAAATGACAAGGTGATTTTGATCTAGTTTCAAACTCAATAAAGAAATTAGAAATTTCTTTTGATTTGACCTAGCCAGAGAACCAAGATGCTCACGCACTCCGTACATGCCCACGACTGACTCGTCACTTGGTCAAACAGGGCCCTAAGCCGTGGGCACACGGAGAGGATTGTATTTTTCAATTGCATAAATGACTTCTACACTTACATCCCCATTGCGTAGCGTCTTTATCATGCCCTGCGCATCGTTCAGCTCGGACCGTAGTTGCATCATATCCTCCTGAATACCTCGCTTCTCGTTGTCATGGTCCTGCTCCATGGCAACCAGCTGGTGCTCGGCTGCGAGCTGTTTCTCCCGGATACTGGCCATTTCGGTCTGCAGCCGGTCCAAGGAACCAGCTAGCTTCTGCACGTGCTCAGAGAGGCTTGGTGCGCTAGGTGTGGGGCTGTTGTTACCTAGAAATAGGAAAGGTACAGTTATGAAAAGTAATTGTTGGTGCTGTCTAAAGCCAAAAAGGGCTACATTGGGGTACACTACAGATTTTTGGCTCTTTCCCAATGTAGTGTATTAACCCTAACGTCACCGAATACTACAAAATACTACTTGAGTAAACTGTAGTATGCAGTACTTTTACTACACTGGCCTATGAGAATTGAGTAGTATTTTGTAGTGCAGTGTACTGTACCCCAATTGAATGTCTAGGACTTTAGGGTTAAGCACTGATGCCCAGTGCTTTCTGATAGTCTGTGGGAAAAAATGATGGTTGATGAGGATTTATCAGGGTAAAGTTGTCCACTATCCCCCAAGTGGCAGAAGTAAACTTTGAGACAAGGTTTGACTTCTGATGTCCTATTTAACCTTTGACCTGACTGACCTTTGAGCTCGCTTTCCAGCTCGTATATGCGGCCTTCCTGCTCCTCGATGATGTCTTGAAGGTTGCGGATGAGTTGTCGTTTCTCGTCAAGGTGTGACTCGTGCGTCTTCCTCATGATCTTGATCTGTTGCCACTTGTTGGCTTGCTCCTTCTCGCATCGCGCCCGGTATTTCTTGGCGTTGTCTCGGAATGTCTAGGGGAAAAGTATAGAGAGCAGAATATTTACCTTTGATTGAAAGATGGAAGAGTTCTATTCCAGTGTGATTTTCTCTATCTTGACCCCCGACATGTCAGTATCAGTGGAAGAGTCCAGTCCAGTGGAAACTTACAAAGTAGGTAATTTTGAGACGTACAACAGCGTAAGTCCCTGCTGTCAACTCTTATAAGGTCCACTCCTTACCCTCTTGTGTCATACATGCTACCCAGCAACTAACTATGGCAACCATAACTTGAGATGTAGGCTCTCAGCCTCATCTCAACATCTAAGTCAACTGTACCTCCTTGGTTACGCTACAACCAAGTGCAATCTCACCTTAACTTGAAGGATGAGGTCCTCTCGCTGTTTATCTTTTTCCTCCAGTTCCCTCCGCAACGTCTCAACATCCTCCCTGGATACCCGACCTGTCAAAAGACAGAAATAAGCATTGTAACTATCAAAACTACACTGAAAGAGAAAATTCAACATGTTCAAGCATTTAGACTTTCCCCTGAAATCATCTAGGTAACCAGGGGTGCGTTTTGGCGGTCATAACCGAAAACTGGTTCTGTTGTTTCTCTTTGTTTAATCATTTTGGAGATTTGGGGATTTTGTTATAATGCGTAATTTTCGCCTATTTAAAATTCCCAAAGAAATTCACTGACAAGAAGCAACTGAACTAATTCTTAGTTATGACTGTTTGTGACCGCCAAAACGCACCCCTGGTGACCGGGTGAATAAACTCATTGTTACAAATGAAGTAAGCTATTTTAAGTACATTTTTTTAAATTTTTGGTGCAATTTACCGCTGCAACATCCGTGCTCAAACAGAGAATTTCAGTTCAATGGATTTCCTACTACAAATGAATAACGGAGGAAAACTTCAGTTTTTAAAAAAATGGGCAATAATTGCTCTATAACTGTAAGAATAGGAGCATCCCACTCCCGATGTAAAGATTGAAACTTAATTTCTTTCCTTCTTTCATGTCTTCCCTTTCCTCTGTTCCCTCCATTGCCTGATAACCACCTCCGGGCCCCTTTTTTTGACACTCCTTACTCTCTTTGATGTGCCTCTCCCCTCTTTGCTCTTTTTCTCTCTATATATGTTTCTCCATCCATTCCTACATGTACGTGTGTCCCCCACGTGTTTGTTTGTTTCTTATACCATGTACACTACTGTCATTCATCATTGAAAAAGAACTTGTGTACGTTTAAAATATTATGTTATTGATTTACACAATCTCTTTTTTTAAAATCGTCCTTGCAGTGCACTATTAACACAGTTAAAGAAAGAAAGAAATCAAATTCAATCTATTTTTGTGTGGAATGGTCTCACTGAAAAGCTCAAAACTTATCTAATGCTAGCAAATTAGTCATTCAAGTTGAAAATTCACAAGATACACGTACAGTATCTAGTTTAATGTTTATGAAGATTAATTTCAAGAAAAATTAATTATTGTTCTTTAACTGTTGACAGTTTTCTTGAAATTAATCTTTGATTACCAGGGGAGCGTTCCACTCATTCGAATGTTGCCAACGTTGGCCAACTACGCGAAATTGTCAAACGTTGGCAAACGGGTGAGTGGAACGCACCTCTGGTCACTTCTCAAGTTAGTTTTTTGATTCATTATAATAAAAATCCATTTAAGTTACCATAGATACGATGTCATTTTGAGGTTACAGCCCTTGAGTATAAGCCAGTTCGGTATCTCAAAGGTCAAAGGTTATTCGGGATAAAATTTCTGACGTAATGTCACGCCATGTTACGCTGATTGAATTTAACACGTGCGCGTTGTGCGACTACCTTTTGCATTCACATGCTCGCGTTAGGTCACGCGGGTCATTCGGGATAAAATGTCATTGTGCACATGCGCAGTTGAAATACCGAACTGGCTTATTGATTTGAACATAACAACTGGAGTTTTCTCTCCATCACATCCTTCACTTGCTATGGTTTAAAACTACATGTACATATGTACATAAATACAAAGAGCTAAAAAAACTATTTGTACTGTTTATACTATCACTGTAGTTCATACCATGGGTGAGATTTCAGGAAAATGAAAAATCCACAAAATTTCCGAGGCGTTTACTTTGTACGGCGTTGCTGAAAAATGCACAAGAAAACTGCATTAAAAAAAAGAAGATATGGTTCAGAATTGCCATTTAGATATTGGAATTAAAAGAAGACTGTTTCAGGTTGCAGAGGTCATTTTGGAATGATAAAAACAATTTACGGACCAAAAATGTCTTCTTGAAATCTGGAAGACATCTCATAACAAATCCTGAAATCAGGAAAAATCTAGAGAAATCTCACTCTCTTGTCATACTTCTCCGGTTTGCCTTTGTCTTTATGGTGCGTTGCCATTGGCAACTGATTACAATATTCAGGACATTGCAAACCTTACTCATTATTGCTATTTCTTCCTCACAGACTCTTAACCATTCTCATGAAACTGGCAAATACATGAATGATAACAGCCAGTCAGAAAAAGTTCATACTTTCCTGCCCAGCTTATACTACATGTACGCCTGCATGAAACAAGAGGTATTCCTTTTTATTAAGCAAGAAATTCAAAAATATTTTAAGTATGTATCAGTGGTTAGCATAGCTAGCTCAAACCAGATGCAGAGTTTACACACACAAAGATGGAATAATTAATATGCAGAAAGATACCATACAATTTATTGCATGACTGCTGTTGTGAACGTGTACGCAAATAAGAAAATACATATAGACACTGCACACACGGTATACATGTTCAGACTTGCAATACATAAACATGATGTATGCATCTTCACAATCCGCTGATGAAAAATAATTTTTGAATAGAAAAAGAATGCAATAAATTTTCACCACAGTTTGTAGAGAGCATAAACAGAAATTCACGAGAAAACCAGATACGTATATATACATGTGTACCAAATGCTCAGAAAGACAAACAACTTACATTCTGTGAATTATGTTTATTTTCCAGCACACAACAAAAACCTTAAGACGTTGGTCTCCTATTCAAGATGACTTGGATACTGTTTACAACTCCGCATTCTGTGATGCAAACCACACACGAACACGTAGACTTATAATGTACGCATCTCCATCTTAAGAGATTGTATTACGCTCACTACAATGCTCATTTTGCAATGTGTACGTGTACTGCATGTCAACCATGAAAGAAGGCAACGTGTTTAAATTACGCACGGTGTATGACCATCATACTGAGTGCAGCCTGCTTATGATGATTGAAGGCTTTCATACAAAAATGCCACCTTCATAATCAATATGTAATTTCTCAAAAATTGGGAAGGCACACATTCTAATGAACAGTGGAGTAGCCACTAGTCCCTTGATACGTGGCTGAATACAGAAGGTGATTAACACGCTCGGCAGTGAGTCACTTTTCAGCCCCTGGGCAGATGAGATGACACTTGAATGATTATGCCCACAAGGGCTGAATGCACCTTAGACATCCGTTATTCTGTTTGTCTGTTTATTAAGTAAATTTCTCTAAAACAATACTCTTAATAATTTGGTTCAATTTGAATTTTACAATATTTGTCTTCAAATATCCTTCAAAGCTTCTTCATGCTTTATGTACAGTGCAGTTGCAATAGAATTGTCAGACCTTTCAAAACCTTTCTAGTTTGCTGGACTGAAGGGTTTTGAAAGGTGAGAAAACTGTCTGATAAAAGAGACCTATGAAAGGTTTCGAAAGGTGAAACAACTCTCTGAACAAACTGGTATAACACAGCTCAATTGTTCTACGTTTCAATACCTTTCAAAGGGTATTGAAAGGTGTGGTAGTGCAGTAGCAACAAATTGTGGATGTGTTTTAAAAGGCTCATAATTATTTTTCAGCCATCTGTGAACTGTACAAATTATACTCTACCTGTAAGTGCAATAAGACCATCAAAACAATATTTAAGATTAAATTCAGGCATAACAGCTTTAGATATGATAGAACAGGGCTTTCTTGGATGTAAAAATGTCAAACTCCCGCATCTGACTGCTTGTTTTTGCCTATAAATCAAAATGTAAATTTTCTTGTGCAAATTTCCACTCCTATAATTGAGCTGTTACATACTTCAGAGTATTTAATGGCCAGATGGCCAACCATGCTGTGTGCATGAATCAGATCATGCTTGACGGAATTATTACTCATGTTTGATGGCTGTGTTTACTTAACAAGTAGGTTCTTGGGTACTTAGGTAGGCTATGAAACTACTTACATCCCAATAGTTCATACCATAAGGGAACCAGCGTATATGTATGCATGGGGTAACGTTTATGTCTTTCCAACACACGGAAATTAATGGTGAAATGTGACCCGTTACCACAAAATGGGGGTAAAGTAGCAAAATTATAAAATAAGATTATGGAATTTCCTAAAAGGATTATAGGTTAAGAGCTTTAACCCCTTGCCACCGGTTGACTCAAATACGTGCAAATTGAAAATTGCCACCTGGCCAGTTGACATCTATACACGCCAATTTTTGCATTTTCAATCCATTATTGGGGTATTGTGTACGTTATGCTTAGATGCACAAGCCTCTTGTTTCCGTTTCGCTTGGCTGCATAACCCGGCCTGGTGCCCCAGCGCCACCCGGTGTGGCAAGGGGTTAATTTGATATATTCTGTGTTGTGGTATCTCATTCATACAACTTTTTAGAGTTATTAGAGTGTACCGCTTGTTTTGAGACAATGAAGCTCAAAGTTTGTGATCTGTGCACACTTTAACCCGAGTTCAAAAACTAATTCACTCAAAAAAATATTTGAGAATCGACTCAGTTTAAAGATTTATTATTTTTTTTTTTTTAATATAGAGTTTTAACGGATTATTTATATTGTTTTTATTTTATTGTTAAGCGCTTTGAGGAATTTTTGATTCATATTGCGCTATATAAATAAGGGAATAAATATGTGCTGGGCCGGTTTTAAACGTACGTTTAAACACACCCACGTGACAGGCTCTCGACCAATAGGGATAGTGAAACTCGCTGAGGCATTTATGAATGTGGTATTATTATTATTATTATTAATATTATTATTATTATTATTAAATATAGAGTTGTAAAATCCCAAAATTGACTTTTCAGTGAAAAATTGTTTTTTGCTTGTAACTCAGAAAGCCATAGTGCGACTTTCAGCTCATTTTGTGGTGGCAGGTCACAAATGATAAAAATGTTGAGATGACGCTCAAAATTGTATTTAAATAAAAGACATAACATACATTTGACAAACAAACAACATATAAAAAATATGTTTAATTGTGGCTTTACCACGAAAAATCCAACAAATTGAGCTATCACAAAAATTCCATAGATTCAATCTGAAGAATCCGGGTCACACACTGGATCTATGGACAAACCTTTGGAACTTGTATTGGAATGGGACTGACTGTTATGTACACAGTCCATTCCATGGTATGCCAAGTGTTTCAGCAATGATTCACTGCTTCAGTTGGGGGTTACGTTCAAGATAACCTTATTTGTACATCAACATGATATTGAAATGAATTATCCAGTCTACATCGGAGGTTTAAGTACCCCCTACAGTATACCGTTGAGTGGATCACCCAATCAGAAAAACAAACCTCTTTCAAAATGAATTTGCAATCATTTGTGAGTTTTGTAAATATTTTATAACCCCCTTTCCGAACAAGACTCTTATGTTTGGCAATTTGCTTTTCCAATAATTATTTTTTGTTCTTACCAAATCCATCGGCTTCATGTTCGTCCCCCGAGGTGTCACTGTCGCTGTTTAAGTAGTCAACTGAAAAGAAGAAAAATCACAAGATTAGCGTGAAAGTTTTTTGGAGGCAACCTTGTTTGACAACCTGAATTACAATGAACTTTCCCCCCCCAGCTGTTTGTGGAATCATCAACACTTTTCATTTTTGTTGTTGCAATGTATGAAATAACTTTCATTTATAGATAACATAAAAAGTGGTTGAGTTGACACCTTCAAAGATAATGGAAAAAAGTTTAGCATTTTAAAAAAGGACGAAGGCCGTTTTTTGCTTCTATTTTTAGATCATGCCAATATTTTCCAAGATGGCCTCTCCATTTTTTTCAAGATGGCTTTCTCTGACATTGAAGTCCAACAATTCAATAAAACAAAGTAACAGATTGACTGGGCTGTATTTCCTCTTTTCCCTTATCATTTTAGTGGTGTTTAAGGGAGAAAAAAGAATTAAAAAACAAACAAAAAACAAACAAACAAGCACCCCTACAAAACAAACATGCACCATTAAAGACGAAGTGGACGGGGACGCAAAACATTTTTGTTTACCTAAAAATGTATGTGCGTGATGTACAGGCTTACACTCAGCAAACAAAGAAAACAATGAAAACTGGTAGGAGTGGGATTAGAACCAGTGACCTCCGTAATACCGTACTCAGCGCTCTACCAACTGAGCTATTTCACCCTACATATGTTGGCGGTCTCCCAAATTGTCAGTGTCTTTGTTCAGGGGAAATAGTCAGAAGTCATAAACCAATAATGCAGTATAGGCAGGGATGATATGCCCCAACTTTATGATACTAATCTGGGAATCACTCAATGAATATAGGACTTTTTAACTTATAAGTCAAACAAACCGCAAGGGAAACTGACTAGGTAATCTGAATATAACACCACATACAGGATCTCAACTAACAAAATTACCTTAGTCGTGAAAAATTACCCCTATAGCAACCTTTGCCAAAACCACTTCACCTGGGCTATTATACATGTACATGTACATGAACTTATTTGTAAGGTAACCATCCCTTTACACCTATTGTACCAGTAACACTGGTTGCTATGGTAACCATCACAAAGCCCCTGGGTGTTACCAGGACACAGGCGAATTATTTATTGACTACCTCATAAACAGGACAAGGCTTGGACCTATTCAACAACTATAACCTGTCCATAACCACTAACTATCCCCTGGCTGGGTCTCCATAGATTTTATTCAAGAGGTCTGGGACTTGTTCCAATGTGCATGCCTACTACGTGTAGTGCATGTACTGTCAAAAAACAAACTAATAATTCGTCAAACAATCCACAAGGGAAACTGACTAGGTAAATTTGAATACATTTTCAAAGTGAGCAAAGAAACTGGCAGGAGCCAGGGTTGTATCGTAAAATTGGGTGTGATCCCTGGCTATACGACATTCCGGGTTTATGACTTCTGACTGGCGCCCACCCGAACAAAGATACTGACAATTTGGGAGACCGCCAACATAGGGCAAGATAGCTCAGTTGGTAGAGCGCCGGTACGGTAACCCGGAGGTCGCAGGTTCGAATCCCGCTCCTGCCAGTTTCTTTGTTCACTTTGAAAATGTAAAAAAACAAACTAATTAAACTTTCCCGTATTTCTCAAAATATAAAAAAAATATAAAAAAATCCTAAAACAAAATTGTCAAACAAATATTTCCCCATATTTTGCTTCAAATCTCATGCATGTATCCTTTTTTGACTTGTGTTTAATGGTTTCTGTACTGAAAGAAAGCTGACGAGTTTTGATTCCGTGCTTAAAAACGGCGTAAGCAAAACATAAAATTAATGGGAAAAATTCCGGTTGGTTTTCTGACCCACCCTGCATGCATAATGTACGTATATTGTGTAGTATACAACTGCAGTGAATCAAAACCATCCATTTCTTGTCAAGTGAACATCTGTACTGTACACAGCACAGCCATTTCTGATATTGATTTATGGAACAGTGAACACAGATTTGATTCAATAAACTAAACTACATGTACATTGTACAGTACCTCACATTACAATTTAAGACTAAATGTTTCACAGTAAACAAAATGGCACAGGTGTGCTATTGTTCAAAGACAATGCCTACATTGTAGCTTTGTTACCTGAAACTGAAAGTCTGGCTCAATGGCTTTCAAAATACCTTAAGGTGTAAACAATGACTGGTTAAGGCAGTTTATAGGCAATTACTAGGTTTGACTTTAACCCCTTGAGCATGGTTATTGCAGTGTCGGGGTGCCGGGGCGGCCTGTGCAGCCAAGCGAAACAGACACAATGTGCTTGTGCAGTCAAACGTAACATACACAATAATCCAACAATGGATTGAAACTGCACAAATAGCAGCAAATGGCATCATCCGGCCTGGTGCCACTGTTTTTTTTTTGGTGCTATTTGGCGTCATCTGTACGCAAGGGGTTAATGAATTCAACCTGCTAGACAATACATGTAGCTGCTCAAGAATCTACTCGACCAGACAGAAATAGTCGGGAATGAAAGGGCAAATATGCAGAATTATTAACGTAAACTTTTCAAGCAAATGAATACGATGGCCTACTCAAACATCCTTTTAGATAATTTAATTAAAAGTTAGGAGTGCCTGATTTAAATAAAAATTCAAATCATTCTACCTAAGATTTAATTGCATTACTGTTTACATTTAAATAGTTACTTGTACTTCAAATAGTATACCATAAATTTATGGGACATCAGATTTGCTGTTTTGCATTCTCAATTAGGGCTGTTCATTTTCAAAAAATTTAGTATTTGAATATTCGAGACTGGTCTTGACCGAATATTCGATACTCGCCAATCAAGTCTTTCAGACGTCTGCTGCAACTGCATGCCGCACCGGTAAAAAGTTGCACGCAAAGCACGCCGGTGTTTTACATGCGGCGATCGATATTGGGAAAATACATCAATTTTTCAGAGTGAACAAAGAAATTGACGGAAGTGGGATTTAAACCTGCGACCTCCGGAATACCGTACCGGTGCTCTATCTTTGATGATATAGTGTATTTTAAGATAAAAAGTTGTCTTCTCATTGAGTGATCCCTACAATGTCGCTTCCCAGGTTGTGATCCCTGCTTGATGACATTATAAGTTCACGACGACTAGTACTCCCTGAACAAAGATACTGACAAATTAGGAGGTTGCCAACATAGGCCAAGATAGCTCAAGTTGGTAGAGTACAGGTACGGTAGGAAGTCAAATTCCACTCATGTGAATTTCTTTGTTCACTCTTAAAAATTGTAACCAATAAAAAATATTTGATGAGAACATCGCAGCTTCCAAACAACCAACAAGAACAAGCTGAAAACTTACCATCTGAGAGACCCAGTTGCTCTTTCATCAGCTCCCATTTTGATGGGGTTGGAGATCGCAGCGTACCGAGACCACTGCCTGCCGGAGATGGATGGTATGTCTTAGGAGTGTTGAATACAAACTTGTTGCCGTGCTACAAATAAAAATGTAAACATTAACATCTTTAACCTAACAGTACAGAAAGGTGGAACAAACCTGTAGAATTCTTAATTAGCTGTGTGACTGTACAGGTACCAATTATAATAACATATTCTTTGTTGAAACGGATTAATTAATTAACACTAATTAACACTACCCCCCCCCCCCCCCAGGGTGTGTGGAAATTGATATTGATGGATTCAGCAGGGTTAGGGTTAAGCCTTATGGACGGTAATAGTGGCTCGACTCGACCGTCCTCAACCCTGCAAATTCCTACAACAGCTCATCGTGAACTTTGAAGAATCTGGGATTCAGGTTAGCATTAACCCCTTGAGTACGTTTTTTTACGGGAGACGTCGGGGTGTCACGGCGGTTCTGGCAGCCAAGCGAAACGGCCACAATGTGTTTGTGCAGTCAAGCGTAACATAAACAATCCAACAATGGATTGAAACTGCACAAACGGCGGCAAATGGCATCATCCGGCCTGGTGGCACTTCTTTTTAAAAGCCATGGCATCATCCGTACGCAAGGGGTTAAAGGTTTACAGAAATAATAACGGGATGAAATTCTATAGGCCTAAATGGTTTGGAAACAACAATAGAATGTACATAAGAAATATAATTTGATGTATTTTTGTGTTTCAGTTAATTGGAAACAATAGTTTGTTGTCAACAACCAGTGAAAATCTAATACAAAATTTGCACTCAGGAAGCTAGGCACCTGTAGTTCAGATACTTGACACACAGTGGTACATGTGTAATTGTCAGTGTTCACAACAGTAAAAACATGTACATGCAATGCTACAGGTTAGAAAACAAGAACTTACTGTGTATGCCATATTGTTCTGGAAATGCTGGTCTTGCCGAAGACAACTTTCGATATAATCCAAATACGCAAGTCCTTATTTCATCAAAAGAAAAGCACGCCAATGTAAGAGGTACTCGTAAACTCCAAGTCAAGTTGTGCTTATGCTACCGATGTGAGGAGGTGTACTGCTTGTATATGTACGTCATCACTCTTTAAACAATGATGAACCAACAAAAGTTGGGGCTGTCGAATGTTTGTGTAATGAAGAGAGCTTGATAATGATGTGCTGATCCTCAGTTCAAGAGACTCTGGTCGCTCATTCACATACGCATAACGTATCCACCTCCAAGAACCCTTCTCTTCTGTAAATGATGCCTGGCTAAGTTCTATTAGCACTAAGCAGTGAACCAGCGAGGATGATGTACTCTAACACTGTGAACGACAAAGTTATGACACCATTAGAACGACAAGAAATTGTGTACATTGTATGTGCATGATTCCCTCAAACTCAATTGTGGTCTGTGCTTTTAAGTACAATTTCATTCCAGGGCTACTTCGGAAAGATTTTACTTTAATACCCCCTACAAAAATCGGTCAGGAATAGCAAATTTTTGAAAAATAACCATCCATCTGTGTTCAGAATTGTATAAATACTTGGCACAACCTTTAAATTTGAGAATTTTGTTGGGAAATTGTTGTGAAATATAGGGGAACAAAGTTTGTGTTTTCTGTGTTAGATGTTCTTGCTTGGCACATGGTCACTCTTCTTAGTGTTCACATACTACATGTTAGTTTCTGCCTCAATTTTAGCTTGGAATTTTCAAGCTACCTCAATTTATTTTTTTACAGATCCTGCCGCCATAAATCTTGAAATAACAGGTTGTGCCACACATTTAGATAGTTGTTATCAAGGAGGGTTAATTATTTTCAAAGATTTTGCTGTTCCGGACCGATTTTGGTGGGGGGTATTAAAGTAAAATCTTTCCGCTACGGAAAGATGGGATTTGATGTGTCGTGCGACATTTTGCCTTTTTTGCCACCACTTCACAACTGGTCATGAGCCTAAGCTATAGCTAATTCGTATTATACATTGAATGCCTGAATAAATCCCCTGCCATCCGATTGGTGGATTGTCGATCACGTGCATTGAATTATTTGTTCCATCGCACAGCGCGAAGTTACATCACACGGTAGGGGCATTTGATGTAACTTTCCTAATTTCACCGTCCGTCACTGTTGGTGCCGCTACAACACGGCTGTCACTGGACTGGTTCCCGGTCCCTCCATTGTCCTTCGGACTTCAAATGTATATTATATACATATCGAGACCGGGAACCAGTCTAGGCTGTTATTCACACAAAATGGCGGACGATGTTCCCGAACTGTGGTTTGTTCTCCTAACAGACGACGAAATATTGAAACTCGTACGCGATGCTGATGCTGCTAACACAAAGAAACAAATGTAATACGCAGTCAAATGATTAGATGAATTTGCGAGACACGCAGGAACAACAATTGAGCTTTAAACTGATTCCGAAAATCCGAACTGGACAACTTTTTGTCACGGTTTCATGCGGGACTGAGAAGGTGAAACGGCACGCGTTGTACACAAAGAAATCCATGCGTGCAATTTGTCGAGGATTTATTCAGGCGTTGTATAAAACAAATAATGAATGTTTCACATTCGTGCAATGCCAATGGGAAAGAGTTCCATATCCGGCCATCACTAAGACCTTGTGCACAAAGTATGGGCCATGACAGAAAAAGTCACTCAAAGTATTTTCAAAGAAAAAGTTGAAATTGTTTCCCTCCTAAATGCATGCTTCCTCATCAGATTTACACTTTTTGGTAGTTTTTAAGTCATATTAAGGGAAAATAAGTGATGGCCGGATATGGAACTCTTTCCCCCATTTGTACTTATTATTAAGCATGTGTAGTACATCTACACTCATGACACTGCACACCATGGTGTGCAGTGTCATGAGTGTAGACATGGTAGAGAAGTCTTCAAATTCAGGCCCAAGGCCGGCCTAACGTTAGTGCCTTTTTAGTGGCCTATACGATACGATAGTACGAACGTGCTTGATTTTCCCCATTCAGTCCAGGCCAGCATTGCTTGATTTCACTGGCTCTGTACTGTTATTAAGCAAGTTTTATGGCTAATTCTGTAATTCACAAACTTTCCTCGTTTGTACTGTGAAAAAATGTCGATAGGGTAGGAAACTTACCATTCAAGACAATGGAGCGAAACACAAGTTTACACAAGGAGAATTATTGTCATGGTACTGGTGGGGCGCCACGAAGAAGGAAATCGCGCCACCAATACTTTTAAATAATAACCTGCCGTGTGTGACTCCTTGAGGGCGCAGTTTCACTTCCACGCGCGCGCGTGGTGGCCACATGATATCATTATTATTATGGATATATGCTTTTGCGCCTTGGAAGAGCAGCGGGATTGGATGAATTGAAATAGCTACTAAATTTGCAACTTATTTCAACATTTCCTGTCAGAGTGGTCACGGTGCTTGCCGCTTTATAAAAAATCAGCTTTACCTTACTTTCTTTTTATTTCATTGTGGCGTTATTATAAACTCTGAATTTTGCGAGTCGACCTGTATTTGTAGCGTTTGAGATGGAGTTGCGTTTCCAGTGTCTATAAATATCGTCTCATTGTGGGAACCGCCTGAACTGACCAAAACTACATTGTAATAGAGCACAAAGTTCCCATACTGTTATGGTTCCTGAGCTTATAGGAGAGATCATAAGATGAAGGGAAACATGCACCAAGCAGAGTTCCACAGAGATACAGAGAGCGAGCGAGGGAAAAAGCTATTAACATGATGACGTCATCACGTGAATTTTTTGAAGCCATATATCTACAAAAGTACAAGTTATATTCTGTGTTTTTCCGTCCAAAATATGGGACTCGCTGCACTATATTGTGTAGTGCACACAAACCATCTCAAACGCCACAGGTCTTATATTGTTGGGAATTGTTTCTGTTAAGGAGAAACGACGAAAAAGTGGACATTCTTTGATTTGAATCAAAGAATGTCCACCTTTTGAGTCGTTTCTCTGACTTAAACTACGTCCCTTTCACACCCATTGTCAAGATTTCAAGGGAACAAAAAGTGTCCATTCTTACTAATGCTTTGAGGTATGAGATGAAATAAGTTAACTGTACATTCTTGAAAAAGAATCGACACTTTTCTGAATAGAGTGACATCACAAGAGTAGTTTAAAGTCAGGGCCAGGTCAAACTGTGATAAGTCCGGATCCTCTTGTACCGCAACAGTAACTTTTTGAAAATAAAATGTCGAAAGCCAGCCAACATTTTGCATCTGACCTTAAAATGAATTCATTTCGGCCTCACTTGATTGTTTTGTGGAGCTGACAACGAGGTCTACATCTATCTAAAGCATATCATTGCACGGGGAGGGGGAGGGGGACCAGACTGAACAAAAATCACTTTAATATTTAATGTCATGTACTAGCTTATGTTATACACGAATCCAACCAAGCTTTTCTGGACAGGATGAATGCGGCCATGTCTGGGGGCCATCCACATCTGTACAGTGAGCTACGCTTTGAATGATTGCAAACAGTAATTGTAGTCATCCCAACCTTAAGTTGACCATGGAGGATGGGTTGAGCATGGATTGGAAGCCGCCAAACAATAGAGGAATCCCACAGCGACGAGTTTAGCGCCGATCTGCGCACTTCCGCATTTGAAAACGAGGATCTCAATGTCACAGTAAACAACTTTATGCTGATCGTGCGCCTGCCCCTTCCTTTTATGGCCCGATTAATTCATGCATGAATGAATGTGCTGAAAAGCGTTGTTTTGTTTGCCACAGACATTCTCGCTTTCAACCCGGAAGTGCGCAGAAGGGGCAAATGTGAAATTCCTGTATGGCCGCGTATGTCGGACAGCCTGCAGGCCAATAACAAATTTAGATTGTCTGATTTTACTATATTCAACAAAATGACGTTTGATCAACAACTTGTGTTTGTTTCCATTTATTACTTGCATCAAAGTTACACAAAGTTTGTCATTTATATTACAGTAGCAGATTACCAAACATCGATGCTACACGCAAAACTCTACGCCGACATGTTTCCCCAAAATAATGACAGCGGTTCTTCGAGTTTGTGCGCTCAGAAACTGCAGCGAGAAAAGTTAAAATGTATCATTACACGTTAACATCCTTACTGAAACCAGCAATATCCGGCGGTTATAAACAAATAACCGGTGTGTGATTGTTGCTCAGTTTACACCGACTCTGACATACCGATACCACGCATGTATTCAAACCCTGCTGGATCCATCCAGTCTAACAGCAGTTTTTACCCTGCTGGATTCAACAAGAATATGCCATATGGCATGGGTGGCAAGTGTGTAAAGCTCTTGTTTCTCACCAATGTGGCCCGGGTTCGATTCCCGGCCTGGACCTTATGTGAGTAGAGTTGTTCGTTAATTTTCTCCTGTGCCACAAGGGTTTTTCTTCGGGTTCTCCGGTTTTCCTCCCTTCACAAAGAAAATCAACATTTACGATCTTTGGCTGTGCTCCGTGGTTAGATATGGGTTGTATGGCCGGCTGCCAGAGGCGCCTTTACGTGCCAGCGACTCTAAGCCGCGTCCTTCGCAATTCAGCACCCCAGGTGCGAGTAAGGATGATTAGCCTCCCAAGTTTATGTTGACTTCTCAATTCAATAAGATATAACAGAATATTTTAGAACTGTTGGATCTTGGATTCAGCAGGGTTAGAGTTTCAAGCTTTCGCCTCTATTTCATGACACAGTGACAAATTAATTACATGTATGGCGATTACTATGCCCAAAGCTGAATTTGTGCAGTCACAATTCGAGTATTGGAAATGAGTTACCGAAGCCACTTTAAAAAAAATGGTTTATCCGTGGCTCTGAAAAATCAAGCATTTTTTGTTATTTGTTTCTACCCACTTATTGACATTTCTAGAGGTTTAATGCAGAGTTAATTAACCTACTTTTTATATCAAGTACTCTTAACTTTACTTTTACACATAACAATATTTGTCTCACACAAGACATGAATACAAGTGAGGCTATAAAAAAACAAAACGTTGCTCATAAACGTTACTGTACAATAAAATACAAATGAATACAAAAGTAACAAGGCGTTAAAAATACATACTGCGTTTGTGACAAGATAACACCAGAGGGCGCTAGACTCAGCCCATGTGCTTCACCACCTACTGCAACTTCTATTGCGCATTCTAAAGAAAATCTAACAAGAACACGTACAAGTGATTTATTTTGACTCTAAAAAGCATAAAGCTACAAGTACATGTATCTCACACTGCCTGCTTTTGTTTAATTCTGTACAAAAAAAGAGCATTTCTGCAATTTCTGATATTTTTAAATATCATGATTGTCACAGCTATAGAATTTGAAGAAAAAAAATCCTTAAGTCCAATAGGAGTACCCATGGTCACGATGGATGACAAGTTTCACATAGTTTTTAAGTGTATACATGTACATTGAAGTGATACATTGTTCAGCAAAACAGGGGACCCTTTCTGTCATAAAAATTTGCAAATTTTTTGTTTTTATCATTCTTATCACTACACACACTGAATGAGACACACAGTTTTGATATCTGAGGGCTTTGCCACAGGAGGCAAATTTTACAAGCAATTTGGACGTAACTAACAGCACTACAGTCTGAAGGAATACCAGAGGGACACAAAAGACATGTAACAGACAGTGTCGGCATTCCTAAGAAAATTGTGCAACTGAATGCCTGTGAATTGTCTTGTGTGACAGGGCCCTAAAAATTACATACAGGCAGCTGTACATTCCTTGCATGAAGTATGCCGATTGTGTATTAACCAATTTCACGGAGCCCCTAAGCATACAAATTTGCTTAGCACAAAAATGTCTTGCTTATTAAAAACAGGTTACCAGCCAAGAGTCCATGTGATTTTCATGCTAAGCAAACAACTGCTGAATACTACCCACAAACAATATACAACACATGGGAATCTGGTTGGTAATCCCATATTTATCGAGGATGAGTTTAGCAGTTCTGCGAAAATGGCCCCTGGTCTGATATTTCAGCATGCTTGCAGACTTCATTCAGAAATGCACTTTTGACACCGTCTTTAACATGTGACTGCCACCTGCACTGGGTCACACACTCTACAAATAGGCATAGGTCAAAATTCGGGAAAAAGGTGATTGGCCATTACAGGCATGAGTATTAGACCGACAGCCAATGAAAACTCAGCGATGGTGTTTGCAGAATCAGTGTGATCTGTTTCCAAGTGGCATCAATATCTGAGACCAAGAGATAACATTGAACTTTGTGTGTTACGAAATATTGCAGAAGACCTGTGAAATGAAGCAATGCAATTAGGACAAGCTTTGAATACATCTATCTGCAAACAGCGTTAACTAACACGTCCTGATGTACACACTGGGCATTTAACTATTTCCTATGATTTGATTCTAGATGACCAATCTAGAAAAGTTACAAGCGTGCTATACTAGACTTTATTACGCAAGTTGCTTTATAAAAACACATATATTGAGTACAGAACAATGATGGCATTAATCAATTAAATAATGTAAAATGGACTGTACCATTAAAGTAAACTCCTATTTGTACTTGATTAAAATACTTTAACCATTTTTTTTCTCTCAAATTAATTCAATAACATTTCTCATTTTATACTTTCAGTAACAATTTAGCATGGTTAAATAATTATTTTACCCGTACAAATGGGATAAACACATGAAAAATGAAAATACTTAATGTTCAAATTTTGGATAGAGCATGTGCGAATTAAAAACCTGAAACTGTGAAGTAGAATGACAGATTCTAAATTTTATCCACATTCCAATTATTTTTTCTCGTTTGAAGAATTAAAAATTTGGTGTGGTTTTAATCTGGTCATAGTTAATAAAAACAAAATATTTCAGAAGAGTGACCAGTTGTGAATTTGACATATACTTTGTAGGAAACGTGGCAATAAAGTTGTGTCCATTCTTCAGTGGAACATCTTCGAATGTCCAACTTAGTTTGTGGCCAACATTTGATTGTCTGTTCAGAATACAACAAACCAAGGCAAAGATGACACCTGTCATTCTCATTTTGTGCCATAACAATTCCAAAATTAGTGGCCATCCACGCATAGTGGTTTTTGTTTACATTTCAGGCTATCAGCAGCCAATTTCAGGGCGATGCTAAGCACAAAAATATTGCTTAGCATGAAAATTCTTCCTTGGTAAATACAGGATTACCAACCCAATTTGGATGTGAAGTGTATCGCTTGTGGCTGGCATTCAGCTGTTGTTTGCTTAGCATGAAAGTCCAATGGCCTTTTGGCTGGTAACCTGTTTTAACTAAGCAAGACTTTTTGGTGCTAAGCAAATTTGTGTGCTTAGTAGCTCCATGAAATTGGCCCTAAGCCACCTGCCTATTGTGGCCACCTTTTTCATAGGGCCGCTTTCAACACGTGGGCCATTAGGTGGGCAATTCTACACACAGGTTTGATATTCGTCATTGTAACGTGGACATTATCTGAATACATTATGGCAAAAACCATTAGAAAGAACGTGAATCCAAATAAAAAGGAAAGGGCTTGGTTACAAATCAATAATTTTACATTAAATAAATACCCTGTGAGGTTCCCTACACTTACGAGGAGCACGCTTGATCCCTTGATTAAATTTTGAGGCCAATTTCGTGTCGACAGGTCTCCTAGACCTTGTGGGGGAACTCCATCCTACCGTTGTCGTGGTTGTACGCCACGCTGTACCCACCATTCTGCAGTGATCCCCCGTTGGGCAAGGAGGGGTAGTTGGGTGGGTAGTTAGGATAAGGGGACCTGTTGATCCCATTCATGCTGTGCTGATGGGGGTACTGATGACAGGGTTGGGGCGGCCCATGATGGTGGTGGTGGCGGTGATGGTCGGGCAGAGAACCCAGCCCGTTCATCCCATTGATGCTGCCGTTCATGCTCCCGCCTCCGTTCATCCCGTGGAGGCCCTCGTACATCCGTCCGTGCAGGCCGGGCATCGGGTGCATACCCCCCGGCATGCCATTGGTCGTAGATGCAGAGGATGAGTAGGAGGAGTAATTGGAGTTATGGGAGGGGTAGGAACCTGGGCGGGGGGTGGGTGGGGTACGGTACTGCTTCTGGTCATCCTCTCCATCCTTCTTACAACAGCAGCAGCAGACGATGCAGGTGATGAAGACAATGAGGATGAGAAGGCCGATTGCCGCACCGATGGTGGCAACCACCCCCACACCTAGCTTCTTAATCCCGATCTCCAAGAAATTACTCGGTTCTGGAAATGGTCAAAATGAGTACAATTTTCCATGAATTTCGAATGAAATGTCAACGAAAAAACACCAACATTAATACATGACTTGACAAATATTGAATTACTTGAAGCCAAACAAAAATTTGCATGTATCTTTGTACATTGAATGTGCGAAAGCTGCCATTAATAAAAGCCTTGGGGGGGTCTTGCATACACGCAAAATAGAACCAAAAAGTAGTGTGTTTTTTTCAAAATAAAACAACGGATGGTTTTGTAAAATCTGTCTGATGATCATCTCATAAAATTCCCCTAAATGAAGTTTGGATGTTGATTTACCAACAAGTATCTGAAAAGTTGAGTCAAAATCTGCTCGATGATAGATTTGTTGAATTTATAGATAATTATTGCATTTGTTTCAGATAATATTGTTATCCATTTAAAAAATTGTGTGTGTCTTTTTTACGTGCAAATTAATTCAATGCTGTAAAGCACACAATGAAATATGTGTAGCAGGGATCGTAATGTCCACTGGACCGCTGGACCGAGTAAAGTGAATTAAGCATTGGTCTAGTTAACTCTTGAACGAACTAGTCCGGTGGTCTACTGATTTTTTTCATACACTGCATGAAATGCTATCACTAAAGTTCATTTTTTTTTTTTATCTTGTAAACTGAAAAAGCCCAATAATTTCTGGAATGTCCATTTTTAGTTTTTAGGCAGGGAGTTTCAATCAAAACAGCATTTTTAACACCTCCCCCAACAAGGTCGACAAAGGGGGAAAAATCGAAACAGCACACTCATTCAAAACACTGTGTTCTTATTTTTACCATTGTTCTTGTGAAATACCTGGTGACGGTCTAGGAAAATGTTTGTGCTACTAGCCCGGCTGTCTAGTAGATTTTACCTGAAATTCGACCCCTGCGTAGAGGATGACAAAACTTGAGGAGGACACAAGATCTTTTTTGTCCTTCCAGTTGTGTTAAGCACTGTGTGCTCGGTGCTTTTTGGAGTGGGTTAACCTGTGATTTTTACCCACTGCAGATTCTTGGAAAGCATTGATCACACAGTGTTAAACACCATGTCGGAAAGAGCAAAAATCTTCTGAATTCGAATTCAAATCTTTGAATTTGTAGTTTAAGAATGTTGGAAATTCCTGCACTTCGGACATCACGGTCTGTTTTCAGACAAATTTGCCCGCAGAAATACCTGCAATTAATGCTGGTGTCTAATATTTTGTCTTACCCTCTCTGCACAATGCGTCAGCTTCATCACTGTCATCATTGCAGTTAGGAACACCGTTACATGTCAGTCCCTCGTCAATGCACATCGTGTTATCCAGACATCGGAAACAGTCGTACGAACCCTCTGCAGAGCACAATAATTTTTTTTTTAGAAAACTGGCATGAAGAAATGAACAAATAAATTACATGTATGCTGATAAAGGTGTGGTTGTAATAAATCAATTTCTAACACGTCTAATATTTCCACTGCATGGCATGATGGTTTTGGCTGGAGGGGTGTCCAAGTTTCTCTAGACACCTTTTTGTGACCTTGGAAGCCTTAACAGGGTTCCCACAGAAATCTGAAAAACCAAATTCCACGACTTTTCCAGGACTTTCCAGGACTAAAATATGACAATTTCCATGACATTTAAATGCCATTTTGTAGAGAAAAGTTGTTTGGTATTATGATACTGATGAACCGCTGATGTTGGGCTAACCATTTCTTAGCTTTTGAAAATAAGTTCAAATTAATAATGGCCTCCTCCTCCCCTTACAGCCCTACTATAGACTAACAAGGATATAGCCTGTAAATTTATCATTATTCCGTTATCACATCAAAAGTGGCCCATCAAAAATAACCCTTGCATGATCTTGCTTTCCATGACTTTTCCATGACTTTTCCATGACTTTTCCATGACTTTTCCATGACTTTTCCATGACTTTATTTTTCTAATTTTCCATGACTTTTCCATGACTTTTCAGGACAACTTTTTTTCCAGGATTTTCCATGACCCGTGGGAACCCTGCTTATTCTATCCGTTTATAGGCAAAAGTTTTACAATATGAATGCAATACCCCATTTTGGGATTGACAGCAATTTGGGACATTTTGTCTATACATCAATAACTGGCATACATGTAAGTTGTCTAAAATGGCAAGCAGATTTAATGCAACCAACGACAACACAATCTGGCGGAAAAACAAATGTGTACGCCCAACCGGAAGAAAATCCTAAGTGCCCCACTGAGCACACAGTTACACACAATTTGACAGACTTCTTAAAAATGTTAAAGAGACCCGACAATAAGCCTCAAGGTTTAAAAATACCAAAACAAGTCCTAAAGTACACTTGTTCCTGTATTTTTTCTGATTTTTTAAAGATGCCTGCTCACCCTGTGGAGGCTTGTAGGACGTGTAGACCAACTTGACCCCTGCATCTGGTGAGCTGATGCCATCCGTCAGGAATCGGATGGTTACGATGTTGCCGTAGGACTGGTAATCCTTAGGGAACTTGCCCGTGCCTCCACAGTACGTCACATCTGGCTGCAGAATGTCATTCTTGATGATAAAGTCTTTGTTAGATTCGTACACCATGAACCTGGGATGGGTAGATGAACGATCGTCAGTGGAATGTGGGGCACTTGTGGAATGTAGTTTTGAATTAATATCCCTCTTAACCAGAGATGTATTTGAGTCCATCAGAAGCCCTCCAGTCCTAATCCCAATCTATTCAAATGAGCTTTGACAAAGGCATTCCTTTGTCATTGTTCATCCAGATACTTGTGACTGGCTTTATGAAAGGACTTCAGACTGGACTTGTGAAAGGACTTGCAGGGACGAGTACAACTCTGCTCTTAACATGTACATGTACCAACAAAATAGACACCGAGAAAAGACTGGTATACACGTGCATGTGAACAACATGTAGTTCAACAAAATAAAACCATGGGGACAATGGTGCCCGACGAGGAAGTCTTCAGAAATCTAGGTGCCCCACGAAGAAAACGCTATGGAATTTGAGATTTCAATAGGGACAAAGGAGAATAATAGATGGGAAAGTAACGTCGACAATAGAGGTAACCCGTATGGGTGCATATGTGAGGATGTGTGCGAGTTTGTTTTTGCATTTAATGGGGGACCTTTAACAATAGAGTACAATAGGGTCCCCTATTGAGAAAGGTCCCCGTGTACAAAACCAATTAGGGCCCTTGCCAAAAAGTATGAACAATAGGAGGACAATAGGAGGTCCCCGATTGCCAGTATTTACACACTTGTGTGTGTGTGCCATGTATGTGGAATTTTCCGTGTCCAAGTGCTGAAGTTTCCAAGACAGGATTTGGATACATGTGTACATGTACATGAGAGGAATCAATGTAAAATCCTTTTTGAACCAAGACTATATGTACTCTTGGAAGGGAATGGTACAAGACACACAGACATTTGGCAACCATTAGTCACTGTTCTACGGTAACGTAAGCAAGAAATATTTACTGGATGCCAGGCAAATTAGACTTATGGTGGACAAATGCTGGAACTCTCTCCCAGCCTTTACCTGTCAGCATCAGACCGACATGTATTGGTTGCCCGATCAAACCCTGGAGCCAGATCAAAGAAGTCAAAGCGGATGTTGATGTGTCTCCCCGGCTCGGTATTGATGGTGAAAAGGCAGTCCATGTTGGCAGCGTAGGGCGACCTCTCCACGTTCAGGTGGGAGTAGACGCAGCCTGAGACGTCGCTGACGTTCTTGTCCAAGCACATGAAGGACGGGTTGGCATCTTGGATATATGCTGTAAGGCGAAAAATGACAGAATCATCAGTATTGCTGGCAACATGTACATGTAAAGCTACTTTCTACACATGAACAGATTTTGATGTGGGTGTGAAGCCAGCCAGTGAATCATGGCACACGTACTTGTGTCCATCAGCAAGTCATTTTGTTACAAATTGCTCCTCTCCACCTGTGCGCACAACACTTTTATGATAATGTTAACATTTGAAGAAATAAATACTTCCAGATGGAAATCATGTTAAATCAACACCTTCTGGTAAATAACACTACTTTGTGTTACAACTGACACACCATTTGTTTCAGCCTTTTCTAAATGAAATGAGGTCTTACTTACAGCCTTACAGTTTGCTTCAAGAAATAATCAATGGGTACAAGAACAGCGTACATGTGTTCAGTTGCCTCCTCCAAAATCCCTCTCAAGAAACTTCGCTCACTCTCAAGCATTGGTTTCCTTTTTACACAATGGTAATTCATAACATTTTTTTAAAGCTTGAGAGAGTCTCTCAATAACTGAGTTTTTGGGACGAAAAGATACCCAGCACGATATTGGCCACAGGAGTTCCCCCTTTTGTCCCTATAACCTTTACACACTCCAGACTATTGTTACCTAACCCCCCCCCCCCCCCCCCCCCAGATTTTTGAAAAGAATTCCTGAGATTCCGGGAACAAAATGACCAACACAACCCAACACATGTAGGCCTACATGTATGTATCTTGCTTCATACATGTGTGTATGAAAAGGGCATTATTCAACTGTGGTATCAACTTGCTACAGACCTCAATACAAAAATTTGGCTCTGTGAAAAATGACTGAAATACTACACTACAATCATGACATCTGTGGAAACAAATTATAATTAAAACAATCAATTCTTCCTGTCAGCAAAATGAAAAAAACAAAAACATTCTGCTTGTACATAACCTCCATGATGTATCTGAATCAAAACTAATTTCAGTTTACAAGCAGAGGAAAAATCTGACCTGCATATTATATTTACAAAAGCAGTGCTTGTTTCAAGCCCTTCAGAGCAATGTTTCTTGAGGCAAAAAATAAATGGGACAAAAGAATGTCCCCCTCTCTGTGTATGCAATCCTGACTTTCCCCATGTCTCTCAAGAATACTGTAGTGTATCTGAGCTGCACTGGCCATGACCTGCATGGATTACTCTTGGGTCACTTCTATTTGATCTGACATTAGATGACTCATACATGGTCATACATCTGCATGTAGACTGTACAAGCATAATGTCTTTTCTAATGCTAATGATGCGGTACTCCCACATGGCTCTGCTAGAGAATGCATCTCAAATGACTGTACATGTATTACAGTCGAAAAACAGTTATAATCGGTATCACAAATAAGATTTAATACATTTATGTACTAGTATACTGACAAATTTATGCAGACATGATTCTTGGGACACAAAAAAATGTTTTAAAAAATGTTTAAAAATCATGCGATACTATAGAGATCACGTTTGTCTTTTTTTGGCGAAACATGAAATGACCGACTGACCACTGTTTTGTCTCAATAGTTCACGCCAAGCGTAAATCATGCACATGTACAACTCTGTAGGGTCTTTTTGTCAGTTGTCAATCTTTACAGACATGAAACAGCCATTCGGATCATATTTCTTTCACAGTAAAATGTAAACATGTATGCTCTTTACTTTTAAGGCTGTCCACGGAATCAAATTTTCGGACTAGCATATTGGAAAATTTAGAGGTACATCATTGTACATGTACATGAGAGTTAAAGTAAACAAGGGATTTGAAACTAACACACAAAAGGCCAAAAAAGTCCTACATGTAAACTGCTGTGTTGTGTTGTTCACTGCGTTAATTAGAGCTCTGGCTAAACTATTGCATACAAAAGTCAAGTTTAATTTACTTAACCCTAACCCTCTAGGGTATTTTGGCTAGAAACCCTGCCAGACGCATCAGATTGCATACTTTGTCACATTGACTTGTGTGCAGAGTGCAGCAAGGTCAAGCTGTCACCACAGATGCACTGTGCTGCGTCTGGCAGGGTTAGGGTTAATAGGCAATTTATCATTGTCTTTAATTACACATAAATGTTATTGATGAATTACTGGTTAGTACATGTAGAGATGTGGGCAATACTCTGACACATGACAAGGCTGATCAGATCCTGTGCCTGAATACTATTTGGCAGCACAGAGTGGTGCCTAAGTGGACATTTTTGAACTTGTGGTGGGCAAACGAAATTTGTGCAAAAACAAGTGAAAGGGAACTGATCATTTTTCAATAAAGTGCCTTCCATATTTCCTTAGTGTACACGATTGGTAATCCTCCATTTTTTTTACTGAATTATTACGAAATACCTTACTAGACTGTAAGTTAATAGTAGTCTCAATCATCAGGTGATATTATGGCACCAGGTGTGTTGTCGTCAAGAAAAGTTGAAATTTATATCGTTTTCCAACAATTTCCAGCTGGAAATCATTGGAAAACTGCCCTGTAGCCTTTAGTCAAGGCGCACGTGGCTACCCGGACAAGTGGCGCGCCCTGGACATGATGGCATTCGGGGCACGTCACGCGTCCAGGTGGCCACGCGCGCCTTGACTAAAGGCTATCATCCGCCCGAAACGAGCACCGTTTTTCTCTCGTTTTTTTCACCATCCAACAACGCAAAACTTTGATATTTCCTATAAAATACTAACCCCCAAATCTACCCATTTCTGAAAATTGCAACAATGACCAATCATGTACACCACCTTTAACCCTAACGTCCTAGGCAATAATTTGGGGTAAAGTACATTATACATGTTATAGTACAAAATTTCTCAAATGCCAGTATACATACATACAGATACATGCAGTAAAGATTTACTGCATACTGCAGTTTACTACTACATGAGGTAAAACACAAGTAATTTCTTGCTTAGTCCATGTGACACAAACTTGTATGCATTGCATACAGGTGTTCTGTTGCAAAAACTGCAAAAAAATACAGCAGGCTCTACGTAGAGGCGACGAGAAACCTGAAGGCTTCTGTGCGATAATATATTTTGGCGTCATCCACCTCTGGATATGAAGACAGGCCAGGTTAAGATTTAGTGGCTTCGATTGTCACAGCCGCAAGGTCTACTACAGAGTACATGTACATGTGCATCAATATTCCACTCACTCTGCATGCAAATGAAAGTTGCTGTACATGTACCTGGAAATTCTGGAATGCACAGTAGGATTGAGCGCAGGACAAAATGTTTATTCAATGATTATGTCTAAACATGCATCAGATTTACATGTAAGGTTGCTCCATGCCCTGACTGAAAATAATAATAATAATAATAATAATAATAATAATAACTAGACATCTGGTGCAGTGTTTGTGGACAAACACAGGGCTGTTTTGTTTTTTTGTGTAAAATTATGTGATTTAAATGAAATTTCAAAAATGAAAAAAATCATAGAAAATTAGCCGATGACGTCATCATGACGTCACCATGACGTCACATACATTTTCATCTAACACATGCTGGCATAACTAAATACCACGTTTTAACTTAATGTGACTTGTACTTTTGTAGATATATGGTTTCCAAAAATGCCCCTTTAAGATGACGTCACGTGACATGTGATGACGTCATCATGACCTAAAAGTTCGGCGCACATTCTGAGCAGTTGGTGTAAGTATCTGCCTACGACTTGTCTAACGACTTGAAAAAAAGACTAGAGATCAACTCTTTATAGACAGCATGCCACATGAAAGCCATGGTTTCTGTCCTTCCCAGAATTCCTTTGTGTTATATTGAATTTGGTCACAATTTTTTAGATGCCTGTTATTTCTTAATACTTGAGTGAGCCACGATCACGAAATTGTTGAATTAGGTAGAGAAAAATTCAATGTATAAATTTTTAATCGGACCGACCCTTACATGCGTTAAAAAAAAAAATTGATGACGTCATTATGACGTCACACAATTTTCGCCTTTTAGGGCATATCTTTGAGACATACCAAAAGCTGTATCAAAAAGAATTTTGAAAATCTCTTGTTTTGTTTGCGAGATATATTTAAAAGAATGTTACGATTTCAAAATTTCAAAAATTCATAACAAATCACATGATGACGTCATCATGACGTCACTTTGGATTTTGCATCCTAGTACCAGTATCTACCTACCCACCAATTTTCATGACGATCGGACCTATCCTTATATGTGTTTTAAAAAAGCACATTTTTGATGATGTCATCATGACGTCACACATTTTTTTCCTTTTTAGGGCATATCTTTGAGACCTACCAAAGCTATAACAAAAAGAATTTCGAAAATATCTTGTTTTGTTTGCCAGATATATTTAAAAGAATGTTACGATTTTCAAAATTTCAAAAATTCATAACAAATCACGTGATGACGTCATCATGACGTCACTTTGGATTTTGCATCCTAGTGCCAGTATCTACCTACCCACCAATTTTCATGACGATCGGACCTATTCTTATATGTGTTTTAAAAAAGCACATTTTTGATGATGTCATCATGACGTCACACACTTTTTTCCTTTTTAGGGCATATCTTTGAGACCTACCAAAGCTATAACAAAAAGAATTTTGAAAATATCTTGTTTTGTTTGCCAGATATATTTAAAAGAATGTTACGATTTTCAAAATTTCAAAAATTCATAACAAATCACGTGATGACGTCATCATGACGTCACTTTGGATTTTGCATCCTAGTGCCAGTATCTACCTACCCACCAATTTTCATGACGATCGGACCTATTCTTATATGTGTTTTAAAAAAGCACATTTTTGATGATGTCATCATGACGTCACACACTTTTTTCCTTTTTAGGGCATATCTTTGAGACCTACCAAAGCTGTAACAAAAAGAATTTTGAAAATATCTTGTTTTGTTCGCTAGATATATTGAAAAGAATTTTACGATTTTCAAATTTCAAAAATTCATAAAAAATCACGTGATGACGTCATCATGACGTAAATGTTCGGCATACATTCTGAGCAGTTGGTCTAAGTGTCTGCCAAGTTTAGAGGCAATCGGGTGTACCAAAGTAGCCAAAGTGCCGGTAAGAAAGAAAACGTGCACAAATGCTATGGGCAAAAAGTCTGAAAAGGAAAAAAAAAAAAAAAAAAAAAAAAAAAAAAAAAAAAAAAAAAAAAAAAATCTTAACGAAAACAAGGGCTGTTTTGGAAAAGTTTCCAAAACAGCCAATAATAATATATCAACTTATATTGTGCAAATTCCATAAAAAGATGTTCAAATGCGCATTACAAAGACATTAAAATGTAACGAATAAAATGTAATGAATTTCCCTTCGGATTCTGAGAATTGTTTGAGTGAAAAAAATATCTACAATATACAAATAAACAATGTGCACTTAATTAGTTCTTCCTAAAATACATACATACATGTACATGTATGTATGTTTATTGTTTTATTGTGTGATATGCCCAGAGATTATTAGGCACGTACCGCTCCTAATTCAACATTTTAAACTTATATCTGTTACTTATTCATCAATTGTTTTTGGGAAGAATGTGTCATAATCATTGGAATGCTCATGACCTATCTAATGCTAACAAACTAGTAATTCAATTTGAACATTTATTTTTTAGTGTGATACACCACAAAAATGTGGACTTTGTTTTTGTATAAGTTTGAACTTGGCAGTTGGGAAAAGTTTTCTAACCAGGGTGAAATTGAAGCGTAGGGGCATTTTGCTTAAGGATGGTCAATGCAAGCGCTGAGTGCGGAGGGGTCCGGTGTCCGCTTAAGGGGCCACTTTCCCTTTACTGTTTTGAGCAAAAGTTTTTAAAATTATATATACATGTAGGCAAAATTTAGTTCATTGAATTTTTTAGAATAATCTCTTGCTCTTAAATATATAATGTAGTGGTTAGCGTAGGGGTAGGATTCAACTTAAGTGTAGTGCTAATTCCCAAAAGTGTAGTGGGTGCTTGGGGTGTGCATTAACGGGTAGTAAAATAACCGGGTACCCGATTGAAAAGAATATGGGTACCCGGGTACCCGTCAAGGAAACCCAACCTAAAACTTCCAATCCCGGAAGTTGTAATAATGTCTTTCTCAGAGATTCAAAAGTCTGATTTCAGACAAAAGTCTTAAAAATCTCATGCCTGTCCAGTAAACATGATCACTACTCTGCCATTACATGTTCTGGCACGTGCATGCGCCGGCATATCACAAAAGACAGAAGCTTTATACAGTTGTATTTATTGTGGAATGAGGCATGCTATTATGTCTCGTTGAGGCTCTGATCCATACCCAGACTACAAAAAACACAACCAGTAAATTCCCTTTATTGTCAACTTTCGTGAGCTCATAAACATGAAATCTGTGCTGGTTTCCCATGTAGTCGGGTTTTAATTATGTAAATTCCCGACAAATAATGTTCGAAACCTTTCCGTTTTCATTGTCTGGGAAGTTACTATGTGATAAAGTAAAGTTGTGCGGCAACTCGATTCCATAAGCTGGAACCGGTTCCTGACATGAACGGTCGGGTATCGGGTACCCGGTTCTGATGCACACCCCTAGTGGGTGCTTGCGCTATTTATACAATGCCTGAATAAATCCCCGTCATCTGATTGGTGGATCGTCGATCACATGCATTGAATTATTTGTTCCATCACATGGCGCGAAGTTACATCACACGGTAGGCATTTGATGTAACTTCCCTAATTTCACGGTCACTATTGGTGGCTCTACAACACGGCTGTCATTGGACGGTTCCCGGTCCCTCCATTGTCCTTCAGACTTCAAATGTATATTACCGGTATATACATATCGGGACCGGGACTGTTATTCACACAAAATGGTGGACGATGTTCCCGAACCGCGGTTTGTTCTTCTAACAGAGGACAAAATATTGGAACTCTTAGGCGATGCTGACGCTGCTAACACAAAGAAATTTATATGCAGTCAAACGATTAGATGAATTTGTTAGACACGCAGGAACAACAATTGAGCTTTAACTGATTCCGAACTGGACAACTTGTTGTCGCGGTTTTATGCAGGACTGAGAAGGTAAAATGGCACGTTGTACAAAAAGAAATCCATGCATGCAATCTGTCGAGGATTTATTCAGGCATTGTATAAAACAAATAATGAATGTTTCACATTCGTGCAATGGAAAGAATAATTTCATTTGGTGACAGATGGAATGTTCCAATGGAACATTACATCTGTCACCTCATGAAATTATTCTTACCACTGCACTCATAAACATTCATTATTTGTATATTAATGCCTGGCTAGAACACACTGCATTCAACACCCACTATAGTATGTATATCTTCACCATTTTAGGAACAGTATACTCCCAGATGTGAATGCTGAATACTATCATAAACCCCTACAGCACCCCAAGCTACCCCCTACTGACCCAAAATTCTGGGCCAGGTACAAATTGGGATTGTGGCTTTGTCAATGTGGTCACACTGTTCAATTCTTCACTGCACAATGAAGTCATTTAACCATGAAATCACAGTGAGCCTGCATTAACATTGCTTAAATATGTTTGTCATTGGAAACAGGACTAGCGTTTACTATCTGAGGTTCCGTTTTGACAGGTTTCAGATACACCTCAACCACGTACTAAATCCAAGATGAACAGCATGCAGGGTGTGTTCAATATCGTTCCTCTGAGCGGTGAACCAAATGTTGTTCTGACTGTCCGATTTATTATGCTGGATTCAGCACATACATGTACATATAGCTGGCTTAACCCCTTGCGTACAGATGACGCCATAGGGCGCCAAAAAAACAGTGCCACCAGGCCGGATGACGCCACTGGCCGCTGTTTGTGCAGTTTCAATCCATTGTTGGATTATTGTGAATGTCATGCTTGACTGCACAAACACATTGTAGCGGTTCGATTTGGCTGCCAGAACCGCTGCAACACCCCGACGTCTCCCGTAAAATACCGCGCCCAAGGGGTTAACAACTAACAATTGTTGGATTTGTACTAGTGTTAGGCAAATTTCTAAAGTCTAGTGGATTGAGTATTTTAATACCCAATTTGCCAAAACATTTATGGATTTTGCATTTTGAAACGTCCGCATTCGACCAATAAAAGCAATGCATGACAAGTTTTGATTTTTCTATCCCCTGCCTGTAGCTTGGAAAATCCTATTTTTAATTAATTTTGTCTGGTTGCATGCCGTCATTGTCGTTCTGCACGCTTAACGCGGACACTATTTGGCAAGCGCCGGTAAATAATGAATGTCATATAGGTGCAGGACCAATCAGATGCCAATATGCTAATAAGCGAACACTATTTCGCAGCGGACACTTATGGCACGACACCAGTTCACAGCAAAATCACAAAAAACACTCAAAACAATGGGCGATTGTGTAGCGTAGGGCCCCTTCTTTAGCATGTTTAGTTTTGATCAAGTTGGAGTCAGGGGTATTTTTTCTCATTCCAAAATGACTTTTTTAACCTAAAGCAGACTTCTCTTAATTCTTTTGACATCTATTTTTTGTAATTTTGAACAGTTTATTTCGGTAGAAATTAATGCAAAAGGAAAAGAGGCAAATATGGGGAAATGATCTGATAAGAATGCCAGATTTTGGTAAAGGTAAGATATTTGTAAAAAAATTATCAATTAAAGTGGCAGATGTGTTTGTGACCCTGGTAGGTTTACTGATAAGAGGTATGCAGGAAGAGGAATAAACTATATCCAACAATTCCTGTGGCTGGCTAGTACAGTCAGAGGTCAAGTTTGAATTAAAGTCACCAGTTATTAATGTGGGCTTATTTTCATTAATTACGTGTTGGAACAATAATTGGGAACCGTAAAAAAAAAAATTCAAAGTTAGCATCAGGTGGTTTATAAATTAGTCTAAATAGGATATTAGGGAGACATTTAGTAGTTCATAATCATCACTTAGGGAGACAAGGGTACTTAGGGAGACATTTTCATGTCTCCCTAAGTACCCAGCCCCCTTAAGGAGTGAGAATTTTACTGTCGGAAGTGAGTTATATCGATAGAGAATGGTCCAAAACATTAACCCTAACCCTCCTCAATCCTCCAAAATCCTCATGGTGGTTTTGGAGGATTTTGGAGGATTGAGGAGGAATGGTGATTGAAGCACGGGAGGATTTTGGAGGATTGAGGAGGAATGGTGATTGAATGGTGATTGAAGCAAAGGATTTTGGAGGATTGAGGATGAATGGTGATTGAAGCACAGGAGGATTTTGGAGGATTTAGGATGGTTCCTAGCAATAAGGGCCAGCACAAGTCTATGGGAATGTCTCCCAAATGGCCCATCTAGGGTAATTATTATAACAAAACCCCAATAATAATATTCTTATGATTACACGGAGTAATAATTTCGGCAAAGATACATTCAAGAAAATTATCACCTATGGCATTTAGGTCTGACCTTGGAGCATATAGAAGATTAGTAGATATATATAAGGCAACACCACCACCAACTCTACCTTCTCTGTTCTTAGTTAATAGTGTATACCCAGGTATGTTCAATTCATTCATACATGAATTTGCATTTAACCAAGTCTCACTCAAGCCAATAACAGAAAAGTTATGATTTAAAGAGTTAAGAAGAATTATTAAATGAGCAATATTTTTAGTTAAACTTCTCATATTTAAATGCAAAAGTGAGAATTTTTCTATAGGGTCACCGTTAAAAAAGTCCCTAAATTGATCATATGAATAGTAGCTTGAGTTACTAGTACTAGGTTGGGGGTTGTCCGGGTCCTCAATAATTGGCAGTTTACGAGAATTTATGTTCAGGTCTAATAAGGTTTTAAAAGTAAGAGGCACATTCACACATGAATTTAAGAAAAAGATTACCTCTTCAAATTCCTTAGAATCTAGACCATTAAATAGGAAGGAACAAGACATTGTGGGCCAAACCATGTTTCATCGCTATTAACTAGGGTATAGAAGTCAATAAGATCAAGGTTAGTTCATTTAAGATGGATCCATAATTTACAGCAGTCACATAAAATTCCATTTTGATTATTTCTCACGGGTTACATCGCCGCTTTACCCAAAAATTTCCCTCATAAACTAAAACCCTGCCCTTTATCAACGGCATACCTGTTGGTTTGTAATGTCGCTATAAACTAGTTTGGCAATTCCGTTAACCTAAAAGTGGATTTTTGTTTCCTTAGGGAACAGGGCCCGGCAAGAGTTATATATACGGACATCACGGAATCGCTACCATAACAAATTTCACCTTACCTTGTGTCTTCATTGAAGATAAACCTATTCAGCTGGGGAAATGTGAAATTCTCTCAGGAAGAAGTGGTTTTTAGGCGATATTTTGAGTGCACACATATCGTTCGCACATTTAATCATGTAGGCAGCCATATTGAAGTATCAGGAAGTGCACGATGTGCGCGTGACAAGGCACTAACCAATAAGCAGTGTGATTTCATGCAATGAATAAACAACACTTTGGGTTTCTACCATTTTTTAAGAGAGGGAGCAACATGTAGTATGGAGGGACAATCCGTGACCGTCGGCAGAGTCCGCTCTCGCATGGGTTAGGGTTAGGGTTAGGAATAGATTTAGGGTTAGGAATAGATTTAGGGTTAGGAATAGATTTAGGGTTAGAAATAGGGTTAGGGATGTCGATCGCACGCGCAACGGCCGCGGGCCATGGTTGGGCGGGAAGCTGCAGCTTGCAATCACTCCACGCTCCTTGTAGAATTCAACAGTATTCTCCACCCTGTGTTACTTTGGAGTATTCCAAATTGTGTACGTCATCCTATTCCTAATTTAAATATTTCAGAAGCCAGATTGCGACATACACCGCAAGTACGACTAAAATGCTTCAAGTTCAAGGAGTAGCAAGCGCTCGTGGCCGAGCGTAGCTTGAAAATTCCAGCTCTAGGCTCATGACATGTGAGATTCGCCATTTAGAGCTGGAAGGAATTCTATAGGGTTCGTTAGGGTCGGTTTAGATCTTGCCGATATCTTCCGTTTCCCTGAATATATCAACCAAACACTCACCTTGCCGGCAGAGTAGTCACTCATGCAGCTTGTCATCCCCTCAAAATTAGAATATGCTCAAGTTAAAACCAAAAAAAAAAATAATTTTTCGTGCAACTCGGTGCATGCACAAACCAGCTGTGTACAAAGTAATGGAGTGGATTTTTGAACATGAAAGATGTTTTCCGATCGATTATCGGCCAGCTGCACTACGCGCGTTTTGGGGCTCGATATCCAACGGCTGTTTGCTGAAATACTGACAGCGATCAGCAAACAGCCGTTGTATATCGAGCCCCGAGGCGCGCGCAGTGCCGCTGGCTGATAATCGATTGAAAAACATCGTTCATGTTCAAAAATCCGCTCCATTACTTTATACAGTTGGTTTGTGCATGCACCGAGTTGCACGAAAAATTCATTTTTTTTTTCGGGTTTAACTTGAGCATATTCTAATTTTGAGGGGATGACAAGCTGCATGAGTGACTACTCTGCCGGCAAGGTGAGTGTTTGGTTGATATATTCGGGGAAACGGAAGATATCGGCAAGATCTAAACCGACCCTAACGAACCCTATAGAATTCCTTCCAACTCTAAATGGCGAATCTCACATGTCATGAGCCCAGAGCTGGAATTTTCAAGCTAGGCCGAGCGGGTAAGCATACCATGTATTAACCCACGTTCTCTTACACAGGCTTGATTTTGATGGAGGTTCGAACCTCGCAAAGAAGCACATAGACAGTGACAGAGAGGTGGCGTGGTGGTGGTGGAACAGAGGACTGTCACTGTCAGAGCCTGAGCCTGACTGAGCTGAGGGGAGTCGAGTGTACTCCTAGAACTATGAGGTTCCGACAGGAACCTCATAGGAAGACGCCGATTTTTCCCATAGGCTAGTACAGCAAGAATAAGAACGTCATTCCCATGCAACACGTTTCTACATTTTTCGCCGTGAATTACTTCATGGCTGCCCCCAAAAATAATAATATGCCGCATTTACATCCTCACCTTGCTTGCGCCAAGTCAATTTTCGCCTGAAACGGGTCCAATTTGCGGGAAAAAAATGACAAAAATCTGCAGTCGTTCCGAAGCGATCACACACGCACACCATCGAGGAAGCCGAACACACGAAGCTTCTGTTTTGCGGGGGGGCCGTGGGTCGGTCAAGTCATGATTATTCATCGAAAATTTGAAGCGCGGTACGACAAGTAGTCTTGGTTCCAAGACGTCCTTAGCGCGGTGCGACGTACAGCGCGCACGGCAGCGCCCTCTAGCTACACACAAACACACGCCAAGGCCAAATCGCTGCCTTGGCGTGTGTGTACGTGTGTGTGTGTAGCGAGAGGACGCTGTCGGCCGGCCGTGCGCGCTATACGTCGCACCGCTAAGAACGTCTTGGAACCTAGACTATACGACAAGCAATGCATGCAGACGGTATATAACGGACACGCGGCAGTTGCCTGCCGTATACCGCGCTTCGAATTTTCGATGAATAATCATGACTTGAACGACCCACAGCCCCCCCGCAAAACAGGAGCTTCGTGTGTGCGGCTTCCTCGATGGTGTGCGTGTGTGATCGCTTCGGAACGACTGCAGATTTTTGTCATTTTTTTCCCGCAAATTGGACCCGTTTCAGGCGAAAATTGACTTGGCGCAAGCAAGGTGAGGATGTAAATGCGGCATATTATTATTTTTGGGGGCAGCCATGAAGTAATTCACGGCGAAAAATGTAGAAACGTGTTGCATGGGAATGATGTTCTTATTCTTGCTGTACTAGCCTATGGGAAAAATCGGCGTCTTCCTATGAGGTTCCTGTCGGAACCTCATAGTTCTAGGACTAGGAGTAAGTCGAGTGTAGGGGAGAGAGATTTTTTATACTTTTCCTCGCTAAAATCCTCTTAAAAATAAAAGGCGCCACTTTTTACACGTGTTGGAGTTTATAAAACTTAGTGATGTCCGTATATGGAACTCTTTCCCAGGGCCCTACACTACACAATCGCCATGATTTATTTTTATATGTGGATTTAGTAGCTTTTTTAGTCATGCAGTGTAGTGTGCGCAAATATATGTATGGGAATTTCATTGTGAAATGTAAATCGACGGGGTTTGAAAATGACATTTATCTTAACTTACCGGGTTCAAACGATTCCAGTACAACAGATGATCCACACTGCACAAAAAGAACTGACAGTAACACCACAAACCATGCCATGGTGATGAAAAACCACGGCAAAAACTGCCCAGAAAATGGAGAAAAAATTACGGCGACTGTATCTCCAGAAAAAAAAATGGCCGTTCGTTGTCCTCACCTATATATACAATATTTGCAAGTAGTTGAAGACACAATAGCTGCCGCACAACAGCGCGATGGCTGGATAACACGAGGTACAAGTTCGGTTATATTACAAACCGATATCTAAAAGTAAATGTGCGGGAATTATGTTACACCGCCGGGTACCAGTTTACGCCAAAATGCTCTGAATGAAAACGGCTGGTGATGTGACAGCCCAGCTTGTTAATTAATTAAACTGCATAACGTAACAAACATTAAGATCGGGACGGCGCGGGCTGGGGTGGGGGTTGGGGGAGTGGGGGGTGGGGGAGTGGGGGAGTGAGGGGTGAGGGGTGAGGGGTGAGGGGTGAGGGGTGAGGGGTGAGGGGTGAGGGGTGAGGGGTGAGGGGTGAGGGGTGAGGGGTGAGGGGTGAGGGGTGAGGGGTGAGGGGTGAGGGGTGAGGGGTGAGGGGTGGGGGGTGGGGGGTGGGGGGTGGGGGTGGGGGGTGAGGGGTGAGGGGTGAGGGGTGAGGGGTGAGGGGTGAGGGGTGAGGGGTGAGGGGTGAGGTTGGCGCAGTGGTTACTGTCCCCGCTTCACCGCTGTGGCCCGTGTTCGATTCCTGCCCGGACCCACATGTGGATTGGGTTTTCAGTCCCTAACTGATTCCGTGGGTTTTCCCCAGAATATTCTTCTGGGGTTTTCCTCCCACCTCTAAAACTGTAACTTCTTCTTATTGTCTTCTCTCTACAGGTTTCTTCAGGCTTTCGAGCTACAGTGCCTAGGACACTTTTGAGGAATCCTTGGTTTCATTACCAGAAAGAATTAAACAAATAAAATAAAATAATAAAAAAAGGTTTCCAAGAATAATGATTGAAAAAGACAATACCCGGATTTGACGCTATTTGAAATGATACGTGGCATCAATAGAAACTGATTGGCTCATGACGCCCAAATAATACTTCACCCAAATGAATAGCGAGTGCGGGAACTTTAGGGAGAAAATTGCATTGGAGCATGGAGGAATGTTGGAGCTGAACCTTTTCTTGCACAGTGGGGCCAAACCGAGCTGGGGTTGAGACTCACCCAGCGGCGTAGCCAGGGCTCTCTCCGTTGGGGGGGGGGGGGGGGGGGGAGTGGGGTGGGGGGATTTTACAGTGGGGGTGGATGTTACAGTGGGGGGGACGCTCACAGTATTAAAAAGATAATACTATTATTTTCTGCGTTTGCGAAATTTACATTGGGGGAAGACTGGGGGGGGGGGGGGGCGGGGGGGGACCGATTTTTGGGGGAGGGGGAGGTAGCTGCGACCCCCACGCCCCCCTTAGCTACACTGCTGGGCTCACCAGAGGGATGGGGATGGGGGGCGGGGGGGGGGGGGGGGTAGAGGCCGAGTGGTAGCGCTTTCCGCATTTATAAACACGATGCATAAAACATTATATTGCACACACTATAAGGGCAATCTTAGCCAAAACAATCTTTGCAAAAACAATCTTTGCAAAAACAAACCAACAATTATTTTTCGTCAAACAATCCACAAGGGAAACTGACTGGGTAAATTTTGAACAAATTTTCAAAGTGAACAAAGAAACTGGCAGGAGCGGGATTCGAACCTGCGAACTTCGGAATACCGTACCGGCGCTCTACCAACTGACCAACAATTACTTTGATTAAAAAACTGGACCTTTTGTGAGGCGTGCCCTCAGCACGCCACACCCCCTTGTCAATCACGGTCCTTAAAGACGGACCCAATGAAACAATCGGAACAATTCAAGTATAGCACTGAGATCAATTTATTGATTCACTTGTTATTGATCTAGCGGTGTATACATTTTTAGCAAAATAATGTGACCCGGACGTTATGACGTCACACTGTGTTTACCTTATTGCATTCGTACATCCAGCTAAGGACGGAACAGTACACTGTGGTATCACGGCATACATTTCATTCAGTACATACAAGCTGGGACCATAAATGTCTGCCCCTTTTTTGCCAAAAACACCGTCAGAACGACTCATGATACGCATTTCAAACGCATAAAGAAACAACAATGGTTTTCTTTGGTCCCTACTGAAAAATAAGCATCAAGGTACAATGTATATTTTATTAGTCGAAGAAGCCATGCAATGTCTTCCAGCAAACATGCCCCCACTTGGCAAACGCGGTTAACACAGTGTGACGTCATTTGATCTGATGGCTGTATACTGCTAACGATAACATGTAGTGTATACCCGCACTACAGAAATATAAAGCATTACTGGGATTTTGTTCTTATTATCCATAACCTGAAGGCATATAATGTGGATAACATGTGCGTCACCCGCCGGCAGTGCTTGCCACGTACCGTTGGTAAAACTGCAGCATACCGGATAAGGCGGACAAAATGTCAATCAAATGGTTACCCGATCAAAACATTTCACGCACCATCTGGAGTACAGACTGGTAAAACTGCAAATTGAACCTAACGGATAGTTTTGTACACGGCGGGCCGGATGGGGCCTGTCTGCTCATACCGATAATGAAATAAATATTCATCTAATAAGTACATGCGTTAAAGGTAGTGTACACGATTGGTAATCCTCCAAATTTTGTTTTACTGAATTATTACAAAATACCTTACTAGACTGTAAGTGAAATGATGGCACCAGGTGTGCTGTCCGTTTTCAAGAAAAGTGGAAATATTTCCAACTATTGTTCGGCTGAACAATCGTTGGAAAAAAATAACGGATTTGTTTAAATACTACCCTCTATTGACGAATGTAGTTAGTCGGCGTTGTGTCTAAAATGGGTTACCAATCCGAAAACGGGCGTAGGCGTAATGTGCCGAAGCGACTCGTTGTTGGCTGTTCGATCGCCGCATCGCAACGCCGGATCCCATTTATACAAAAATTAGTGGGCTTATTTTACAAGAGGGCGCTATAACAAATCCAGTGAGCTTACCGCGAGACTAGACTTGGTTCTTGTCAAACTTTTGTCAAGCTTATTGTGTTAAAGCTATTTACGGAAAAGTGTGTTTGAAACTTTTGAATACTTGTTATATATATATATATTTAACTGTAACATATCCTGTTCACGCTGTGGAAACCGTGCCGTTAACGTACGTCCACAAGCAGTTAACATGGTTAATTAAAAGCAGCACCGAATGGCGGCCACCGAAGGCATGCTACCTAGATTCATGTCCCTGCTATTTTAGCTTTCATAAACATGTATGTATGTACATCCAACAATTTCAGATTCATGTATGATGGCAGAGGGTGGTTCCACTGAGCCTCAGAGGCCACAAGTTGAGGAATGCCCTATTTGTTTCACCGAGTACAAGAATCCCAGGATGCTAGACTGCTCTCACTGTTTCTGTCTGGAATGTCTTCAGGAACTGAAGCTGACCCACAAAGATGATGAGAATATTGCCTGTCTTCTGTGCCGGAGGGATACCGTTGTGCCCGGGGGTAAAAGAGACATATTACCAAATAAATCAGGGGAGGCCCCTGCCCAGGAACAACAGGGATGTCAAGAATTAAAGGTCATGTGTCAGGCCTGTGTTGAGGAGAATGAGGCTATATGTTCAGATGTCTGGATTGCGATTGTAATCTCTGCCAGGCATGTCAGACGGTGCATCACAATTTTGGTCCATTGAGGAATCACAAGATTTTAACCTTGACGGAGCTTAATAAATCGGGAAACTTTTTGCAGAAACTTCCGAAGTGTGAGACACATCCCGCTCAAGACCTTTGTCTGTACTGTAATAACACATGTGCTGTCCTAATATGCACTGAATGTGCAAACTTTGAGCAAACAAATCTATGCACTCCATAGTGGTATGAAATTCTCTGTGACACAGCCCTTCTTTTTTTTTACTCGGAGAGATCATATTCAAAATCAAAAATTATTATTTGCTATGAACAGAGGTTGGAAATATATTGTACGCGTAAAAAATATGTCATTAAAAAAGATGTTTCTTAATGGAATGGTTTGTTTAACCTGAATCAGAATCTGGCCTTAGGGGCTCTTTGATCGAGGGTCTGATATTGGGCACATTGTTCCCCCTCCGAAGTTTTCATTTCCGTCGGTAAATTGAGCAAAAATTTTGCAGGGATATGCGTTCTTGGGGATAGCATAACATCAATTGATTGCATTGTAGTGAACACAGCACTGGGCGTAAATCACGGGGATGAAGCGTATGCTCATAGGTAAAACAAATGATGCAGGCTAAGTTATGGTTTGTAAAACATAATTGCTTTGATGAATAAAATAAGGGGAAAAACTCGAGGAAACTCTCATTTAGTTAAGCTGATAAACGGAAAATTAGACACAAGGCACCGTTGTAGACAATTCGGCCGTGAAACAAATCGACTACACCACGGAAACGAAATGGAAATAACGAATTTGTTGTATGTAAAATTACCGATGCCTTGGTCATTGCAGTGTATAGCGTCATCAAATGAATATCTGTGGTCAAGGCGATCGAGTGCCCATGAATGATATGACTGTACGCCTAGAAGGTCCCCTATACGCTATCGCACTCAACGTCAACGTACTCCACACCATCTATGGAACGAATCTACATATTATGAAATTAAACCCACAAATATAAAAGGATATTATATATTCTTAATAAAATAATATAGCATGATACTATATATTTTTCCATACGTTAATACATTATGCGGGTCGAAATTGAACTGTAAAGAATTCTAACAAATGATAATAAGTAATATACTAGTGATAATAATTTATTTTTAATTGTATTTATTTATTTGCTTCGACGCAAAGTCACAGGTCGTTGAAAAGGTTACAAACCCATCTACTACCGCCGTACCGCGTTAAATATTACGAATAGAAATGGAGTAATACATTCAAATTATGAAAAAGTAATATATGTAAAAAAACAATAAAAAGATTCTATAAACTAAGATTAGAAAAGATTAAAAACAAATGCTATTTGGAACTAAACGACAAATGTGCACAAACCATGTATGGTACTAGCTGCCCAACGTTTTTTACCCAAAATGTTGGGTAAATTACGTTAAAAATTACCCAAAGGTTGAACAAGGAGATCATTGTACCAACGTTGGGTAATCTGTTTGCCCAACTTTCTAAAAGTGTGGGCCCAGGGCAGAGATGTAGTCGAGTCCATCATAAGTCCCTGCAAGTCCCTGCAAGTCCATCACAAGCCCTCCAGTCCTAATCCCAATCACAAGCTATTCAAATGAGCTTTGACAAAGACATTCCTTTGTCATTGTTCATCCAGTTACTTGTGACCGGCTTTATTGAAAGGACTTCTGACTGGGCTTGCGAAAGTACTTGTGAAAGGACTTGCAGGGACTCGACTCCAACTCTGGCCCAGGGGCCTGGGTATGACCCCCGGCCGTGTGGGACCCCGTGGGAGCCCCGTACAAGAGTGCCATGCCTGCATGGACAGCGGTGACAATAAACAGCAGGAGAGGAGATGAGATGAGATGAGATTTCTTATGACGGACCAAAACCAACTCCTCCTGGGGTGAAAAACATGACGGCTGTTTCATGTGATGCTTCGAGGAGGATAAGAAAAAGAGGTTGGATAATCTTGCTGTACTATACATTAATCTATAACATTTATTTCCAGGGCCCAATTTCATAGCGCTGCTTAACGGTATAAGCAGAAAAGTTGTGCTAACTATAGCACACTGAAACATCATGGGGGTTAAATTTACCCTGGGTGAAAACTGCAACTACATGTACCCAAAATTTGGGTGAATCCACAATCTGATGAGAGTTTGTTTACCCAAATTTTGGGTAGTTGCAGTTTTCATCCACAATTGAGTAAATTTAACCCCCGTGATTTTTCAGTGCAGGCAAATTTGCTCAAGCATTAGCGTATTTCATGGCCAAGTCGTGCTAACGCTTGCGCGTGCATGGAGATTGATATTGTTACGTCACTAATTTAAGCAAATCCTGCTTCCGAAGTTATATAGCGGGCTCTTCGTTGTGCTTACTGCTTACAGTCTCTATGAAATGGGCGAGGGTTCCGTTAGCAGAAAATCGTGCGTTAGCAGCGCTATGAAATTGGGCCCACTGATGTTTCAACACTCTCCCCATCCTCACTACGTACCAAATTTCGGTCATGGATGTTGCACTGCGAAGGCACGTCAGTTCTGCAGAAAGTAATCGATGCCAAACTCTTTGAAAAAGGCACTTCACAGATCCATCCCTCAACCACGCCCCCACCCCAAAAAATCAAATTAACAAAAAAGAGAAAGAAATACTGAATATCTTTGACTGAACAAAATAAACAATTAATCCATCTGTCACAGACAATTCCTAATTTTGTGTTGTAGTGATATTACAATTAATGCTGTTTAAATATAACGTTCGAGTATTTCTATTCTGAGTTTTATAAATAGTGTGTTGTATCTAGTTTTTAGTTTTTCTAGTTGGTATGAGCTTCCCAGTGGCGTAGCCAAGGGGGGGGGGGGGGGGCAAGAGGGGGCAACTGCCCCCCCCCCCCCCCTGTGGGAACTCTCCCCCCCCCCCTCTTGCCCCCCCCCCCCCTCTGGAAAATTGGGATTTTCGCCATCTGTAGTGTGTAGATATGCGTTACTAAAGTCGAATTTCCCCCTTGAAAATAGCCACCCCCCCCCCCCCCCCCCCGTTTTCCCCCCTCTAGGAAGAGCCTGGCTACGCCACTGGAGCTTCCATCGACTAACAAGGTAGGGCAATCCGAGGGGCTGTGTTCATATTTAAAATTATTTTGTATTGCTTTTACGCCTTACAATCTCAAGATGTATTTCTTTTTTAATATAATTGTTTTTCTCACGAACAGCTCAGAACACGTCAAGTCGGCGACTTATTTTGCTTTAACAGAGGCAACAAAAATATAGAAAACAATTAAGGCCTGACCTCCCTTCCACAAAGTCCTGACTCCGCCCCTGATTCACCATGCAATAAACAAAAATATAAATGCGAGGCTCACTGTATCAATTTGCAAAACTACTTTGTTTAATGACAGGCCACAAACATTTATTAATCATTAATAAAACAATCAAAAAATTAAAATCAGGAACTTTCATGCATATTCTAACATAATAATTACATATATATACAGGTCCGTACAGGTCGCGTAAATGCCCCACCCCCATTCTCCAAATTGGTGTCATTTGTTTCGACTTTTCCTTTTTTTTAAAAGAAAATTGATACAAGCCACAGTCACCCATGTGACGCGATGGCAACAGATGTACAAGCAATGCCCCATACGAACCGCCTTTCGGATCATACGGTTCAAACAAAAACTGATGGTCAGGTTATTTGTCAAAATCGAATAAACTGAAGCAGGGGCGGATCCAGGAATTTTTTGCAGGGGGGGGGGGGGGGGTTCTGAAATTTGCCCAGAAAAGTGACTCCCAAAATGTTCCGCTTGCGAAAAAAATTTACAAGCGGGGGCGGGGGGTAGACTTTCTCACCGTTGGTGGCGCCATTTAACCTCTTTGTTTTGTTCTCACCCCATAGGCAAAATCAGACCTGTATTTGCAAGGCGTGGGCCCCTACAAGCACAACAAAAAACATGGGCAACGAGCAGGGGGGGGGGGGGGGGGGGGGGTTTCGACCCCCAAACCCCCCCGGATCCGCGCCTGTGAAGATGTTAGACCAATAACAATCAAATAACATAATTATTTTTTGAAGTTTCGGCATGTTCAAAATATTTTGCTCAGAAAAGAAAAATCGGGGCCACTTTTTAACGCAAATTTTGTTCGCAAAATGCGCGCACACACCCCCATAAAAAGAAACCTGCGTACCGGCCTGTATAGATAATAATTATAATTATACCCAATTTACCCATTGTTAATTATTAAGAAAATACTGAAGCTTTTCTAACGCTAAAATTAAGATGAGCATAAAATTAAAATTCATGCAATTGTTGAAACGATCATTAATAAAAAATAGAAATTATGGTAAACGTGATTCGTGCACCCTACACTCTTACGGTCATGGCGGTTATGATTATAATTTTTTTCTTCATTTTTTTGGGGTGAGGCTGAAATGACAAAAGGCAAAGTCCGAGTTGTTTGGGTTTCGAGATTTCGATTAAAAGACTTAATTGTTTCACTTGTCGTTTTATGCAAGTTTTACATATTCAGTAATCAATCTGGTCAGATTGCACTTGTAAAATGGCGTACTATAACTGGCAAAGATTTTCGGTAAACGCCTCTTATTCAAATCGTATGAAATTGAATTTGAAAAAAAAAATGGAATGTCCAACTTCCTAGCATTACCAAATTTATCAGTTTCCAACGAAAACACTGAATACAAAAATCGGCTCACGATAAATAATTAATTTCAATTTTGAAAAAGGAGCGCCCCTCTCCTAATTCTGGGAAGCCAGGCGGTCCTTAATATGCGCATGCACATTGCGACTCCTTTCTTTGCAGTTTACGATTAATTTATTTTCCTGTGCATATAATATTAAATCAACAAAGACTATAACCCAAACAACAAATTAAGCAAAATTATTTTAATCTACTTTTTATCCGTAATGTCCCAAAATCTTTGCAGGCCATGTCACAGTGACATGCGTGTGACATATCCAGTCGTCAGATTCATGTCGCTTGTTGACCAGACCCGAAGAGGAGACTATTCCTTCAGTTGCCTCTGACCAAGCCTGGTGAGGAGACTAACATCTGGATGTCACGGCGGCTGGCCCGTTTAAAGTTCCCTGGCTGACATCCCATCTTGCAGATTGAGTCATTGTCATTGGCATTACAGACGAACAAGTGACAGTTGACAAACACCTGCAAAGAGTTGAAGAAAAATCATGCAATTTAAAAGCCTTCATAAAACAAATTAACATCCTCATTAAAATATTCAAGGTCAAACCAAAATAAATTTGGCTTGGAATTGCAAATTTACATGTGATTTGAGGCCTTTTTTTTAGTGCAGAGTACGTCATCTAAAGCGAGAAACTTTGCAGATACACCAAGTGAAGATTAGCTAACTACAAAAATGAGAGAAATGGTCCTTCCATTGAAACCGCGGTATTTAACAGTATGCTCTGGCAATCCTCTTTTCTATATTATTTAGTTTCACATGGTTTATACCAGCGGCGGCGATTTCTCGTCAAGGTTGGGGGGGGGGGGGGGGGGGGGTTACACAACCAAAAACAATTGTTAAGCGTTTTGTACTCAGTATCTCTTGTGGATCCTGGGAAATTTTTGAAAATGTGTGGTGATCTTTGTGTATTCTGGTACATAAGGCCAATGATTCATAAAATGTATATGACAACTGAAGGGGGAGGGGGAATCTGCCATGACCGTCTCATCCCCTAAAATATTGGAGGGGATGTGTCCCGGACCCCCCGGGATCGCCGCCCATGGCTTATCAGCATGATTTATTCTCGCTAATTACAAATTTGCAAAAATGTTCTACACATGCTGTCTTATTATACCATAGAGCAAGGAATGCTTATACGAAGACTTAACTTACAGCAAGCAGGGTATCTGTGTGGTATTCAGTTTGTCAGTGTATCTCGTATGAATACTGAACAATTAAAAGATTTAGGCCTATATGAATTCGACATGTTTTCAGTCGCAAAGAAAAGAAGGCATTTCGTAAATTTTCATCAGACCACAAGGGAAACTGACTACACGTAATTTTAATCAATTTTCGCCCTGAACGAAGGAAACTGCACGAGGAGGATTTCATCTTCCTACCCCCTGATTGCCGTACCGACGTTCCACCACCTGATGAGCTATCCTGCACTAAGAGTTCGTATTTGCATTCAGTCCAGGACCTTTAACAAACAAATAAATAGAGGACAATACGGTCCAAGGTCCACAGTTGAAAATCGTGTACAAAACCAATGAGGATCCTTCTCAAAAAGTGAAAGTGTAAATAACAGGATTAATGCTCACCGTGTCACGGATACGCCAGCCCAGAAAGGCAAATGCATCGACGGAGAAGCGGGATTTGTTAGAAGAACCCGAGTAATCCATCCGCACAGTCTCGTCCACTACACATCTGCAAGATAAAGGGGGGAAGGTTCAATCTGGAGGACAAAGGCCAGGCATCAATAAACAGGCCTCCACCTATGGTCTCTCATAAAAGACTTTGATGTACATTGGGGAAAAGAGTCCCTGACCTAGCCGCATCTTGTACCTATAGTAGGGGAAGCCATAGCCAAAGCCACAGCCAGTTTGAAAAATATCAGGGAAACTCTTTACTGACAGTAAACTGCTAAATTCATCATGAAGCAGGAGAAATTGTACGAGGTAGGCCCTATTCTACTTTTCTGTTTTATTTTGGTTTCCTCTACTACTGACAGTCATATCATAGCTACACCACTGATTTGAGATCCTTACCCGTTTTCGATCAGATTGTGACGAGGCCAGTTATAGGGATTATCCGAGGTCGTTGCCCAGCAAGACTGGAAAAAGGCATCACACGCTTTTTTAGGAGAGCACGGAGCCTTACCCTGGAAGTACAAACGCGTGTCAAAGGTCACGTCCAGAGGGTGGGCGGATTCCCCATATGCCTGGGTGTACCGGGCATTTTTGAAGAGTTTGAGGGAGGTTGGTGTGAGATCATCCAAGAACTCTGGCCTACTGTTCATGATATGGACCACGTTCGTCCCAGGACTAGGGTTGTACTGCAAGGTGTTGATGGTAGCAGCAGGGAGAGTACAGCTAACGCGGATCTCTGATTGAGGAACCCTAGTCACGTTGGTTCCCAAGGGCCGGTAGGGTTTTTGAGGGATGTAGACGGTGTTGCTGTATGTGATGTGTGTACTGTTACGCTGTACAAAAATTAAGACACATTAAATACAATTTTCCTGTAAAATGACATTGAAACACTAACACAAATTATCCGACTTGATTCCGTGCGCAAGTGGTAAGTCAAACCTAGGTATTTGAAGTACTTGAAATGATCCAGATGAGCAAACGTCTTTATTTGTGTCACATCAAGTGGCTCATATAGGCCTACCTGAAAAAATACTTATCTCTTGCCTATAGAATCAGACAATATAGAGGGTACAGAAAACTGCTTCGCCATGACAAAGTGTCTTCGCGTGTTGGCAGCCTACAGCAACCCCCATGGCCAAAAAAAAACCAACCAAAAAAACAAAAAAAATATGCTAACAAAAACCTTCATTTAAAAACATTGTTATCAGTTTTGTGCTTCTTTTCAGATGTTAATCTTTGCTCCGTCTATAACATTTTTTTGTGTGTGGAAGTCGTCCAATACAAGGCTAAAGGGCTACAACAGAGGTGGGGTTGGCCACATTTTATGCTGCCAGCCCCATCATCCGTACAGTTTTCCTGGGTCCAGATCTAAATAGAGGACACATCTTCAATATGTAACCGCAAATATATTCTCCCATTTTCAGACCTATATAGACCTATAGGTGGGGTAGCTTCCACCATGAGACTAACTCACATCCCCGAAAATGGTTTGAGCCATAGTTTGAGCATATAGACTGGTGACGTCACGTAAAATGGGACTAGAAGTTAGACCGTGTCCAAATTGTGTGGGTAAACCTTCGTTTTGCCCTTGACATGTTATGGCGAATACCCGTATAGCCGTTGACAAAAATGCGCATTATAATACATGTACCTCAATTTATATATGAAATGTAAAATGGCAGAAACAGAATTACTGACATCCAAAACAACACAGCATCCTATCTCCTCCTCATGGGGGATAAGCAAAATGAGGAAATTGACAATTGCAAAACGTTTGTGTTGGATGGGGATATAAGCGGAGGTGGACTTGACGTTAAAGGGGTTCACCTGGAATAATGTGCCACACTGGCCGTAGGACGTCAAAATCGAGTAGTAAGTATCGTTGAACTCGCTCCCGATGCATGATGGGTCTCGCAGGTGCATAATCTCTGGGCCGTGGCCGTCTAGTTCCTCGGCGACCTTCAGCTTTGCGATATATATCATCCCGGAGGAGATTCTACAGACGATTTCATGTTCCTGACTCTTGGCAGCTGAACAAACGACGATTTTAAAAGACACATCAATGCAACAAAGTCCGTACATAGCGGGGGGGGGGGGGGGGGGGGGGGGGGGGGGGTGCACCCCCCCCCCCCATTTCCAAAATGTCCACATGGCGGACGGCTTATTATCTGTCACATGTTCATATACTTTGTTTGGACGTATTTGTGAAGCTATTGAAAACCTTTTCACCAAAAAGCAGACATCTACACTCACCACACACCCGCTCCACAAAAAAAGAAGAAAAACGGTCATTTTTTAAAACGAATTTTGGAATTTGGTCCGGAATGCTTGTACTCGAACCCCAATCAAACCTCAAATACGTGTCTGCAGCGTATGTAGAAATTGATCTTGCGAGCTTCCTCCTTGCCCCCCACTGAAAAAATATATCAATAAACGTTTTAAAATAACATGACATCAATAAGTTTAACATGTTAAAATTTAGAAAAGAATACTAAACGAAAAAAACATAATATTCGTAGATTATAAAGCAACGTAGTTTAAATAATAATTAGAATAGTAATGAACAGATATTACTTTATGTAAACTAAGTTAAACTAATCAAACAATCAAACAACTGATCAACCAAGAGACCGACCGACCAAAGTTCGGTCGGGGATCATATATCAAATTTACAAGGGTTTAAGGAAAAATGTCCTTTTACTTGTCGATGGTGTTTACAACAGGACAGAGACAGCCCGACAGATGTGCACATGACGGACAGACAGACATACAGAATGGGTACTACACTCACGAGGCTGGGTGACGAAACTCCATTCCGATGGCTTGGACTTGACTGAGCAGCTGTCATCATTACTCTGCACCGCTCCTTCGCCTAGGGAGATCTTGTACTCCGTATCATCATTCAAGTAGAAATCGTTGCTGCTAGGGAACGTGAGGTTTTCCCAATTCACATCAGCACCGGGACCAGTCGCATCCACCTGCCAGACTACTGCATTATTACTGGAGTTGCGAACGGTTACGTAGGCAGGGCCAAACACTCCTTTCCGAATCTGTTGAATCAGTCAAATCAAAATAAATATATAAAAACCAACCAACCAACCAACCAACCAACCAACCAACCAACCAACCAACCAACCAACCAACCAACCAACCAACCAACCAACCAACCAACCAACCGACCGACCGACCGACCCATAGGCCCAATTCTCACAAAATCCATACCATTGTCTGACACTGATATGCAGTGGCATATTCTATAGTGTTTTCAGACGGTTCGGACGTTGTTTGCCCTCCCTGGCATAAAAGGCTGGATAAGCTACTGCTGATACGATCAGCTAGCAACTTGTTCTCATAAATAAATCTTCCCCTATCCATTAAATACATGCCATATGACATTATTCAAAAAGGGATTTCAACTCCATGTAATTTATAATGCATGTAATTATCACAAGTTTTGTTCGTCCCATCCTTCATCACCATCTATTTTCCAACTTCCTGCAAAGCGAATGGTATATAGGATTAGGCCTACAATGAGTTGTATGCAGGGCCCAAACTGTTTGGGCATACCATGGAGGATCCTCCATGGGCATACCCTGGGTAAAGAAATGTAATAAATAAATGAGCATGGGCGTCGCCAGGATGTTTTTCTAGAGGTCAGCAATCAAAGCAGCAACGGGAGAAAATCACCGGCCGTAGAAAAATCGAAAGGGGGGGGGGGGGGGGGGGGGTGCTGGACATCACTCGACGCTTTGTTCAAGACCGTGATATATAGGCCTATTGTATAGCCGCATTTTAGGCCCCTTTCAGTAGGTTTCGAGTGTTTGAAATATACATGTACATTCAATTGGGTACGACATTGACTTTATTTTCGCAACTCGTCTTCTTTTGTATTTATTTTTTTTCTCCGTTTTTTATTTCAGGGGGCAGGGCAATTCCCCCCCCCCCCCCCCCCGTCGCGACGCCCATTATGAGTATCTCAAGACATTTAAATTCCCCTCTTTCTCTGAACACTTACCCTTCTGTTGAATTTGATGACCCAGTTTACTATGCCCGCCTGAGCCTCCTGTGAACCCGCGGCTGGGATGGAATTGACCTTATCCACTCGGAGCGCTGCCGGTTCTTGTTCTACAGATTCAAATCAATTCACTGTTTTTCACTTGGACTTATTTGGGGATTCTTGGCTAAATTAATTGGTTATGTGTTTTCTTTTTTCATTTTTTAAGCTCAAACTTCTGACCCCTTGTCCCTTTTTCATTAGCATGCAGAGGAAAATGGCACACAGGGGGAGGGGACCTTAGGAGTTTGAGTCACCCAGGAAGATATTTATCTATTTTTGTCGCACAAATTTGTGGCAGTAACACGTATGTTGCATATTTCAGAGTAGCACAATGCATGTATAAATGGCGCCACTATGATGCCCCCTCTTTCAAAATTATTTTCCAGAGCAAAAAATGTTTAAGTATCTTTTGTTAAAAAACTTTTAAGAAAAAAATGGTGAGGCATCCAAGTCAAATCCTGGGAACGCGACTTGTAAATCACCCAAAAAAGTACTGTGTTGGCATGTATTAGAGTGAAGGACGAGCGACAATTAGTTTTTGAACTTTTTACTGCCAACGACGGATAGTCTACTAGTAAAAAAACAACTTATGTTCCTACCTGCTTCAACGACGTCTACGGTGAAACAAGCTTGTGTGCAACCAAACCTGTTTATAACAATCAAACAAATGAGGAACTTATTTTAGGTATGACGAAAAAAAATTACACTTCAACAATCTTTAAATATTTGTTGTAGGAATTGTGACAAACAGTGTGACTTCATTAATGAGCGATCAATTGAATTCATATACCTCTCGTCTTCCCGAGCCATGGCACAGAAACTGTACATCTTGGCTTCCGTTGGCGTGAATCTGAAGATGATGAAATAATCGGCCTCCGTGTCTGGTACCCGCCGAGGCGTATCGGTTTTGAAACCTTCCACATCGATGCTGGTGATTCTGTTTGAAATGTTTAATAGACCCAAGTCGTAATGACGTCATGCTTTGGGAGCGAGGTGGGGACGATTGTCTGACATCCCGACCTGACTCCCATAGGAAAGCGCACATGTAAACAAAACCATTACCGGTACGTCAATACGTCTTAGGTATAATTCCCAGGGTCAAAGATACATTTCCTCTGAAAAACTTGACCACAGTTACAAACAAGGTTTTCACCTTAGTATTTTTATACCCATCAAGATATGGGAACAAGGGGTATCCCTCTCTTAAACACATCCCCCATATCTAAAAAGAATTCCCGAGGTTCCGGGAACACAATGACCAACACAAAAGAGGGGGAGGGGGGAGTTCCGTCTGTCCCATATCTTGCTTCAAATTATATTTTTATTTCTATTTTTGTCGACATGTTAATAATCGAATCGAAATTAACATGCATAGTGTGCATTGTTGTCGTAGATGCAATTTTGGGTTCACAGACCAAAAGACACAGTGTGCGAATGCAGTAGATTCAGAATAACAATATCTTTTGGAATCCACATTGTGTTCACAGTGTAGATTAAAATATAAAAAGATCACATACATGTAGTTGTAAGACCACATTGTTCTCAAATTTTCTTCTCACTGAGGGCGCGAACATTTAATCTTATTCATAGTGTAATACTAACTATGATCGCAGGCCATGTTAGTGTGAAAACACTGTGTTCGCACTGCGAAAAACAGAGTAATGAATCGCATTGTTAGCTTCCAGTACGGTGTTCTCACTATGTTCACACAAGATTCCATAGTCACACTGTGATAACATTGTGAACACAATGTGATGAATATGTTAAGATGACCGACCACGAAATGAGATGTTCTGTGATACTCGAAAACATTCAGTAAGCCAGAAAGAGGCAAATTCTTGTCAAAAGGTACAATTATTCGGGATCAGGCCATAGTTAATTGAATTAGGTACGGCAGGAGTTTGACGATCAAAGCCGTCGGCCGTAAGATTGACAAAGCCTTTTGAACTTCGACACAAAGCTTCGAACGAAATTTCTGCCGAGTCTACACTGTTCAAAGTGTGCGAACGCCATTTACTGACCACGCTGAAGCGTATGGTACATTGTATTGTAATACTTCTGATGACACAAGGATGAAGAAACAACAATGAAATCATTGTTGTCCTCTGAGGGAGGTCTTTTGTTGAGAACGGTCCTCAGATGTACAAATAATGTACTTAGTCTATGGGAGAATGTTAAAGTAAAGGGACAATAGAGAAGACAAAGCCTTGTTCTATTAAATTAAAGTAGTATACTAAAATACGACTCTGTGAATGAGGTGTTTCAGGTGAGTTAGATTTGGCGATACACCTCAGGTATTGTCAGAAATACCTAATGCATTTCAGGTACAGGAAGTGATTTGTCACCCGGATTTCACTGTTGCACATGTGTTCGATATCTCAGTAATTTATGCTACCTCACGCGCTTGATGCGAATTTGTGCCAGTGTATAGAAGTTCTATTCGACGTTGAACTCTACATAATAAGTTCACCGTTTCTGGCAGTCACCACCCAAATCCCACCGGAAACATTTCATGCAGTGGACCTTTAATAACCATACGTGTATTGTGGAGCTGAAGCCGTGGCGACCATTCTCATGGTAAACTCTTCTCCAAGGACGTGAGCAAAGCAGATGCCGTCAGGAACGTTAAGTGACGGCTGCCTACATTCTCCATCCCCTCTGAACACTTCCATCAAGAAATGCACCGGTGTCTTGCTTATTGCCTGCTGGGGTCGACTGTCGGAAAAGTCTTCTAACATGACCATCATAGCGTAGGTACCAGGGCGGATTGCTTCGGGTTCTCCGAAGGTCAAAGTGCAACTTTCCTAGAAAAAAAAGAGAATTTGGGAAAACCACTTGTGAACTGCAGCAAGGAAACCAGCAGCCCATCAGTGCCAAACATCGATCAAGCTGTAATGACTTATCTTGCTCCAGTTGAAAAGGGTGTTTAAAAGTGAAACTCGGCGTTCCGCCTGTTCCCACCAATATACCTAAGCTGTATAGATGTAGAACAAAAAGGTTTTGACAAATTTCACATTAGCTCCTTCCGCGCACTTCCGGGTTGTCAGTGAGGATCTCAGTGCCAAACAAACACGGTACTATTCAACAAATCCATTCATGCATCAGGCCATCAACGGTAAGGCAGCACACATTTAGCATAGTAAGTTGATTACCAAGCCCTGGAATCCTCGATTTCAAACCCAGAAGTGCGCAGGTCAGTGCTATTTTCGGCAATTCGGGATTTGTCTATGCCAATGGCTTTTTCCCTCGTTCTGATTGAGATCTTTGCTTATAGTGCATGTTTCCCTTCATCTTACCGATCTTTCCTGCTTCAGGAGGAATCTTAATTCCTACCTCTTGTATCTTTGATTTATTTTCTTTCTGTAGCTTCGTATCTCGAGTGGCTTGTAGCCTTTGCGGAGCGAGCTTGTTCGTGGCGGCCGGGCCATAAATCCTACACCCATAAACAGTGCCCACCTCCAACCAGACCAAACTGTTCCAATTTGTTTCAAGCGGAAACATTTGAGGGTTACTTTTTGGGGTGATATCCCCAAAAGATTAACCATCCCCTACTATTTTGGCAGGGATTTACGTCACTGGGTGCAGCTATCAACAGACCACTTCATCAGTAATCGATCAATCATTTAATCAATTCGATTTATTTACCTCATCTATCGCTGCCACTGGTTTACTTTTTTCGGTGTCAAAGTAAGGTGTGCCACATATGTCCATGGCATCTTTGTTGCATTCACCCGACCCTTTTGTCCATCTGCACTTGACCTTGTCATTATTAGCATCCTCGCCTGAAATGTGAACATATTAGAAATCCATGCTGCCCGAGATGAAATAAAGGAACATAGGGCCTACTGCCTTAGAAACGAAAAACAGAGAGGAAAACTTCGTCCTCAACATTCTAGGGTTGGAAAGATTATTAAAAAGTAGAATTATGACAAGAACGTACACAATATTATCCCTTGAAAATGCGCAGTTTGTCTGAAAATCATTAAAGGAAACATGATTTAGGATTTATATTGCATTCTTCCTGCTAAAACAATAAAGTATTATCTTGACAATGATATTTTGTGTCCAGAGACAATTATTTCCCATATTAAATATAAGAAAACAATTTTTGAAAATGTTTGTCCAAGCTACTCCGCCCCCTGGCCCTGAGTGGGACCCTCATTAACATAAGTGTGTGACGTAGATCAAGGCACATTATAAATTCTGCTGCGCGAGCCGGCCCCATTCATGCATTGGGTGTGTGTGTACGTGTGTGTGCAGAACAGCGAAAATTCTTCGTCCAAAATCTTAGCAAAATATAGTGTTTTTCGGCCATACCGACAAGGTGTGTGGCTGCTGGTTGCAGCAAAACAACGAAGGATGGAGTAAGCCTTCATTTATTTCCAACTGATGCGAAATATCGGAGAATTTGGACGGCGAAAGTGAAGGTGACAAGAGCGAAGTGGTCCGGCCCCAGCAGCTTTTCAGCGTTATGTAGCGACCACTTTGAGCCGTCGTGTTTCGATACTGGTATTTTCAAATCATGGGATGACCATTAAAAATATGCTTAAGTCAACTGCCACCTTAACAAAGTTCCCAGATGTGAGTAAGGTATACAGGCAAAAGCAGTTAAACGGCCCATTCCCCGAGGAGCCTTCGCTAAAAGAGAAAAATCAGGGTAAGTTCGATGTTAGTTGTTGCAACTTACGAAATTGCACGTGTAGACCTAGTGTGTATACGATGTACTTGCGTCATTTACGGGTCCAGACTATCGAGTCGATCCATGAATTTCGGTGCCTTGGTCTACGTCACGAACAGCGCCCTTAATTTGAATCTCAACAAATTCCAAAAAGGGGGGGTCAATTTTTGGGCGGCAAATATTGACACTAAAACTTCACTTGAACCAGTTTGGCTTTCAATTCACATTTAATACATATAAATGAATTTATTTATGAAATAAAATGTGATCCGGCCAATTTGAGAAGCATGTTTCCTTTAACAGAAAACGACGCATACTATCTGGTTTCGTCCTCGAAGGTATTTTCGTCATGGATTTTCAGGCAAACGGCACACTTGTAAAATAATATTGGTCGTGTACATTATTGCATTGTACTTTTGAATGATCTTATAGTTAGAGCCAGAGCCAAATCTATCACCAGAGATTTGGCTCTTAAGGAAAAGACGCCCAGCACTAATGCCGACCCCAAGATTCCCTTGGTCACCACAGTACCTTTCATCCTAGTCTCCCTCCCCTTCGTAAAATAACTAATGACAACCATCATATCCTTCATACTTCAGATCGCCTTGCCCGTGCCGCCCCTGACAACCCAGTATTGGCTTATAGGCGCCCCCGCAATCTACGAGACCTGATTGTTCGAGCCGAGGTCCCCACCTTGGCTGCATCCCCTCCCCATACAGCATGGTACTTTTAAGTGCGATTCCAGGTGTGTTGTTTGCCAGACTCACATGCAGGAGTCTGACTCCTTTTCTGGCCATTCATCTGGAACTACTCACAGAACCAATGGCAACATTAATTGCAACACCTCTAATGTCATATATCTCATTTCTTGCAGGGTTTGTGGTATCCAGTATGTCGGGGAGACCAAGAACACGCTCAAAAAGCGTTTCTATGGCCATCGATCGACTGTGACACCAAGAAAATGGACACCCCTGTTGGTCATCACTTCAACTTGCCTAACCATTCCATTTCTGATATGATTCTACAGGGCATAGAATCACTTTGCCACCGCAAGGACTCAGTTCGCCTCATAGCCGAGAGAGAGTTTGGATGAAACGTCTTCGGACTATTCAACCACATGGTCTCAACATCCAGGAAGGGAATGATTAACTTTTAATTTTTCCCCCATTGTCATTTGTTTACAGATTATCCTCCTAGCAAACCCTTTTGGGGTCTCTTGGCCAAATGGGGCTGTCTTTCCATTTCCTGTTTATCCTTGCCACTTCTCTTTGTTCCTTCTCTTGCCCTATTACCACCTTCAATTCAACCCCCCCCCCCCTAACCACACTCTTTTGTCTATTTCCCCAGCTTCAACCTTCATCTTAATCCCTCCCCTCCTTCATCCTTACCCATAACCCCACTTCTTTGTTCCTGTCTTCCTGGCTGTCCTTTCCTCTCCCTTTGATGTTTACCCACTGCCATGCTCCTTTGCATCCCTCTTTTGTGTTTCTCCACCCACCCGGTCATGCATGTGTGTTCCCTACATGTTTGTTTCTTGTACTCTGTCATTTGCCTTTGAGAAAGAACTTGCTTAAGTTCGAAACGTCAGGCCAGCTAATTTTTTTATCTTATAGTTATAGTAGTTTCAGGACGAACGGTTTTTGTAGCCCAATTGGGCGCCTTCAGGCTCAAAAGTGACAAAGTGAATAGTTGAAGCATGGAGGAAGGTTCCTTCCTCCATGGTTGAAGCCACTGATCTCTACTACACTGACAGTGGTTGAAGCCAGCTATCGAAAGGGACCACCCTCGCATGATGGCGTTTTTTTCCAGATCCTTTGTATCAATTTTGTAGTGAAGTTTGTTTTTATGTTAATGCGAATCTTCAATTTTGTGATCCAAATCATTTTGTCAGAAGCAGCGATCAAGCGCCAGGATTACGTAACTTTAGATGCTGTTTGTCTAAAGTTACGTAATGGGCGCTGTTTCCCTATTGGCTCATTCTGATTTGTAAACGAACCATCGGTACCGATGGTTCGTTTACAATCCATTAAATGTCACTTCTATTGCATCGAGAGTGTCCGAGTTATGCATTATGGCAACACAATACATTGTATACGTACTTGGGATATGTATGCTGCAGGGACAACCTGACTGCAGTAAGTACTTGGAGAAGGTTTTGCTTTTAGGCGGGGAATTGATGGTTCCATCACCGTGATCGGTGTTGATGGTTGATGCAAGATTCCAGCCCAGCCCACTAGTGATATCCTCGGCGTTGTTGCTTACACTAGAAATCCAGCAGCACTGACGGTAGCTGTGACATAAATTGTTACAGAATCGTTCAGTAGTCCATAGGCCTACTTCAAAGTGTCGAGCCAGGATTTACATGGTAAATGCCCCATTCAATAAAATTATTGATCAAATAATGCGTTTGATTTTCATAAACATTTCATAAGAATGGGATAAGTAACATCAGTTATAGACATCAACCCACTAGGTTTATATTTCTACTGATATGTGCGGCATTAATGGAAGTAAACTATTCTTAAAACATTTCTGCAACACCATTTTTGATACGGGGTATAGTCACGACGTAGGAATATTCTGATTACAAAATAATGACAGTTTCTTCTCAAAGCGATTCATGATGGTGTGGCTACATTTTATGAGTAAGCCTACATGTAGTCATTTTTGTATAGGGCCTTTGCATGGGCCTTGGGTTGAAGTCTTGGCCTTGAGGGTTAAAGCCTTGGCCTTGGCATGGGCCTTGAAGGTTGAAGCCTTGGACCGGGCCTTGAGAGGTAAATCCTTGGCCTTGACCTGGGCCTTGGGGGCCGAAGCCTTGGCCCGGGCCTTGGGGGGCCGAAGCCGACCATGCATACCGATAACAGGTGCATGTTGCATGCAAGTACTCCTAGAACTATGAGGTTCCGACATGAACCTCATAGGAAGACGCCGATTTTTCCCATAGGCTAGTACAGCAAGAATAAGAACGTCATTCCCATGCAACACGTTTCTACATTTTTCGCCGTGAATTACTTCATGGCTGCCCCCAAAAATAATAATATGCCGCATTTACATCCTCACCTTGCTTGCGCCAAGTCAATTTTCGCCTGAAACGGGTCCAATTTGCGGGGGAAAAATGACAAAAATCTGCAGTCGTTCCGAAGCGATCACACACGCACACCATCGAGGAAGCCGCACACACGAAGCTCCTGTTTTGCGGGGGGCCGTGGGTCGGTCAAGTCATGATTATTCATCGAAAATTTGAAGCGCGGTACGACAGGCAACTGCCGCGTGTCCGTTATATACCGTCTGCTGCATGCATTAATTGCCTGTCGTCGCCGCAGATGGTATATAACGGACACGGCATATTATTATTTTGGGGGGCAGCCATGAAGTAATTCACGGCGAAAAATGTAGAAACGTGTTGCATGGGAATGACGTTCTTATTCTTGCTGTACTAGCCTATGGGAAAAATCGGCGTCTTCCTATGAGGTTCATATGTCGGAACCTCATAGTTCTAGGAGTAGCATGCAAGGTGGGCATGGTACTCACGATATTGGCACCACTGCTGTTGTGGATGGTAAAGTGTACGTTATACGCTGGTATCCTGAAGCGATGTGTTTGTTGCTGTCCAGATACGAGCAGTAATAATGTGCCCCGGGATAAACAATCCTCCCATTCACGCGGAAGAAGCCACCTGTAAGGAGTTCCTGTCAAAGTTGCAGATCGCCAAGACGATCAGAGGTGCATGTAGGTACGTGCTCACAGGTAAATACAGGCAATTTTATTTAAGGCGGGTGGGGGGGGGGGGGGTAAAAAATTCTCGGAAAGAGTTCCATATCCGGACATCACTTATAGTACCTCGTGCACAAAGTCTATAGGCCATGAAAGAAAAAGTCAAAGTATTTTCAAAGAATAAGTTGAAAATTTGTCTCTCCTAAATTCGTGTTTATTCATCAGATTTACACTTTTTGGTAGTGTTAAAGTCATATTAAGGGAAAATAAGTGATGTCCGGATATGGAACTCTTTCCAAAATAGCAATGATAAACATAGTCTAGGTTCCAAGACGTTCTAATCTTAGCGGTGCGACGTATACAGGAATTCGCCGACGCCATGTTTACAGCGGTGCCGCGCTCGCGTGCAGGCTGCCCGCGTTCTTTAATTTGAGTCGCGTGCGCATTTTGGCAAGTTGTAAACACCCTGTTGGTCGAAGCTGCGTCGAGCGCGTGCGTCTAAGACCGCGTTCCCACTCGAATTGGGAAAAGGTGGATCAAGATCCTGATCCACCTTATAACGGTTAGCGTTCCCACTAACACAATTGCAGGATCAGATCCCCCAATTGGTGGATCTAGTGGGAACGGGGTCTAACACGCACGCGAGCGCCTCGCCACCGCAGTAAATGCTTCTAATTTTGGTCGCCGGATTAGGCTATGGGCTCCGTGCACAACTAACCCCCTCAGCGGAAAGAAAAGGCGAGTTGGGGGGTCATATCGACGCCATCTTACCTGACTTCAATTTAAGTGTCTGGTTCCCGCTGTGATATTCTTATTGAAAAAGCAATTATCGAGAGTCAGCGAACAGACAAAGCAATCCCACTGGTATACGAGTATCAAATGAACGAGGAGCGCAGTGCGTAATACCAGCGACGTACTCCCCATGGAAGTGCGGTTGCTATGTGAACAGCGCCCTCATTCGACGGCGCACGGAGCCCATAGCGCGCACGGCCGGCCGACAGCGCCCTCTCGCTACACACACACACGCCAAGGCCAAGATTTGGCCTTGGCGTGAGTGTGTGTGTAGCTAGAGGGCGCTGCCGTGCGCGCTGTACGTCGCACCGCACGTCGCACCGCGCTAAAGACGTCTTGGAACCAAGACTAAGAGCAAGTTCGGTTGGGCGACTAGAGTGACTAGACTTAACCATAGTCGATCTAGATGTCACCCGAACGCTGCGCGGTTTGACTAGCTAGTGCAACTGGATCAACCTAGCTCCGGACCATGGTTTCTCTAGTCACTCGCGAGTTACGTCACGGTTTCAAGATGGAGGATCGGTAAACTGGGCAAGTTTTGCAAACGTTTACGATAATTTGTTGGTTTTGTCCAATGATAATAACTCTTTGCAATAAGATAATGAATTATTTATTGCACCAAAGTTAAGTAGAGAAAATAATAGAAATAAATAATAGAAAATAGAAATGACATGCAAAAATTTGCTTCGTTAACAACTAGCAGACGACATTCTTTGTAGTTTGTTGTTGCTGCACACTAACTAGATTTGACGTAGTCGATCGACTAGATGCGTTCGAGTGAAAGACAGACCACGCATGCGTTTTTTAAATAGCAAATTGACAAAAAGGACTAGGTCAGCAGCACCCGAACTTGCTCTATGATAAACAAAAAATTGATTAGGGGCTCAGTGGCAGATCCAGGATTTTTTGCCTGAAATTTGCCCAGAAAGGTGACTCCCAAAATGTTTCGTCTGCGAAAAAAATTTCCAAGCGGGATAAAAAAAATTACACGGGGGGGGGGGGGGGGGGGGGGTGGGGGCTGACACACTTTCTCACCGTTGGTGGCGCCATTTAACCTCTTTGTTTTTTCTTACCCAGTGCAAAATAAGACCTGTAGGTTTTCCAACTAGGCGTATACCCCTACAAGAAAAAAAGAGGGGGGGGGGGGGGGGGGTTCGACCCCCAAACCCCCTGGATCCGCGCATGGGGCCTAGTTTCAATAAAGCTTGATTTCTGCTGGTATTGATGATACTAGCTTCATTTATAAGGTTGATGAGCAAATGTGCTAAGAAAAAGCATGTAATGCCTATAGCAAAATGATAGCTTGGAACCAGTCTAAGTCGGGAACCCATATTGTGCTGAGTGCCGTATGCTTACCAGGTCTAAAATCATTGTCAGCAGCTCTGGTATAATATGTTTAAGTCGCCCAATACAAGGCTAAAAAAACACTGAGGTAAAGGGCTACATACATAGGTGGTGGGGTTGGTGACAATATAGATTGCCAGCCCCACCCTAACGGTTTTCCTGGGTCCATAAATCTTTAATAGATACCAAAGAAAGTATCCCAAATTTTAGACTAATAGACCCATGCGCGGTGTCACTTTTGAGTTATTTAGATCGCTGGAAACTTTATACCATTAGGCTCATCTCGACCATGTCACATTTTTTTGCAGACTTATGGCTTGTAATAAAAAAACAGAAAAACTATGATGTACAACCTCTTTTATTCTTTAGCATTCAATGAAAGACATAACTTTTTAAAATCATTGGTCGGTCTTCTTATACTCACCTCTTGTTCTTCAAATTTTTCTTGAGTGCACTTATGATGAGTGATAGATTCCTTTTGTGAATCAAATTTGAACCCAAAGTCAATCGTGATCTACAAACAAAACCAAAAAAATCAAATCAAATTTATTAATCGCTAACATTGGATGTGTCGGGACTGGTAATTGTTTTCGTGCCCGTACAAGGGTGGGGATTTTGTTCTTCCATTGAGCGAACAAAATCGGCCCAGAGGTGGGGGTTTGGTCAGTTTTAAAATGACATTGGGTGCAGCAGCGGGGGAGGGATCTGGAACAATTGACAGGTGGATTAGACATGAAAATAAATTGAATTTAATATGTTAGCATTAGACAAGTTACGATCTTTCCAATGACACATTCCACAAAAATCGACTGACGATAAGTAACAAGTTACAGTGATTGTGACGCTCCTGTTCGTACAAGTGATTGCACAGATAGATTGCAGATTGTTGTAAAATGTTTTCGTTTGTAGGAGGAGATCCACTGAAATTAAATGTTCAGCTTTAATCTGCCATCCAATCCCAAGGTCTTGTTGTGATGATCTTATTCAATTAAATTCAATAATGGTAACATTTTTAATTCCAATTTCGCGACATTATGCCGAGTTACATTTAAATCAACACCCCCAAAAAGCAAAAAATACCAAAAAAACTAAAACAACCATCACAAAACATTCATCGTAGATATGATAATGTATAGCTTTGGTATGATCAAAAACCTAAACGATAAGTTTTACTTTCTATCCTCTTAAGAAATATCGCCGTCCGAAATGCTGTCATCTTTGAGAAAGTCGTATATGAAGACCTCAACCAACACAACAATCGATTTTCACACTCCGGGTTTTTTTTCTCACTATTTTTTCGTGACTGGATGACAGATTGAGCTGAAACTGTCACAAGTTTGTTATTTCATGTTGAGTCACATAAAGTATGAACACAGCTTTCGACTGGTTTATCGGCTTTACCAAACATGCCTTGAAATAAATGGTTGGAAGTGTAAGTTATTTAGACTAATTGTGACAAACTGCATATCTTACCTCACGTGGATTGGCCGGATTGCGGGCCTCCCAGTAAACAGTGCCGCCCATGTAATAACCTTCATCAACCACACCAGACATTGCCCCACCAGGCATTGCCCCATACATCATGAGGAGAATGAAGGATACAGCTAAACCACAAGCAAACATCTTGTCACCTGGCTTCTTACACTGTAAGACGAATCGGGTTTGTTTTTACATTCAATAAGAATGATAACTAGAAACTGGTGTTTGTGTACAAACACAGGTCTGTTTCGTGTGGGTTTTTTTGTGGTAGTTTGATTCTGATTCTTGATAAGATATCAATGGTAGATACAAAAAATGTGTTTTACATTCATGGCTGTCTACGACAGGTCAAGCAATTACGTATGCTTAATCATAATTGTTTTGGAAATGTGAGCATACTTGTAGTTGGTGACCATGATGATGTCATCGTGATGTCACACATTTTGCACATTCATATGTAAGCACCTATGACCTAACAAATCTATTACAAAAAGAATTTTGAAATTAGCATGTACTGTTGATGAGATATGGCTTTGAGGTTCAAAAACTTACACTGTAAGACGAATCGGGTTTGTTTTTACATTCAATAATAATGATAATTATTTAAATGTAACAAATCGTTCTGTCCTCTTACTGACTCCGTACATGAGGACCACAAAAAATAAGAACACAATTAAGATTAAGCAACTGACTGAACAATGATGAGAGGGAGAGTGAGGGAGAGGAGGAGGGGGAGTGAGAGCAATTCACCTGTTGTGTTGAAAGACTTCTCCAGACCTGCCCCTGATGAACCGTCTATTTCCTTGTAGCACGGTGCTTACAGCTTGCGAGGTGAGGATGATTGGCCAGGAAGGCCTCCTCTTTATACCCTCCAAGAAATAATTCACTGGACCATAGCCACCATACCTCGATGGTCAGTTGGTAAAGTTCATTAATTACCTCATCTGTCTTGAATGTGGAAAAGTAATTAAGCAGTTGTTTTCACCAGATTGGTTAAACTTAATCTTTAGAAAATACCCAAAGTTGTTCATCATTGTGTCATTGGTGAATCTTACTGATCCCACCCCGTAAACGTATACCCAAAATTACTCAACCTCAACTTGTTAATACTCTAACTCAGCAATGTGTAATAGGCCAATAGAGAAGGCAATGAGATATTATAGGCAACAAGTGGAGATGTGTACGTTACATTCACTCACGACTAACGGTACAATAATTGGTATAAAATCTCTGTAAGCAATTAGTTTTCGCCTTTGAAATAATACTCTAATTAATTTGTGGATGTGTACCACAACAACAGGTGGCCTATCGATAAGGCCATCGACTTAATTGAAGCGAATACATGGTTGTGAGTCAAATCGGAATTACCAGTATAGCTGTACGGCGCATGTGCTGTAGGCCAATTTGGGATAAATATGGCTTGAGTTTGTGCACAGATCAATCGGGAGGCAGGTTATAGCGTGAATTATAATCACAATGAAATACGGTAGTATTGCAAATGCCTATAGTCGATCGATGATATCGATAATTAAGAGAGTGGCCGGTCACGTAAGAGGGTTTAATCAATAACAGGGAAAAGGAGTCCGATTTTCATGGGAGTCGGATATTCATATGACAACGGTAACCAAATAGAAACCTTTCACCTTTTCACGCAAGTTACCAAAATCTAAAGCAAAAACTTTACGGATAGGATCAGTAAACATGCGGACAGAGCTACGATCCGGTATTTTTTTCTCGGACCGTTTGAAGTTTTTTTTTCAACAAATTTTACTCGTACTCTTTATGCTTAGAATACAGGTGAAAATTAAAACTTCTATCTCAATCCGCGCGCGTGTGTGAGTTTGTATAGTTATTCAAACCGTGGACCTTTGACAAAGTGGACAATAGGGTCCACGAAATGTTGTGTACAAAGTCTATGGGGTATGCTTAAGTACAGGAACAAAGGAAAGAACAATACCATGTCTCCACAGGGATGTACAAATGAGAATGTGGGTATTTTTGTTTACCACATCACAGCTCGTTCAACGTTCAACGATACGTTACGGGTTTTTTCTTCTTTATTTTTCTTCTTTAATCTAGTTCATGTGTTGTCTGGGTTTTGGGGTCTTAACACAGTGAAGTGATATATAATAAGGTGCTTTTTCACGTAAACCAAGCACACGTGATCTCATTAAGCTGCCCTATACTATACAATCCCAGCTTTGAAAGCCGTAACTTTTTAGTCCGATGAAATTTCAATTTTGGTCTTGTTTTGTTATTTTTATACCACCAGACGTATAATTGTATTAAGTTTCAGCTCAGATTTGGCCTCAATCCAAATTGGATATAGATGATTGATAAGACACGAATATCATGTATGACAGGATCTGATTTCCGAACCGTCTGGACACGTATCAGTTTATCAGTTAATTAAGTTTTTCTGACACAAACAAATTCACCGAGTAATGATGATGATGTCTGTTTTCATCATCTCTACTCGATGAAGGCGCACTTATCTTTGAAACTGTTTTGCTTTCTCCGTCGCAAAATATACACCTGCAACTTTCTGGTTCTGTTTGACGCCAATTGTATATTCTCTGGTGTATTTCTCTGGTCATGCATCACTGACTCCCATTTTGTAAAACTCACTTGGGATAGTTTGGTGTAAAACATTTATGAGCACATCAAAAAAGATAGAGTTAGATCAAGGAAAGACATGAAGAAAACACGATCAAACTGATGGAAACATGAATAAAACATGAGTTAACTTCGAAAAAACACGAATGCGACAGGATTTCTTTTAACTGATGAGTTTCTTCGTTCAAGATTCAACTCCTAGTAAAATTATGCCCCAACCATTACTCGGACACTCTTGATAAAAGTGACATTTAATTGATTGTACACCGAACCATCGCTAGCGATGGTTCGTGCACAAATCAAAATGAGCCAATAAGGAAACAGCGCCGATGGTTTGTGCACTGACGTATGACGGATATAGCCAATAAGACAGCATACAATCACCGGGGCGACGACCGCCGGTGATTGTATGCTCTCTTATTGGCTAGATACGTAGTGCACAAACCATCGGCGCCGTTTCCTCAGTGGCTCATTCTGATGGTTCGTGTACAATCAATTAAATGTCACTTCTATCGAGAGTGTCCGAGTAATGAATTCCTTCCACATGGATCCCTGCCCTTTCAGCACAAAGTCCGCAGCGGTGACGCATGTCTTCCACCGCCCGCCTAGGTCCCCGTCCACTTTGTCATCCCTCCATTTCTTTTGGGTCTTCCCCAAGATCTTTTCCCTGTTCTGGGTTGCCATTCTGTGGTTCTGACGGTCCATCTGTCGTCTGGCAGTCTTGCTGCGTGTCCCGCCTAATTCCACTTCATTGTATTTGCATAATTGGACAACGTCTTTTATCTATAATGGGAGACTTTTGAGTCGTTGGTGGCAGCAGACATACTAGTCCTTTTTTGCTAGTTCGGAGCATGCATGCAGTTAGAGCATGCGCCACATTGATGCGAGCAATGGAAAAGGACCGGTATGTCTGCTGCCACCACGCATCTCCAAAGCTTCCCATTGTATAGTTGAGCATCTGATTCCCTGATGCTTATTGATGGAGATTTGTTTTCAAAGACAACGCACCAAAATATGCACTGTGGATAGCGGCGGCGATTTCTCGTCAAGGTTGGGGGGGGGGGGGGGGGGGGGGGGGGAAGCACACAACCAACAATAATTGTTAAGCATTTTGTACTCGCTGTCTCTTGTGTTTCTTGTGAAATTTTTGAAAATGCGTGTTTATGTATGTCTTTGTGTATTCTGGTGCATACTGGTGCATGTAAAAGCCAATGTCCTATCAAATGTACATGTATATGACAAGGGGAAAACTATAGGGGGCGGGGACACTGCCATAGCCATCTCTCTCCCAAAATATTCGAGGGGACGTGTCCCCCGCCGGGATCGCCGCCCCATTGTGGAGGTGACTGTTGCTTTTGATAAAGAGACCATAACTATTAAGCGGATGCATTGAATGCCACATATACTCACAATACTCCAATTTTATTCAACTTTCCAGACTTCAGATTAACTTATTACAAGAGTACAGTCAAAATTAATCAACAATTCTTAAAACGAGGCCGCATCTTTTGCAAGAGGAGTTCCTCTGTCCTCAAGAGAGAAAATTATATACCAAACAGATCATCAGATTTGTAGTGTTAATTTACGACAAAAATATATGTTTCTCGGGCCTGAGTGACGTCACACTTGGGTTCATTTTTATGTTTCAAAACTTTTATACAGAGGAAAATGAGTATAGATTGTTTTAACGGCTGATTTACACACAAAGCATATTCTCTAAATCTAACACAGGTAATTCATTAACACGATATAGGGTAAGGAATCTTGAAACAATTAAAAATGAAAATTATAACAAAATCAACGGCGCTATAACATGAAAGACTTCTCTGTCTGGAACAACTGATTTAAGTTTCTGACGCCTCAAAAGAAATCAAGCAGATGCGTAGACTTGACTAGTCCTTCATTACTCTTCTCCCCAGTCATAATAGTTTCGACATTTCAGCTTCATGAAACTACCGCCGATCTGCGCATTCCGGGTTTGAAAGCGAGGCTCAGTGCTAAGTAAACAACCTATATGTCGCGTTCATTCGTGCAATTTATACACGTGACGGTAAAATCTTGTGAATTTTGAAAAGACTCTGATCGACTCGTCCAAAAACAATCTAATGCAGGTAATTCTATTTGAGAATCAATGCTCTGTGAAATAGCTAAATGTTATGTCTATTAAGAAGTGAACTTGGACGATTTTTGTCGTGATGAGCCGGTACCACTTGACCATGCTGACCGTGCGCTACGCTGTCATTTGTCGTGGTTTATGCATGCATTAATTGATTTGTTGCATAGCACTGTTTGTTTAGCACTGAGATCGTAAAGTGAAATTCGTCTATCCATTGGTTTTATTTGAATTTCGTTTTCATTTGGCACCAAAATGAGTAGTTTTGAAACTGACTATTTCATAATACAATATATGATACGGTATCGCAAGCATAAATATGACATTGAAATAAACTGTATGTACACGGCAAACTGTAGATTTGTGCTTTACTGAAACGAGGAGTGAAGAGCATAAAGGCGCCATGTTGTCTTATAAAGCGTAAGATTTTGATTGACTGTTGTAGAAAGCACTTCCCACTTTGAAAAAAAACCTTAGTGGCACACATTGCCCTGAAATCCACCCCCCCCCCCCCCCCCCCCCAAGAAAATCCTTTGGTAAGTTACCTAACCTATTTCGAATATCTTGGTGTATTTTATTTTATTTTATTTTATTTTATTGAAATCACCCAATACAAGGCTAAACGCCACTCTAGGTAAATGATTACAAGTGTAAACGCCTGCAATCGGGGACCTCCTATTGTCCTTCTGTTGTTCATACTTTAACTACTGTTCATACTTTTTGGCAAGGGCCCTCATTGGTTTTGTACACTACGTTTAACAAAATATTGCCCAAGAACTTGGATGAGAAAGTTCATTTTCCGGCCGACTGTGAAGCAAATCAAGAAAAACAGCGAATATACCAAAAGACCAGCTGTTAGACAAGCTAGACAAACAGAGAGATTGATGCTTTTGTGAAAAACAATCATTCTGAATGCTTGACCTACAGCCCCGGTATTAATAAACAGACAAATAAATAGATAAATAAATATAAAATAAAATATAACGAAACAACACAACAAATTAAAGCGTGAACAAATTAAAGAGACAAAACCAAACTATCCAGAATACATACTGTAACAAAGTAGAGAACTGTTATCGATATTTACATACAAACTGTGTTACAAACAACTTGATTGTTTCATTGGCCCAACGCCAAACATGTTGATGTGTAAAATGATGTGTAGTTGTGTTTGTAATGGGACGCCCTCATTATGTGCCTGCTGTCTTCAAACCAAGATAACTGGATTTTAACTGGAGATCACGGTGCTGGTCCTGCAGAGGGAACGCGAAAAAAAAGATAATTTTGTTGTTGTATTAAGTTGGAGGCAAGAAGGAGAGGGTTGGAGTATATACCGTTTATACGGCGTCACCAGTTCACTGATTGGACCGCCTATCTAGTGATGGTAATGAGTACGGTAGGCCCTACTTCAAATAGACCAGGCAAGCATGCCGTGTGCCCCCATTTGTTAAAAAGGTGGCCCAATTTTTAAAATATATACAATTCCGAAAATCGGGGGCGGAGATACTGGTTGTCAACTTGGCGCTCTTTCAAATTAAAAGAAGCGGCAAAATATCATGGGGCTGTCCCCCCCCCCCCCCCCCCGAACCTGGACACGCCCCTGCTAGCACTCCATGGCTGCCCACATCTGGGCCCAATTACATGGTTCTGTGTACAGTTAGCGAGGAATCTATAGCAGAAATCTCTGCGCTAACGCTTGCGTATATTTCAGGGGTTGCAAGTTTTTTTTGCTTGTGCGCATGCGTACATCCCGTCACTAGGGATTCTGAGCGTGGTTGGCGCAGAATTTCTTTGTTATCTCGGTTGCAGGCCGAAAGCCCACGAAATTGGGCCCTTGTGCTATCTGGTCACTGCTGTCTGTCTAATGGGGTTAAAAATACAAATACAATGATGCCGCGGTGCATTTTGGGAAGCCCAACTCGCTCTCTCTTTAGGCCCTATACCCTTTGGGACTTATTGACACACTCGAGACCCGCTGGACATAAGCACTAATCTTAAAATCTTTGTGCATGTCCTAAGTGCCCCACAACGAACGAACATAACGCATGACTATGGCCACTAAAAGAGAGAAATCCCCTTCAAAAGTACATGTCGATTATCAGAAGAGGCCGTTAAATGGTTATATTTTAATGGATTATCAGCAGAATCTCCGAATTACCCAATTTTATGTTGTTTTAATATTTTGAGGCGAGTAGTGTCTTCCCCATTCTCCCACGCTCTCACAAAACCAGCCGTATAACAACCTCCTATCTCTGACGATTGTTTAAAAGCAAGAACTAAAATCTTGCTCCACCCCACTCTGCTCCAAAATCGACACTTTAAAAGGATTTCTTGGTAATGTCGATTGCCCCCGGCCCTCTGGAGTCGATCTACTGGGTACCGTACTCACTGCAGCCATAGTCACAGTTTGCAGGGCAGTTTTCCCGTTGGAAGTCACGATCCATCTCACACGAGTCCGGATTGTTCATGTCGGCACAGAAATCAAAGTCGATGTAGGGCTGTGGATTCTCACACAATTCTGAAAATGCAAGTCACATGCAGAAAGGTCACATTTAACAAAATGTAGGACCTTTGTTCATTTCGACGTTGGTAAAATCCAATTTGTTCATTTGGGTTGCTGAAAAGAAGGAAAAAAGCACACACGCCCTCAAACTCGAGCTTGAAGTAAAGTTTGAAAATTGAAAGGTTTTTATTCTGTGAATGATTTCTTTGCCATCAAAACTACATTTTGTATATAGGTCTTTTTCCCGGCTGAGTGAGGACAACATGTTCAGTTTTAACTTCCCTTTTTGGGAAAGTTACATAATGGTTTTGCATGTCTTGTTTGGGACCAAATTGGGTCGATATTGCGGGTAATCGATTTTCGACCAAAACATTTTTTTTGTTTTCTGCAAACTGCATACTGTGCTCTTATATGTCTCTTAAAAAATGCAGATTGAAGGTTACAACGAGCGCACGTGGTTTAACCTGCTCCGTAGAATACATGTACGGTGATCACGTGGTGGTTTTGTGTACATTTCACGCTATCTGGTCACGTGGGTGAGAAATATTCGAACCACGCCCACCTGCACAATCAGCTCCTAATCCATAGGCACAGCTACAGGAGCAGTTAAGTTCATCAAGCACGCCCTCACCGACGCCAAGATGGTTACACGTTTTTTGACAACCTGTTCAAGATAATTATTTACAGATCGTTATTGGGTGACAAAACAAGCGCTTGCCATGCGCAAATGGTTATGATAACATGCCTTTACAGGCTTCAAGCGATGGATGACCCTCATTCTTGCTATATATTTCACAAACAAATACATGTTCTTATTTGTCATATTATGACAGCAAAAAGTCACATAAACTTACTTTTAACAAAATCATACTTCTAACGATTTTTGAATAGATTTATAAACTGCGAAATCACAATTAAACTCTGGTACGGCACAATAGGCCTACAGAGATACTCACTGCATTCTTCAGATGCACTTCCATGACAAGACGAAACTGAATGTAGTCAAAAGAAAGGAACAGAAAATATTGTTTCTTTGCACATGCAAGAAAATGCATGGAAGTAAAAATATACTTGAAACGAGGTGACCAATGCGACGAGATATACAACCATGATGCATTCTGACGCACAATGACAAAATACTACAGAATTTAACACTGACAATATTTCCACTAAGGACAAAAGAGGTGTTACATCCTAGATTTGAACTAAAATTGTTTCACTTGTCTCACTGAAGTAAACTACGACGATGGTTTTATTGAGTAGCAGGTTGGTTGGAGTTGGGAAAACAGTGTTATATTTTCAATTTTCTTTAAATCAACAGATCGTAATATCTAACAGTAACACTTACCACATAGCGCATCCTCGCAGAAACCAGTTGGTGCATCACATTGGCTGCACACTGGGCCAATGGTATAGAGATCAAAAAGAATGTTAACCCTGCAAGCAAAACGAAACAAAAAACAAATAAACAAAACTATTGAATTAACACATAGGTAACAACAACCTTGCCCATTGAAGTTGCAAATTCAATAAGTATAGGTCGCCACTGTACATTAGTCACGGGTGTAAATCCCGGGGTTTGTGAGAAGGATAATTAACCCACTCCTTCCAGCTGGTGTGGTCTATAGGATCATCTCCACGAGAACGTCCAATTAATATTACCTATTAAGTTATACAAACACGTTAGTAATAAGAGGAAAACACCACAACCAGTGGAGTAACTGGGGTAAACTCGGGTGGCGGACCTGGGGTGCACTATATTTTTTGTCTGAGGGGGAAACTGAAAGTAAATGAACTGCGGCTTGTATATATTTTGGTTCATTTCAAGATTTCAAGATTTCAAACCCACGTAGTGGGTTTTCCTGACTCTGGTTCGATTCCTGTCCAGGTGTTCTAGATTCAATTTTCAAGTCCCTACCTGATTCCACGGGGTTCCCCCAAGAATAATTTTATTGTTCTTGGGTTTCCGTCTGCTACTACATCTGAAATGTTCTTGGTCGTCTTCTCTCAATTCAAACTGGGCCCTGAGGGAGAACAGTGCTCACGCACTGATCAGACTACCCATGCAGGGTTAAGATATAACAGCGCCCCCGTTTGAAATAACCACTGATCACCCTAAACACGTTTGGTGACAGATGTGCACCTCTGATGCTGACATTCAGTATCTTGAACGCGTGGTGGACAGATTTCACAGCTGAGATGCGATAATACTTGCGAATATTATTACTCAGTAAGGTTCGTGTAAAACGTTTGTCAGTCAGTATTGCAGAACTTTTTATTGTCATTCTACTTGTTTGTGATACTCACTTCTCGTCGTACATACAGACGAAGAGTTTGACACTTTCACCATCTAGTTCACAGTAGGGGTTCAAGCTACACCCAACCCGACTAGCTCGTGCCCAGATCATCTGCACGGAATTGAAAAACCCCAAAATCGCAGTTACTGCAGAAAGGCTAATATATCCGTCTGAAGCTGTGTTATCTTCTGAAAGACAGCAGAACTACACTGACTGAAACGTCGAATTAATTAAACCACCGTTTCTTTTCACAATCATTTCCAAATCTCTGCAATTAGCCTACTGAGGGCGCTACAATTATGTTTCTGACCAAAGCCATGGAGCAAGTTCGATCAAGGACTATAGTTAACCATAGTTCGACTAACTCTGAGCGAACGCACGCTAGTCGACGATGGTTGGACTAGTCTAGTCGACGATTCGCGACCAGCCTACCGAGGTCGCATTGACATGACAATAGTTCGACTATAGTCGTTCGCGCTTCAACTTCAGTGCTCATGCGCTACGTACGTCACGAACCAACCACTAGTTAACCATTGGTCCTTGATCGAACTTGCTCGGAGTTGTGACATGAGGGGTCCCAAACGTTAGACCAAACATGGCGATTATGCACCAGTGCGCATGGACAATTGGCAAAGAACAGCCGCACGCTGATGAACTTACTCTTAAATAACTCGATAGAGCGTTGCCAAGTCATAATGTTATATTCAATATTCAATGTTTCATAGTGTAATGACTAAGGCACATGTTTCAGGTTACTTGGAATACTTGCCTGCTTAAACGCTGCGCAGTCTTCACCAGGCGCACACATCTTATGCTTGTAGTTAAAGTTGCTCTCCGGCGAGCTCCATTCTTCGATCATATGGCGGATGTTACGGTTCGAGCTGACGGCCACGTTCTTGCCGTGCCCAAGGCTCTCCAAGTCCTCAAAGAACATGACCGAGGACCCTCCTCCTACGGACCAACTCACTGAGGACTCTTCTAGACTCTCACAGGTTGCCATGGTAGCGGCTTCATCTGCTAGATCCGCATCCCAGCTCTACATGGTATAATATGAAGAAATACGAATTGGGCTTTCCAATTAATCCATAGAAATGCTACAAGGAAGAGAAAAAATGTCCCAGTTGATTATTTTAAATCGATTCGGTAGATGTCACTGTCGGCAATTAAACGCCACTTTGATTTTTAAAAAATTGGGGGGGGGGGGGGGGCTTTTTTGCCTATTCTCTTTGATCATTCTGAACGTCTTTATATTACTAAAAGGTCATAATTTCTACCAAACCACGTTGGGTCAGTGTTACGCGTATTTACGCGTAATAGCAACTCGGTGCCCAGACAAAATATAATTGAATTTTTTTTCAGGATGGCTGGCTATAAGTATAGCAGGATAAATCTAAAATCACAGTATGGATGTGTTGCAAATAAGCACCCCCACCAACTACACACAAGGATCTGCTCATAGAAGACACTAGAATTTTTAGCATGATAGCTCTTAGTCAAATGCGCTAATTATACCTTATGCATACACTCTAAAAATTAAACACAATCTGGCTATCAGTTTGTAAATGTATTCAAATTTACCTAGTCAGTTTCCCTTGTGGATTGTTTGACGAATTATAAGTTAAAAAGTCGTATCCTCATTGAGTGATCCCCACAATGTCGCTTCCCAGGTTGTATCGTAAAATTGGGTGTGATCCCTGGCTATACGGCATTCTGAATTTATAACTTCTGACCAGCGCCCACCCGAACAAAGATACTGACAATTTGGGAGACAGCCAACATAGGGCAAGATAGCTTAGTTGGTAGAGCGCCGGTACGGTAACCCGGAGGTCGCAGGTTCGAATCCCGCTCTTGCCAGTTTCTTTGTTCACTTTGAAAATGAGTTTGTAAACATGTTGAGAAGCTAAACATGACGTGTCCAATTCCTAAACATCAATGTTCAATGGCTAAACACTATCCGTCAATGCGCTAAACATGTTTAGTATGTAAACGTGTTTACAAACTGATAGCAAGAAAGTGTTTAGAAATGTTTTTAATTACTAAACACTGTTTTTGCAGTGTAGCGGTCTTCGGAGCTAGTGTCTTTGTTAGCCTTGGACAGACTTGGGTAAACCTTTTATCCTTACATTTTTACAGATTTTGGATGATAAAGATATACATCAAAGATGGCCGCTGCGCATGGGGTCTATGAAGTCAATTTTGTGCACCAAAGCGCACAAAACCCCGCTGTGGATTTTATACGTTTTGAACACAATAAAAAAAACACCCGTATTTGAGACAGCCCAATAGTCAAACGCTCGCATTCCCCACGCGCTGCCCATGCACTGCTTAAATGTCTTGCCTCAATGCTCGCTTTTACGCATGCGTGCTTAAGATTGCATTTATTAGCGAACTGTTCCATTAAGCATGACATCGTGCGTTTTTTTGGCATTAATGACTGTCACCCAGCTTGCGACGTACTGGCGCCAGTCATAATTGAAACATTTTGAGTACAGTGACATAGTTACCTAACGTTGGATTTTCATTGCATGCCTGCAGTGAAGCCAGAACGATCAGACACACCAGAGCTTGAAATTTCAAATGTCGCATCATTTACGGCATTCGAGAATGAACGTCAGTCATGCGTATCTTCGATATACGAAGATCTCTCCCTAACAACGCACCGTTGCCACACTAACATAATATAATGAATGCACGGAGTACACGATGTGGAGTACAAACCAGGTCATCTATATTGTTTGCGAATCATGGATCGTTTTATGCAAAACCCATTTCCCCAGTGCATACAAAATTACTAGCCATCATGAATGCAACTAGGCCGCCTATAGCCTAAAATAAAGCCCATTTTTCGTTTAACTACCCTAGTTTCCATGTAATACATTGGCTGGGGTGTTTGCCGTGATGCGTATACGTGCAAATCTTTGGGTCTCGAGGAGAGGGGGCGGCACGGACATAAAGAGACCAAAAGACTTGGGAAACAACAAATGATCACATTCTGAATTTTTCTATACATTTTATAGCCCATTTTCAATGAATAATACCACAATAGCGAGCCAGTTCAATCTTTCAGCTTGGTAAAAATACAGGAAGAAGGTCTGTTACAATACACTTATGCCTTCAAATATGAATCCCCCTTCTAATACGTGATTCGGGCAAGCCTTCATATGAAGCACGATATGGGGGGAAAGGGAACCCCCTCTTTTGTGTTGGTCATTGAGTTCCCGGAATCTCAGGAATTCTATTCAGAAATCTAGGGGGGTGTGTTAGTATACAAATAATGAATGTTTATGAGTGTGATGGTAAGAATAATTTCATGAGGTGACAGATGGCATGTTCTATTCCACGAGGCGAAGCCGAGTGGAATAGAACATGCCATCTGTCACCGAATTAAATTATTCTTTCCATCGCACGAATGTGAAACATTCATTATTTGTTTTATACAACGCCTGAATAAATTCTCGTCATCTGATTGGTAACTTGTAAACTGGTGCTTACATAAATGTAAGAAACATGTAGTAACACTGATAGCAGGGGGAACACTTTCAATGCATTTTATTCAAGTTAAAAACTGTTCAGAATTGTAAAAAACTGTTTCACAAATTCAGAACTTCCAGTAACCAATTACTGTCTCGAAAAGTCTCAAACAGTTAAAAATGTTCACTGTTTTTCAACAAGTTCAGGAGAATTATTCACTTCAGATGCAGAATGTCATCTAAAAATATCCGTTCCTAAGTGTTGAAGATCAAACTGTTCAGAATTGTTAAAAAGCTGTTTCACAAATTCAGAACTTTCAGTAACTTTCAGTTATATCCAAGGATGAAATTATCTTGGACATATCGTCTTTGCTGACAGGATCTTTGTGCTTCACTGATCCCTTTCCTGCCTTTTTCAGTTTGACCATCATTGCATTGTACACTCTGGTACTGTCCACATATAGTTTAGCATCATTTATATCAATGCCTCTTACCGCCTTGAAATGCCGGTAAAGTCCATAGCGGATTGCATGCATGGATTTCTTTGTGTACAAACAACGTGCCGTTTTCCTTTCTCAGTCCCGCATAAAACTGGGACAACAAATTGTCGAGTTCCGAATTAGTTAAAGCTTCAATTGTTGTTCCTGCGGGTCTAGCAAATTCATCTAATCGTTTCACTGCATATTTGATTTGTCTCTTTGTATTTGGAGCGTCAGCATTGCTTTACAAGTTCCAATATTTCGTCGTCTGTTAGGAGAACCTCTATGGGAGAACAAACCGCGGCAGTTCGGGTAACTCGGCCGCCGCGTGTTGTGTGAATGACAGCGCTGTTGTAGCGCCACCTAGTGACCGTCAAATTGACCGTCAAGTTTTTTGGTTCTATCAATGCGCGCGCACCATGTGATAGACCCATGTGATAGAACGTATTGGGCGGTGCGGGTTCGCGTCGTGTGATGGGTCGAATAATTCAATGCACGTGATCGACTCTCCACCAATCGGATGGCGGGGATTTATTCAGGCGTTGTATAAATAACAATAATCTGGAGTGTGCTTAGGGTATAGGGATAAAAGGGGGTACCCTTTCCCCCCATAAATCGTGCAGGGTATCCGTGCAGGATATCCAAGCCTTTGCATGACGGTTTCTAGCCGGGAATGGTCTGGTGCCTTTATGCCATTCCCACCCATTGCGAACAGTGTATTAGTACTGAGCGTCTCTTACAATGTGTTATATGTCTATAGGAAATTCAAAGTATGTTAACGAGGTGATAGGACGGGCTTACATGTAGAGTTCCCACACGTACGTATACACCAAACTCAATTTGCAGGGGGTATAAGATCAGTCGATTGCCCGATATTCCCAGCCCGGCATTGTCAATTCCGATGGGAAATACCTTATTGACAACACTTATGAGCCAAATTGGTAAAGAACACACATTATAATATACGGGCCTTCAAAAACACCGCCAGCAGGCACGGCCAGAACAGATCAGCACTTTGATGAAGTAAAGACCAACGGCTGCTAGGGCAGGAACGCGCCGTCACGTTGCTATACTTCCCCGGTCAATCAGCCCAAACATCGGCAGGATGCTACGCAGTCGCTCGGTGATGGGCTTTTAATCATTTTTTTCGCGGGGGCAAATATAGGACAATCTGGCAATCAACATAGAACGCGACGTAAATCCGATTAACTATAATCAAAATGGAAAAGGAGTTGTTGTGCTCTGTCCTCGTCGAATAGAGTTTGAATTTCTTGGAAAATGCTTCCATGAGATAAAAAAGTGGAGCAGGTAAAAACAACTAATAATTTCGGCGAGAAAAATTGTAATTTGTAAAATATTTAACTCACGTTTCACAATATCACGTTTAAGTTAATTGTAAATTTTCAACGTTGCCTAGAGTATATTGTGGTTACTTTTCAGTAAGAAATTAAAAATGTTAGCTGAAATGGCTAACCGGCTGCAGAGCTACCACTTTGGTCCAAATCATACGTACATTCAAAACCATGCATCACTTTCTATAGAAACGACGGCTAAAACTAAACTGTTTCATTGAAATCGTCTTAAATGTCTCAAGTGCCAGGTACCAGGTTTCAGTTACCCGTAGGCCTATCCATGGGCTGAGTTCGGGCTGTCTGTTCTTAACACGACCTATTTCTGAACAAACCAGGGGGAAATGCAGTCGAAATATTGTGCTTACGTTAAATTATTTTGCGTCTAAAAGGTTGAATAACGTACATAGTACATACGCACACGATGTTTTGGGTGCAGCCGTTGTCGCGTGACTATCAGGGCGTGTTTGTTTCACGCAGATCCGGAGCGCGATCAGTAATCCAGAGCGTCGAAAGCTGCTCCGGATCACGTTTTTAGTGATCCTGCTCGCGAGGTGGGTTCGCAAGATCCAAGATGGCAACGTGCGAGACGGATAGAGAAAAGTAACGGTATTTTTTCGTAGATTTGAAGCATTTAACGAGCTATTGTGACAGTATTTACTCATAATTCTTTTACAGTGTATTTTTGTTATTAAAGCTATGTACGATTTATTTACTTTTCTGGTAATACTAAATAGTTTATCATAAAAATAGCCCTACAGAATCTGAAGCAATAATTTGTGTAATACAAATTCTCCCAGCATGCAACATACAGCGAGAGGGATTCGCGATCCTGTTTGTTTTCGTTCGGCTCTGGATCACCTCCCGATCTGTGTGAAACAAACAGACCCTCAGACTCCCTGAAAATCCGACTTGTTGATACTGCGCATGTTCAGCAGGTCCCCGTATCCCCCAAACAACGAGAAACATATAGGTTTCAAAGTGAACAAAGAAACTGGCACGAGCGGGATTCGAACCTGCGACCTCCGGGTTACCGTACCGGCGCTCTACCAACTGAGCTATCTTGTCCTATGTTGGCGGTCTCCCAAATTGTCAGTATCTTTGTTCGGGTGGGCGCTAGTCAGAAGTCATAAACCCAGAATGCCGTGTAGCCAGGGATCACACCCAATTTTACGATACAACCTGGGAAGCGACATTGTGGAGATCACTCAATGAGGATACGACTTTTTAACTTATAATTCGTCACACAATCCACAAGGGAAACTGACTAGGTAAATATGAATACATTTTCAAAGTGAACAAAGAAGCTGGCACGAGCGGGATTCGAACCTGCGACCTCCGGGTTACAGTACCGGCGCTCTACCAACTGAGCTATCTTGCCCTATGTTGGCGGTCTCCCAAATTGTCAGTATCTTTGTTCGGGTGGGCGCTAGTCAGTTTCCCTTGTGGATTGTGTGACGAATTAGAAACATATAGGGTTAGGGTTGTGGTCAGGATTTAGGATAAAGCTATATGCCATTGCCAAAAATGATTACGTGGGGGGGGGGGGGGTGCGCTTCCACCCCCCCCCCCCCCCCTTTTTTAAAGAGCTTATGGTTTTCCTTTTTCTGTGAGGAGATATGAAAAAAAAATATTTCAGAGGAGTGGAATTCGCGATGTCTTAGAAGAATCTGTCCGGATTCAAATAGAGTGTTTCATTGCATTGTGCAAGATGTCACTGGCATACAACAACGTAACAATGTGCTCTAAAAGGTGCAAAGAGGCTATTTCACCACGGGTGTTGATACACGGAGATACAATTGTCCAGCCACCCAGAATTTAAAACTCTCCTGGGTATTCATGCGTGCGTTCATGTGATTCCTATAGTCACGCGGATATATAAAAGTAACATTTCGCGAGAATTGACGCTAACTGTGGGACTATCCACAACGTCATGCTTGCCAAGAAACCAGGAGAAAGATGTTTTCAATAGGAGAAAGAGAAAAGCCTCCTTGAAATGTTTCCTCAAGTGAGGAGGGAAAGAATGTGTGTGTGCGACATGTGTAGTTGTTTGCTTAAGGACTAAAAAATACGGCGTGATCAAGAAAGATCCTCTAAGAATAGAGGGACTAGCGTCGATATCGGCACTGGGATTCGACAACAATCGTGAACTCGATACTGGAAATATAACCCTGGGCTAAAAACGTGTATCACATAATAACCACAGTGTGTAACTGACACGGCTGCGTGTATACCCGCACGATAATTCCCGCGGATTTTACCCGATGAGGGATGATCTCGCAACGCGATTTTTGTTTCGTATCGTGTATCTCCCACCCAGCGTGGAGTGTCAACGCGCGTATCAGTGAGTGATACGGATGATCCCCGTTTCATATTGATATCTAGTGTAATACGACATGACGGTATTATAGGCCAGAGGATGTAATGTGATGCCCTTCCCTTTTAAGACCCTGTTTTCACACGGACTCATCCCTAACGCCTACGATGTTTTTGAGCTGCGAGCGGCTATCTCTCTCCGGCCTCCAGGTCGGTTTTAGGCCCGGAAAGGCTCCAGTTTCCATTTGCTCGGTATTGGAATTGCGTACAGGCTTGAAATAAACCAGGCTACCCAATGACGTGTTTTAGTGCTTCTCAGGCATAATGCTTACAAGTGTGATAGAGAGGGGCGGAGAGTGGCACAGAGATAAACACACCGTCGTACTTCCCTATACTCGCGAGGACAATGCTTTGTGTTTCCTATTGTTCCTTTAATATAACCCAACTCCATAGACTAAGCACGTAGGCCTACTTCTACTTGCGAGGACCGATTTCAACAAAAGACTTGACTTGCGAGGACTGAAAGGTTTCTTTTCCTTTCTCCTCTTGTCGTCGGAAATATATACAGAAAACATACAGTCGTGTTTTCCTATACTACTGATTACAATGCTTTGTGTTTCCTATCCTTCCTTTACTTAAAAAAAACCTTCCATAGACTAAGCACGTATTTTTACGTCCGAGGACCGATTTTAACAAAAGACCGACTCCCGAGGACAAGAAAGATTCCTTTGTATATCTCCTCATGTCCTCGATACATGTACACTTTATAGAAAGCCAGCTTCAGTCTGTGTCCTGGTTTCAGTCAGTGCGGGCATGGAAACCTGGAACACGAAGGAAGGGAGTGGACACGGGGTATACGACAACAAAGACTAACAGCCGTACAAGCACACAGAACTTGAGAATGGGCCTATATTAAAGTTTTAAGCGCCAACAAAATATTGGGGACGTGTAAGGCCGAGGGGCGTATTGGGGAAACTGGTTGGCCGAGTGCTGCTTTTCTCGCTTCTCACCTCGTCCTTGGTTAGAATCCCGCCTGTATGGGTGTCCGTATCCGTGTGTACGTGTTCGTATACCACAGACCGCCCACAGACATGAAACGCAACGCACACAAAACGCACTGACGGAAAGACAACTTAAAGGTCTGTAAAAACGCACAAACACGCCCCGGAAGAAAACTTGAGTTTGGAAAAGTTTGGGCAGAAAGACCAAAGAACCAGATGGTTAAACCCTGATTCATGCCGTCCACCTTGCGCACAGATTCACAAGCCTATGTCCCCTGCTCTTTGCGCCATTTCCTTACAAATCGGGACCCCGGCAAGACATCATCCCAACGAACGGCAAACGTAGACTTCCAATTTCTCGAAGAGATCTAGGTAGTCTTGTGGGTCAGCGCCAGCAGATTAACATTCGATCTAGGTCCGGCCTTGCTGAACGTTCCCGCTAACCCGAATCCATGTACATGTACCGGGTATATTTAACTTGACCAGGAGCACCTGCACGCAACAATCGCATTCGCCAAAATCCCACTTCCATTAAATTCCAAAATCTCTCCCATGTTTGTGGCTTTTTTACTCAATACATTAAAGTGCTTGCGTAAAAATTCGAAGCTCTGACATTGTATTTAATGCAGTACGCGACGCGTGCGTTGGGATGGGCGTTAATTGCGTGCACTTGTCCCAGAGGAAATGCCTTCCTCTGGTGCGAAGATTAGAGACCTGACTGTTTGCGCGCAAGAACGATGGTGGTACATGTTTTGCGTCTGTAAAATGATCTTCTCCTAGTCTATTATGACCGGGTAACAGAAAATGTCAATGAACCCCAAGTATTGGCGAGGTCCTATCATGCTAAGCGTGACGGAAACAAGTCGGGGTCCTGACTTTATTTAGAGTCTATATGTGTGGGTTGAGTATGTCTAAAGCACGACATAATACAACAAATATTCAAACCAAACCAAACCAAACCAAACCAAACCAAACCAAACCAAACCAAACCAAACCAAACCAAACCAAACCAAACCAAACCAAACCAAACCAAACCAAACCAAACCAAACCAAACCAAACCAAACCAAACCAAACCAAACCAAACCAAACCAAACCAAACCAAACCAAACCAAACCAAACCAAACCAAACCAAACCAAACCAAACCAAACCAAACAACGACGAAAACAATGGTGAATTTAACAGAAATTGATGCATTTCGTAGGTGTAATTCATTTCTCTTGAACCCTTGGTTACCTCGTAGACATTTATCTGTATATAACAACAGAACTCTTGCCTACAAAAGCGATCACTGGCAATCACAGGTGCTAAAAAACTCCCATGCAGGCCCCAGTCAGCTCATGTCTTGCGCTTCCATAGCTGTCGTGAACACATTATAATGATCATGAACCGCTGTCATGATCCGAGAAGAAATTCGCAAGGCTTTCCCGACACCCTGGGGCTTGTTAGCTATCACCACGTGTTGGTCAAACTAGACGTGATTTTCCCGCCTACTTGTAAGCCACTCGTAAGCCGCGACCTTTGGCCTCCAGGTATATAACCATCGGGTTCGCAGCAATACTCGTAGCAATACTCGTGGTTCGGTTTGAAGGGTATGATGGTAACGCATGAGGCAAAGTGCGATTTTCTCTTTAAATTGTCAACAAGTTGACGCTTTAAAAACGAGCAATTATATATGGTATTGTTTGCATTCCTACAACGTGACCTAGTGACATTCATAACATCCATCGTCTGTTGAGAGCAAGCTTCACAAGAGAACAAAGACTTGCCCTCGTGCCTTCCCACAGCGACCATTTTATTCTCCAGATAAAAATTAGCAGTGGGCTGAGTGTAAAAACCCCTTGCCAATAATATTCGTATACTTGAGAAAATAATATCGATCCCAAATCAAGCAAAAATCAACAAACATGTTTATCTCAGCTTTCAGAATCAATATAGCTCTCAATGAGTTCTCCCAACGTCTCCAAAATGATGTTGACTGCCATCGACCCTTTTACCCACTGAACATTTTGCAAGCGTCAACATTTTTACCGTATCGCACCTGAATTCGAGACAATGGTGTCAGCTAAATTTCCCTATATAGATTTTGCGGGGTCTCGAACAAACTTTGCGCGCGTGATGTGAACGCACATGCGTGCGTCATAATTATTTACGACAATTTTTGAAGCATTATTGACACAATAATATACCCGACTACATGCGGGCCTGCAATGGGTGGTCTGTACTCAAACAAAGGAGAGCGTGGGAACATATTTTTCTGTGTTACTTATTGGCTCCAAATTGGCTTCGCTCAAAGAACAAGTTTTCGGAGGCAAATGCTTCGTTCTTGGCTGATGATAGCAACATAAATAAATTACGTGGTACCGACATAATTTTAAGTAGGCCTATACGGGGTAAAAATCAAAGTTCTTGTACCTCTCATATCAATAAATAAACTACAAGGAACTATTAACTAACTTAATACTAGGCAATTCAATCATTGTTCAGAGTGAACAAGAAAACTGACAAGAAATTTGAGCCTGCGACCTCCAGAATGCCATACCGACGCTTTATACCAACTTGGCTATTTTGCCTCTTGTCAATACTGTGCAGCGGCGTAGTCAGGACTCTCTACCTAGGGGGGGGGGGGGGGGGGGGGGGGGGGGGGGGGGGCTGGATGTTACACTGGAGGCGCTCACAGTATTTTTCTTAATAATACTATTATGTTCTCTTTTTGCGAAATTTTCAGTGGTGGGGGGAGGGCGACTAGGGGAGACGATTTGTTTATGTTGTGCGTGTGCCGCTGACACGCGCACACACACAAGTGTGTAAACGCCTGCAATCAGGGACCTCATTATTGTCCTCCTACCTTAACTTTTTGCAAGGGCCCTCATTGGTTTTGTGCACGATTTTCAAACAGGGACCTTTCTCAATCGGGGACCCTATTGTCCTCTATTGTTAAAGGTCACCTACTGAATGCACAAACAAACTCACACTGCAAACAAAAACACTGGTGGTAGATTTTTAACACCAGATTTAGTTCCGTTTTTGGGGTGTTGAGATTGGTGTAACTCTTAAACCCTTGGCCCCACTATGACCTTCTGAAGTTATGAGAGTCTTGACCCGTTGCTTTGAGAAAAATAAAACTCAGAATTTGTGACCAGTGAATATAAACCGGTACTATAACCCGAGTTAACAAAAATAGTAAATCACCCTAAAAATATTTCGAGATTTAATTCATTTATCATGAATTCATTCCTCATGATAGCCTCGGGCTGTTTAAATGTAAAAAACATGTTTAAATCCTAAACTGGTGTTTCTGCTCGTAACTCAGAGAGCTGTAGTGTGAATTTCCGCTCTTTTCGTGCTGCCAGGTCACAAGCAATTATTAAATCCTCGCGATTATGTTTGGACCAGTGGTTCATCAATTGTCCACAAAAGCTCTGCCATTGTCATTTGAATTCCTTTTGTCATTCAAACTCACGACTTACCATCTTCCTCATGTCGCTGGCGGCCAGTCCCCGGTCAGCCCAACGCGTGGCTACCTTCCGCCGCAAGGCATTGTGGGTGTTTACTATCATCTGACGGATCTCTAGCTCGGGGAGATACAGGGCACTGCTCACGTCCGACACTGTTTGCACAAAAAGGGAGCAGAACAATCCGTATTTCTCATGGTATTTTGCTTCTACGTCAATAATAATACTTCATTGGAGGCGGGAATTAGGGGGGGGGGGGGGGGGGGGGGCAGGCTGGAGGCAAACTGTACCTTCTCACGCGAGCCCACTTAATTTGTCTGCACGTCCCCTCAGGTATAGCGCATATCATGGAGCGATACTCGATTACAAATCACTTTTTTCTGGTTCGACTTTTTTATTGTTTTGTTGTAGGGAGAGTGTAGACTTTTCCACATTTTACGCGTGAAATCACGAGAAAATGTGGCCGTTGTCAATCAAAATCTACTTGGGCATCGCTTTCTCTACCTGTTCCATAAAACCACCCTTGGAATGAATCTATAGACACGAATCATGAAATGGCGATGTTGAAAAATGAGTTACGAGCAGTGGCGTATCCAGCGGGGGGGGGGGGGGGGGGGGGGGGCAGGGGGGGGGGGGGGACTTGCCCCCGTGGCGGCATTTGAGGCGTCATAAAAAAACAAAAAGAAATAGTGTTTTTAAGACAATTTGAAGACGATTCAGACGTTGTTTGCCCTCCCTGGCACAAAAAGCTGGATACGCTACTGGTTACGAGTGAAAAATTTGATTCACTTTCATTCATTTAGGAATCACTTTTTCGAAAGTGATAAGCACTCGAAAGTAATAAACAGTTTGAGCCAACCTTGCTAAGTTTGATTTACCCTGTCCTGTGGTTTAATGGCAACACAAGAATTGTGTAGGATTCACCTCAATCATTTCCATGAGTTTGTTCGACATAAAACTAAATTGTACATCGAAAAATGAAAGTACTCTACTGTATTTAACAGCTAGCCATCAATGCGACTATTCTGTAGTATTTACAGTAAGTTGAATACTGAATAATGACATTTGCGTAAGCCGTGTACCATTCTTGGCAAGCTACTCGAACGAACACTAGACATCCGCTCATCGGATTGTGTCTTATCCCTCACAATGACAGCTAACCTTGAAAGTAAGTCATCGTCTGATGTGATTCGCAGAGAGGACTGCGAAAAAACAACGAGATGTTGCAGTACTCTGATTGCGCCTCACGCTTATACCGATCCTCATGTTGAGTTCATTAATGCAATGTCAGATCGAATCATTTACGTTTGAATGGGCACCTTGCGCTATCACTCTGATACAAGTGGAAGAAGAGCCGCAAGAAATTGAAAATGGCGTCTTTATTAATTTCCTGCTTACTGTAAAAGCGCGAGGACGAGTTTGCACTTAAGGCCCCTGTCTTCTGCCGAAAACGGACATATTGTATGGGCACGTGTTTTCGCAACTTAAAGATGAAATCTAAGCATTTGGAAAGAAGCCAGGAGTGTCTTTGAAATCCATCTTAGGTTGTTCGTTTTAGGTTTGCATTTATCATTGCGCGAGACGTGTTTCTTTAATGCAATAAACAAAATACCACAGTCGATACTATATAGAAGAAAAAAAATCGTGTGCATTTAGATCTATTTGACCGTGCGGTTGCCTCCCAGTTTTTGTGTTAGTTCGTTTTATCAAATTTGTGCACAAGTCTATAAGAATGAGGACATCTAAAGCAAGTACCGAATTCTCGTTATCTCTTGCGTAGGCCTATGGTACCTGTATCTCAAGTGTAAAATTTACCATGATCATCATTATGACCGCCACCAATGGCATTTTCATCATTGCAAGGCCGCGTCCTCATAAAGACGTTACCCCTGCCACAGCACCATAAGACCATCACCACCCTAACCTCCACCATTTCCTGCTTATGCACCCTCACCATCACATACCAAACTCACCACCATACCCATCAACTTCACACCATCACCACCCCTCTCCTCATTTCTTTTGAGTCCGCCGGCAACAAGACTTGCCTGAAAATATTTGTTTTCTTGGCGGACACAAAAAAGAAGACTGTTTGCATTCGGAGACGCATGTATCCACCCTAAAGAATGATCTATCTCTTCAGTCGCTTTACTCCTAGCGGGTTTACCATTTCATCTGGAGTGTTATTTGAGCAAACACGTCGAACACTGCGTATACACGCCACTTCAGTCTTCCTCAAATTTCAACACGACCGTTCAGTATGAGTGTCGTCTTCTCTCATAGCCTGTATTACGTTCTGCTGCGGCAGCACAAAGAGTTCATGTACGTCTGCGGGGACAGACGGAACACACACAAATACATTTTATCTTTCAATCCTCGTTTTTGGTCAGAAGCAGAGTCTGTGTGGGTTCGCTTACCCTTAATTGATTGTTTTGCACTGCTTTCAAAGGAACTAATAATTTAAATTAACAGCTTGTTATTTCAAAAGGTCGCTATTACTATTTGTTGAGATTTTCATTCCAAAGGTCACATAGGCCTATTGATCACAACACGTAAGGTCGTCTATTAAAGAATGTTTTGGGAGATGCGATATTTAAAACTGATTTAATAGAAATAAAAAATTGTTCGACTTGTCTCGCTTAAACTCACTGTTTTGGTTCGTGAATTTTTCACTGGATACGTGACAGGTCTTTAATTAACAATGACCTTTTAACCTCCCCCGATCTGAGGCTCTTTTCTCACCATTTTCGCTCAATGATTTACCTTTCAAACGTCTGTGGTTTATAAACAAGGCAGTCTGATTTGCTTAACCTTTATAATATTCAAATTTACTACGTTATTAACCGCATGCCTGTATTGAATAAGTTTACACTGTTTGTTATCTTGCAAGATTAAACTTTAACAGATGTGTAAAGTCATGGAGTGCGAAAACAGTCTGAAAATATGTTTTTTCCAGTTTTTGTTATAAGTTTATGACTTCTAGCAAGTGCCCTTTGAACAAAAATACTGTCAAAATTGGGAGATCGCCAAGGTCAGCTCAATTGGTTAAGTAGTCCGAAGGTCGTAGGTTCAAGCCCCTCTCTTGTCAATATTTGTTGTTCCACTATAAAAATTGACCAGATTATCTGATCCGGTTCCCTCATGGTTTAATGGCAGCTATTTAGATTTATGTTTGACCTGTCCAAGTGAGCTTTTGTACAACTATGGCATTCGTGGGTTGTTTACCGCGAGGAAGTCTTAGCACCCGAAAAAGCGACTCTTACACCCCGGACTGCATCGAGTTGAAAAGGCTGTGGGACGGTGGGACGAGCTACGCCCACGTGGACCTAACTCTCGTCCATGTGCGTAGCGAAAGTGGAACTACCCCATCGCTTAATGTCCAAATACTCTAAACTGTATTGCAGCGTGAGATGGCGATTAGGGGCGCAACGTACCATGGAATTAGCTCCGATCGAATCGATATGAACGAGGAGGTACAAGACAGCATGGAATTACCTGATAATCGTTACCACACGTATAGGCGAGAATACCAAATACAATCAAAGGTGGATGGCACTGAAATATCTTCCTAGAGTGCAGCGATTTGGAGTGATGTGGCCTGTCAGATTAATTTCCGTGTTTAATACGTTTTTCTGCCAATTGTTTACGCTTTAATATCGTGAGAGATCCGTATGTTTTAGACTCAGTTTGCCTACGTGTTGAATATGCATAATGGTTGAATTCAGGAAATCTAGAGACTGTGGAGATCTCAGATGTGAAAATATTTACATTTAACGTAGAAGCCCATTATTTGCTACTGTGTTTTTGAAAAAAACGTTTGCTTTTGCATAGAAGTTATGACCCTGAACGATCGACGGTGTATGTATTTTGTATCACACTGCAGTTTACAATACTGGTTTGGAACACAAAACAGCCGTCTATTAAAAGAACACGCATTTAATATTCATAATGCCCGTGCGTTCATTTTGGTTTATGAGAGAATAAACGCCCACTAAGCATTGTACGGATCTCTATCACTTGTATGCAATATTCCCCCCATATTTCTTCGCTATACCTATTTGACAGTAAGTTCAACGCTATCGGTATCTTGTCTTTAATTTATTAAAATTGGTATACGTAATTGTGACGTCATTTTGAATCCGGAAATGCATTGCAAATGAATGCATACAAAATGGAGTACGCATGCATGTAACTTTACGAGCTGTTTATGGAACCCTACAGATCTGGAATCGGAAGTTCAAGCTGGTTATGAAGAGGAAATAATACATGTCGATTTCTTAGATCACTGGGGAATCACTGGGGAATCACTTGGGAATCCTGGATGACGTAGTGGCAACACAATGACGTAAATAGGAGGCTTCCCGCCAAAACGCGGTGGCAAAAGGATCTCCTCTGAAAAGCGCGGGAAACGAGTTCCAGCGCAAATGTGAAATCGGATCTGTTTCGGTCCGGTCGGAGAGATCCGTGCGTGACGTATACAGGGTGAGTGAGCTCTGACACGATCGTTAGACTGGAATAAGTCGGATTACGTCCGGATCCAACCAAGCAAATACGGAAACCGAAAAGCTTCATACATATCATTTCCCCTATACATCTGTAGTCATCTCAAAGCACACTCACTCTTCACTCACCACGGAATAACCCAAAATCTGACAGTATAAAGCTGATGTAGACTTTTTTTCACGTGTCGTCACGTCACGGACAGTATAGTGTAAACCACGTGCGTTTGTATAGCTATTCAGACCGTGGACCTTTAACGAAGAGGACAATAGGGTCCGCGATTGTGTCAAGGTCCACGATTGGAAATCGTGTACAAAACCAATAGGAGGCCTTCCGAAAAAGTTAGAGTATAAACAAAAGAGGGACAATAGGAGGTCCGCGATTGCCGGTGTTTACACACTTGTGTGTGTGTGTGTGTGTGTGCATGTAGTTTAACTAGCCCAATACGATACCGTACATGTACCATGATCAGTCCAACACACATGGTGGTTTTGTTTATAATAAACTTCATAATCCAAACGCGGCGGATCACTCGAGTTCCAGAGGTTCCTTATGTTTTACCCGTGCGGACGCAGTCGCATTTATGGCATGGTCTTGATTCGGCATCTGATATTATGCTATCTACCGTAGACAAATCAACGTGGGTACGTTTTCGTTCGCTGTCGCCCCGGTAAATCTATTAAAAATCCCAATGGAATTTGGTTTGGAATAATAACTTTTTTGATCCCTTGGTTGTGAAACGATCACGCTACAGTCCAAAGGGAACTGACTAATTTCGTTGCATGTACACGTAGATTATCCCTCTAGAAAACGCCTAAGCTATGGCGAGCTGTAATCTTTCCACTTCGGTTTACAAAACACAACAAATGGAAATCGGTGTGTTATGTCGCCATTAAGGAAACATTCAACTGGTTGGATCCGTTTTTACCTTGAAACTAGACTCAATATCAAGCAATCGTGGTCAGTTGGTGTCGAACCTGTGCGTGCCTTCTCATCTGATATTGTGGATTTAAATAGGATACAAACCTAAAATATATACCGAATTTGAATCGGTTCGTGAGGTCGACATATATTTGGACGGAGTTCATAATCTCTGTAGCTTACAGACACACCTATAGCTCATGAGAATGTACATCCTTATATATCTTTGTATGATCGATGGTTACGATGGTTAATTTCAAACTATATAGGAGCACCCTCTAGCTGTCGAATGAGGGGGCGTAACCTTCCCCGCCTAAAATGTCCCTACTGTTTAAAAAAGAGATTAATATTTTCTTTCAAATTTGAAGCACGTATTATTGAAAAGTCTTATTTTATAGGGCACCTTATACCAACAAATGACAGATGGATACATCAGACATGGAGAGAGGGAGCTTGAAGCTATGAGCTCCGTGCACAACTACCCCCTCAGCGGAAAGAAAAGGCGAGTTGGGGGGTCAATATCGACGCCATCTTACCTGACTTCAATTTAAGTGTCTGGTTCCCGCTGTGATATTCTTATTGAAAAAGCAATTATCGAGAGTCGGCAAACAGACAAAGCAATCCCACTGGTATACGAGTATCAAATGAACGAGGAGCGCAGTGCGTAATACCAGCGACGTACTCCCCACGGAAGTGCGGTTGCTATGTGGACAGCGCCCTCTTTTGTTGACGCACGGAGCCCATAGGCGTAAGTTTCAACTGATAATCTTATACATCACGTGCACAAGCTTTCCGAAACAATTTTTCTTTCTAAAAAATGATATGAATCAACTTTCGCCTCCTTAATAAGTTAAATAGTTGCCTGAACTTGAATTCGACAGAGACATTTTTGAAGACGTCATGTGCAAAATTTGTCAAACATCGACGGCAAGAATAGACGCGCTTACACGGTAAGCCACTATTTCCTGCTTCTAGAAATAGATCCCAAGCCACAAGAATGAATTATCTCTACACCACAAACACTCTTCAACTTCCAAATCGAGGGCTTTGGTTACGGAGCACTGGTTAACACGATCTCACACTTGGCCGGTCATCATGTATTTGAAGCCGGGGAAAATAGGCGGGGTTTAGGCTAAAGAACGATGCAATTCAGCAACACGCTCAGCAAACACCAACCATCTTGACATTTTCTTCGACAAACGCGGAAGAAGGGGGGGGGGGGGGGGGGGGGGGGGACTGAAGCGTTGATAAATATCCACTGCGGCGGACTCCAACCTTAATTCGTACGAAGGATGAGCAGATAAATGGATACCGAATACTAACTGTTTCGCGTGTTGTGCTCTGAGTCCATACAATTTTCGAGTCTGATTGATTTAAAGGTGTAACTCTAATTGGATCTGCAACTGCTATTCCAAAAAAATATATAATAATGCAGCTCACGGAAGCTTCACGACTTCGGGAAATTATAGACTCTGGGGTACATCAAAATCTTGTCACCTGAAGTGGTTTGAAATGAAAGGAGATAATTGCAAGATGACAAAATTTCGACCATAAAGGAAAACAAGTTTTGCTTCTAAATTTAACGACTGAAGTAAACATAAATCATAGGCTGCACAAATTGCTAATTAAAATAGCAGCGTCTCTGGTCGGAAGTATTGATTTGTGGGCCCATAGGACACACATCACAGGGAGAAGAAATATTTCCCCATTTGCACGTACTATACCCCCACAAGAAATATTTCCAGCGACCATCGCCAGATGGTACAATCAACGGTGAAAAACATCTGTCGCGTCCAGCGATCTATGGAGAACAAAAGGGGTCCTATTAGCAAGTCATTGTTTCCGTACAGGTGTAATCTTATATGCTTTTGGACGGATATAAATTTCAACGAATGTATATAATCAAAGCCTACCGCTGAAACTCGTTACAATTACGCAGTCGTCCAGAATCGACCAACCACATCGTTTCTTCTACACTATGCATTGTAATTTACAGTATGGGAGTCAGTACCGGTATGTAAGAACTTTCCGGTGACACCATGGAAATTCTCTTCTAAGTAATATTGATGCTGAAAAGAACCAGGTTGTTATTCAACGTTTCGACCAATGTGCTGTGGTCGTCTTCAGATCGTCAACGATTAGTGCCCTGTTGTTTTAATGCGTTCACTGATGCTTTGCATCGGATCTCCGGCTGTCCGTTGTTGGCCGATGGTAAAGCATGGGCGATGATATTTAATGTAATAAGACAAGTTCTCTTTGTAACTATGCAGTCTTCAAGAAAAGCTTAGGCCTACTTGGCACAGACAACAACATAGATTGCTGAAATCTTTCTGTTTACTCCAACAAGTCCTTCCACGTGGAAGTGATATGGTGACGCTATGGTGAAGGCAGGGCGATGCTGACTCAAAAGAAATCACGGTGCTCTCACGTGCAGGTGCCTTTGAGAGTACCGTCCTACGAGAAAACTCATTGATGAGAAATCTGTTATCTACGTCCGCTGGATGTTTACGGGGAAACACAATTTGAACTCAAGACGTCACAGTTGTGTTTCCATCCAATGCAACACTTACAACGTAAGAAGAAAAAACGTAAAGACCAAACGTGTAGTCGATTAATGCACGGATGAATCTTCCCAAGTGTTAGCAACAGCAGTAGCAGCGAGCTTAATTAGTTTTACCGAGCCGCGAATTATCGAACCTGTGATATCCTCTTGAGGGTCAACGTTATATTCTGATACCCGTATCAAGATGGTGTTTCCGGCGGTGTTTAGTGACGAAGAGCAGCGGGCTTTACGTCGGCCGATCCTGCTTGATTAACTGATAATTGTAGCAAGCCGCTATTGGCTTCTATGCACTTCACTTGCGTTATTCTCTCATATTTTAATAGGTTGGAAATAGCGTCTTGAGAAACGTGGAATACATTCAAATTGAAACGCGTAAAGTGGGGACAGTTTTGGTGAATTGTGGTAATGTTGACACTGATGAAGATGAATGATTGTGCATAGATTTATAGCGGCAACAGTGGTTATATAATATTATTGAAATATTTGTGGGGAAAATAAATGTAAAAACGTCATATTCCAAATGTTACGGTGTCAAATGATTGTTTGACTGGCATGAAAATCCGACTCTTTACCCACAATGCCTTGTATTAAACAAAATTGTGAGTTTGTCATAAATGCGAGAAATGTTTACAACGGCACAACCGTAAACCTCATCCTAATCCACACCCTAAGCGTACTTGTCAACTTAATCCTCACTGTTACCCTTATACCCCATGTTTCTTATTATGTTGGCGTAGGAGGGGCCTACTTTGCACAGTAACCCATAGATCGATCGACCCCAAAAAGGAAAGTGTAAAAGTACGGATGGTGTTTACTGTGGATGATTGTATGGCCCTCGTGTGCGCATGCGCTGTAATAATTACCCATTTTCAAAGAGTTGGATGCTGTTTTCATTTTCGTTAATGCGTTAATGGGTTTGAACCATGAAGAAATGAATTAAATTGAATGCACGCGTAGTTTTGCAAGTTTCTGTAGTGGTTGAAAACATCGCAATGCATTATGGGTATCAGGGATGTAGTCGAGTCCATCACAAGTCCCTGCAAGTCCCTACAAGTCCATCACAAGCATTCTAGTCCTAATTCCAATCACAAGTTATTCAAATGAGCTTTGACAAAGGCATTCCTTTGTCATTGTTCATCCAGTACTTGTGACCAGCTTTATGAAGGAACTTCTGACTGGACTTGCGAAAGGACTTGTGAAAGGACTTGCAGGGACTCGACCACAGCTCTAATGGGTATGTCTTTGTAAAACCCTTATTCCCTCATAAGGAATTTCTTCGACTTTTTGTTCCGTTTTTATCTCATTGCTTCTTCAGGAGAACTACGGTTCATTGACCTGCACTGCTTCAAAAAAAATGAAAATTGTGACATTCACTAACAACAGGGTAACTTTTGGAAACCAAAATGACAAATGGAAGTCAAATTACTTGGCGCTGTTGATGGATAAGCTATAGGTGACCCTCTCCGTTGGTATAAATGAAATAAATTTACGTAAACTGTGACTTTCTTGAGCGAAAACATAAGCAGTAAAAGGTGTTACTTTTTGCAAACCGCTGACCATTATTTGAATTATGATATCGCAAAGACTTTTCCTAAAGGAGTAACAAAGACAAGAAAACCAGGACTTCCAAGTTGACCTTTCTGCTTCGTTTTGTTTACAAATACCCAAATCAAGGTTTTTACCTCCCCGAAGAAAAATCCCCTACCCCGTGATATCTCCTGCAGATTCTTTAGGGTGAAATATGGCGAAAATGACAGCTTTTGGTCCCCAACTGCTTCGAAGCTGCTGTTGTTTGGTCAAAGGGTTAAAACAAACATGATAATTAAATCGGATTAATTTTTCTTTTTTCCCTTCTTTTTACAAGGCGTTGAACTGCTTTGAACCCTACTTAAGGTTGCTGTTATTCGGTGTTACCGAGAGGAACTTGTTTTCAGCGGGTCCTGTGACTCTCCAGTGGCGGGTCTGGTGTAAAGCGTAGCCGGCGGAGCCACATTTCAACGACTCGCCCCCAAAAATTCCACGGAGAGTTTACCAGATTTACGACTCCAAGTCCACGAGCACTGTAATAATACATGAATGACAGCTATGAATGACAGCCCGTTTAGAATCCACGGGCACGCCTACAGGGTTCGCCGAATGTGACACGTTATCACAGTGGGGTGCGTTCGCAAAAAAAACTAAAAAACATGTGCTTGATCAAATGAAGAAAAAGTACATAACTAGCCCTAAAACCAGAATTAAAATTTGCTTCCCTAGGATACAGCAGCCCGTCGACCTAGGACGAAACGACCAAGTGAAATTTTCAAAGCTGATGTCCGTACTTTGGGGTGCATTGTCCTGAAAAATACATTTTAAAATTGAATTTGAATTCAGTTTAGCATAAGGTAAGTTATGCGTTTTCCAATGCTACATTCCACAAAAAGTCGACCGATGGTGAGTAACAGATTTAACAAGTTTCCAATTGCGAATTAGGTAATTCCAACAGTATCCCTCTTCGCGCTTAACACATAAAACGTGTTTTAGGAAGACTTAATACGGTGTACATATATTTGTTTGTTTGTTTTTCGTTCAAAAATGGTTTTCCGCCATTGTTCCTTAGCAGAGGGAAATAGTCCAGTTAATTGATGTTTGCAGACGGAGCACGGAGACAGGAGCTTAATAGTTTATAACTATCAAGGTTTTTGGTTTTTTTTTGGGGGGGGGGGGGTCATCAAAGTGGGCGAAGACATTGAAGTCTCAGGGAATTTGAGGACACTAAATCTTAATACCGTCCTGAAAGTAACAACGCCTTGTTCGTATACGGTGTATTATGTATAGCCAGTCTGTAGGAAAGCGGCTTATTTTGTGCCTCGACTTAAAATTGCAATTTAAAAGCATTGGTAAAGCTGACGACATAGTTGCAGGCAGTGTTCATGCTTGGAGTGTTAGGAATTTTCATGAAATGACAAACGCGTGACAATTTTAGTTTGAACACAATCCGTCATCCGGGTCACGAGAAAAACATAAAAACGGTTCTATTTTAACTGGTTTTGTTCATATTCAAATGTTTGCTGAAATAAAAATAAACCAAAACGTTCTTGGAGGTCTTCAGATACAATTTTCTCAAAGATGACAGCATTTCAGATGGAAATATTTCTCAGGAGGATTGGTACTGGTACCGTCTAAACAGTGAGCTTACAGATTGAAACTAATAAATTTTATTTATTCATCAAACAATCCACAAGGGAAACTGACTTTCTTTGTTCACTTTGAAAATGTAAACAATTGCATTTATAATCACTACCCTGAATATTTTTTTAATGCGTTTTTTCCTGGTAAGTGAAACTGTTCAAGACTATCTGAAATCTCACAAAGATTAACTTCCGACATCTCAAAAATAAATTTCCAAATCTCGAAACAAATTTCGAAAACTCCGAGGATCGGTTCAAAGTGGGATGAATTTGGCTGGGATTTCACGTACGGAGGGACTCGTTTACGTTCTTGGCCACTCGGTTCCTGGGTTTATTGTTACAATGGGAACAATAATGTTCCAAACATGGACGTACCAGACTTAGCATGTGAAATTAATAATAGTTATAATAATAATACTTTATTCGGGCAAATTTTACACAAAAGATACAAGATAAACACAAGATAAATGATGACAATGTGAACTGTGACGACTTGATGGAATATTTTTTTTCATAAAGTTGATCTGACTTGCTCTTTCATGTGGTTCCTTTTGGATTCCATTTTTCCATTAATGTTTGAAGTCTTGGTCTAGATTTGAATTATTGACGGCGAGAAGAGTTTCGTTGTTCACGTGTCTTGTTTTATACAAAACACGTGAATTTTAACTATCTTATAATTGGAAAGATCATTGAAAAAATATTATAATGGTTGTATTTATAAAAACTATAATGGCAAATGGTACCAAGTAAAGGTAAACATTAAATGCAACCATGAAAAAATTACCAGCAAGTGCTGTAGTCCTTTTTCCCTTTTTTGCATACAGAATGCATAAGAGTAAAAGTTCACACTTTTAGTATTTAGCAGATGCTTTTATAAGTATTAGCCTTTACTTCAGTTCTATTTATACAGATGGCAGTAAAAGCAACACAACTTGAAGTAAAAACAAATGTTACTTTTTATTCACACGACCCATTATAATGTACTCGACCATCCTTTAAAAATGCGCTGATGGTCTGAAAACTATTGACGAAAATACTTTCGGGGACGGAAAGTTTGGTTCGGAAAAGTCGGACCGTGAAATGTCCCCGATTGTTTTGTTTGTTTGTTTGTTTGTTTGTTTGTTTGTTCGTTTGTTTCTGCTGTTGCTTTTTGGTTGATTGTTTGTTTTTTACATCAACGCCCACGCACTTTATTGTTACGCCTACTTGGAACTTTCCTGTCGACATTTCTCCCGGAAAATCATTGAAATATCTTGTCATTTTAATAATTTGTTTAATCTTCTGGAAAATCATTAAAATATCTTGTCATTTTAATTTTTTCTTGTAATCAGCATTTCTTCTATATGATACAGGGAGTGGGGTGATTTCTCTGTCACAACTCATACGTTTTTTCATGATATGCCCATCATCACATGCTACATATTTCATCATGTTGATGCTATAACCTTTAGCATGTTGAATCTTGTGACTCGGGATAAATAGTTCTCTCACACGCAAAGCAAAGGGGCAAAGTTGAATGTTATCTATTTTACTATCATTTATCAGTCCGCTACATGTAAAATCAATGCAAAACTTCCCAATGCTATCAGTGAATATAAACATATTATCGATCAAGTTTAGCATTGTGGTCACACTTATATCGCTGTTGTGAATTAGCAAAGTCCCCGTGATGTATGACCCTCAACTCAAGGGCCCCTTGTGACATTTCTATTCAAATAATCAATATCAAGACATCGAGATAATAAAGAAAATGTTTACCTCTTACAGAGTACAAATAAATGACGATGCAAGAATTTTACAAACTGTTACAAGGCCGCAAATAAATCGACAAACGCAATTACTCGATAAATAAAGGTGTGTGTTTTTTCGATCGATATCTGAAGTGCACAACTTTTGCATTGCTAGAAAAATAGCACTTAAAATATTGTCGGTGTGAAACAGGAAGGAGCACGGACAGTTTATCTTTAATTTGCTCATTATGGTATTCAATGAAGTTTGGCATTGTAGCACAGTGCAGAGTGTCACAATGGATTTAACTTCAAAATCAGGTTTTTTTTACGATCAGCCTTGGAAGTCGTACCGGTAAAACACGTTATCGAATTCCAAGCAATAGGCCTACAGCCGACACAAATGCAAACTTCCGGGTGAAGAAAATTTAAAACTAAACTTTTTGGCACTGTGGGAACGTGAGTTCCATTTTTATGGGTAAAAACGAACTACGCGCGCAAATGACTGATTTCTAGCTGGACTCGATTAATTACTTTAGATTCAGATCTAAATATCACGTGATAATTATTTCCATCGAAAAGCACGCTTCGATTATTACCATGGTCGCACAATTTTCGCAGTTGCAAAAGTTACAAATTGCACGTTTATCCAAATCGCGTTCAGTAACTGTCGTTTATCGGTCACTTTATCGAAAGTTCCTCATGCAACAAACATGTCTAATCTGTCTTAATTAGCGGAACATATCGATTTCCAGCCAAGATTATTATTGCTACTGACAAAATAGCCACACAAAGGGAAAAATGACTGTTGAAAATCAACTTTAGCGCTGACTAATTTAAAAATAAATAATCAACTCACCATAGACGAGACAGATGAGGAACGTGATATATCTCGTCATAATGCTGGCTTGTCAAGCACCAAATCACACAGTCCGTCTTCCCGAATCCGCTTTTCACTCCCGTGACAACCTTGTCAATGGTACAGCACAACACACGCACACACGTAACACGCTGTGAGCAGACGATAACTTGGTAACACGAGCGCTTATGGAGTGGGCACAGTCGTTTGGCGCCTTTTTATACAACCCCATTGACGGTGATATGAAACGCGAGTACCGATTGGCCGAAAAGAACAATAAACCCGCTGACGTATTGTGTAGTTCAACATTACGCGAAAATTTCCTTTTTTTTCAACATGAACAACCGTTTTGGACATACGTGTACTGAATGTAATTTGAACTGTGCAGCTCTCTAGAAATAGATTTTTGGGGAAAATGAGGAAGTTACCTTTTAGGTAAAATTTCAAATTCTCTGAAATTGCCGTATACTCCTTAAGAGCAGTGGCTATAGATTCAACTAAGTATGTAACCGCAATGGAAATTAGGGACCGCAATGGAAATAACATATTTTTAAACTGTTTTGCGTTATCCCTTTTTTGCGTTATTTCCACTTTATGGTAGACTCTTTGTTTAATTTTTAATATATAGTTTTAGACAATTAACTAATTTATATCATTTCTATGTGGAAATTGCGAATCAAATCAAATCAAATCAAATCAAATCAAATCAAATCAAATCAAATCAAATCAAATCAAATCAAATCAAATCAAATCAAATCAAATCAAATCAAATCAAATCAAATCAAATCAAATCAAATCAAATCAAATCAAATCAAATAGGGGACCGATAGCTAGTTGGAATACGGCGCTTTTGATTAGTCCTTGTTTGCGCAAGCGCTGTTAGGGCCTGTTTGTTTTACACAATTCATGTTGGTTCGCAAACTTAATCCCATGTTAAAAAGATCCTATCCAGAGCAGTTGGGATCCGGATCTGTGCGTAACAAACACGCCCACAATTTACCTACCATTTTTTAAAGAGTTAATGCTGTTTTCATTCTCGTAAATGTATGTTCAGGCCAGTTTTTACAACTGATAGGAACATCGCAAAGAATTTTGTGTATATCATTACAAACACCCTATTAGCATAAAGCTGGTTGAAGATCTCCTGGTTTATGATAATCAACGATGAGTATTCTTACAACATGGAGATTTCAAAACTTTGCAGAAGAAAGTTGCAAATATTTTAAGGGTATCCATGGTTATGCATGCTCTGCATGACCCGCTTTACGGTTGAAACCAATTCGGATTTGGCGTTCCCCTTTAAGGAGGGAACGCAAGATGATACCCTCCCCACCGACTTGACAGGTATGACGTCAACACCGTCACGATGACGTCATCCTCTGTGTACTGATGTTTCCAATCCTGATATTGTACATGTCCTCTCTTTTTTAACGAGGTGTTGTGAAATGTCATCACGGATGTCAAATATCAAGTCGGCTTGATCCGTGCATGGTGTGTCAATGGCCAAAATTATGCCAGTACTTGCCAAGGTTAGAGAAACACACGAGCGGTCTATAATTCTTGACGGATGGCACAGTTGACATTATTGGTATGCCTGATTGTGTCTTAAGTGTGACTGTATCAGCTTTTAGAAGATCTCTGCAGAGTACTTGAAACTGTCAAAATATCCAGTCCTTCCTGACTCCTCGAGCGGAGAAATGTCATTATCTTACCTCACCTACCTCAAACATTTAAACTTCAAAAGTATCGTTTTACAACACAAGAGCTTCAAAGGGTTATCTAGGGGCACAGGCCTCGGCTGGGGGAGGGAGAAAGCCCCGCCCCTTCCCGTTGCACCACTGCCTTCAATTCTTGACTTACGGCATGACAATTAATTGTCCAAATTTCCTCAACAGTCCTTATCACCACAAACAGCATGGTCGAAGACGTCCATCGCATTTACACGGTTGGGCACGTAAAGTAAATTTGCACCGAGGCAGTCACCACCGTCAAATAATCGGAGATCGGGCGCAGACGGAACATAATTTATTTCGGAGATATTTATTTTCACACAGTAAGCAGCTCACCAAAATGAAGATTAGCACTTCGAAACGCGATTATTAAACTATTCTGGAAATTAATATCACGGTTATATCTCATAATGACTAGCGAGGAAAAGTCCAATTTAACCGAACAGCGTAATGATGTGTTCCAAGCGAAGAGTGTTTTCATATCTCTTCCCATTAAGATTTCACACAATCAACGCGATAAACACAACTGTGGGGTGCAGCAATCAAACATTGTTCCAGACAAATATTGGATTATGTTTCAGACTCGAGCTCCTTAAGCCGTCACCTTCATAATGATAACCAATGATTGATGATCCTACAAGATACTTAATACATACTCCTGTTCTCTAAAAGTAATATATATGACACTCTAGAGAGAAAATAATTTGATATTTCTCCCTGTATGTCTACAAAAAGAGGGAATATGTTTTGCAGTGCAAACATGTCATCTCGAGAGGTGACTAGAAACATAAAGGTTACACTTGTAGACTACCGCTCTCGGACTTTTCATTGATTACGACTGTCGCTGTTTGTCGACATTTCCACGATGACATTTCCCATCGAACAAGGGGGTACGGGCAGTCGTGGTGTATTTGCTCTACATAATGGATGTAGGCATAATGGTGCAGAGAACAGGTGTGGGGTAAACATTTCAAAATCGGTGGCGTAAATAGGTCAAAGTAAATGTGATGAGACAGAAACAGACGACACATCAGGCTTATATGGAGGGGGGGGGGGGGGGGGGGGAGGGGTGGTGCGGGGGTGAAACGCACCTCAACCTTACCCCCAAATTTCCACTTTTTAAATAGCACCTAATCTTGTACGTATGCATCTTGTTTGGACGCATGTGTATAAAATGCTATAATTGGAAGCGCCGCAACTGATAAATGGACGCTTGGGCCTACCTATACCTACTCACCCCTCCCCGCAGCCGCTTTTAGAAATATTTTGCAGTGAATTTTTTTAATAACAATTTAACAATTTGGTAAGGACAATTTGGATTCCCTCAGCTCCCCCCCCCCCCCCCCCCAACAAACAAGCGTGCGGGCCTGCATAATTATGATGGCCGACTCGTCGAAAGAAGGGGGGGGGGGGGGGGGGGGGGTGGGAGACGATTGTACAACCGTTTCCCTGGTTTATAACCCACACGTAAAAACACATGACCCGACAGGAATGGATCTAGGATTGTTTCGCAGGAGGAGGGGCGTCTGGCCCAAAAGTTTGTATTTATTTTTATAACCGTAACAGCAAAACAAATGGGGGTGGGGGTCGGGGCAGGCTCGACAGAATTTGTTACCAGAAAGCAACAACATAATTTGCAGCGGTGTGGGGGGTGGGGTCAGACCGGAAGAAATATATCTTTTTTTTACTCGAAAAAAGGAAAAATAAATTACAGAGTGGGGGGGGGGGGGGGGGGGGGGTGTGACTTGGACCCCGTCCCTTCTTGAGTTTCCACTTTAGCTTTCAGATATACCCACAAGGACAGTTATGTGTACACGAGTAATGCACAGCACTCCTTAATCACTATAGGACGCGTAACTAGAACGAAATTATGATCTTCCGGATCCCTCCCCAAATTCGAGTCTCTCTCAACCTCGTCCCCTACTAAAGCGAACGAGGATGAAAGAAGACCACGGGAACGAGTTAACCCTTCCTCAGAACCAAATTCATGTAGTTGTGAGGTAAACGAAAGAGTAAAACAAACTATTTAAAGGGACACATTGCCTTCAAATGTCATGAAAGTTTGCTGTTTGGAAATGTCCCTTATCTTTTATAAGAGTTGTTCATGCAAAAAACACGTATGTGTTGTAATTAGTGAGTAGTGATTACAAAACAAAAAATTGGCCGCTGACCCTCGACAGCTGACCCGCGAAACATAGACTTATTTCCAGTAAATACCACGGTCTAAATAATGCGCAAAATACGCTGTAAGAGTATTTAGGCTGGCGACTGGAAATACGACTGGTGAACACGGTCCGCCATTTTGTGGAGTCAAACTTTTGGTTCTACAAAATGGCGGACCGTTATTTGTCACCAAATTAAACAAAAACCACGCAATTTGAAGGGATAGTTATGTGAATCTTTATATTCTACTTTAAAAAATGCTTCCCAACCATATCCATTTCATTTTTATAGCCCAAATCGCCAAATCCAAAGCAATGTGTCCCTTCAAAAGTGCCTCCCCATAAAAGAATGGTACATCCCGCGTGTCCAAATTTCCCACTAATCCCCCCCCCCCCCCAGTAATTCTGACAATCATGTGGTAAAAAACACAATTTCACCTGAAAACACGAAACCTTTGCTGAAATGTAATGCACAATGCACAGCTGTATTTTATTCTATGGATACAATCTAAAAATATATACCCTTTCTCGGCTGAAAATGGTTCCAGTAACGTGTCTTTGCTCAAGAACAAAGCAAACTTTTTAATCGCTGTCGTGATGTTGTACATAACCATCAAAATCTGTAAAAATCACTGAGCCGTTCGGTGTAGATGAGCACTTTCATAAATATTCATACAAACGTCTCAAAGCGCTTCATAATTTCAGATCGGTCAATATCGAACTGGCTTATTGGTAAACAGCAGGATCATGCTCCGCCACTTTTATGTAGTCAGACGTTGCTACAAATCTATCTACGGCCGTGTCCGAATTACGTGGCTGCGGCTTGAAATTACAAAAACATAAATGTACACACAAGTCTATGTGATGTGGCTGGAGCCACTACCATAGACATGTGTAATTTCAAGCCGCAGCCAAGTCCTACGTACGCCTCTGCACAAGCACCATGCGAAGTCCGCCCTCACTCGATTCTAGTTCTCTTCCAAGATATCAATGGAGCTCTTGCAAAAGCGCCCTCTTTCGGCTCATGGGGGAAATGCTCCGTGGAGAGAAAGCAAACATTTTCACTGCCTTTTAGCTATTTACATACACAACAGACCAACTATGATTCCAGTAAATCAGTCTGTACCCTTCAGAAATATGGTTAACGTGAAGCAACATCAAATTTAACCTGCCATTTGTTTTGATGTTAAGGAATTATCGTTCAACAGTAAACCAAAAAAATGCCGATAAGTTTGGGTAAAATATCCCGACAAAAAACATGCAATGATCTACCTGAGAGGTCAACTTTCATAAAGTTATTTACAAAAAACCAAATAATTAACTGCATCACTGAATACTTTAAAACAAAATTTGCAGCACTTAATATATTTTACTTTCTTTCAATTAACTGCTTGTTGCTTTTTATAATAAGAATAACAAAACAAAAAATTGCTCACAATTCAAATTACACGCCAAGTTTTAAGAGTCATTTAAATAAATCCATAGGATTACAGAGTTACAAAACGGAGACAAAATAAATTAATTCTGATCAACACAAGTCAAGTGCCTGGAAATAATGAATATCTGGTTTAACAAATTATGAAAGCTCAAGTTCACAATTCAGGCCAAATTAAAATAGTCATCAGAAAAATGTAATTGTCTCATTCTACCATATGGTTGGGGGGGGGGGGGGGGGGCGGGGGGTAGTTTCAAAATCTCGCCATGAGATGGATCCTGGATTCATTATAAAACTGACAATCGGGGGTACTGATAGTAGTTTAATCCAATGCTAAAATGTTATGCAAATGCCAATTACTAGATCGGGAAAAGTTCTGTATTGGGAAAAAATTAAAGTGTTAGGAAGTTGGAAGGAGCAACTCAATCTTTTTTTGAGAACTGAATTTCTGTACAATTTTGTAAATCTGGGAAAATGTCAGGAAATTTTGGAATACTTCCCTTCAAAATTGTAGGAGATTTTGTGAAATTTTTCATTCTGTGGATCGGATATTTTAGAAAAATTTCATTTAGTACAAAACAAGCCATTTTATTATAATTATTTTGTTTGATTTGCTCATTTTTGTTTTTGTTTTATTTTTTAGTGTGTGTGTTCGTGTTTAGGGTGACGGCACACAAGTACCTGTAGGTATAGGGGGATGATGATGCAAGAATATAAATATTCTTAATTCCTTATTATTTATTAGTAATTGTCAGTGTCAGTATCCCGAGAGTTCTTTTTGAAAAGATTTGATGACTAGGTCCATAAAATGTCCCATGGTGATTTCTCTGACCCATCTTTTGAAAAGATTTATAGAATTCCGTTGAAACTTGTTAATTAATAACCCCACTACATTTACCCATATTCTTCAAATACCTCAAAACATACACAAAATAAGAATTTAACTCCAAAATAATTTTCATTTTCACATACATTACATATACATAATTAATATCATAACCTGGTTTTAAATTGCATTAACGGAAGTGCAATCAAAATTTCAGTGGGAATTTCTATCTGTAAAAATATTCTTCTTGATACAGGTGCATAATAGGCTGCGTCCGAATCGCTTGTCTAGGGCTATTGTCTAGGTGTTCGTCCATTACAACTACGCGTGACATAGCCAAAGCCGTAGCTCTAGACGCCCATTTCGGACACGGCCATATTCTTCAACCACCCTTGGGGTATCCAAGTAATTCTTTATATGTAGTTCATGATATTTCATAATGGAAAACTGTCATTTTCTTTAGAATGATTTTTAAATAGAGTTCTATGAGTTCTGTATTTCTATACAGAAAATGAAGACTGAGTGAACATTTTGATAAAATAAAATTTTTAATAAATGTATTCTTATACTGAACACTTCAAAAATAGAAAAGACAAGGGTTTTGGGGAAGCGTGTAAGACAGCAGCAAGAAGCCCTCTATTTACCTTTTCATCACATTTTGCTTTGATGGCAGAATGAACACCGTCATTTACAACTAACCTCAAACCATTTTCTCCATTGATACCATGCTGAAAATAACGGTAGCGACAGTGTTAAAAAAAATGGGAAAATGACAAATTTGACTGATTTTGATGATACCACATTTTTTGACATTTTTAAATGTTAATTAGTATATCTTAGCATATTGTTATTCTCATGCACAGTTTTGGGAAATTTTTTTCTTCATGTAATTGTTACGGGCCATTATTACAAATTATCAGCTTATTATCGCAGTAACCAATCATGTTCTTTCCCAGCCAGGGTCTACTACTGGATTGAGAATTACAAAATTGAAAGTAGACACTGGGAACGAGGTTGAGTGTTACGGTCAACCTAAGAAAATCTACACCAACACTGCCCTCTATTTTCTTCATTGTCCTAAGTAGCGTTAACCTCTGGATCCAAATCATGTGTGACTCTATGGACAGGGAGTGAAGCAGGTCTAGTCCATTCATTTACATTGCACTTCCGGGTCCCATTGACATCATACATAAAGAGGAAATCATTCTCTCATTGCACATCACACCTTTCAGTATAAACTCATGGTATCTGCATGTTTCAGAAAGTCAAATTTAAGACTTTTTAAGACCCTTTTAATGATGCCCTAAACAAAATTTAAGACCAAAAATAAGCAGACAGTATGGCTGGATTTTGGATCCCGGGATTGGAATGCATGGTAAATACATTGTGCGGTGTCTGCCACATGCGATCAGCTTTCTGGAAAAATTTGCTGTGCGCTCCAATCGCTGATGTTTTTATAAACACTGTGATTGTTATTTACAAGCTGATAAAAAAGAAAATCATTACTCGCTTCGTAGAATTTTTTAAGACCTCGGAGAACTGAATTTAATACTTTTTAATGTTTTTTAAGGCCTTAAATTGAGAAAATTCAATTTCAGACTTTTTAAGACCCGCAGATACCCTGATTAACTACCGTCCAGACATCTAGCAATAGATTAAAGTAGTTTGGATGTGCCTCTGTTAGGAAGCGTCTCAAACATTGGTATGGTTGGAACGTTCTGATGGGCACACAAGACGTTCCTCTGGCCACAGTCAATGTGGAATGGCCATTGATCCATTGGAAACAACTGTTGTAGGAACATTCTGTTTAGCCGCGTTCGCATTGGACTTAAAATTGTACAAAGTTACTGTGCGTAATTGTTAACATTCCACTGTGGTTATTCTTCCGTGCGTCCGCACTTGGATTACAATGCTCGCGGAAAATCGATGGCCACGTAAACTTTGCAGTGTTCAAAATGCACGTTTTACATTTACAGTGGCTGTCCGCACTGGACTTTCAGCGTTGTAAAACTGACCACGTAACTCTTCCGCTGCACGATTGACCCTGTAAAAGTTCCCACTCCGGAGGGATAAACGGACAACCGACGATCGACACTTGACAATTTGGACAGTTTACCGGCTGTCCGCACTGGACTTAATTTGGTAAAGTTGACAGCAGTCTCCGTACGTTTTACCCAAAAAAATCCAATGCGGACACGGCTTTAGACTGTTCGATGTTTTTCGAGCAGACTGTTCCAGCGGACCGTTCAATTAACCACTGGACCCTGCCTGCTAGGAGCAGTCCGCTGAGAACGTTGACAATCATATCGTGTGGATTACTTTCCCGTGGCCCATTTTGCAAATTTAGTAGTCTGGGAGCCCCATTCATAACAAATTTGAAATTTTCAGTCAGAGTACAGACATAGCAGTTTAACGGCACCGACTTGAGTTGTATTTTGAAATTATATTTGAAATTGTTTTCAAACTACAGATACGAACCACAGTTGTGTAATATCCAAATTCTGATAAAAGGTGCTTATCTGTATACAAAATTAAATACTTTAGAATACATTGCTATTGTCACCATTTTTATACTTTCTTCTTTCTAACTTATATCAGTTTCTTTATTATTTGTTTGGTCGGGGGGGGGGGGGGGGGGAGATGGTTAATACCCAACCTGAAAAGTTCAAAAATATTGTTCGTTAATATGCTCTAAATATTAACAAAATGAAAGAAATACTGATACCGTACTGGGAGCAAAAATAATATCTACAAGCACAATCTCCCTTTTACCTATCTTTGTGCATTTGAAAAATACACATAAATAACGGACTTCCTTTTCATAGTCTATGTTACGCTGAATTCTGCGCCTGTGACCTGCAATAAGCCAGTTTGGTATTTCAACTGCGCATGTGCACAATGACATTTTATCCCGAATGACCCGCGTGACCTAATGCGCGCGTGTGAACGCAAAAGATGGTCGCACAAAGCGCACGTGTTAAATTCAATCAGAATGGGCGTTCACGTAATATCGCGTGACATTACGGCAGCAATTTTATCCCAAATAACCTTTGACCTTTGAGATACCAAACTAGCTTATTCTATGCTATCTGAGCTAGCATAGAAATTCTATACTGACCCCCATAAGCACGGAATCCCAAGTTGCAGGGTGTACACATGCCACAACTCCCTGCTAACCCATGAAATATGCTACAGCAATTCCTCTGACAGTATTAAACAAAGCCATGAAATTGGAACCTTATCTTTTCAGTCGTCCATTTGGTCCACGACATTGGTGATCAGCCTTTGTAACATCTCCTTCCTCAGTTGGCCCATCTCCAAGACTTCTTCGTGGTTTGGCCCATCTTCTTCTGTCTGGTCGTAGTCCATCAGACACATGTTGGTGATCAGAGAGAGACCAAAGACGCGCATCCCACAATGCTTTGCTACAATGGCCTCGGGACAAGTACTCATACCTGCAAGAATAGAGAGTCAGGGTGAGAAACAATTTCATGGGGTTGAAGACTGGTGCCCTTGGTCTATAGCACTTTTGTTGTATACAGTCTACACTATGTGTGGCACCAGTCTGAATGTCCAGATGTGAATTCTTCATTTTTTTCTGATGTCATCATAACATTACACATTATGGTAGAATTATTACACTCAGACGTTGGAAATAAGTTAAGTAACTAACCAAAGGGATTAATTTTGGCGATTTCAAGGCAATGTGTGTCTTTAATGTAATCTCTCTGCTCAAAATCTCTTGCTGGCCTTACCGACAACATCACATGATAAGCTGAGGAGTTTCAGCTCAGCTGGTGTCTCAAATGACGGGCCACCCACCATCGCATACACTCCCTCTTTCACGAAATCCCCGTATCCAAGCTCTTTGGCAATGTCCCTCGTCAGTGTCCGCAGGCCGGCATCGTAAAGGTGCGACATGCCAACAAATCTTTCACCAAATCTACAACATATCAGAACATGGCTCAACTGAGATACTAGTGTAAAACGTTGCTATAATCAGGGAGGATGTTTTTTCTTCCTCCATGCTATAATGAACACCACCATACTGAACATTTGGCTATGCCGAACAACAATCTGAGAGCTAAAGAGGATGTATTTAATACATGCCATTATTTGCTATAATGAACATTTTTTCTGCATCCCATGTTTGTTATAGTGACATTCTACTGTACAACAGCGAGAGCAGTGTTGTACTACAAGTAAAAAAAAAACAAAAAAAACCCAAGGTTTTTTTTTAAGAAGGTTTTCGCCGACACCGAGTCGACCAAAGTGAACCTACCATGCAGTGGACTAACCGGCATGCATTCCCTCTTTTTCTATTTCATTTCTTTTTTATTTGGGAAAAAGACAAAAAACAGGTGGCCTTGATCAAGAAATTAAGAAATTTCTTTTCTTATTTATTAGGTTTTTTTTTAGAGACCTAGGATTTTTTTTCAGAGAGACTCAGGAGTGTGATAGAGAACAAACTTACTCTGACATGTTGGGGCCGATGAGGGGATTGAACCCACCCAATCCTGGAAAGAACAGGTGGTCCTTTATAATCATGAGGTCACCGATGTTGTAATTCTTGTTCACGCCCCCGGCGGCGTTTGTGATAAAAAGTGTCTTGACTCCAAGAAGACTCATTACCCGTACTGGAGCTGTTATCTGAAAGACAATAACAAATCCCAAATTCATCGGCATTGAAATAATTTTTATGAACTTGAAGATGCGGTACATTGGGACTACAAACAGCCTTCTAGCGATCCATTTTAATTTTGTTTCTTTAATATGTAATCTGGCAGAGACAAAATTCAATGGAATAAATCTAGAAGGCTGTTGGTGAGCTGTTAAGGTCAGTATCATAATTTATTTATTTATTTATTACATACAGTTATGCCCCAAATTATTCATAGAAATATATGTAGATTTGTACATGCCAACTCAAAAGTCATTAAGTAAATCCCAAGTTCCGCCAATCCAGCTTTTATGTATGAGAGAAAAGCAAACTACCATATTTTTCATAGGGTATGAATAATTTTGGGTATAACTATCTTTGCCCAGGGTGTGCCAAAACAGTTTAAAACTGGTTTCTTTCTATTGGGACCCTGCATACATTATCAATTAAAATGAATATTTAAACTTCATTAACAAGGACAAGGCAACTAGGAGAAATGGAGGCAATTGCCTCCATTAAGTTTCAGGTCAAAATAATGAAAACATAATATGGTTGAGCAACTGACTAAACATACTAAAAGGGAAGGAACTCGGCTTACCTACGCCTTACTGAACAATGGCCAATTACATCAACGATCACAAAATGTGCAAAATCTATGAAAAGCTGATTTACCACATAAAGAAACCACGCACTGTCAGGGGGGGGGGGGGGGGGGGGGTTGCTATGCACACACAACCGATTTTGTGACGACTGTTTTTGCATAACAGTAACAATTTATAGAACAGTTATGAAAATTCTTTGCTCTGAACAATGAGTGGCAATTTTTATTATTATGTCCTTATGCATGTACAGGGCGTATAAAAAAAAACGCAACAAAATAATCATGTCGAATTTGGTCAAAATTGTGTTAGGTACATGAAAGTGCCTAGTATCATCTTAAAGCCACATATCTCCTCTTTCCAACGATAGGTCATTTGTTCACAGGCGGCAATGCTTGGCTGAACAGTCATTGTTTTTGCACAATGGGTCAAATTCAGCTTGGGACCAAGTTTTAGTGCAGTAAGCAATGATAAGTGGATGCAGTGCTATTGAAAGAAATTAAGTTAACACAAAACAGACGAAAAGTTAATACTCACAACGTTTGTCCTCATCTCATTGTGAAGAAATGGGGGCCATGTTGAGGGGCATGGGATGTAATAATTGCTGAATAAACTGCACAATGAGATGAGGACAAACGTTGTGAGTATTAACTTTTAGTCTGTTTTGTGTTAACTGAATTTCTTTCAATAGCACTGCATCCACTTATCATTGCTTACTGCACTAAAACTTGGTCCCAAGCTGAATTTGACCCATTGTGCAAAAACAATGACTGTTCAGCCAAGCATTGCCGCCTGTGAACAAATGACCTATTGTTGGAAAGAGGAGATATGTGGCTTTAAGATGATACTAGGCACTTTCATGTACCTAACACAATTTTGACCAAATTCGACATGATTATTTTGTTGCGTTTTTTTTGATACGCCCTACCGGTATATAATCCTTAGGATTTGTTGACAGCTTGTGGTTGAATTGGGAATTTTGCCTGCAGGACTGCAAGATGTAAATTTTGGACCTCACTGCACTTTGTTCCAGAAATTAAGTGCTACTTATAAATGCATATATACCCAAGCCTTGCAAACTAAGCTACATAATGCGTTCCCATAAAATGTTGGCATGCTGATGAGCTGTACGTAACAGCATGAAGTGATTACTTCTATAAAGTTCTTTTTGCTGCAGTAAGCGCATTCCTGCACGTACTCAATCCATTGTTTACCTCGTTTGTGTTACGCTTGGCTGCACAAGCTCATCTTGGTTTACCAGTACCCCATCGATAACAGTCTACACAGTTAGCTCAATGGAAGAGCAAGTGGGACACTGTACCAACATTAAAGGTAGTATACATCATTTGCAAACCTCAAAAAAACAATTACTAAATTATTACTAAATACCTTACTAGACTAAGTAAATAGTAATCTCAATCATCCTGTGAAATCATATGGCACCAGGTGTGCTGTCGTTTTCAAGCAAAGTGGAAATTTATATCGTTTTCCAACGATTGTCAGCTGACAATCGTAGGAAATAGTCTAGTTCCCCCGACCTGATAATTCCCCGACATCTAAGTTGCTCCGTTTTGTCTAAAGTATGGTCACGTCAGGTAACCAGACTACTAGAACAATTTTTTTTCTCTACGTAGATTAGCAACTATGCACACAAAACTTTAAACATGTCAGTGTTTCAATATTTGCTAGTACCCTATAAAATACTAACCCCCAAACCCATATATTTGTGAACATTACAGCAAAAGCAAATGATGTATACTACGTTTAAGCAACGTTGAGCAGGCAGGCAGTACTTGGATAGGAACCTGCATTAGCATGCCTGGCAATACTCAGTGCATTGGTCTGGGGTATTGACAGGCCCTTATTCATCTCAAAAGGGTCACATCCTTTGAACAGGGGGGGGGGGGGATTAAGCTGGAGGTCCCATAGGATCAGTGCACATAAAAGAACCCAGAGCACCTGTCGTGAAACAGTAGGGGTTTGCCCTGGTGCCTCTGGTACCCCAGCACAAAGATGGCCCATTGACAATCATCTTATAGATGACATGGCTACCATCTATAAATTAAAGCTGTTATTATTACTGTCTCTCAGGAAAACAGATATTTTACTACATTTCTACAATGATTGTTACAACATTTGTCACTCAGACAGATTAACCCTAACATCACCGAATACTACAAAATACTACTTAAGTAAACTGTAGTATGCAGTACTTTTACTACACTGGCCTATGAGAATTGAGTAGTATTTTGTAGTACAGTGTACTGTACCCCAAGTGAAAGCCTTGGACATTAGGGTTAATATAGTAAATAATAGCAGGCTGTATAGCAGGCTTGCCATCTTCTTAAAAATTAATGAAATTCTGATAAAATCTACAAACAGCTTTTCAAAGTATAATTGTAGTAAACCGATTAGCAGAATCTTAATTCACTGTGAATTTGTTGTGTCAGCTGTTTATAACTTACAAAAAAATGAAAATCATGTTTCTCAAGAGACCAACTGACCTTTATGACCTTTAAGAAAGTTTCAGGTTACGTGTCCGTATTAAAATTAAATACAGCAGCAACACCAGCCGAGCACAAAATGCAAAAAATTGAGAGAAAAAAAAATAACCAGGCCAAAAATGCCGGATCAAAAGTGTAGACTTAGCATAATTTATTTGCTACGTGGCCACGTGTCAGTTTTAGTGCCGATGCGGCTAGCTATTTTGGGGGATTTTTTAGCTTTGGCATTTTCAACATCCAATCAGCACTGGCTGTGACTAATACGGGCTCTGTCCATAAAAACCAGCTTTGTTAACATTTGTTGAGTCCAATTAAGTTGTCTCAAACTAGCCTGCATACATACACTGTACATCAAACAGTGTTTAAAACCCTAACCCTCCAGGGTATTTTGGCTAGAAACCCTGCCAGACGCATCAGATTGCATACTTTGTCACATTGACTTGTGTGCAGAGTGCAGCAAGGTGTGTGCTGCGTCTGGCAGGGTTAGGGTTTTAATGCACATGTTAGCCTTGCCTGCACTTGCATCGTTATTGTGAAAGTTAATACTTGACTATAAACAATGACATTATTTCACTTTTTGTTTCCATTTGCCATGCTGGAATACAATGTAGCACACAGGGAAATAGTATGACATTCCCAAAGAATGTCCCTTCACCACTTCAATCATGGAGAAATAATATTTCTCCATGCTTCAATCAAGCAAAATCTGCAACAATTAAAGAAACTCGATCGCCAAAGTGGCGCACAGAAATTGTCAGACAGCGAACATAAGACCATGAGATTGACTTAATTAATTAATGAAAGGTTGAAGAAATCAAAGAGATATCATTAACAAAGCATGGCACAAAATGACAGAATTTCCTTTATCCCCAAACTACTCAAATCTTCATACAGCAGACCCTCCCCCCCACTACCCTTCGCTGTGCAATATCTATCGCTGTATAGTGGTTGAACATGCAGGATTTTGCAGAAAAGGCAGCAACATAAAATTTAATGCAGTAACTATAACACAGGTTCATACCACGTCTACTTTCGGCTACCGTACACCGACTGATTTTAAGGCAGCTCTGAGCATGTCCAACAGCAGCACAAAAAATTTGGAAATTTTGGCATTTTCAGTTAACCTTTCAATTCCCGATATTTTGAGAATTCTAGGAAACAGCATAATCTTCCTAAAATATAATCTTTGGGGCTGCTATATGTTGGTGATCAAATGGAAAATGTCATAGCATCTTACACTCATCTGCATTGGACATGTTTCATAGGACCTGTAGTGTTGTAGTGCTCGTACTCGATATTGAGTAGTAAAGAACTCAAACTTGAATTTCTGTACTTGTACTCAAAATGTAATATACTTGTACTTAATTCCTTGAAATTATACTCCAACAGAGTTAAGCACTTGTACTTAATTTCATCTAACTGCCATTGGACTCATACTCGATTTTAAGAACTAGCAGTCAACTTTAATATGACTTGGAATCTTGGTTTGTACTCGGCGGCTCAAATACTTGAGTGATACTCGGCCACCAGAGTACATGGAAGTACTTGGTACATGTAGTTGATGAAAAGTACTTAATTACAACACTAGAACTCTGCACGAGGCCAATCTGTACCCTACCTTCCATGCGGGATAACCCTCGTAAAGATGGAAGCGTCCTTTCATGCAGATCAATGTCTTACCCTTGAGTTTGCCAAGTACAAACTGACCATGATGACCCTTGACTGTTGGGGAATCACACATCAATCAATCATCTATTTGTTTCTCAAGTGAATAACAAATATTTATTAAACATGGAAAAAACAGTTTGTATGATAGAAGCATGTGCGGTGGAAGACCTGCACTTAAATGACAAATGTTTGTGAAAGATTTATTACAAACATGATGCTTCCTCTATTCTACAGTATAAGCATTTTTTCGCACTGGTGATATTACGACAGACTGAAAGGGGCATTTTTGTGGGCGGGGGCTCAGACCTTTGATTTATTTTGTCCCAAGTCTTGATAAAATGACTAGAACACTAAAAAACATCAATATCTTCAATCCTTTTTAGCCCCTTGTGTACGGAAGACGCAAAATGGTGCAAAAAACAGTGCCACCAGGCCGGATGATGCCTATAGCCGTTATTTCAATCCATTATTGTGTATGTTACGCTCGACTGCACAAGCACATTGTGTCCGTTTCGCTTGGCTGCAAAAGCCGACGTGACACCCTGGCGCCTCCTGTAAATAACCGTAATCAAGGGGTTAATAGACAGCCAGAAAGGGCTATTTTTGTGAGTGGAGGCATGCCCCCATGATTTTTTTTCTTTTATCTCAATACGTTTCAACTCCATTTAAAATTGAAAGTACTCAGCTATTTTTTCCCATATCATGGATAAAATTTTCACAGCATGGACAAACAAGTATTTTAAGCGTTTCCTTTCCTTTCTCATTAATCCAATTAGCAAGCTTTTAAAAAGATTTTTTTTTTGGGGGGGGGGTAGGTTCTACCAGGACAGGTATTGTTTGTCTGTCGTCTTTTTTGTTCCCGTCCTTAATTTTTGTTATCACCTAACTTACTTTTCCCGTGTTTATAATTCCCCTTCCTTGAATTACCTCAAGCTCCAATACATTTCTTATTTCATATGTTAATTATTATTTAAATACTAGATCGATGCATTAAGCTCCGCCCCCTTTACGTATCGACTAATCACAGGAGTGCATGCACACAAGTCACAGCTGTGATTGGTTATTAGGTAAAGGGGCGGGGCTTAATAGATTGCTCTATTGCGTAATTTGTGTATAAATTAATTATCAAAAATGAGATTATAAGAAGACCGTATTCATTTCAAAATCATTTATTCCGTTTTCCTAGTTTGATTTCCATGACGTTTAACATCGTAAACCAGGTTCAATGCATGTGAGGGTACAGCATCTTGTTTACCTGTGCTGATCGGAAAGTGAGGTATTTCTGAGTACAGTATGACTGTCTTGTTCTCCAGTACTTCGGTCAACCCGCCTAAGCCCGTGCCACAGATGATGCCGACCGTAGGTTTGTGCTGGAATCTGTCCTGGATTAGTTTGGCAAAACCTTCCAGCTCGCTGTAGGTGTACCTGCAAGAGCAAAAGGCAAACCACCCCGTCAAAGACACCTGTCTGAGTTGGCTCCAACCGTGCCGTACTGCATACACTGTATTTGTGCCATATAAGTCTGCAATTCGGATTCAAATTTTGAGCATTCTGGCCATCAGTCAAATTGTTCTTGAATTCATTTTAAAAGAATATTTTCCCCTAGTCTATCTCCCCTTGACATCTACCAATCTTTTGTCACAAATCTCCAAACAATATGACAATTTGTACACCTTTGACCCATAATCTATTTTTGCCAAACCAAATACGCTCTACATATCCACAATGCTGTACCGTAAGTTTACAGTACATGTACTTAGATATTTGCTATCTAAACAATTTTTTTTCTCACCAAAAAAGTCGAGTACTACACTTATGCAAGAACCAGTGAGATCACAAGCACTTTACATGTTGATGTGGACTACAAAACGGTTGTATTCTTTTTGTGCAAAGTCAGTCACTTGTTTTTGTTTAGTGTGGCATACATGTAGGTGAACTGTTCTTTCTTGATATCTAGACAGTCCCTTGGATATTGCTCAAAATCAGCTGAACTAATGCTTCTCAGTGCAGTTTGAACCTTTATGTCAAATCATTTTCTTCTGATTTGGCATTCAGCCCAAACTAACATACATTTACACGTTACATGGCTTCAATGAGTCAACATCCTGTACACTGTATAACAGACACTCGATTCACCAATCAAGGGAATACTATATAAAGCCAACAAAGTAGTTGCTGTTTAGGGGACCAATTTCACAGAGCTTCTAATTAGCAAAACAATTTTGCCGAGTACAGACGTTCTGCTTATTAGCAGAAATGGGTTATTGTTACCAGCTAAAACTACATGTGTTGTATGCTACTGGTGATTGCTTACCAGCTGATTTTGCATATGCTTAACATTCCTTTTTTTTGCTAAGCAGGTCCGTGCAAGTGGGCCGTGTGGATGGTTTAATTGATACTTGATATGTCTCAACGAATGTATACACCAGGCCTCCTGATCACAAATCATCAATTAATTAACCCTCCTATACTTATAACTATCACAGCCTATCAAAAACTCTAAACACCAACTCTCACAGTTTGTGTGTGTTTCAATCTGACATTTGATAGGTTTTGATCTGTACAGCAGCTGGGTCGATTTTGGCTGGGTGCACAGGAGGGTTTTAATTAATCATCAAATCATCAATGTGACCTATAGTTGGAACGAAACACCTGGCATGAAACTGCTGGAAAGTAGCAAAAAACTAAAAGCCGAGATTATGGTATTTCCTGAAGAAAAAAAATACAATCAGCCAGCTTTAATTTGATTGACATGAATTATGTGTTGCTACGGGTCATTCCTGGATCCTGGGATTTTATGGATTTTAAGCAAAGGCTAAAAATAGAAATCATATTGAGTGCTGGGGCATGTCCACAATTTGTTCGGTGTGGTTCAGGCCTGAAAAACTATAACTTATTTTTTTGTACTTATACAGTAAACAAAAAAACTTGCAGGTCAGGTCTGAGAGATTATTTATTTTGAACTTGGGAGAGCACTACCACTTTCGTCTGAACCCCCAGAAAACAAACAATCCCCACCCCCCCCCCCCCCCAAAAAAGTGGGGATTTGATTACCCCTCTCCCCATTCCACCCCCTTAACTTGAACAAGATTTCAACGTCAGCTCAACACTAGTTAATCAAGCTCTTATAGTTCACAAAAGACCCATTTTTACAGACAGGTTTTTGTGACAACAGGACAAATAGGATGATGCCATACCTTATTATTGTATTTATCCACCTGCATTGTTGCATAACCTTGCATTCTTATCCTGGATTTTGGCAAAGTGAAACCCTTGAGTACGTTTTTTTACGGGAGATGCCGGGTGTCGCGGCGGTTCTGGCAGCGAAGCGAAACGGACACAAAAAAAGGGCGTCATCCAGCCTGGTAGCAGTGTTTTTTTTGCACCATATGGCGTCATCCGTACGCAAAGGGTTAAAGGACAATGGGTACAGCGGTTTGTCATTCTCTAAATAGAGAATTTGGGGGAATACATTAGATTTTTTTTCCATCAAGGACGGAGTGCAATGTTTGCTTCATGATACTGATTTCTTCCAACACAGATAGCATTAATTAACCAGGGACCAATCACAGTCTTCTCACACTAAAACTGCTATCCCTCCTATACTTATAACTATCACAGCCTATCAAAATCTCTAAACACCAACTCTGACAGTTTGTGTGTGTGTTTCAATCTGAAATTTGACAGGTTTTGATCTGTACAGCAGCCGGGTCGATTTTGGCCCTGAGAACAGGAGGGTTTTAAGTTGCATCTGGACAATGACCTCATAAATGTACAATATTCTACAAAGGCATACAGGTCGTTATTTTCATATGAAGGGCAGCCTGAGGACAGGTTGTCCAATCAATGATATGGAGTACCACAGTTCACAGGGTTTTTATACATTCAAATTACCCGGTCAGTTTCCCTGACAAAGTTAACGTTAAAAATTTAAAAGTTGTATCCTCATAGAGTGATCGCCACAATGTAATTTCCCAGGTTGTATCATAAAATTGGGGTGTGATCCCTGGCTATAGGCCTTTTCACACTACGAAAAATCTCTGTGTTGTACCTGGGACCGACACGTGTTGACTTTTCACATTACAACATTTTCAACACGGCACTGACCCGCGTAAAGCGCTCAACCCGGGTTGAAACTAACCCTGCTCGGGAGGTGGGTGAGAGCTCTCGACCCGTGTAGAGAAGTTTGACTCGTGTTGAAAACACCTCTGGGTTGAGTTCGACCTGTGTAACCACGTTGAGTAGTGTGAAAAGGTAGCGTAATTGACCCGTATTGAAATTTTAAAAAAGTCTACACGGGTTGGACCCGTGTAGATTTCGACACGGGTCGAACGTACATAGTGTGAAAACGCCTTTTATGTATGGCATTATGGGTTTATGACTTCTGACTAGTGCCTACTGTACAAAGACACTGACAGAGATATCCAAATCAGACCCCCCCCAAAAAAAAAACCCAATAAAAAACACAAAAAAAAACACAAACAACAACAGACTATTCCTCTACAGCTGTACAAACCAACATTTAACTTTGATCCTTTCCTCTCTCAGTAAACAAATTAAGCAAATATATCTGAGCTTATGCTGTTGTATTAAATCCTTTGTGATTTCAACATGTTTGGCCTAGGTAATAACAGTCTACTGATTAGACGAGGCAAACTTTGGAATTTGGTACTATTATCACTTCACAGGAGTACGTACATATAGTTACGTAACATACATGTACATTTTGTACATGTCTGCATGTTAAAAATTGATTTTTGTTTTTACTGTCTGGCTCAGGTGCAACATACACGTCACGTGTATATGCTCGGAAATATGATTACATATAGTAATTATAGTTCCTCCATGATGGTTGTTGTTTGCCCCGAACAAGGTTAAAAGGCACTCAAGGTATGGAGCTACAAGCAAATAAGGTTCATGTAGGATTTAAGATTCCTCTTGAAGCAGGAAAGATAAGATGATGGCAAAGACTTCCATAGAGTATGTACAGAACGAGCGAAAAAGATATTGGCATAGCTTTTCACTCTACATCTAGATGCAGGTACAGCTGGAGTATATTGGTGGCAGAGAGCCAAGTTTCACGCTCAAACAGTAACTGGAGAAACCTGGCTGGATATCGGACAGTCCAGTGGCACATTTACCATGAAAATATCTGTAGAACAGACTAAGAGTAGCAACAGATCTCCGATGAGAGAGTGATTGTAAGGATAAGCTCAATTCTTCTCCAACCAAATTAACCGTACAATGCGCTTACTCTATCTAGTGACAAGCAGAAGCACCAGCCCAGATATGGGAACAGTATTTCATAAGAGGATGTATAGATGTAAAATTTAAAGTAAAAGTAAAAGATAGCATCAGGACAATATCGCAAAATTTGAACTCCAACAATGAATCAATCAACAAATGTTTGATCTGGACATGTAAAAAGCTCGTATTATTTGTCAAGAAAATAGGTCCTATTTTATTTGTTTACTTACGAATCACGATAATGAGAATAAAATCACCATTCTTAATTATAAAGTTCACCCTTCTCGAAAACCACTCAACCAATTTGTCTTCTGTCCTTTTCAGCTCTGTACCCCAAACAAAGTCTAGTGCAAAATTCAGAGGTTGTTTACGAGTTATTTATGCTTAATAACTACACTTTGACGATGTTGGATTTTGCTCATAAACAGATGAATTCTTCGATAGAAACGATTGACAGGTGCAAAAGTTCTGCAAACATGATGTTGTGTCAATTGTTTTGTTTACACAGGAATGCAGACATTGTACACAACTTCACATTTGGAAGCAAGCTGGAAATGGACAAAATAAATCATTTAATTTCAATTCAGTTGCAGTTTTCAGTCTGAATATGACTAGGAATTCAATTAATGGAGAATCCAGGATTAGCTGTGGGGGGGGGGGGGGGGGGGGGTACCCCCCGGAGGCTGTCATTTTTTAGTTGAACCATGTGATGGATAAATGCACAAATGTATGAAAGTGAAATACAACATATTGTACATTTCACCTGAAGGTACAAGGTCAAATAATAGATTCCTATTACCACCCAACACCCCAACAAACACAACAAAACGGAACCAGCCTAAACCAAACCAAACCAAACTAAAAACATTAACTAGTTGACAAACACTCTAAGCTGCCCTCCTGTCCCCCCCCCCATGTCAATGAATGTCCACAAAATATTGTTTTTCTAAAATGATTCCTATTTTTAAATCCAAAGCTAGTTTTGGTACCCTCCCTGATTAAAACTATAAAGTGTAGAAGTTTTCTATTTAATGCTCTTCCACTCCATGTGTTTGACTTTTATCTAGAATAAATTATGGAAATTTATTTCTGATTAACCATTAATAATTCTACATAGCCTAATTACAAAGACCATTTTTCATGAAGGAGTACATGTACATGTGTCAGCTGTCACAAGTCACAGACAGTCATGAAAGTAACCAAACCACCGAACACACATTGCCCAGATATTCCAGCATGGTTGGTTGCAGCCTAAGCACTAGTACACAGACTAAGGGTGCTGCTTTCAATTTTCCAACAGTTCGACTTTTCTGAACCAAACAAGCGTCCCCGGAATGATTTTCTACAATGATTTCCAGACAAATGGTGTATTTTCAAGGGACGGTCGTTTACATTATTACTTTTGGATGATCTTTACAACCATGGAAATGTATAGGAGCAATGTGCCCCTTTAAAGTTGCTACATGTGTGTCAGGTTCCGACTGAAAAATTAAATTTATTATATTTAAAGGTGAAAACTAAAAAAAAAGAAGAAGAGAGTTAGCAGGTCATTGCAAGTCAGGGATGGGGAATTTCGTATAAATTTGAATGACAATCCTAGACTAGTCTGGTAGGAGTAGGACAGGCCTTCATGTCAAGGTACATGTATGTGACCTGGTAGTAATCAGTGGAAAATTTCACCATGGCTTTCCGAGTTACAAGCAGAAACCAACAAGGTTTTACTGATAAGTCAATTTTGGGATTTTAACATTTTTACATTTGAAAAATTTAATCAGATCCCAATTCTTTTATATCTCGCAGTTTTAAAACTTTAATCTCACAATAGGCCTACATTGTAGTTTTTTTTTTTTTTGGGGGGGGGAGGTGAATTCTTTTTCGAACCCAGGTTTATGGTGTCCAGGCCACAGGTCAAAAACTCTCAGCTTTCATTTTCTGAAAAGAAGGGGTCAAGACTCTAACAACTTCAAAAGATGGGGCCTAGGAATGAGCTACAACAAATAAAAGTTTATTGCATGAAATAGGAAAGACCATAATCTTAATTTTAAATTCTTGCTACTTTCCAGCTGTTTTGTGGTGCCAGGCCACTTCAATTCCTGTAGGCACCACTCCTAGAGTCCTTTGGGAAGTCCATTCTGCACCCCACTAGAAAGAGGTCATGGTTAAGTTTTTTTTCAGAGAGTACCTTATTATTCTTATCAAATTGACTGTAAAGCTGGAACTAGGTGCCACAATTGTAACAGACTTGTACATGTATTGTCAACCTGACTGATTGGTACTTTATATTATGACCCAACAGGGCACACTTATACACAAACTTTTAGTTTACAAACATACTTCTACGTCGATAATTGACAGTGCGTCTAATTGGATATCTCGTCAATTTGCTTGGCGTGCACGGTGTGGACCAGTGTTTAATTAACGCATTTACAAAATGTGCGTGTAGGTGCAGAACAAAGATTTACAGTGAGATATATACAGTGAAGTCTCTGAACTTTGTTTTAGAAAGCCACGGTGAGCAATCCAGTCTTAAATGCTTCAAGACTGGGTGCAGCATGTACTGTGGCTGGGATGGAGTTCCAAAGTAGGATTGTTCTGGGCATCAATGAAAACCTACATGCATCTATCCGGGTTTGATAGGGTAGGAAGTTGTATGCTGTGGATCTTCTAGAAGTTGTGTGCCTAGGGATTGGAAAATATGTATGTGGGACTATTATCAAACTATGTACCACCTTGTACACAAATATGATGCTCTGGGTTTGTCGTCATCTCTCTAGTGTTTCCCATTCCAGTTTCTTCAGCATTTCTGTAACGCTGTCTGGAGCACTGAGGCAGCATGTAGAGTGCAGCATAGTTCTTTTCATGCAGTGGTTATTTTGCCGTGACCCGACATCAACTTACTTTAGCTATCTGAACATGCACAGTGAGTGTATTGGGGAACTTGGACATTTTTACCATATAACGGGTTCCATGCCTTCATTGTCATTCCGACTTCATATTCACGATATGGGAATCAGACTAAATGCAATTTCGGAATTTATTTTCCTTTAAAAAAAATCCTTCCAGAGCCATGAATCATAAAAAAAAGCTAATTATCTGCAATTAAATCAGGATTTGATTTAAAACAGTACAAAAAAAGCAATTCTTACATTTTTTGAAAAAAAAAATACACATCGGAGCTGGGGATTGAACCCGTACAGCTGGGGCTAGGGTAGCGCTTACAACTATACAAGTCACCAGCATTAACCACTTGACCACATGTTAACTCAGTAGGAAGAGCAGTTTATTGTTATATGAAGTTGAGCTCGCCAAGAAACGACTGACTGCGCATGCTCAGATGATTTCACGGGTGAATAGCGGTAAAAGGGCAAGACTGGTTCGCGGCAAAATAAACACTTCGTTTCATTAAAATCCATTAAAAAAACAAAACAAGCAACTCCACTTTAAACATCTATGATTGAATGCTATAAAAAAAGTAAAAGTGTTATCAAACCATTAGCCAATGATATCAAACCATTAGCCAATTGCTTCTGCAGTATTGGTTAAAAAACAGGAAAATAATTTAAATGTGTGTGACGATGGAATTTTGCGTCGGGGATGATGTAAATTAAAACAGATTTTTCTTCTTTCCCGACATAGTGTAGGAAGCACCTTATGCTCGGTGCTTTCCGAAAGCCTGTGGGGAAAAATCACAGGGTTACTCAGGCGGGACTTGAATACACGACCTCTCCTGCGTCTTAAGCACATAACCACCGAGCTTGCCGGGGTCGGCAGGCCGATTCAAATATGTAGCAGAGGGTACTGTGTGTAATCAGTGTGAAGATGGAATTTTACAATGGGGACTCTGACTCTGAGGGAACTACAATGGCACAATCATGACAATGTAAGAACAAAATATAAGTTGCACATTCATTTGAAGACATTTTTTTAAATTTGTTAATTGTGGACATATTTCTTAGTGAGATAAAGCCTATACACTGGCACTGCTAGAGCCTAGAGGCTGCCTATTTTGTTCTAATGTTGAATGCCAGGCTTTGATATAAACACAACAAAAACAAGGAAGAGGAACAATATGAACCGCTGTAAAAAATTTATCTCCTTTGAAAGTAGCCTGCTAACTAACGTTAGTATTATAAACTTACATTGGCATTCCATTTGATGTAGTTCTAGTAGCCATGGTGACTGTAACTTGTAAGAAAATGATGTTCAGTGTCACAGCCAAGAATGATTTGAAGCACTGGATTTCAGTCAGTCAGTTGGTCGTGAATTTACTTTGGATACAATCAGACTCTTGTCAGCGTTGGTGAACGAACACCAATTGACTAAGAATGGGTGAAAAAATGCATAACGTGTACACTGTTTTGATACGACGTGTATGCGCGCGTGATTAACCCGGACTCGACTCTGTGTAGTCGTTTCATATTACATTGCGCGCCGGCGCGAAAGGAAAAGGGTCATTCAGGCTGGTGCCCTTGCAAGGTCACAAAGAAACTCTGCAGAGCTAAACGGTGGGATCGCTAGTGAAGTCTAGATTCTAACATGGTTTGCGGTCATTCAGTGGGTGAATGAATTTAATGACGTCAGGACACGCCCCCTCATAATTGCAACATACCAATGTTTTTAAGGCCAATCCGCGGCACTGTTCACGAAGAGCAAACTTATAATTAACAATTTTTCGTGTTTCAGATTCCTTTGCGAAAGAATTTTTCAAGAATATGGAAACCTGTAGACCTATCTCGCTTGTTGTTCCTGAGCTGCTGTGACTTGCGACAGCCGGGTAGCTATTAATTCTACACCGTACCATTTCTAAATAATAAACTTCGGTTTTCCGACACATTCATTCCTTTCTCTTTTGCGAAAACAGTCATCAATTAAGGTATGATACAGCTTTGGCAATGCTCAAACCGAAAAATTTGTTTCGATCTGAAGGCTTATTTTTTTTTATAAAGATGGCACCATGACCAATGCTCAGATGCTGTCATCTTAATTAATTGTACTCTTACTAGTCTATGGACAACCACAAATCCGCGGCCTTTTCGATTTCTACAATAAGCACTCACGAATGTGTACACAGTGTTAAAACTGAACAGCTTTTCACTGTTTTCACGGTGACTTGGATGAAAGATTGAGCTATGGGTTTATTGCATGTTATGTTGATCACACATGTATATAAAACACCGCCTACAAAAAGCTTTGTGTTGTCCGGCCACCGGGTCCGGCCAGCTCAACCACGGCGTGACCTTTTCGGGGGGACACGCCCCACAAACACGGGCATCATTAAAACTACCAGTTCAAACCAAAATGAGGGTTTGTAAAATACCGACTGAATTTCAATATTTGAAAGTAGTATTACGGTGGTAAAGTAAGATAGAAACATTCCATTTTCTGTAACAAACATTCCTACACGTTTTGTTGGGGAATGGGGATCCATGCCAAAAGATAAAGGCGAGAAACAGTGTACTCACAGGCAAAAAATATATGTTCGATGCCCCTAAATCTTATTTTTTGGCTTATTTAATTTCGGTCATCCCGAATATATATTTATAGTTAATACCGATTATTACAAACCCTCGCCCAAGTTTGTATCATTTTTATTTACGTTTCATCTGCATATTTTTAATTTTTTTAAGAAACCCAATTGTCAAAAACAGAAGGTTTCCAATTTTGAACAATTTGCTCTCTGGACCGAAGAAACAAAAAATTCTGGGCTGATTTTGTTTTGGGTGACACTGACAATACTCCGATCTGATATGGATGGATCGCTCACGCCGGATGCGCAAGATTGTTGTTTAACCACGAGAGGGCGCTTTAACTTTTTGTAAAGATTTTCACGTTTGTACCGTGAGCGCGCTCCTGATGATTTCAGATTTCTTTGGTTTTCATCTGACCATTTCACAGTTAAAAAAAACCCAAATAACTCGCCATTTAATGTCTCAAAGTTATAAAACTGCCGGAACAATTTGTGGATAACAAGTCCACTTTATGTCAAACAAGAAATTGAATTTCACAAAATCATAATCCTTGTTTCAGTGTTTATGAGATTTTCATTCTAAGTATTAGGCCTATTATAGGACTATTTTGGCAAATGCATGGTTGAATAATCAAAATTCATGGGCTTTTATAATTAATTTCCTCTCAAAGCATGCTTAAGTTCAGACTTTTCAAGTTGCCAATACATACAGATGGACTAAGTTTTAAAATACTTCATTTTGTCCTTTCCTCCTTGTCTACCTCCTCACTTTGAAACCCTGGACAGATTTGCCAGAAGTTACAAAAAGCAATTCTACTTTTCCTGATATTAAAAGCTCATTATCATATTATTGTATGAAACCAAAGACTCCATGAAACTTGTCGTGTATAGAGCCTCTCAAAGAGGCAACTATGAAATATTGACAGCTTCAAAGCAATAAGGAAGGCAAATGACTTGTCGGGGTTCAGAAGACAGATTGCTAGTGTGTGAAGGAATGTCACTTTTTCCAATCGGTTTATTTCAAGTGGCTATAATTCGTAATTTAACAGTAACACGTCAGACCTACCAGCTCTTTCAAATTTACATTTCTTGAACATAGAGTAATTGCAATTTTCCTATACTTTCTCCTAAAGTTCTGTACAATATGTGATCTGCTCTACAAAAAAGGGTATTATGTTGCACTATGTGAAAACACACACAGGTCTGTTATATGTGAAGCGGGCGATAAAATCTTCACATAAGTGATTTTGTTTTTTGGGGGGGGGGGGTTTGTTGACTTCTATTATATCTATATTTTCATAATTTATTTTCAGAAACATTAGTATTGATGAATAAAGATGAAAAAATAAATGTTGATAACCAATACTTCTATCTTATTTCTTTGCACTTTTTGTGTTTGAAGGCCTATATTTCTAAACGCACTTCCGTTAACTTGGAAAATAGGAGTATACAAATGTCAAGATATCTCGTGAACACAAAATGCCACAGGGGTCAAACCTACACCTAATTAAAACTTAGGATGCGACAAATTTTTCAAATTTTGCAACATAATAGCCCTTTTTGCAGAGCCGGTCACATATATGTTTGTATTATATGGCTCTCCCACAAACCAGAACACACACATGCACCCATATGGGGTACCTTTATTGTAGACTTCACTTTCCTTCTTTTATTCTCCTTTGTCCCCATTGAAATCTCAAACTCCATAGCGTTAACTTTGTGGGGTACCTGGATTTCTAAAGACTTCCTTGTGGGGTACGGTACCCCATAAGGAGACTAATGTAAGAACATAAAATTATACATCCCACCTCAGCTGCAAGGAGATAAAAATGTTCAAAAAAGCTATGACATGCTTAGCCTCAAGAAATATATCACTAAAAGTTAACGAAGCTCTCCTCAAAAAAATTGATGAGGCACATCGAAATGGCAACACTATCAATCTGCAGCTATGCTAATTAATTGAATACAATGCTCATCCTAAATGATCATCCAAATGGAAAGTACACCAATTACAGTTTAAGTCCACAGGTGTATAAGAGTTTTCACAGGAACTAGAACAAACAGCTAGCGTTTCTATGCTGGATGCTCAAAATGAAAATTTTCCTTGGCAAGTGTGATTTCCATCCCAACGCCGTCCTCCCTGACCCACTGGAATACCTCTTCTGGATAAAAATCCATTTTACGTCACTGACAATTTATCCATTCAAATGAAATTTCCAGTCAGAGCACAGACAGCAGCTTTAACTTCTGTGCAAAAGAAATATACCCCTAGGGTGTGTGGAAAATCATATTAACTTAATTCACACATTAGTAGCAACAGTCAATTGAGTAGTTTCCTGCTATTCAATCCAGCAAATCCTCAATCAAAAGACCTCGTGACACTTTCTATTTTAATGACCACTTCAAGGTGAACTTTACTCTTCCACTGGCCAAACCAAACACACATATGTACACAAAATTGCACAAATTATACGTTGGAATGCAGGTGCATGTACATGTATAGTACTACAGCAATCAACTGTCCTCAATTTACATTGACAGCAATCATTTTTGAGTGAGTGTCAAGCACTTTAGACCTATAAATAACTATTACATGTGTACCTCACATTTTTTTGCATGCATATTAAGTCTTGGTGACCACTGATTTAACACCTTTTTAAAAAACCATGGAGTTGTTTGCGACTGTTTTCATCAACATGAGAAAGTTAAAATAAGCAATAACCCAATTGAAGAAACATTTCTCGCAATTACAGAAGAGCCATTTGGTGAAGAACATAAAGGGTGTTTGAGGAAAACAAAGTATTGCATTACTACAATTTATTCATTTACAGTGCAGGGCAAACATTTCACATTTTATTCTCAAACATCCCTTAGTTACAGGGAGGAGTGCAAGATTCTTCCTGAACTATGTGTAACAGTACATTAATGTACATGTACTATGAATGTACCGACAAATTATCACATTGCGTACACAGATCCTTCCCAGTATAGCAAGTCTCACAAATTCACAATTCCAGTTTATTACTTTTTATGCAAGTGTCTTAATTAACCCTAACCCTCCAGGGTATTTTGGCTAGAAACCCTGCCAGATGCATCAGATTGCATACTGACTTGTGTGCAGAGTGCAGCAAAGTGGAGCTGTCAGCACAGATGCACTGTGCTGCGTCTGGCAGGGTTAGGGATTTATTAAGGTACGAAACACTGACCAGGGCAGTGATGGAATCTTTAGTCTGGCTTTACCCTACAGCAATTTGAATCATAGACTGGTCGGAAGTACAATGTAGAGGCAAAATTCTTCAATATTTTGGTCAATAATTTGCATTATTTTTAACAATGTTATAAATTGAAACATTTCTTTTTTTCTTCTTCACAAGACCACATCATTGTAGTTTCTCAGCTAAAAAATAAGTCCAGTCAGAAAACAAAATAGGACACCCTGTACACTGCAGCTTCTGCATGGTATGTGCATGGAGGAGTGTTTTATTCCTCCATGGTATGTGGTATTTATTCCAGCCAAATCTCCTTGGCTTCCAAGGTCACACTCCACCCAATAATCCACGTTCTGGAAAAGGCATGTAACAGACATTCTAATCCCAAAAAGGTTTTACACCGGACAGCTGTCAGACTTAGATGTGAAACAACCATGGCCTAATTTCAAGGAGCTGTTGAGCATAAAATATTGAAGCCAAGATCAAAGAACCAGCGTACATGTAAATCACAAGCCACTTTGGCTGGTAACCTGTTATTGTTCGGTAAAACTTTTCTGTGCTAAGCTAAATTGTATGCTTAGAAGGCTCTATGAAATTGGTTCCCTGCATTAACCATACATGTATTCAAACTATCACAAGAATTGTAGACGAGTCCCAAGTCCTTTCACAAGTCCTTTCGCAAGTCCTTTCGCAAGTCCTTTCGCAAGTCCTTTCGCAAGTCCTTTCGCAAGTCCTTTCGCAAGTCCTTTCGCAAGTCCTTTCGCAAGTCCTTTCGCAAGTCCTTTCGCAAGTCCTTTCGCAAGTCCAGTCAGAAGTCCTTTCATAAAGCCGGTCACAAGTAACTGGATGAACAATGACAAAGGAATGCCTTTGTCAAAGCTCATTTGAATAGCTTGTGATTGGAATTAGGACTGCAGGGCTTGTGATTGACTTGTGATGGACTTGTAATGGACTCGACTACATGTACATCACTGACTATCACCATGGTAAAATTTTAATTTATTTCTTCACCCTAACCCTGCTATGCAACAGAATGCACCAACGGTAAAAAGTTGTTGCAAATTGTTGCATTGAGCAGGCAACACATTTCTCCTGGTCTTATGCGTTTTGTTGCACCCAGCAGGCTTGCTGGTTGGTATACCAGCCTAAACTATACACAATGCAACAAAATCCACTGTTGCATGTTGTTGCATTGAGCAGGCAACACATTTCTCCTGGTCTTATGTGTTTTGTTGCACCCAGCATGCTTGCTGGTTGGTATACCAGCCTAACCCTACACAATGCAACAGAATCCACTGTTGCATGTTGTTGCATTGAGCAGGCAACACATTTCTCCTGGTCTTATGTGTTTTGTTGCACCCAGCATGCTTGCTGGTTGGTATACCAGCCTAACCCTACACAATGCAACAGAATCCACTGTTGCATGTTGTTGCATTGAGCAGGCAACACATTTCTCCTGGTCTTATGCGTTTTGTTGCACCCAGCAGGCTTGCTGGTTGGTATACCAGCCTAACCCTACACAATGCAACAGAATCCACTGTTGCATGTTGTTGCATTGAGCAGGCAACACATTTCTCCTGGTCTTATGCGTTTTGTTGCACCCAGCAGGCTTGCTGGTTGGTATACCAGCCTAACCCTACACAATGCAACAAAATCCACTGTTGCATGTTGTTGCATTTAGCAGGGTTCTTATTCAGCTGTGTTGCATTCTGTTGCATTTAGCAGGGTGCCTAGAGAATACCCCTTGAGGGGTTAGGGTTAAAGACTAATTAGTGTCCCTCCCTTTTCCTTGTCATTGATGTCTTTTCTCCTCCTTTCACAACCTTGGTCTACACTTAAATACTCTCTCCAAACTTTAGCTGTGTAGGCCTTTGGTGTGCTACTAAAATAATAAGACTGGCCGATGATACAATTAGCTACACCTACACAAAGCCAATCTTCGTTAAGTTCACCTGTCTATGTTTAAAGATGGTTTGCACAAATGGGTGGTACATTCTGTCAATCATTTCAAAACTTCAGTATTTCAATCTTCAAACTTAACTCACTTCAATCAGGTTAAGTTTTTCAACCCAAATTCCACGAATTCTTTCCAATTTTTGTTTACTATTAACACTACATATACAGCGCAAATTAAACCACACATCACATCATACATGCAACTTATGCTTTTCAAATAAATATATCTTATATTACGGTGAAATAAATATTTTTGTTTTCAAAATGTACATATTACTCAAATGCAAAGGAAAGTGACAATTTCAAAGCCATTTATTTGGTTATTTTCCATGAGAAAAATAAACAGAAGTTCAAGCCTTGTTATAATACTGGAAATTGTTGTATTTTTATGTGCATGTAAACTTATTTCTAGAATTCTAGTGGACCAAGATTAGTTCCAACTCTCAAGACTCAAGATAGGTACATTTCTGAGATAACGTAAATTCAAACCTCTGTTTTGTCAGTTCCAAATTTCTTGGAAAGCCCATCGATCCACTCGATGTGGTTCACTGGGTAAAGCCATGGAGAAATACAACAAGCTGACTACCTGCCGTTTACTACAATGTAGGTGCTGATAAGCAACTTGAAACGGTGAAAGAGTCAAAGCAGCTATGTAAATGTACGTACACTATACAATGTATATGTGCTCCCACGGTACATGAACATGAGGGTCATTCCATAAATTTGGGGTCCAAAAGTGTGGCTTTTTTTGGTGTCCCGTTACACCTGACTTGTGTAATTTCTATCAAGTAATATTAAAATTGACTTCACACTATTTTTTACTTGTTTGGCAGGTACTTTGCTTTACACAATCATGCTTGGAGATGGAAGGCATTAATTAAAGAATGTGTCCTGAATTGCAAAATCTTATACGTGTCACTCTGGCATGCAACTTGGATTTAACACACAAAAAATGAGGAAATTCCAATCTTTACAAGACTTTGTACAGTCTTTTTCAATTTTCAATGGCATAAGTGTGAAGTGAAAAACGAGGAAATCAGCTGATCCAAGGAAAAGTTGCATGCCTGGTCACGATGTAACAGGGACACCAAAACTGTCACTTTTGGAATCCAAATTTATGGAATGACTGTACATGTTAAGGGTGGTCTTTGGCCTACATAAAGCAAGTCAACAATAGTCACATGTATGACATGGCAAGCAAATTCTTATGCAAGGAAGTTTAGCCTTGTGTATGAACTGGTTCACAGGAAACTGGTTCACAGAGGACCATCAGTGGGCCATAAAAGGGCTTGAATTTTTTGAGGGGAAGTTTTGCTAGACAACAGGGTGAGTAGCTCAAGAAATCTACTAGACGGAAAGAAATTTTAAGGCCTGATGACCATAACAAAAAATATGAAGACGAATAACTACTTTTTTGCCTTATTTGGTGTAGCACTGTGCCAGACTGTAATGCACGGAAGTTTTAAGATATTGTCACATAATTGGAATGGCTGTGGTACCTGTAAATCGATAGTGCTCTGTGCTTCCTTCTCTGTGAGGTGAGTGTGACTTTGAAAAATGACTAGACCATTGGACCCGGTCTTTTTGGAAACCACTAACACTCAAATTACTAGACTCGGGTCCAGAGGTCCAGTGCGAATTTTGAGCTCTGCATCACAGTGTCCATTAATCCATGTCATGGATCCAGAAATCCTAAAGATGAGGGCATGCTTCACAGAAAATTTTCAAAATAGCGAGCTTACAAAATTGATATTAACAGCCGTCTTCGTTTTGTCAATCTGCCATATTAATATTTTTCGTGAAGCACGCCCCATCCTTGGGTTTTCTGGATCCATGACAGGCTAATGGAGTTCATTAACCCCTTGCGTACGGATGACGCCATATGGCGTCAAAACAAAAAGTGCCACCAGGCCGGATGACGCCACTTGCCGCCATTTGTGCAGTTTCAATCCATTGTTGGATTATTGTTTATGTTACGCTTGACTGCACAAACACATTGTAGCGGTTTGCTTGGCTGCCAGAACCGCCGCGCCGCGACACCCCGACGTCTCCCGTAAAATACCGTGCTCAAGGGGTTAAATAATTGCCGTCTGCTGTGATGATGTTGTCCGTGGTGTTTACAAAACACCACTCAAGGAAAAACTAAGGGTGTCGTTTACCCGAAGGAGGTAAACCCATGCATGGGTTTAAAACTAAATCACAAGAGACAACTACTGTTTTGCTTTACCACAGTATTATTTTTGCTGATCAAATTGTGGGAATATTTGAAAAGTGAGGAGTTACATTAAATAAATAACTTGTGGGAATTTTTTTTTCTAGATTGGACAGGCTGTATGTTGTACACAGTCCTGCGCTTCGAGTGATTATATGCAAGTGTGCAACTGGCAATGGCAGGAAGTGATGTACAATGTACATGTACATTTTTTGTAATGAACGCATGAACTTTTGTAATGAGCCATGTGATCAGTTTTCAACCAATCAAATGTGCAATCTTATACCATGGTTTAACAAGAACACGTGTACCATGAAAAAGTTAACCTGGGTGAACTTCTTGACATATTGGGGGGGGGGGGGGGGGATTTACTTTCAAAGGCTAATTCCATTCGTTTTCTACTTTCCATGAAAGAACTATCCACTACCACAGTACAACAACGACACGTAGTGTGAACAGTTACCATACATGTATGTACATGTATTTGTCACATATTTGTAATTAACATGCAGGTGACATAAGCTATACGTACAGGTAAGGGGTTGCACATTCTATGCGTCCCCTTTACACACCTTATGCATTCACTCTTCATTGTATTTAAACACTTTACTGTCTTTACATTACAGCACCAACATTCATGTATATTGTGTACATTTCTGATAAGGATTATTTGTCTTTTTATCATTTCAATTTGTCCGTGGCCATTTGTTTACATGTACATATACATCCTGCTGCAAATGTTATCAAAAAGATTATAATCAGAGCTACTGGATGTTGTAAGGGACTGAAGTTCCATGTGTTGTTAAAGACTCCATGCAATAAATATCCATTTTTTTTCCCCACTTATAACCACGTCTCTGACAATGCGACCCTGATTTCTTCTTTTCATTTCAATTCTTTTAAAATCTTTCCAATGTAACCATGCAATGCACTATTTTGCTTTGGTAACGGAAAGGAATTCCTTGTCAAAAGAGAACAGTAACAGCACTAAAAATCATTCTTTGAATAAAATGTAAACGATTGGACAGGCAAACCAACTAAAATGTGGAACCTTCTCAGAGAAAACGGGTCATTCCATGACTGATGGGTTCAAAAGTGTGATATTTTTTGGTGTCCCTGTTACACCTGACCTATGTTATTTCCCATCAAGTATCATTAAAATTGACTTACACTATTTTTTACTTGTTTGGCAGGTACTTTGCTTTACATAATCACTCTTGGAGACAGAAGGCATTACAGAATGTGTCCTGAATTGCAAAATCTTATACACGTCAGATGTAACAGGGACACCAAAATTAGACCCCATATTTATGGAATGACCCAAATGTATATTGTATTTATAAATAATTTTTTTTTTTTACACAATGCAATGGTGACACAGCTGGTGCTTCCCTTTATGACATCATGAATATGAAAATTTGCATTAACCCTAACAGCCCAAGCCTTTTTACTAGAATCCTTCCCTAACCACACAAACTCCAACACTGTGTAGTAAACCAATGGCACATTCTTTGTACTTAGACAAAATCAGGGCATCAAGTCCCATGCAAAGTGATGGTGCCAAGGCTCTACAGTACCCAATCACACAAAATTCAACACAATGGGGTGTTTGATTTTGGCAGGTTAGGGATGGTTAGGGTTAACATAAAACCAACAATTTGCAAATTTTACTCCATAGAACTCGTACAAAAGGCTTGAAAATGGAGTTTGCTGTATTCATGTCATAAGAGTCCTATCGTTGCCTCTTGAGATATCCCATTATGAAAATTGCTTTTGAAACCAACAGAATCTTCAAAGCTGTTTTGCTTAAACTACATATATTAAGAATTTTTCAAAATACATGTACACTTGAAAACTGTGCAGCTAAATTGTATTAAAAGGTTTTTGACCACAAACATTAACGTGAATGACAACATGGCTCACAGGAACAACTTTGGCCCAACATGCACAAAATTGATATTTTCAAAGCACAAATTTATGTTTACACAGCGCAAGCAACACATTCTTAATTCTGGTCAAAAGCAAATTCTGAAATCATTCACAAGGCATACTGAAATTATCAGAATTGAAATGTAAACATCATTAAGGTTTAGATTAGTCTAATTAGAACCATACAATTAGGGCCAATCTCAAGTGCTATAATTTTAGTGAACACAAAATCACATTTGATAAACAATGTCAAAAGATGTCTGCCGTCTAAAATTTAAAAAATAACAGTCTTGCATTGTTGAACAATTTTGACTGTAAATCTAACATATCAATGGGTATTTTATCATATTTGTTTGTGGAATATTTTGTGTGTGAAAGGGACCTATAAAATATATATTGCATAAACTGTGTAACTCTGAAAATCTGTACATTAGATTTAGTAGTACATGTATGTGTTTAGACACATATTGCATAACATCGCATAAGGCAAAATAAAAAAACAAAAACATGTTTAGCGTCGCGTCTTTTTCCAAAAGAAAGGACAAGGCTATCTTTCTTTTTTCATCTTTAGGAGATTATGCCAAGCAATATTTCCAAAATGGTACCCCCCATTTTTTTCAAGATGGCTTTCTCTGACATTTGTGTCTCCCAAATTGTTTCAAAACATACAATAAATTGACCGAGAGGCATTTCCTGTCTTCCCTTTGAATTTTTGTGGTGTTTTGGGGCAAACAAACCAAAAACCAAAACAAAAGTATGTGGCTAGTGGCTACTAAAAAAAAAAAAAGGAAGTGGGCGGGTACGCTAAACATGTTTTATTTTGTTGTTTTTCCCAACTAAAGTAAGAAGTTCTTGATGACTGCCTGTATGGATCTACGGCACACGGGACAAGGCTTCCCTCGATGATGGAGCTTCTTTGCACATGGGTAACAGCAGACTTGGTGACCTGTGCGGCCATGAATGATGCTTGCAGTCTTGGGCCGGCTATAGCAAATGATGCACAGATCATTGTAATGCTTGGTCACGACGTTTGCCTGTGCCGAAGAGGGGCCGGCCCCCGGATCGCTCTTCCCCAAATGCAAAGAATTCGGCAGTACTCCCATCCCCGCTTGGTGAATGGAAGAATCGCTGAACTTCAATGATTTCAGTCCACTGAGGGAGAGTCCACTTTGCATGGGGAGGTCAGACCCAGATGCGGACCGTTGTCTCTTTCTTGGTCTGTAGCCTGGTGCATTCTGAGCTTGGATTTTGGGAGTAGTTATGGAGCCGAGTTCATTTGTATTGATGCTCTCCTGGGTCAAACCTATTCCAGAATCTTCTCTCTGCCGAGTGCCGAGTTGCGTGTTCTGTGAGTCTTCTGCTTGAGTGTCCAATTCTGTTGTGTGACCACATGAATCCTGTCTAAGAAGAACAGTATCTTGCGAGTTTTCCCCTCGTTCATCACTGATAATTCGCTTGAGTTTGCTTGTCTCTTGTCCTTCGGAACTACTGAGTCCAGTCCCTGCCTCGTCCTTATCACCAATCTTCCCATCAGGCATGTCTCGTCTTGGGTTAGAGGTCAAACCATCACAGTAGTCCCTTGAAGACCCTGGCAGTTTCTGTTCCAGCTCACCGACAACTGGATCAGTGCTTTGTGAAGCTGGTAAAGGCAAAACGGCAGAGATTGGTCTGCTTTCACCGAGGAGGCCATCGGTTGGAAACTGGCCAGGGGTACATGAAGTCTGTGCTGGGAACCAGGGAGACGGTGGGTTGGAGTTCCCAGCTGGAGCCGAGAAAGATCTCCTCAGAGACCTGTTGGAGTTTTGCAGTCTTTCTTTCAGGGTCATTCGTTGGTCGTCTGGCAACCAACCTTTGCGCAGGGCCCAACAACGGCTGCAATATCGCTTGAACGGCGAGTTGCGCATGCTACATTCCATGCACTCCCACTTGTCCATGTCTGAAATCTCAGTATCTGTGGTATCCTCATCGCTGTTGTCAGCAAAGTGCGAGTCACCACTGTCTTCTCTTTGCAAGAGAACGTCGTACACCAACTCAGTGCCACTACTGCTATCGTCGGAGCTGCCTTTATTGATGGTGTAATCATCACTGGAGTCAGATGGGACATCATATTCCACCGGTGTCCCTTCATCCTCATCCACAAACCACAGGTCATCTGACGAATCTGCAACAATTGCCGTTTCACAATCCTGAATACTGAGCACTTCACTGCCTTGCGACTTCAACTCTTCGGTGGGATGGTACAGCATGCAGTACCATGGTCGACTCGTTACTCTGTCACTGCCTGACAGCGATGTTGCATTCCGATGGCTTGAGATGAGAGTGCAGTCTTCAGATGAATCAGAGGTCAGTCGACTTTGTTTTCTCTTACGACTGCGACTAAACTGAGGTCGCAAAATGGACAGGCCCTGGGCAACTGATGCTGATTTCGTCTGCAAGTCTGAGACGAGTTTAGTCTCTGTGACAATATTCATGCTGCTAAGTGAAGTTGTAACAGTACAGGTAGCTGATGACGACCTCTTAGGCACTGGCTCCTTGCCCGTTATCTTTGGTGTCATTAATGGAGTCAGGCTATGCTGTCTGGTTACATTTGAGGGGACATTACTACACGTCACTCCTTCACTAACTGACATTCTTGCATTGTCTGAATTGTTCAACTCTGACAGGATTGGTGATCCTTTAGGAGCTGCAGACAATGAATAGTTATGATTTGGATGACACGGTTGACTCATACTGTCCGGAAGATCTCCCCTGAAAACAGCAGATTCAGTTAACTTGCCACCATCACCATTTCTCTTTGCAGAAGAGGAAGATTTACCAATGCTGTCAACTTGACCGAGTCTGTGTGTTGCTGAAGGCATAGAGTGGGGAGAGGGGGCGGTGGCTGAACGTGTTGGTCCTGGAGTTGGACTGGTCTGGTCTGTTGCTTGCTGAGACTGGTGAAATGTGTAGTACAACTTGCGTTGCTGTCTCTGGAATACATCGTTGTGCTGTGATTGGAAGTCGGGGGATTCTCGAAGGACAGACATGTTCTCAAACAGCAGTTTTCGTGCATCCTTTATCGTGAATGTTGGAACACCGAACACTTCACCCAAGGGGTCTTTTTCACAGACAATCCTTTTGGGGTCCTGCTGAACATACAGCTGACGACTACTGATGTATTTTATGAGATATGACAGCACTTGCCTGGCGGTAAACACTGGTCCTTTAGCTCCGACTGTCTGAAGCAACTCCATGAATTTGGGCTGTGGCTGAACCAGAATGTCTCGGCTCGGGAGTTTGTGTTCTGGACGGAGCTCGCTGGCAAGCACGGTCGCCATGGCGATTGCCGCCTCCTCACGGGATGGAGCTTTGGAGGAAGATGAGACTGATGTTGCTGTGGCAATGATGGTTGGCCTGCACGTAGCAGTTGTCACCTCTACAGAGGAACTGTGGGAACTGGAGGACCGTTTTCGGTCCCCGGATCCGGATTGGCAATGCTTGGACCGCCGCCGTTTTTTGGAGACTGGCGTTTCACTTTCCATCTTGTCTTCAATGTTCTACAAATGATGTTGCTGTACATGAGCAAGTCCGCCCGATCCATAGATCTGTCTGTTACGAGTATGATATGCATATGCCACAATAAAACGCACCAGGTCGAAGACCGTAATGATATTTACCATGTTCCAACAAGTCTACAATGGACATGTTCAAACTTGTCCGGCAGATGAACGCGTAGAGAGATCGGCGTACACATGTACAGAATTGCGTGGTAGAAAATGCGGGGGTGTTCCCGAATGCTGTGGCACTGCGCCAAATAGCTCTCTAGTCTAGACATGCTGGATGGAAAACATCGAACCAGACATGTTTTTGACGATACTGCCGACTTGTAACAAATAGTGCGTCATTTCGGAGACAAGAGCAAGACGGTTTTTCTGATGAAAAATGTTAGAAGTCCGCCGCTGAAACAAACATCGATCATGCACCCCTTCGCTGGTACGCGACATAGTATGGTGGTTTCATTGTTGTGTTCATGTGTACGTGTACAAAGCCCACGGGTACCATGTACATTTCCACATGGGGGTTCATCTCACATTCACACAATCTATCATTTGCACTAAAAAATAATGATAAAACTAGACGACGGAGTTTATTTCAACATTCTGTGCAAACATGAAGCAATTCAATACATTATTTTATTGGGTGAATGGTTGTACAATTCCAGACATTGCAATTATTATTAGGCTGGCGTCCTCGGCGGGGGGGGGGGGGGGGGGGGGGGGGGGGGGGGGGGGGGGGGGGTTGCATTTTCCTGGCTTAGTCAACCGGAATTACCATGCCGAGGTCATCATCCTACCATGGACATGTAGGGACTTGTAAAGTTGGGTTAAAGTCACGGTGGTTAAAGAGAGCATTGCCAAAGATAGTTTTTAAAGTATTAATATTTTTCAAATTAAAATTTAGAAGTTGCAAAAAGTGGACGGCACGCCGCCTCCCCCATGCATTTGAGATAAAAGGATTTCATGGCACTTTTTTCAATGAGACAAGAAAGTTGGCTTATTACATTTTACATCTGCATCAGTTTGAATTTGAAGGGGGTGATCAGCCGCAGACGTCAGTGCTCAGAGTAAAGGGTCCCCGGCTCGTTGGGCTGCTTTTGGGGACTTTTTTTTCCTGACAACTATTATAGTGAAGAGTGAAGACCCCAAGTTCCTGCACCGTGAAGAACGTGCAGTGCGTCGAGTAGACACGGGGAGGGGGGCGGGGCGGGATTAAGAGGAGGGGGAATAGCTTCCGGTCAGACATGAGCAGCTTTGTTTAGCATATTTTGATGCATACTGACTAGTGAACTAAGTCAGTGACGCACCCAGGGGTTCACTATATTTTGTTGAAGTTCTCAAACTGCAAGTTTTCCTCTCAAAAGTAAACCCACAACATTTTCCGGGGGTCGGGGGGGGGGGGGGGGGGCTGAATAAAAATCAGTTTTTACCAAATTTTCAGGACCTAAATTTAAGGAAATGTTAGAGTTTTGGGAAAAAAATTCAATCCCTATTTTCTTTTATAAACCCACACCCCCTCCAATAAAGGCCATGATTTTTTCTGTCAAAAGAGAGGAAAATTGTTCCTTTATTTTTATTGGCAAGTTTTCTATATAGAAAAGAACATTCTTTCTGGCATTTCTAAGGCAAGGAATGATGTCAATACGGCCGTAAATGCCACGAATGCCAGACATTGGGATGGAGATAAGGGGGGGGGGGGGGGTGTCTCGGAAAGATAAAAAATGTGGAGCATACAATAATTGACTCGGGCTAGTTGCCGCCAGAGATCCATATTATTTGCTTCATGTGCACGTACATACACGGTACGGGTGGACAAGTTCTCTCAGAGCTGTTGAGTTGCAACACCAAGATAAAGTAGTGACATCACTCATGGCCGGCAGACCGATCGCTCTAGGCGGATCATACGGACACTGTGGGTGAAGCGTGCCACGTGGTGGATGAAGAGGAACTTTGGGAGAATTAAGGTGGGGGGGAAGAAACACCATGGCAGGTTTTGGAATTGTCGAGTATCATTTAAAAATACTAATTAACATTTGTAACACAAGTACTAATAAGGCCTATTGAAAACAAAGACCATATCTTTGAACAAAAAACTCAACTCTCTTTACCATGTGCCACTTTGCACATAAGTGTAATTGAGAGACCGGTGGTCCCCCCCCCCCCCCCCCCCCCCCCCCCGTCCACTAAAAAAATTGGTCAACTAGTCCCTCTAATTAAGAAACTTGCCCGTTTTCTTTGAAAATTGGAATTGAAACAAAATTCCCGCAAGATTTTCAGAATTGTACGAACATGACTGGTCCTAAACGGCCAAGTGCGTTTCAACCCCCGGCCAATAGACCTTTATCAAGGTAAAGACATCTTGTTTTTCTCCTATTAAAATCAATGTAACTAAACCGAGGCTGGAAGGAAAAATAGTCTGGCACCTTCATTCAGTAATTGGAATCACTATTCATAATTGCTAATGCATACAGGGAACAAGACAAAGATGGTGACAGCATGATAAAGGTCTATTGGTTGGTGGTCTAGACTGCACCCAAGGCCACGCAGGCCACACCGGCTGCGGAGCAATTGCTCATAGCCTGAACAAACAAAGAAAAAAATCGTCAAAATGAAACATATAATTTAAAAGTTCGTTGAAAAAAAAATCTAATTTGTTGAAGAGCACTTCCCAGTCCAACACTGGCTTACATTAGAGCCTTTAAACTTCCCCAACTGTTGTAGCCAAGTAATTAAGCTAGCAAAATTACATTACATATACGTGTACGTTCACGGGTAACATTACCGAGTCCCCCCTTTTAGTGTAAGTAAGTATATTTTGTGCATTTAAAACAAAATTAGATGTTACTGTGCAAGGCCCCTGAGTCGAGTGTCAATGACATTAATATTTAACAGAGCGCACAAACATCCCCATACACAAATAACTGTACTAGACTGGCTCCCGGTCCCTTCATTCCCACTTCGATTATGAGGCCGGTGCAGCGCTAACTATAAAACATGGTCATGGCAGAATTCTGACACGCTTGTGGCCGGCAGTTAGGATTATGTATTCGACAAAACACCATTAAAGAGAAATAAACAATATTCACTGAAATTACAAAGCAAAACAGTCAAGTCAATCAAACGGCCTACGCCTAGGTACTGAAGCAAAACCCAAGGTCTGAGAAACGTTGAGAAACTTTTTGGGCAAATGTACGGAAACAAAATTCAGAACACCCCCCCCCCCCCCACCGCAAACAATCCTGGATATACATGGGTATACATGTATACCAGAAATGCTTTGCGCTGGGTTGCAAGTAGCCGATGCAAAACTTTCCAAAATACACATATACATTAAAAACATTTTATTTGAATTCCAGGCTGGTGCAGGCAAGTCCTCTCAATGTACGGAAGTTCCATACATCTGGAAGTAGCCTGTAATGGTACCCGATAGCGACAGCGTGTTTAAATGGGAAAATTACCGCATGACTTTTTTGTGACTCAGATTTTTGTGATATGATTTTTTTCCTCGATTTTTTGTAAAGCTTTAAGTCTTTTTTTGTTTTTCTCAGTTTTGGGGAAATTCTCTTCATGTAATTGTTATTATGGGTGATTATTACGAATTATCGGGTGATTGTCACGAATAGACCTTTATCATGGTACAGCCATTTTGTTTTTCTCCTATTAAAATCAATGCAACCAAACCGAGGCTGGAAGGCAAAATAGTCTGGCACCTTCATTCAATAATTGGAATCACTATTCATAATTGCTAATGCATACAGGGAACAAGACAAAGATGGTCACAGCATGATAAAGGTCTATTATGGGCTTCTTACCAATCAGAAAAGGCGAATAAGCCAGTTGGGTATCTCAAAGGTTATTCAGGATAAAATTGTTAACGTAATATCACACCATGTTACGCGAACGCCTATTCTGATTAAGTTTAACACGTGCGCGTTGTGCGACCACCTTTTGCGTTTACGTTTACACGCGCGCGTTAGGTCACGCGGGTATATTCGGGATAAAATGTCATTGTGCACATGCGCAGTTGAAATACCAAACTGGCTTATTGCGCGCGAACGAGGTTGTTGAACGTAGGGGGAACGAGGTGGTGACCGGTGGTAAACATTATCTGTAAAATACTGTGAATAGTTTCGGCATATTATGTACGGCGAGTGCGATCGTTGTCAAATCAAGTTAAAGAAAGGCGGATTTCAAAGGTATTAAATCAATTCTCCAATCAGTATTGACTGTTTTTATATAAAGGAACCCAGGAAAGATTGTATACTTTGTGATGGACAGTAAATTCCAAAATATAGGTGTTTTTTGAAGTGGTAAATTAGAATTACTAACAAACCCTTTGCCGCCTTTCGAAATTTTCAATATGGCATGCATTAGATTAGCATTGTGACTCTGGACAGATGGAGGCCAAACAACCATGTATTTTATACACAAACCTATGCCATGGCGGAAAGATTTAACTTTATTACCCCCACCAAAATCGGTAAGGAACAGCAAATCTTGGAAAATAACCACCCATTTGTGTTCATAATTGTATAAACACTTGGCACAACCTTTAATTTTGAGAATTTTGTTGGGACATTTTACTTCTGTGTAGGCCCTAGTAAAATTATAGTAGTAATAGGGGAAGAAAGTTTGTGTTTTCTGTTAGAAAAATAGAAGTTCTTCGCACCATGTACATGTATAATCACTCACTCAAAGTGTTCACATACATGTTGATTTCTTCCTAATTTTTTACAGATTTTGCTGACATAAATCTTGAAATAACAGGTTGTGCCACATGTTTAGACAGTTATAATCAAGGAGGGTTGTTGATTTTGCTGTTCTTTACCGATTTGGGGGGGGGGGGGGGGGGTATTAAAGTAAATTCTTTCCGGCAATAAAAAAAGAAAATAATTGGGGAATCCTTCTCAGGGTACAGGTTACTGATGAATGCAACTACTCTGGAAATAGAACAGCTAATAATGCGGAAAGAGTTCCATATCCGGACATCACTTATTGTATACCTCGTGCACAAAGTCTATGGGCCATGACAGAAAAAGTCAAAGTATTTTCAAAGAATAAGTTGAAAATGTTTCCCTCCTTAATTCGTGTTTCTTCATCAGATTTACACTTTTTGGTAGTTTTTAAGTCATATTAAGGGAGAATAAGTGATGTCCGGATATGGAACTCTTTCCCAAAAATTGCCATATGGTCTATGATGCTTTGAGAATGTTGAAAAGGTTTATTTATAGCATACTTATAGCATACTTATTCCTCCATGTTTATGCATGGTCGGATTCGGAATATGTACATTTGTAGGCCTATTTTGTACTAATCACATCACAAGCTAGGCGGATTCCTTGCAGATGTCACATTTGTACGGAAATGGTGTGGTATTTAGTTGTTTTTATTGGGAAGTGGTTATTTTTCCGTGAACCGGCATTTTAGCTGTTTCACCGGCACGAAACAGCACTAAACATGCGTAGCACTTGAGTGTTTTTGGGGACTTCTTACCATAATGATTTTTGTCTGGTGCCATGCCTTCATTGTCGTTCTGACTTCATATTCACGAGATGGGAATCAGACCAAATGCGATTTTTGACTTTATTTCATATTATAGCAGCCAACTTCTGATATACAGCCAAACGCCACAAATACTGATTTGCAAGAGTCATTTTAACAGTATTTGTACAATATTTCTTGCCGAAACCTCATATATTTCAATACTCCGGGTGCGCCCACCGGAGCGTAAATTGTAGAACAACAGGCCGTGCACAGCGGCCAAGTTCAAGTTCAACACACGGTCCGCCTCCACAGACTTCTCGGACTTTGTGTGTGTGTGTACAAAACAAATGAGGGATTAGCGTGTTGAGACGTCACCCGGAGGTGAGTCGAGGCAAGCTGGACGTTTTTACGTGTCAGCCGTGCCCGTGTATAAAAACAGCTATATCGTGTGTACGTGCACTGTATATATCTCAAGGGACAAGAAAGGAAACACAAAGAAACCTTTCGGTCCTTGAACGGAGAGTCTTTTGTTGAAATCGGTCCTCGAACGTAAGGATACGTGCTTAGTCTGTGGGGGTTGGTTATATTAAAGGAACAATAGGAAACACAAAGCATTGTCCTCGGACGTATTGGGGAAGTACGACTGGGTGAACACGTCCTCCAACGCGAACTGGTTAAAACAATACAAGAAATGCAATTCTTACTTTTTTGGAAAAAAAAAAACACCAGAAGTCTGCATCGAACCTGTACGTACAGGGTAACGCTGTCGCTTACAAGACACTAGCGTTAACCACTCGACCATGTTCCAACTCGACAGATGGAGCAGTTTATTGTTATGTGAAGTTCAGTACACCAAGAAATGACTGACTGTGCATGCTCAGAAGATTTCCCGGCTGAATAGCGGTGAAAAGGCAAGACCGGTTCACGGCTAAATAAATACTTCGTTTTTATTATGGAACTTGAAAGTGGATCTCCGTACCGGGATTCTTCTCTGCCCTATTTACTTATATGATTCTACCAAATAGGATAATCCTCATCGTTATAAATATAAGGATGATGATACAGAATGCATGATAAAATGGTGAATTTCACGCTCCATTGCACTCCATCAGAGCAATGTGTTTGGCAAGGACTGCACACATGACCAATTCAAAATAAGTGCTATTCACTATTTTTCCTGTCAGCCTGTGCTCTGCATTCTAGTGCTTCTTGCTAATCAAAACGGACAAGAAGTTTTGCCAAATTTCTAGTCAAATCTTAAAAGTTATAAGATAAATGTGTTATAACTCCTTCATCACGCAAGTGGGTGGGAGGACTACAGAACTGGCAGTAATTCTCATTGCTTTGTCATATATGTCAGGATAATAAGTTGGTGTATTTACGATGTACATCCACATTTCAACTATAAACTGTAGGTTTGCCCAACTTTACATGTAGATTATCCCTAACCCTGCCGGACGCAGCACAGTGCATCTGTGGTGACAGCTTGACCTTGCTGCACTCTGCACACAAGTCAATGTGACAAAGTATGCAATCTGATGCGTCTGGCAGGGTTTCTAGCCAAAATACCCTGGAGGGTTGGGGTTAAAGAATATAGACCATCTGTACATTTCCTGTATTACGTTAGAGGACAAGAGGAGAAAGAAACTACATGTACAAAGAAATCTTTCTTGTCCTCGGGAGTCGGTCTTTTTGTTAAAATGGTCCTCGGACGTAAAAATACGTGCTTAGTCTTTAGGAGTTTATTTTTAAAGTAAAGGAACAATAGGAAACACATAGCATTGTCCTCAGTATAGGAAAACACGACTGTGTACATTGTACCAGCCGTGCACACATTCTATGGGGAGTCATGAACATTTTCAAAGAAAAAGTATAATGTTTCAGGAATTGATCATGTGGTTTCAGGATATTGCATGTTCTTTTTTAGTTTCTTTATAGGTTGACTGAAAGAAAAATATGACTGAAAGAAAAATACATTAAACGTCCCCGTTATCTTCCCTTTTGGAGTCTGCATGTTTTTTTTTTGTGTTTTTGGTTATTTCTCCAAAAAGACCCATAAAACGGTATTTAACCCTAACCTACCTAAATCCATCAAAATCCAAACCCTGTTTTTGAGGATTTCGGCGGGTTCAGGATACCTCCATATTGAAAACTGGGGGATTTTGATGGATTGAGGATTGTAAGCCTAGCGGTACTGCAGGATTTTGATCGATTCAGGATACCTCCATATTGAGCAGTCACCAAAACCAACTTTTTGGGCATGACAAATAGGTGGATTTTGGCGGATTCAGGATACTTTCCAGTAAAGTTACCCAAGGGGTTAGGGTTAAAGGAATAGAGAAAATTCTTCCCAGTTAATTTTTTTTTGGTATTTTGAATGGATGTGGGACCATTGCAAATTTCAAGTCCTAACATTTTGTTTGTCTTTTATTTGCAGTTTGTACACAATTTCAGGAAGAAGATAATTTAGAACAGCAACACTAATGAACTAAGAGGACGAACGGCATGCCAATCTTGCCTTCTGTGCTGCAACATCAACTGAAATCTTCTACTTCAGAAACCCTTGTTGCTTTCCCTTCTGCTCAACGGTCAACAAGACTGGATAATGTAATTACGGACCATCTCACCAATATGACCAGTTGACCCCAAGCACTGAGATTCTAGTTCATACATCAAACGGGTCTTAGCCCAGCCTCACCATGATAGGCTGGCTGTGTGGAAGTAGGGTTTGTTACCTATGGATGTTGGTCTGCATTTGTATTCTAATTCATCCAGCGATTCTGGCAGAGCAGACAAGAACTACCCATGAGTATTCAACTGGAGGCGTATTTTCTCCTTGTGATGTTTTTAATGAGACCGACCCTGTTCTTGATGTTAAAATAGATTTTTCTACACAGTTTGTTAGTAATGGTAAGTGTTTGTTTCTCATTCAATGACTTATACAATGTATGGACAGATTAAAATATATGTAGATTCTTTCAACCTGGATCACCAGATCGACCTTCAACTTTGGTCTCAATAATTGATCTTGGAAGGTAAACTACCTGGCCTAATTGACCTATCGCAGTTTGCGAGTATTCGGGCAACTTTTCACACATGCAGCACGTGCAACATAGCGCACAATGGTAAAATGCATACAGGCTGGTTCTTGTAAAGCATTTGCTGCACATATTTCTGATGGAATTGTCTAGAATTTGTCTGAGATAGCTTTTCTTGTAGTGTTTAGGTACATGAACATGCGGACCACATCATGCCTGTAGTTGATAGGGCTCTCCCACATATACCGAATATTCGATAGTCAACCAAATATTTGAATACTTTTGGCAGGTTCGAATATTCGCAAAAAATATACATAAACGTACAGATACGACTCAGCTGCTATTTCAATAGAAAAGTAACCGCGCTTAGCACTTAGCACTTAGCAGTGTCAAATGCCATATTTTTGTTGACGGTTACTTTTTATTATCTGTGATTTTTGGATATGCAAATGATCCAGTACCAGAATGAGAGATTAGCCAGTGGTAGCATACTGCTCAATCGCCCCTGGGATTAGGTTAAATTTTATATTCTGACAAGTTTTTTTCTCTTTCTTGCAGAATATATTGTCCTTTTCAAGCGGTACTACTTTGAGCAAACCAGACTCAATTACATCTCAGCGGCTCTGAAAGCCAGTCAGCCATTGTCATGGAGCAGAGTGACACGTACCAATCCTGCTGCAAAGTATCCCAGTGACTTTGAAGTACTCAAGGTAAATATGACTTTGTGTTTGTACGTGTAGTCTTCTTATGAGACCGGGGACACTGAAATAAAACCCATGTAAAAAAAGTAAGGAAAGATTTTACTTTAATACCCACCACCAAAATCGGTCAGGAACAGCAAAATCTTGGAAAATAATTAACCCTCCTTGATGTGGCACAACCTGTTATTTCAAGATTAATGTCAGCAGAATCTGTAAAAAGGTGCCGAAATGAACATGTATGTGAACACTTTGAGTGACCATACACTGTGCCAAGATCATCCAACACAGAAAATGCATTCTTCCCCTATTTTGCATGGAAATTCTAAATTCTCAAATTTAAAGTTGTTCTCACGGTTCGTAGAAGAATGGGGAGATCAGCTGATCATTTTGGTTAGAGCATTCTACTGGAAAAAAAACCTTACTTCTTGATATAAATGTCACTCTTGCAACAAAATAAAGTCCCACTTTGTTTTCTTCCTGTTTATCTCTGTCTTTGCAGTCCTCTTATAATAAAGCCTGGTAACTTGGCTAGTCCCGGTAACTAGGCTAGTCCCGGTAACCCTGTATTCCTTAGGTTTAGATGAATGTATTCCTTACGTTTAGATTTCACGTGGTGTATGCCACAAACCTTAGACTGTAAATGTATCGACCAACATGCAAAGCCTCAAATTGTATCCATGTACGTGTTGTGTATATGATTGTTGAACAGTTTGAAGTTTTTCACCCAATATAGCAAACCATTGAGGCTTTCACAGTGATTTTAACAGAGGGGCAAAAACTATTGGCGAAAAGTTTCTGTAGTGATAAGGGAGAGTTTCAAAAGATCCAAATGATTTAAACATTTCACTGGGAACATTCGGTGTTCACACTTAGAATAGGCTGGGAATATCAGGTGATCCTGTATGAAAATGTAGGCTATGGCTAATGTGCATGCGAACGGCCTGATCCTGTGTGAAATGGGTTTAGAAGCACATTCCCAATGGGATCACACAGTGTTCCCAAAAGGAACCTTCAAA